>JBCFYV010000100.1:15501726-15621707 GCA_039000515.1 Timema cristinae
CAAAGGTGAGATGACTTTCTCCAGGGAAAATACTAAGCGGGTTATTCGAGCTATATTCTGAGGTGCAGTTTTTCCTGATGGAGACAGATTTTGAACTGCGTGATCATTTAAAAAAAGAGCTGTGGTTCACAGCATTAGCATACTTATCAGACATTTTCAATCGCCTCAATGACTTTAATTTAAGTCTTCAAGGAAAAATAGCAAATCAATTTTCGGTGGACGACAAAATAAAGGCATTTATCAAGAAACGTCAAATGATGAATAATAGTGTTTCGAATGAAAACCTGCAGGCTTTTTTATAATTTTGAAAATCTGGCGACAGAGCACGAAATTAAAGTGAAAGGCGATATCATCAAGAATATAAAACGCCATTGCCAAATGCTCACTGAAACTTTTGAATAATATTTTAAAGAAAACTAATTTGAATTCCTTTGGCTAAGAAACCCATTCCTTTTGGATAACATTCATGGAGCCCTAACTGACAACGATAAAGAGTGTTTGATAATACTATCGGTGACCTGGTGGTCTAGGGGTACGGTGTCAGACTTCTATGCTGGCGGCCGGGGTTCGATCCTTGGTCCCGGCACAGATTTATCTGATTTACAAACCCTTCCTACACCTCTGACAAGACATCTTGTGAATGTGTAGAATGCCAGGTCACCACCGTGGTTCGGATTCCACGTTAAACTGTAGGTCCTTCATTTCATCTCACAATCACCCTACCATTACACATTAGCGTAAGTGCGTATAACCCGAACGGGTAGTAAGACGCGGTGCTAATAATAATAATAATAATAATAATAATAATACTATCTTCCAATGGAGGTTTGAAAATGGAATTTGCCAAATTAGAGTTAGGTAAATTTTGGCTAAAGGCTACAAATGAATATAAAATCTCCACCCAGAAAAGCATTGTTTTTTCTCATTCAATTAGCAACCACCTATCTTTACGAAACTGAATTCTCTGCTATGGTGGCAGTATAAAATAAATTTTGTAATAAAATGAATCTTTTCCCAAATTTGCTTTTAAAATTAAGTAAAACTGAACCTGACATCTCCTCGCTTGCTTCAAGCATGCATTACCCTCCTTTTGACTGAATTTTTAAACTTTAATAATATTGTAACGTCTTATTTTATAAATAAATAACAGATACTTTTAAAAACAGTTGAAATTTTCTACTACTTTACCATTCCGGGAAATATCTCCTAGTGAAATTTTTAATAGTTCAGTGGTACGCGACTGATCCGTAATACACGTGAGTGGTAAGAGAAAAAAAAGTTTGAGAACCACTGCTCTAGAACATTTAGCCTCTTTTTATCCACACACCCTACCTTCAAATATATGCTTCGTCACTCTATCCATAATAATCCTCTCAACATGCCAAAATCAACGTAAGACAATTCTTTCACATTGACCTATTGTACTCCTTCAGCAACCATTGATTACTAATTCTGTATATACGAGTTTCTCCACATACATTTCCTAGATATATCATTCCGACAGCATTCATCTTGCTCTTGTGTTTCTCCTGATAAATTCACGTTACACATCCATAATTTTGTTTTGGCGTAACACACTTTTATATACTACTATCTATGCCTCTTATGATACTACTTCATTTTATGGAATAGTAAAAATATACCCAACTACTATTATTCGCCTGTCTGTTAATTTCACCATTTATAATCACTTTTTTACAGAACATTATGCCTAGATACAGATTCACTTGTTCTAACAGTTTTATATTTATACTAAATGACAATAATTTCCTGGTCCATGCCTATTTAAAATTATTACCTTAGTTTTTGAGACATGTATATGAAGATCCATCACGCTTGTCTCCACATTCAAAGGATTTAATGAATTATGCGAGTAACTCTCATTCCTAGTAATTTTTATGGTATCATCTGCATATAGCAGCACTCTCGCATTCATATTGTCCAATGTACACCAACCACGTTCTCACAAGTATCACTCATACACTTATCCATATTACCATTAAACAACCATAGAGACGTAACACTTCCTTGTCTAACATTCTGTTCAAGGCCAAACCATTCGCTCAAAGCTCAATCCACACTAACGCACTCTTTAAATCCATCATACACCATCGCAATTGCGATGATTTACTGACCATGTATCCACATCATACTCTTTATGAAAATTCCATAATAGACATAACCGATCATACGTACTCTCTAGATTTACGAATGAACAATAAACTTGATTCTTTACTGGCATACAATTATTAATCACTTGTTACAATGCAAATATCTGGTCCATGAAACTTATACCTGGCGTGAAACCACATTGCACACCATGAATCTTGTCCGCAGATTTATTACGTATACTTTCAATCAAAATTTTCCTTTAAACTTTGCCTGGAATATTCAACAAAACAATTGCCCTATAATTCTTACATTTCAAGAACTATCTTAATACTAGGTGAAGGTAAGGAAGGCTGTTTTATAAGGAAGTAAACCTACGTTGGTTTGGCGAGAGTACAGGAAAATCACGTTGCTAGATCGATCATACGTATAAAACTATCTCCAATGCATACAATATGGATTTGAACCTTAAACTCCCAATCACTTATATACAGTTTGTTTTAGCCATGAAAAATTAGAAAACATTATCAATGATTAATGGAGTAAGGATTGCTCTTAAAGTTAAAATATTAAAACCTTATACATTTTAGAATGGAATGTTTAGTATGAAATGTTTTGTTCTATTTTAAGTAATTTTTTCAGTCATGTGCCTTTATTGCTGTGTTTAGAATAAGAGTGTTATATCGACAAATAAACTGAATACTCCTTCCCATCCTAGTTTCAACTTAAGTGCATATTTATTGTTAGGTAGGAATAAATGATTTATTATCTTCTATGACCTTGAATGACATCTCACAATAGTTTGTTGAACTCGTCACAAAAATTATAATAACCATGACAACACTAAAGCTTGAAAGGTGTATCAGTCAATAAAAGAAAGGTGACCTTGATATCTATTATAGGATTTCACTTACAAATAAATAATTCCCAGCACTAAGCCTTCCCCTTAGTACCATACAACTTCTGTAACACCCTCTTACATATATTATAAAATAAGCAGAAAATATTTCATGAATACAAAGCCATTGACCTCAATGTCTATAATTGAGCTTGTAGCAATACATTAATTATTTATTAAATTATATCTTAATTCTCTAAAATGTTTTCTGTAATTATGATAGTTTATTATAAGCAAATTTATTTTTATTTAAATATTTAATTTTTGAAATGTATGATATATTTTATCAAAATTACGCAAAATTATGGAACGGAACAAACAGATGCCTATTTGTATTTATAGTAATAGGTATACAATAAGATCTGTATTGATATTTAGATACAAACAAAACTCATGTAGTATGTCAAGTATAGTGGTACAGTCTGGGCAATATCTATTTCAAAACGAAAAACAAGCATGGGTAACATGTTACAAATATACATATAATTTTAATCCAGTTATCTAACTTTACTAAGTATAAATATTGTGTTGAAAAAGAAAAGGATGCTTGTAGCGTTTTGACCAAAGGTTTCTGCTGGCTGAGAAATTATATTAAGTTTAGTGAGTAGCTTTGTGACAAGAGGTGTTCAACAAAGTAATAGTGTGTTGCAAGGAACTGATTAGTGTTATCGAGGACTGCTAGGTAACATTTCCCTCCAAGCTTGTAATCATCTTCAGTTGTCACCTACTTACTGGGGTCATTCAGTACTGGACCATAGTCAGCTGCTAGAGTCTGCAAGTCATTAGACGAAGCCAGAGGTTGAAGATTTTCACTTTTCTTGGCAGTACCCCCTTTCCTTTGACAGCACGCGTACAGGAACCCTCCACAGGAACCTTCCAACAATCCTGCGCTCATCCAGCAGAACAGGAAGAACTCACAGTTTCCCGTGGAACACATATTTTGGTCTCCTAGGAACGGGTAACCACCAGGTTTGTTGCTCAAGTCTGCAAGCAATATACAGCAGCGGATGCTGTTCAGACATTTTATTCAAGAACGTGACATCAATACTAGGTCAGCTTAAGTGCCTTGTTAGGATTCATTGAATGTTTTAATTTAATGCTTTCATTTGTGAGTGATATAGATTTGTTACTTGAATTAAAAAAAAAGTATACCATTAAAAAACATCTCAAATTAAATTAAGTTTATTCAGTAAAATATGATTGAATAATTAATTTCAGGAAATGAGTAATATTTTAACAATATTCTTCTTTGATGAAAATTGAATATGATTAATATTAATATATGGGTGTTTAGAAAAATAACAAGGATCAGCAGTATTGATAGACTAATACTAATAATATAAGGTAAAGTTTAGTTTCCAAGAGTAGGTCTAATAGATGATATGATCATTAAATAGGCCTAATGAAGATAACCTAATGCAAAAATAGTATATGTACCGAATATTTCAAAAAATAAAAGAAATTGAGGTAAAATGATAAGTGGCTAGTCCTTATTAAATAACTTACCACTAAAAGATGTAAGTTAATTTAGTCAAATACTGTCCTAGGATTAGGATGTGTAGCTGCCAGCAACAGGGTGCGTCCCCAAGCCGCAGATAGGGGAACGGCCATCGTCAGATTGTTGACTGTGAATAAGGGTTCGACCTTAATAATTAGCCGTATACAGTATAGTGGCAGTGTCCTAGGTACAGTGGGGCATTGGGTGGCAGCAGTGTTTCTATGAAATGCTGCAGTACTGAAAAGGACGCTGTGACGTGGCTAATTTAGGTCCCGCAGTTCTTAAATGCATTGTTTACTAGTTTAGATACTCACTCCTTGCAATTCAGACGTTGAAACATCCAAGATTAGAAGAATAATACCTCAAAATATAATGTTCCTCAAACATTTAAGAGAGAAAAACTACCTGTGGTAGGGTAACAGTTCCGGGCTGTGAACACAGATGATATTCATCAGTATGGCCCAACACTGGACTTCTTTAGGCGTGGCTGCATCAGCTTTAACGGCTAAAGTACTGCGATGTGGAAGCCAAGGAGAAACCACCATACTATCATCTCAAGAATTGCACCATACAGATAGCAAACTTCCTTGAATATGAACAATCAGGAGGTAAAGTACTCCCCCAATCTGAACTACGGGAGGGAACAGGTACAAGGTCTTTGTCAAGAAAAAAACGGAACTTGGAACGTGAGATCTCTAAATATATGTGGTAGATGTAATGATAGGAATGAATATACTCAATATATATATATATATATATATATATATATATATATATTTATTGGAGGTAAGCAAAATTAAATGGTCAGGAAGAGGTTTGTATTCTTGCCTAGCAGGTTATATTAGCTCTCTGACAAATGGATTGCTGAATTCAGCAATAAAGAACTGTTGCCCGTTTTCAAGAGAGTATCAGTTGCAACCAGACAGCTCTTTTTTGTTCGAAATCACATGTTTGGTTAATTATTTATTATTGTTTTTATTTTGTAAATAAAACAACGGTGATAATGATGATATTGCTTGCAAGAGAATGAGTTCAGTGTAGAGAAGAGCTATTCGACTTTATGGAGGAGAGGGAACAAAGCTCTAGCAACTGAAGACAGCAAAGCCAAAACTGGTATCAATGAGACTGGTATCTGCTTGAAAGATGAGACTGGTATCTGGTAGCAGGATGAGGCTGGTATCTGGTAGCAAGATGAGTAGTATAACATGATTGAACCTCCAGTTAAACGATTTAGACTAACCCCCACTGCTCCTTTAACAGTGATAGAGCAAACAAACGCTAGCCTGGTTTTTACTTATAGGAATTACCGCACAGTGCACCTTGTGTAGACAAACAGATATACTAAACCTTATACAGACTGTTAAGACGGTAGAGCTCTAGAGCTTATATAAACCATTTTCAAGGCTTTATATGGACTTTGGGTGTATTACCGATTGGATTGAAAGGCATTGATGAACAAATTGATGAACTTTTAGAATTTTCGAGACTTCTGGTTGGTCAATTAAATAAGTAGAGACTTAACTTAGAGACGACAGGGCTTAGAGTTTGCCAAGTCAAGCATAATTTTAATATAAATATCAGGATGATTGGAATTAATAATGATTTTCCCTTTAATGATCCAGAACAAATCTTTTTTTGATTGTGGGGATATTTATAAGAAGACACACGATAATTCCCGGTAAAATAATTCGCTAAAAGTAAATTGTGGACATGCCTGTGAGTTTCTACATCCAGATGTGTGCATATTAGAGAAAGCATACATTAATTATGTTCTCAAAGAAATTTAAAATAATATGAACTTAAATTACTGTTATAAAAAAAAGCTTGATTTATCCCATTTTGACTCAGATTGAAAATTTTACTATCAGTAATAGCGGTAGGCCACTTACCCGTACGATTGAAATAAAGATAAATACATCCGAAGATTCTGTTTTCTCAATCGGGACAGGGGTTCGAATCGTCAAGACGATTGTTGATCGTAAAACATGTGTTAACTTGCATTTTAGGGTAGAAAGAGTGTTTTCCCGTGTAATTTCTAGCATATGATTCAGATCTCTTCTTATCCAAATTTCTAAAATTTTCTGACCATTGAAGGAACACCGTTATCTTTCCAGACTCGATATATGAACCATTCACAACAACAGAATTACATGAATTTAAAATGCGATTAATATGATTGTAGCAACGCATATTTAAATATTTCTGATGTTTCTGAAAATAAAATATTATTGTACCGGTGCATGTGTCATCTAAAGAATCGAGTTGGAGTTTTCAGATGAAATGATTAATTTCAAATATTTCATATCATATTACAGTCATAAGATTTAAAAGCTGATGAAAAAGTGCCAGCATCAAGATCTTACACACTTAATTGCGTTAAGAATTTATAGGTGTTTCATGATCAAGAACGAACTTTTTAGAAGTTAAAACTGCTGAAAAACTCTCATCAATCTTCAATGACAATGACTGAGCTCACTTGCCATTATGGCCACAAAACATGACGTCTTGCAAAAGATAGACTTCTAAGATATCCTGAAAGATTTCACCACAAAAAAAAAAAAATCAGGAATGTGAATTTTTAAAGCTTTGTTTGTTTATTTAGATTAAATTTACTTTCTTTTTTGTTTAATAATATTTAGTAATATTGTTTAATAATATTTATTAATAATTGTTTAATAACATGTAATGTGTTTTTGTTTAAAAGGTTTAACATTTATAACTATTATTGTTTGTTTTGTGTAGAAAATTGGTTCGTTAAAATTGTTGGTTGATAAAATTAAAAACATTTTAGAAGATAATTTGATATGGGGGCCCCAATATTTAAGCTGCTAAGGAGCCTCCACAGGGTTCAATCCGGCACTAATCCTAACGCTGATTGTTCATATACTGATAGGGTTCAACGTCGTGTTGCTTACTCGCTAGGAATGTACATCATGTGCGAGTTTGATAACAATCTTCCCGAGAGTAAACATTTTGTAGGGAAGGGTTTTATGCACAAATTCTCGTGTGGCTAGTGCAAAACGGGTTCTCGATGTCTATAGTTTTGTTGTTCCTATGAAATGGTTGACTCGTGAACAGATAGATGAGGCGTGAAGAGTACAAGGCAAGAGATGTACGTGTGATGAATCACACACATACAACAGGGACTTGCACAGGAAGAAGTCATACCTGTAGCAATAATTACAAGAACCCAAACCAAATAGTCAAATTTTACCATAATAGCAAGAAGCAAGACCATTCGTATCTACTCTCCTCCATGGTAAAACGTCATGAAACCGATCCGTTAATGAGGGAAACGTTATCATCAGTTCTGGTAAGGTTACTGTAATAGGGAACCACATGGGTCAATTTAAAGTTATTAAGAAATTTAGTTGTCATAATTTCCGAGGTATTAATTTAAAAATACTCAATAATTTCAGTTTTTTTAATGACAAGAAAAATGTGTTTTCTATCATGAGATGGCTCAACTATAATCAGCCCAAATACCTCAGCGTAACATGAGCGTTTTAAATAGGTCTCGCAAACCAATGTTTTCGCCTGTTATAATACCGATGCTTTCGTTCAATTAGACGAGACACTCACAGATAGCCATATCATTCATGAGGAATGCGACCATGCTTGTAAGGTATGGGCCAATTTGTCTGTAACTGCGCTATGGGACTAATCAAATATATATCTGTGTACTGACGTAACACTCTTGGTAGAGTAAGGAACTGCAAACCAGCCAAGTTTTTCCGTAACAGTCTCCAGCTTAGTATACCAAGCATTTCTCACAGTAACAAAGGTACGAATATAATTTATTAGAGACATTGAAATTAAGCAATTTATTGGGAGTGACATCAAAAGTGGGATTTGTTTTGTTACCATTAAACAATTTCAAACAGTCACAGGAGTGATTCATGTTTCAATATTCCTAAGTTTGTAGTGCAAACGTTTCAATACTCCAGATTGTAGTGTTGATGAAATTCTTCAATATTCCAATACTTTGTATGTGAAATATTTCAATACTCCAGACTATAGTACTGATGAAATGTTTCAATATTCCGATATTTTGTTTGTGAAATGTTTCAATATTATAGTTCTAAAACTGATTTAATGTTTTAAATTGTGAGCTAACAATTTGTATGTGTGATGTTTTTAATATTCCAGATTTTGAAATTGAATGTATTTAACAATGCAACAAATTATTAAGGTAATGGATGTGAGTTTTATGGGAAATATTCATTTGAGGGAAATATTTATATATGTTAATCCCTCAAATATTGATTCTAAAATTATAAAACGTTTGTTAAATAAATCTGATAGATACGTGCATTTAATATATTTATAATACCAAACAATAACATTAACAATAATAATAAAACCATTCTCTCCCTCGTTACGAAGTCTTGAAAATTAAAGTTTCTGTTTTATTGATCCCATATCAAGCCTATGTTTACGTTTTATCGAGTTTCAAGTTTGACAAAATTTAAATGGTTTAGTCCTGCTTCGACGCGTCCCACTTCTGTGCCTCAGTAAATAACTACTTGAATTTGATTTTTTTAGTCTCATTTTGGCGCTTACGAAACATTCGGCCATATTAATATTGAGTAAAAAAGGTAAAAGTAAACAATTCATATCCCAAATCAGTTCCTTTCGATCATGATTAGTTAACTGAAAGTGATCGTTTGAAAGAATGGCTGACCCAGTGGTTAACTTCCTTGAAACAACAAAAGGCAAACCTACCATCGTTCACAACAATTTTGAATATAAAGGAAAGGATAAAATAAGTTAGAATACCGTTAACTAACCTAACAAAAACAAACTTAGTCTAGTTTAACCTAATTTAATCTAGCCTATACGAACTTAGACAAGCCTTACTTAACCTAGCCTGAAACATTAATCTAAGCACCAATTTAAAAAAAAAAATATTAAAAATATTACATTATATTTATTATATTAATAATACTTGAGTATTAGAATGTCAATGCATTATAAATTAGTGATTCAAATGTAAGAAAGGTCACTGGCATTAGCTAAATTAGGACGAAATAATACTACTACTAATAATATAATAGCAGAAAGCCGAGTCACTATTTTAATACCGATGAAATCCTGAAAGGACTTGACTGAAAGTTTACTTCCTAATATATTACTATGTAACTTCATAGCTCATCGGAGCTAGCTAGGTCAGAAATCTTATAGATTTGTTGTATGAGGGATCCATTAATTAATACATTAACTTTGGACCTAAATGTGGTGGACACAAAGGAGGAGATGCCTGATGTTGAATCTACTGTCTCTGAGGCAGGGAACAGCAATGATGAACCAAAGAACATTACTTGAACATGAATACCACCAGAATCATTCATTCCTTCTCCAGTTGGCGTTCATTCAAACAAAAGTTGAGTCTGCATACAAACACATTTAGTTTAGCAACGGTTTAAAAAAAAATTACCTTAGTTAATTTTTACTGTCTTAAGGTGGAATTGAAGGGAAAGCGAGTTGAACTCAGTATCCTTTCAATTTTAATGACAAAATATATTTTGGCCATATAAATAAAATACTACTTCAGTAGATCTGTTCTGTTATATTTTATAAACATAGTAATCTCAACATGTCTTTAGTATTTGCTAGGAGTGCAGTGGCATTTGGTGATAAACTTTTTAAACAAACATAAAGAAATCCTGGAGCAACATATATTGTATAACTGTTGACACAACTATGTGTAGAAAATTATATTGTACGTATCTAGTAAGCTATAATTTATTACTTTGGGGATTAAGTTATTAATAAAACTGAAAAAATACTGACCTGCACTTGAATTCCCCTCCATCAAACATTAATTATTGTTACACACAAGAAACATATTTCATTAGTTTGAAGTTAACCATGGCTTAAGATTTAATTTTGAGATAAAGAGTATTAATGCAATCCATAAAATATCTTCATTCACCACACAAACTATTGAGATTATGTATCACCACTCACCAATATCTGAACACGTCTAATATCTTCATTCACCACACAAACTATTGAGATTATGTATCACCACTCACCAATATCTGAACACGTCTAATATCTAGTTTGCTGAACTTACCTCTCCCTCTCACAATCCGAAAAGTCTTACCTCTAGGTTCCTCATCCAACAGATCCTGAAGTCCATTCTGTTGGTAGTACTGTTGTGCTGACGCGTGAACAGTACCAGGTATATCAGGGTCCCTGAACACCAGTCTGGGTGTTCGATGTCCCATGACAGGAGGAGGCTTACTGTGGTAACTTGGTGCTTTGGGTCTGACCGGGTGCCAGGAACTATATCCAGCACCACTACTAGGCTGGTAGTATGATGGTGCTGTAGGAGGTCTGGGGTACAGAAGTCTGCTACCAGAGGTAGGCTCACCTCCAGACGGGAATCTGACGAAGCGCTTTCTCCTTTGGTTCACTTGCATTCTGAAGACTGCACTTGTGGTGTTATCTTTGATAGACGAGTTTTCTTTGAGCCTCTTCAAACTGTAGCTGAAACCTTCACTTTCAGTTGCGCTTCTTTCAATAGCTGTGCTGTGTATTTCTGTTGTCACAATGGCTGCTAGGAGACATGGTAGCCAATAGTGTGACAGCATCTTATGGGATGGCGATGGTGTTAATGAGTTAGTATGCCTGCAACGAAAAAAGTTAAAACCATTATTATTTAGGATGGCAATTGGATTATTAGAGTAAAAATATGTTAAATATCTGATAAACATGTACACACACTATATATAACTAAAAAAATTATTTTTAGTACAAACTGACAAAATAAAAGTGAATAAAACTGTTAAGATTTGGTGTAAGATAAACATCCTCACCCTTCCCTAGTTCAAAAAATGATCACTTTAACAATCACAATGTTAAACCAACATTTTTACTATTAATGTATCAGAAAGACATCAAGAAAAAGTCCAATTCAAATCACATTATGGATTAATAATTTAATTATTTTGGTTGAATAATAATGGTAAAAATCAAAAAAATTATAATTTCTACCTCCATATATATATATATATATATATATAACACACACACACCTTTCCCAAGTCAAAACAACCCATTATATTATTCATGTCAAGCCAGATACAAGGTCCCGTCCTAGCCCTAGTCAAAAGAAGGCATTCTATCAATAATGTAGGCTAGATAGAGTTACATATCCACAACTAAGACCAAATGAGTCGGTGAATTTCAAAACATTCCTTATCTAAAATTAAAAAGAAATTGAGCTAGCAGTGGATTCCAGTTAGGTTGGCATACCTGCAACAGCTATAAAAGCTCTTCAAATGTTTTTAACCTCCTATTTTGCTTCGTTTATTTAGTGTTAAAATAAGAGGTACTTTTAAAAACTCTACCTATCCTAGAAGGCATTTTTAACAAAACATCCTTACATTACTTATCCACCCAAAAAACTATTTGTCAAAACTTTCCATTTCTACATTAGTCTGTATATGATTATATATGTGTTTTCACAACTGTCCTAATCCAGAACATACAGTTTATCATCTTTTTCACGGCACTTACTATTTCAATCAAACCGAACGCCGTACATTAACTGGCCCATTGGGTAGTTATGAGTTAAGATGTTGTTTATGTGTAAAAGGCAAATCTTAACTAAGATCATCCACGGAAGTGTTAATGTGCTTGGTAAATTGCATTACAAGTGCTATTGTGTAGTTCTAGGATCAATAATAAAGAAGGGCAAGACTCTAAGTCATATGAAACATGTTCAACTTTACAACCAAGTTCTTGCTAATCGTGGCAAGTTAATGATGCCGTTAAACTTCTACCAAAACATTTTGTTGCCAAATGGAGATAACTTGAAATCGGTCATTGATGGGTAAGAAAACTGTGGTGAAGTTCCAAAAGAATATAATTTGGCTGGAGAAATTGACGCTGGTATATTAGAGTCATGCTGCACAGCTGAATTTCAGTACTCTATTTCTTACAGTGTTTACAACATTTATGTGCAATAGGACATATTGTAGCCTAATTCTGTCTTTTTAAAATTCTTTTGTACAATTAATAATTGTAATTTTTGGTGCAAATTGTCACTTAAGTTATATTTTCGTTATAACATATTTTTATTTCTAGGCTACTACTTAACTTTAAATATTGCTTTTTGGCCATATTGTCTAAGGCGTTACTCTAGCAATACTAGGCTACCAGTAACAGGAATATTGGGGTTAGAATATTTATCGGTTGTATTTTGGAAAATTTTACAAAAATATTTTTCTCTCTTCCTCCACGCAATAAAATACGTAGATGATCCAGCACTGCTGGCTCAAAATAAAGAAGAGTTGCAGGAAATGATGGACTGGTTGATGGAGATAAGGAGTAGATATGGCAATAGAGATCAATTTTGAGAAGTCAAAAGTGATGATGATTTCAAAAATAAAGAGCTGTGGAAAATCAAAATTAAAAAACAAGAGTTGTAAAACGTAGAGTAGTTCAAGTAATTGGGAATTCTTCTGATAAAGAATAACACTGCACCAAGGAAATTAGATCGAAGATCACCATGACCAAGGAGCTTCAAAAAAGAATAGGTTACTGCTGACAAGGGAGTTTAGTTTTTAACTGAGAAAGAAACTGGTTAAATGCTAAATTTGGAGCATCGCACTCCATGGAGCAGAAACTGGGACTCCTAGTATTGAAAGCGTTTAGGAAAAATTATAGATTGTGATAATTCTTCAATTCTTACAACAAAACAAAACACAGAAATTATTCACAAAAACAAAGACTCTCTTGAGTTGCTTTAGTTAACAAGATTACCACCAGAGTGAAACAAAGTAGAGCCTGGGTATTTAGGCGCAAATTACAATTTTCTGACACACTCCCTCAACCACTCAAGTGGTTATGACGGAATAAATCGTCATAGCCATTTTGTTTACGCAGTGGCTATGACGAAATATTACGTCATGGTGTTTTTAGTACTCACACCTAGTGGCTAAGACGAGTCTGCTCCTATTTTATTTGGTTTTAGACATTTCTATGTAGTTCTTGTTTTCAACTCGCAGTTCTTGCGTTTGCTAATAGGGGCGTTTGTTTTAAATCTATTTCAATAACCAGTAGCATGTGTTATTTTTTAATCTCTGTATTGTTGTTAGTAAATAAAATTGCAGGACCAAGTAAACGGGCTAAGATTCTTAGAGATGAAGAACTAAATGATTTACTATATAACAATAGCTTAGTGACATTTCAGAGAGTGATTGTTCTGTAACGGCTAATCTGGCTTAGCCCCGTTCATATGTAAAACACAAATATTTGTTAATGCGAGCAAGTCGTCAAAAGTTTACAAGTCACATGCTATTGTTAAATGCTACGCTCGTAACATATGTTTTTCTATACCCGTTTCGCTGAGTCGACCTTCGAGCCCGAGGCCCCACTGGAAAGAACAACACCGTGAAAAGTGACCGACCACGGCTAATGCCAGAACTCCTGCTCAACAACGACAACAAGTCAACTGAAAGCACCGTGAATGCGGGTGGCCGACGCGAGCCATTGTTCTGGCATCTCATGGAAGTTTTCCCCACCACTTCAGGGTCACCACTTCTCCACGTGGACTCCGATCACTATATATTCCCAGCTCGCTGGGAAGAAATATAGAACGCCATCAGCTCCGTGCCTTACAACACGCTCTCATCACTACGAGTAGGCTATCATATCAACGGTGGGCTTGCAAGTTAGGGAAATGGATCCGCTGGACAGGAGGAAGTCTTATGGATAGACGGATCGTATGGGACAGATTTGGTGTAGCAGACTCCGTGGCAGGATGCACAGAGTAACCTTTCAAATTAGACGTCAAAGATTAGGAATTAACCGATATCGTGGCTGGCTGTATACAGTCGCTTCTCAGTTAGATTTTGGAATGGGGGATAACCTTAGTTAATATTGAAATATTAGTTTTGTATTTGATAGCTAGTTTAGATCAATGGAGTTATGTCCACATTATCATGCAACCAGGTTGCAACCAATACTTGTTGTGTACCGCGCTTCTCGCGTATCAGGGACGGTGCCATTAGGGCCTGTCACTTAACGGGATAGTGAATCCCGCAACAGACACTATGTGTGCACTGTTCTAATTCCAAAGGTAGCTTGCCAGGGATAGAGATAGTTCAAGTGTATGAAGGCCTGGGATCGATACCTAGCTAGGTTTATTATGCTATCACTAAGCATTGTTTTAGGGTGATTAACCTGTGGGCTGTTCATGCTCCTCAAGCTTGGCCCGTGGTTAATCTTTGTTATTGCTAGTAATACTCCCCTTTGGAGTGTACAGCTCATGAGCCGCTTCTGCCCCTCTGGCACGGCTGGAGCAGTCTATTATTCCTGTTTGTATATTATGATGTTTACCACCTGTCAGGTGCTCAAATTGTGGGACTTCTTGCGGCTCGGCATGGCCCGTAGTTTCTTATACGTTAATGTAAATTGGCCTTACATCTTGTGAGGGGTTTCTGCATTGTATCCAGGGCGCTCATATTTAATTGAACTTGAACTTGCCCGATACATGCTGTGCACGGTCAACAAGCCTTGTTGATGGATAGATTAGTAACGTAACTCAATTGTCTGAGTTTGTCCTTCTGGCGCCTCACGCCCCTGGCTGACCGTAACTTAGGCAACGCTACCTCATATCTTATATAGGTTGTTATAGACTGTACTTACTGAGATAACGTGCTAAATATTACTAATGTATTTTGCTCCATTAAATAACATTACTTCAAATTACCTCTTGTTCTCTCTGTATGTATGTATGTATATGTATGTATGTGTACCGGGGCTATTAAGATTGGGAATTGCTATCCCTACTCAAAGCTAAGAGAGTTGTGTAAAATAATTAAACCCTACCCAAACCCCGTGAGTCTAGTGATGGAGATAATGTGGAAATTTCGACAGGTAGTGATAATGACAGCGAAGAAGACGTAATTGGTGAGGATGGTGATTGTAACATTCATCATGGCACATGGACAAAGGTAGGAACGGAACGACCTCGTTTTCCTTTTATGGTCAACCAGGGCTAAAAGTTCAATTAGAAAATCCCAATGATTCCCTGGAATATTTTGAGCTATTTATAACTCCTGAAATAGCTGAAATGATAAGCACTGAATCAAACCGTTATGCTCAGCCATTTTTAGAAAACAGTCCTAACCTAAAATTAAAATCTAGAATACATCAATGGCATGAAACAGACAAGGATGAAATTATGACGTTACTGTCTTTTTTTTATTGCAAGGTCTTCACCAAAAACCTGATAACAAGAGCTATTTTTCCAGGCGGAAACACCAATATTTCTGGAACTATTTTCTGAAAGAAGATTCCACCTTCTTCTCAAATTTTTACATTTTTTTGATAATGAGACATATGATGAAGCAACTTGTGGTTCAAGGAAGTTATATAAATTGAAGCCCATATTAGACCACCTGAATGATAAGTTTAGACGTGTGTACACACCAGAGTGTGTGTGTCAGTAGACGAATCACTAATGATGTGGAAGGGACGTTTGTCATGGAAGGTGTACATCTCTTCAAAACGCGCTAGATTTGGTATAAAATATTTCGAGATATGCGAATCAAAATCTGGTTATGTGTGGAGTTTTCTCATCTATGTTGGTAATGATACAATGTTTGATGACTCCCTAAAACATGAATCCTATGGCTCAAAAGTAGTTTTAGAACTTATGGCCTCTTCTAAACCAGGGATACAGGGTAACTATGGACAACTGGTTTTCAAGTCCTGATCTATACGACAAACTCTGTAACAATTAAACAGACTCAATGGGAACTCTACGTCAGAATAGGAAGGGAGTGCCGGTAGAGATAAAGAATGCAAAATTGAAAAAAGGGGAAAGTGTAGCAGTATACAGAGACAAACTTATGATTATGAAATGGAAAGACAAGAAGGATATTTGTCTTATGAGCACCACCCATGATAACAAGATGGATCCAGCCAGAGCAAGAGGTTAAGAAACTATAAACCTAAATTAGTGATGGACTACAATTGTCAGATGGGAGGAGTTGATCTTAGTGATGCTTACCTGGTCAGCTATCGAAGCACTAGGAAGAAACTGAAAAAATATTACCAGAAACATTTCCGACATTTGTTGGATATTGGTTGCCTCAATTCATATCTGCTCTACAAAAAAATGGATTAAGTGAATCAAGAATGGAATTTCAAATGAAGCTAATTGAAAACTTAATTATGAAGTACCACAAAAGTAATAAAAAAAAAACCCAACAGAAAGACCCTCAAAAACTGCTCCTCCAACTAGGATGAGTGCACCTCATTATCCATCCTACATTGTTGCTACAACAGCAAAACAAAATCCAACTCGGCGTTGTGTTGTGTGTTATAAAATGGGACAAAGGCGGGAATTAAGATATGAGTGTGAAGACTGTAAGGTGACTTTGTGTGCTGCACCTTGTTTCCAACGCTACCACACAGTGAAAGAGTATTAGACAACTTTAGGGAGGGGGAAAGAAAGAGGTGTGTGGGGTTGGGGAGGGAGGGGGAATGGAATGGGGAGAGGTGAGCAAATAAATATTTTCTTTAGGTAAAATAAGATAGTCTAGTAGTTTTGGAGTATACTGGTAGATAATTTAAGGTATATATGCAAGCAACTCAATTTAATGAGTACCTAAAAAAATGTTTCTAAGGTTATAGTGGCATTGTTAAACAATATGTACATATATCACTGAGCATACAAACATACAAAATTAATTCACCATTTCAAGTAGACTCAGTTACCAAATTGGCACATAGTCGTTGAAAAACCTCACGGAATAATGGCTTCGTAAGGAGGTCGGCAAAATGATCCTTTAATGCGGTGTATCGCAGCTCGATGTCCCCATGCTCAAATCGCTCCCAAATGTAGTGGTAGCGAATTTCTATGTGCTTGGTACGCTTGTGGTATTCTGGATTTTTCACAAGTTTTATGGCACTTTGATTGTTAACAAAGATCACCGTTGGTGCAGCGGCTTCTTCAAAGATGTCCATGAACATACTTCTAAGCCAAATAACTTCTTTAGATGCTGCTGAGACTGCCATATATTCAGATTCGGTGGTTGAGAGGGCTACTGTTTGCTGTCTAGTACTGCTCCAACTAATAAGACCATCCCAGATCTTGAATATGTAGCCCATTGT
Organism: Timema cristinae; assembly: GCA_039000515.1. Taxonomy (NCBI): domain Eukaryota; kingdom Metazoa; phylum Arthropoda; class Insecta; order Phasmatodea; family Timematidae; genus Timema; species Timema cristinae. The sequence goes on from JBCFYV010000100.1 coordinate 15,519,369, forward strand.
CAATCATCTTGTATCAAGGTCTCCAGCATAATCAGAGTCTGAATATCCCACAATAGTAATTGGGTCTTCGGACTTTCGATACATGACTCCATAGTTGGCTGTGGCTTTGAGATATTCAATAATTTTCTTGACACTATTCTAGTGGTTTTTGTCAAAGTTGTTGCAATATTTGCTGACTTGCCCCATTGCAAACGCTATATCAGGTCAAATGACTGAGCAAACAAATATTAATGCGCCAACTTCTTCCCTGTATGGTACATGCTTCATTAATTGGTCTTCTGCTGCGGTTTGTAGGTGAATAATGGAATCTGCAGGCACGCTACAAGGATTAGCGTCCTTAAGATTGAATCTTTTGGCAATCTGGTGTATGTACGAGTAGATTGATTGTCCAATGAAGAGTGTACCATCTTCTCTGTTGTAGTGTATCTGCATCCCCACAACGAATTCTACTGATGATGTCGTGATCTCAAAACCCTTCTGCAACTCATTGATTACAACGTTACATGATGTTTTATTCGGCACCATCACAAGACATCGTCGACAAAAAGGAATGGAATGGCACGACCCCCTTTAACATCAGCCTTGTATATACACTTGTCTCCACTAAATTGCCTGAAGCTAAAATCCTTTATAAATTGGTTCAACTTTCGGTTCCAACTTCGTGACGATTGCTTAAGGCCATAAGGACTATTATTGAGTTTACAAACAACATTTGAATCAACCTGTATCCCTTTTGGAGGACTCATGTATATCTCCTCTTCAAGATCTCCATTAAGGAATGCGGTTTTGACATCAAATTGGGTTAGTTCATAGTCAAATCTAACTGAAATTGAGAGGAGCACTCTAATCGAATCATAGCGAGTCGTGGGGGAAAATGTTTCATTGTAGTCTATTCCCAACTTTTGTGTGTAGCCTTTAGCACACAAACGTGCTTTATATCTCGTAATCTCACCCAAAGAGTTTCTTTTATTTAAAAAACCCATCTTGAGCCGATGGGTTTCTTCCCTTCAGGTATTGATACCATTGTCCATGTGTCATTTTTCTCTAAGGCATCAACTTCCTCTTTCATAGCAGTTTCCCACTTGAATGTGTCCGGGCATGTAACAGCTTCATAATAGGTACTGTGATATCGTCCTCAACGCAGAGAATATCCCCAGTGAATCTTGCTGGTGGCTTTAAAGCATTACGAGGTCTGAGGTTATGAGTAGGCCTAGACATCTTGTATGATTCATCCTCTTGAAGAATTTCTGCTGGTGGCTCACCCGGCTCTGGATCTGTGGATGTCTTGTTAGTCTCAGAGTCTTCTGGGTCTTGACTTCAGCTTCTTCAACACAGTCAATTTTCGTGGGCAGTAGTGGGCAGGTTTTTCAAAGCCTTGTTGTGCTTCATTGAAGAAAACATTTATTGATATTCTAATTTTCTTAGTGTCAGGATCGTAAAGCCTGTAGTTGGTATAATTTCCATCATATCCAACAAGTATCATCTTCTTGTATTTCTTATCCAACTTCTTTCTTCCATTTTGCACCAGCATATAGGCTCCACATCCAAACGTCCTTACATGGACAGCTGAGGATTTTTGCGGTCCACAGTTCCAGGCGTGTGGAGTTATGTGCCTTCTTTGTAGGTGTATGGTTTAATATGTATACAGCACAATTGAACGCTTCCACCCAAAGCTCTTGAGGGAGGTTACTGCTGCAAAGCATCGCCTGGGCACTCTCAACAATTGTGCGCATATCTCTCTCTGAGCGAGAATTTTGTTCGTGTGTGTATGGCGCTGTTTACTCAGCAATGATCCCTTTTGAGGCAAGAAAATCCTGAAATTCCACATTGATGTATTCTGTACCATTGTCTGTATGGAGTATTTGCACACTTCGCTTGTATTTTGTTTCTGCAATCTTACAAAAATCTTTAAAACATTGTAGTGTATCACTTTTATGTTTAATGAAAGATACTACTCTATAGCCAGAGTAGTCATCTTTGAAAGTAACAAGTACTTAGATCCTCCTACAGACTCGACTGGCACGACACCAAGATCACTGTATATTAACTCACCAACCTTCATCTTCTGGTGTGTTGAGTTATTGAACGGGAGCTTGTGGTTCTTTCTATATGCATAGCCAGGGCAAAAGAAATTCTCTACATCACTCAGATCTACATCCCTCGGCTAAGCCTTTTGAGACTTACTCCTTCAAAGCCCTAAAATTGATGTGGCCGAGGCGTTCGTGCCATAGCTTTAAATTATCCTGAGGACAGAATTGGCTTCATTTGTGGTGAGAGTAGGAAAAAGCATTTTATACAGGTTATTTTGCTGGCATTCGCCACAAGCGGCCACTTTCCTTCTTCAAAAACTTTAAAAAATTGTCTGATTTTACTATTTTCATTCCTAGCTTGATGATTTTTCTTCAGACATGAGGTTCTTCTTCAGTTCCAGAACAAATAGGACGTATCTTATGACCGAGTCATACTACTGACCCTTTAGCATTTTACGAATCATCACATCACCTTTCTCTCTGACAAAAAGCTTGTGGTTGTCACCAAGACGCACAGAAGAACCATCACTAATCTCTTCAAACTTGTCAAAGTAGTCTTGTGCCAAGTCATATGGCTGGAAGCCCACTATCCATGGTCCAAGTATTCTCATCAGAAAAGAAATTACATGCATTGCTTCCTCAACATTAAAGGCAGAAAAATTTGACTTGTCAGCTCTGCCTTTATCAAGATTTGGTCGATTTTTCTTCTCACTCCGGCAGTCACGGGCAAGGTGGCCTTACGTTGGCAGTTATAACAGGTAAGTTTTCTTATGGTTTGGTTACTTTGTTTTCCTGCTTCATAAAATCGTGGTTTATGTCCATAGATTTAGTTTCTCTTTAGCTATTGAAGCTAAAGCAGTTTCTTGTTCTTACCCCTTAGTCAGGCTCGCCACTTCATTATTCAGACAAATGTCAAATTGGCGAAGGTTTGTTTGTCCTCACTCATGGAAAGCCAGGCCTGTCTGAAACTCTTATATTTCAGAGGTAGACTACTCAAGATCTTGTTCATGATAGCTAGATGCTGAACTGAATCTCCGACCTCTTTTATTTGTCGGGCAAGAGCTTCCACTTTGGTGATGTGATGAGCCACTGAATTGGCTGAGCTGATTGATAACTGATAATGATAGAAACGCTCATGTACTATCATTTTATTTGTTTCTGATCTGTGCTCATAAATAGAATCTAGTTTGCTTAGACTTTCCTAAGACGATTTACAATTTTCAATCATGGAAATCTGACTGAGCTCCATAGCTGAGGTAAGGGTAAACATAGCTACAGCGTCTCTTTGTTGCCATAGATTGATTGCCTTATTTGCATTTACAGTAGGCATAGATTCCTCACTTTTGCGATTTTGAAAATACCTTTGGCGCGTAGAGTGCATGTTAACCGGAACTTACACTGCTGGTAGTTACTACCATTAAAGTTATTAACACCTATATGTCGATCATTTCCGACATTTTGACTAAAGTTCAAGGTTAATATCAAGGTCTATTCTTACAGAAACAGATTATATTAAGTAAATAAGCTTATTTGCGTACAGTTACTTGAAACGTCATTTTTTAGTTTAACTTATAAACAAAAATTTTCTGTGAGAATGTTCACTTAAATATTATGACACTAAATTTAATGTGCTCATGAAAAACAACTTTCTTGCGACGTTAACAGCAATGGCAGCATGGATAACTCGAGCAACAAAAACTACGAAACTGGTTCGTTTTATCTTTAGAGAACCAACAACGCATTAGGAACTAATCCTGGGCCCATAACCTATTGAAAGCGTTTAGGAAAAAATATAAATTGTGATAATTCTTCAATTCTTACAACAAAACCAAACATATAAATTATTCACAAAAACAAAGATTCTCTTGAGTTGCTTTAGTCAACAAGATTACCACCAGAGTGAAACAAAGTTCAGACTGGGTATTTAGGCGCGAGTTACAATATTTTAACACCTAGGACGATGGAAAAGAAATACTTGGAAAGTTTTGAAATATGATGCTGGAGAAAAACTGAGAATATCAGATGAGCAGACAGTCCTAAGAAGAGTGGGTGAGAAGAGAACCATTTTGGATGTGATTCTTCGGTGAAAAACAAACTGAATCGGACATATCCTTAGGAAGGACTGTCTTCTGGGAGTTCAAGGAGGCAGAGGACAGGGCGTGTTGGCAGACTTTGTTCACTGACAAAATGAATGGACATTTCGTGAGACAGATCACCATATAATATTACTGTAAAATATATACTTTGGAGTTGTTGTTTTAAATAGTGTGAGCCTGACACTTTATACTGCGTGATTACTATTGTAAACAGCTTCAAAATAAATAAATTTAGAAAACTGATACCTTGCAAACGTACTAATAGAAAAGCGTGTGTGAAAAGTGTTATTCAACGTCCAATCAATATATGTTCTAATGTTGGGGATTTAGCTATTCCTAATGAAACGTATCCTTAGAAAGCCAACATTGGGAACTGACCTTAACATTGCAGTGCCACATGATTTTTATTTGTTAAGGTCATTAGACCATCAAATTTGTATTGTCCAATCTTAAAATGTGTATAATTAGCTATACATAATTATTGTATGATTTCAAATCATTATAGCCCACGGGCTTCTGTACAAGGGATCCGACTTACTATTTTATACTTTTGTGTACGGTACCTTGTTTAAACTAAAAATAATAATTATGGAGCTGAAATTTAATATAATGAGACATAGTATAATGAGATGTGTTGATTAAATATTTAGAAAATCAACGTTGTTAATATTAACATTATTGATATTACTATTGTTAGTGTTAATTTTAATTATATTAATTTATATAATTTATAGACTATTAATATAACTTATATTACTAGTATTCAAAATTTTAAAATTACGGCCTCGAGATGTATTTGCTCATGGACAGGGGTTAGTATTTTATAAAATTTCACACCTCTTTATGTGGAAGATAGGTAAGGCACATAAAATATAGACAAACACACTCTTTGGGGTGACTCTTATGTAGTATTAGCTACAAATAATAAGAATGAAGACGACGTAGCACGACATACTTACCCCATTGCACCGTCAAAGCTTCGCAGACGTTTCCGAAATTTAACAACACATCCGTGCAAGGCCGTGACGCGCAAAGAATTGACTGCGCCAACCCAAGTTCGAGTGGTGACCGCTAGAGGGCGCACAGTGATAGCACATTTTAAAGTGTTTGAGAAGGGAAGGGAAGTGACTACAGTCCTAGTCCATCAGAGATTGTTATCGAACAATTGAGTTCATTCTCAGAGCTTCACGAACATGTGTTTTGTCATGCACTTCCCCTCCCACGTGACTCCCACCTTGCTCCTCGCCTTCCCCTTTCTCTGGGTCTGATCATATATCATGTCTGTATGTAGCCATTATTGGCACTCTTGGATTGGACTCTTGCTAGAGGAGAACGTAGCATTGATTGTAAGTTAGAGAAAATGTAAGAGAAATTTAATGTTTCGGCTTAGATAATATTCTTTTTTAATCATGTAACTTTTCAAAATTTTTTTTTTGCTTATTAGATTCTATTTTAATTTAAAATACTCTGGTAGTGAAAATTAAACTTAAATTTGATCGTGGTCAACTTATAAGAATTTCCAAAGACTATAATAATGAACTTTGAAATCATGGCTGAGATTGATATTCTCTATAGTTAAGTATTGCTATACGAATTGCCTTTGATCTTGTAGATAGATAGAAAAGTAATTGTAAAGTAATAGTATTTAATTCAGCTTATTGTAAATCTCTATTGATATTGGATTATTATGGCAGATCTTTACTTATTATTGAAATATCATGAGATATTATTACTAGTAATTTTGATGATCTTTCTTATTTACTCGTCGAGGATGTTTAGTGTTTATGAAGTATTAAATAATTAAGATTGTTTTGGTTATGACTGGAGATAAATTCCTTAATATCTTTGCCCTTGTTTAGTCATGTAAATGGCCAAGGAACAGTTTTGATACGAAAGATAATTGAATGTTTAGGGAAAACCAAGGCAATAATTCTAACTCTTTTTATAATTGATAGGAAATTACGTCTATTTAATCTAGATTTGTTTGTTAGTATTCTTATCTATTTGTAATGCATTTAAATACCAATTACTCTCATGGTTAAATTTAGTTTAGTGGTTCATTCTAGTAATTTTGTAAATATGATCTGGTTCTTTGAAGTGATAAGATTAGTAATTTTTTGGACTATATATATGTGAGTAGGTTATAAGTGAACCTCAGACTTGTTCAATTTATATTATTTTAAAGTAAATTTACTGATGTTAATGAAGATCAAAATTGGAAATAACCTTATATATTAACATAAATTTTATATATATTCAATCTTTAATATATTCTTAAAATATGTTTATCGTATTATTTTATTTATACCATCATGCATGGGTTTAATATCTTTTGATATATTATTATAAATACACACTTAAAATTGATCTCTTCTCTTTCCTTTATGTTGTGGTAAATTGGTTCCACATTTTAAGAGCACCTATAGGTTATTTATTTATTAGTTTTTGAGTACGTCATGAGTTTTCTAAGATGAATGCACGAAGATGACCGTCTGGTAACTGTTTCCGCAACCAGGTGAGTTGCATGCGCTGAGTAACAGTTGTCTGTTCTCAGACTATTGAATCTGATTTCATTCAAATGACTCACTCTGATTGTTTTATTCTCTGTTTCTCTTAGGGTATTCTGCATAATTAGTTAGTAAAGGAGGGTTCACTTATATATTCCTGACAAATTTAGAATTCATACCATAGCAAGTAGTTTTTTCATAAATTTTGGAAATTTCGAAATCCCTAACTTTAAAATTTCATATATTTAAGATTCTTTGGGGTATTTGAAGTAATCCTACTACATTGATGGCACTTTTTTTTAAATGTCTCATGTTTACTAAAAGTATACAAAGGTTTGGCCTGGATTGAGCTACATACAGAAGCATATTGGTATTATTTAAGATTTCTAGTTATCTTGGTTGTTGAGTTATAGCACCTACACACATATATACAAACAAACAAATACACATTCTACATTATTTATATGATTATTGGTTTCCATTATCAAGATTCTCATAGTTTATGAGTTTAGTGGTCTTGAAAGGCTAAGGTTTAGTTATTGTAAGGCCACCATTTATTCCAAGATGACCGTGATGTATACTATATTTATATTTAGGAAACATTTAAAGTTGGCCCAATGAAATACAATAAGCATGTGCTGAGAAAATTTTTAGAAGTAGTGTTTTTTAGCCGCCATCCTGAAATAAAATGGAGGACACTATTTGTAATTAGCATATATGTTAACCTAAGGCCCAAACTACGTATATAATATGCAGAATTTCAGCAGCCATATCTGTACTGTGGTTTGAGCGCAATTAAGCAACAAACAAACTAACTAATTAACTAACTGAGAAACAACATTAAGTTTTTATATAGTTGGTCGGATAAAAGTAAAAAAAAAACTAAATGCACATCCGCCTGCTTCCCTAAGTAAATATATATACGGTACAGCATTTAATATTTTCACTGTCCTTAATTTGGCAGCCTTATGATCTAGCAATCACGTAGTTGAATATTTAAGGTTCACAATAAGTTTAGTAATAAAAACTAAGCTTTCTAAAAAAACAAACGCTAATACCAAGTTATCACTTTCAATGTTTCTTGGTTCTCTATCTATCCTAATAGGTCGAGTCCATTAACCATAGGAGTGGTGGTAGATAACAGCCAGCAGAAGATGTTAAATTTTAAAAAGGAAAACCTAATTAAACACAAATTGATTGTTGTGAAATTTTTGACTAACATAAGTGACAACAAATCACATGTCAAATGGCTTGGCGAATGAACACATGAGAGTGTATCTGATAACTTTTACAACCCTAAACTTACCTACATTTCTACTGTAAATGGGGTGTAGTCACAGTGTCTAGTGTGTCGGGTTCACTGTGAGTGCTAAGGTACATACCCTAAATATTTCCCTAACTACTCATTTAAAGCTTAAAATGTCTTATTTAATTGAGTTTAATGACGCACATCTCAGTAGTCACGTGGTCTGAGATATTAATATCGATATATTTGATTTTATAAAATACACCTAAGGCGCACACCTTGAAGTTTCAATAAGTGTACCTGGAAAAATGTGCCTTTTACTATATTTGTGTTTGTAAACACACACACCTGAGGCCTTTGCGTTTAAGGTGTCAAGATCTCAATATAAAGTCAACTCCACCTAGCATGAACAAATATAACCTAGATATTTGGTTCCCATGTCCGTATTTTACAAAAACCCAAATGGGTTTCCCCTAAACATTAAGTGATAGGGATAGGGCAAAGTATACAAAATATTACAAACAGAATACATTTTAATGAAATATATTAACAATTAAATAGTCGACTATGGGATGATGTTTTCTGTATACTCTTTATATTAATATTTTTTACATGTCCTTCTCAAGATACTGAATTTTTACCACATTTGATTTCACATTTACAAACATTTAATAAACCCTAGAACAGTTTTGAAATCCTCCAACTCTTATTTCACTGTCGAGACACTTTATTGGCTCTCTTATCTGATTACCAAACCCTTCCTTCACCTCTGACAAGACATCTTGTGAATGTGGGGAACGCCAGGCCTCCACCGTGGTTCGGATTCCACGTTAAACTGTAGGCCCTCCATTTCATCTCACAATCACCCTACCAATACACACTAGCGTAAGTGCGTATAACCCGAACGGGTAGTAAGACGTGGTGCTAATAATAATAATAATAATAATAATAATAATATTGACTCTCGTCTTAGTCATCTTCAATCTCTCAGTTCCGAGCTGGAGTCACCTTTCACAGATTCAACAGTGATTTATCTGGTGAGATTTATTTAATTATAACTTCATAGTAGTTCCAGTTTCGGTGGCCGAATAGTCTAAGGCATTACTCTAGCAATATAGTAGTCTGCTGATGACAAGAAGATCGGGGATTGAGTCCCAGTTGTATGTACTGAGGATGGTTTTCTTAATTGGTTTTATACTCTACCTCCACGCAAATTCATGTACACTTACTCTCCAAACAACCTTCCTTATTCTGACACATTATCGTAATTAGTATATCGCGTATATCCCGAACGGGTACTCAGAGGCAGTGCTAAAAACAAACAAAAAACTTCATAGTCCGGATTATTAAGGTGTTTAATTTCAAAATACTTGTAATTGTAGAATTGTAGCAGTTCCTTGAGTGATATTAATTCATGCTCTCCTTCGAAAGTCATACATAATGTAAATAAGCCAGCATACTGGAAACAGTTCTCAACAGTAGCTAAACCAGCATCCTGGAAACAGTTCTTAACAGTAGATAAGCCAGCATACTGGAAACAGTTCTCAACAGTAGCTAAACCAGCATACTGGAAACAGTTTTCAACAGTAGCTAAACCAGCATACTGGAAACAGTTCTCAACAGTAGCTAAACCAGCATACTGGAAACAGTTCTCAACAGTAGCTAAGCCAGCATACTGGAAACAGTTCTCAACAGTAGCTAAACCAGCATACTGGAAACAGTTCTCAACAGTAGCTAAACCAGCATACTGGAAACAGTTCTCAAAAGTAGCTAAACCAGCATACTGGAAACAGTTCTCAACAGTAGCTAAACCAGCATACTGGAAACAGTTCTCAACAATAGCTAAGCCAGAATACTGGAAACAGTTCTCAACAGTAGCTAAACCAGCATACTGGAAACAGTTCTCAACATTAGCTAAACTAGCATACTGGAAACAGTTCTCAACAGTAGCTAAACCAGCATACTGGAAACAGTTTACAACAGTAGCTAAGCCAGCATACTGAAAGAAGTTCTCAACAGTAGCTAAACCAGCATACTGGAAACAGTTCTCAACATTAGCTAAGCCAGCATACTGGAAACAATTCTCAACAGTAGCTAAACCAGCATACTGGAAAAAGTTCTCAACAGTAGCTAAACCAGCATACTGGAAACAGTTCTCAACAGTAGCTAAACCAGCATACTGGAAACAGTTCTCAACAGTAACTAAACCAGTATTTCCTCAGCAATGTTATTGCTGTGATATTGTTTCCCTACATGATGATAGCAATATTTCCTAAGCAATGTTATTGCTGTGATATTGTTTCCCTACATGATGATAGCAATATTTCCTCAACAATGTTATTGCTGTGATATTGTTTCCCTACATGATGATAGCAATATTTCCTCAACAATGTTATTGCTGTGATATTGTTTCCCTACATGATGATAGCAATATTTCCTAAGCAATGTTATTGCTGTGAGACTGTTTCCCTACATGATGATAGCAATATTTCCTCAACAATGTTATTGCTGTGAAACTGTTTCCCTACATGATGATAGCAATATTTCCTCAACAATGTTATTGCTGTGATATTGTTTCCCTACATGATGATAGCAATATTTCCTCAACAATGTTATTGCTGTGATATTGTTTCCCTACATGATGATAGCAATATTTCCTCAACAATGTTATTGCTGTGATATTGTTTCCCTACATGATGATAGCAATATTTCCTAAGCAATGTTAGTGCTGTGAGATTGTTTCCCTACATGATGATAGCAATATTTCCTCAACAATGTTATTGCTGTGAAACTGTTTCCCTACATGATGATAGCAATATTTCCTCAACAATGTTATTGCTGTGAGATTGTTTCCCCACATGATGATAGCAATATTTCCTAAGTAATGTTATTGCTGTGAGATTGTTTCCCTACATGATGATAGCAATATTTCCTAAGCAATGTTATTGCTGTGAGATTGTTTCCCCACATGATGATAGCAATATTTCCTAAGCAATGTTATTGCTGTGATATTGTTTCCCTACATGATGATAGCAATATTTCCTCAACAATGTTATTGCTGTGATATTGTTTCCCTACATGATGATAGCAATATTTCCTCAACAATGTTATTGCTGTGAGATTGTTTCCCCACATGATGATAGCAATATTTCCTAAGTAATGTTATTGCTGTGATATTGTTTCCCCACATGATGATAGCAATATTTCCTAAGCAATGTTATTGCTGTGATATTGTTTCCCCACATGATGATAGCAATATTTCCTAAGCAATGTTATTGCTGTGAGATTGTTTCCCTACATGATGATAGCAATATTTCCTAAGCAATGTTATTGCTTTGAGACAGTTTCCCTACATGATGATAACAATATTTCCTAAGCAATGTTATTGCTGTGATATTGTTTCCCCACATGATGATAGCAATATTTCCTAAGCAATGTTATTGCTGTGAGATTGTTTCCCTACATGATGATAGCAATATTTCCTAAGCAATGTTATTGCTTTGAGACAGTTTCCCTACATGATGATAACAATATTTCCTAAGCAATGTTATTGCTTTGAGACTGTTTCCCTACATGATAATAGCAATATTTCCTCAACAATGTTATTGCTGTGATATTGTTTCCCTACATGATGATAGCAATATTTCCTAAGCAATGTTATTGCTGTGATATTGTTTCCCTACATGATGATAGCAATATTTCCTAAGCAATGTTATTGCTGTGAGACTGTTTCCCTAATTTAACACCTAGAAGTATCAAGGAAGTGTGTCATCGTTGCAACGTCACAGCTAGATGTGGAAAAGGAAGATTGTTTTTCTCTTAAATAAAATGCTTAGAAGATTTTCCCATATTATACGTACAATATATACAATAATATCTTCATAATATTATATTAAAAATGGAATTATTAACTAGCATTGAGAAATATTGGTATAAATATTGGATCTAATCATGGTATGTGTATTGAAACTAGTTTTTGAATTGGTAATAGAATGTAAACTTTTTACTTTTAGATTATGGGATATTTATCAGAATTTTACTATCTACCTTTAAACATTTAACTGAATAAGATTTATTTGAAAAATATTAATTTTAGTCTCCAGTTTTAAATTTCAATTATTGCAGTGAGCCTCATTCTCTCGATACTGGCAACTGTTTCCATACAAACCTAACTAGACCATAAAAGTAAAAATTAAATCAGAAATTTATCCTGACAGCTTCTAAACATATTCTTCAAGAAAGTCTGGTAAAAAATAAGTAGTTAATTAATTAACATAAAATATGTAGACTATAATAATATTCCCGAACCATGCAAAGTCCCTAATACATGACTTCCCTCTGTAAGCGACTTATTACTGTAATTTGTATAATTAGTCTTCGTACTCATACAGTTCCCTACTAGGTAGATATGAGCTCTCAAACACGGCGTGGGATATATACTCTGACACCGATTGTTAAAGGCATAGAAAAATATTTAAACACAATGCGTTGGATGGCCTTGAAAATGACTTAAAATATAATTTTATTTTCAAACCCGATACTCAAAAATAAAACAATTGAAGGGACTGTGGCAGCAATAAAACGCTCGTGGAGAAATGCCAGACACAAACACGGGCGGGTGGTAATTGTCTAGCCCTTGTTTAGGCATAGGGCACTACTTTGAATAGGAGGGTTAGGGTGGGGATGGGGAGTTTGTAAAGTGGATACAAATTGGAAGAAATAGAATAAAAATAACAAAAGTTTGGTATTATGTCGCCCATGTATATGGGATCATAAATACAATAGTATTATTTTTAAAGAGTTAGGGAAGCTGGGATAAAGTCACAAAGAGGTGAGTGGGGCACCATACTGGGAAAAGGGATGAATGGGTAAAAATGCCCAACTCATAATTCAACTTGAAATCCACTATTTATAATTTCAATATTATATGGGGCCTTGGGTGTATTTGTCCAGAAAATGTATAATAACCTCTCAAACCGATGTTATGGTAGTGAATACAAAAGAGCGAATGAGAGCTTTCCCTTCCATAAAGAACCAAAGAGTTTAAAAAAAAAACATATCAAGTACAAATAAACTATAAGGAACGTAGAATATATAGACTACATTTTAAGAACAGTCGTTGACAAATCATAATTATTAAGAAGGAGGAGATTTAAAAATGTTATATGATATTTATTTGTTCTCATTTGGAATGTTATTTAAAATGTTAATATCATGTTATGTTCAAAAGGTGTACTGTTATTCAAATTAAAAATATTCCTAAAATTGAGAAAATCAAAATAATAATCTTTTAGATTAATTGTATAAAAGGTCTTAACCATTCATAGTTATAATTAATAATATCTTACTAGGATTCAGACTGACCAATACACCATAGTTTAATAATCTTCGTATAAAGGCAAAGTGCTTTATAAATGTCCAACTATCCATGCTGATCAACATACCATAGTTGAACATTCTAAGTATTGAGGATGATGATAAATTAACATTTCTTAAAAATAAAATCCCCCAAAATTTCATTTCTTTGAAATTTAGAAATCCTAGACATATTTTAAAACCTGAAATTATTTAATATTTTTATAAATACTTGATACTATTATAATTATTGTTTGATTTCAAAATAAAACTGATTATTTAAAAATACCATACACCTTCTACATCCTTTATTAATATAGCAAAGAGAACTTTATACCTTTAATTTATTTGAGTATTTTTTTATTGGAGCTACCTTCTATGGATGTTTAAAAATTTTTTTGCTTACAATAGCTCACATGAGCTATTGTTAAGCTATCCCTCTAACTTACTCTAAATGGTCCATTGAGGAATTTAATACATTTTCTTGGACTCCTGTGAGTAGGGAGCTGTGATCCCTAAACCCCCTTTTCACCAGACTCTATAACTCTGGTATGGCCCTCCCCTCCAAGGTCTAACGTTATGTCATAACTCGACAAGAGATGGTGGATTGGTGGTGATTGCTGGATACCGAGTCCCTGTTCCCATAAAAGACAGCAACGCTGGCCAGTTTTGGACTTATCAGATGTATTTACTCTCAACTCCATTATAGAACGTTTGCTGGTATTTTGTGACCAATGCATCACTTCCATTTAATAATACCAAGTTCTTGAGTGCACTATTATGACATTACTTGACTCCCTTGTTTGAAACTGTGTGACCAATACTTGATATAACATTCATTCTAACATTGTGTGACGAAATATTTAAGATTGAATGAAGAAAATAAAATTAATAATGAAAAAATTATGTGTTTTGATTTAACAAAGATTTATTCTATTATCTATAAATACAGCTGTATTATTTTGTTTTTTAGCACCACGTCTTATCACCAGTTCTGGATATACGCTTATGTACTAATTACGCTAATGAGTTTGGGCTGAGGAATGCTGATTCATAAGAAATGTACCTGTATTTGCCTGAAGGTAGAGTGGAAAACATTTAGGAAAACACCCTCAATACACCCGAACTGGATTCTAACCTTTGTATTCCTGTCATCGGCAGTCTAGTATAACACGAGGGTGATGCCTTAGACCATGCGGCCACCGAAGCAGGTAATTGTATTGTCGTTGTGTGATCATTTCAGTAGTCTCCTACGAAGTATTTTAATGTTTCTGTAACCAGGGCTATAATCTCCCATTGTAATAAAATATGTTCTGATATTATGTGATCAATAATTTGAACCCCAACTGGCGTTATTTGACCAATGGTGTAGCTTTGTTCGGATCAATAAATGGCTGTTAGTATGTTATAGAAGCTCCCTCATCCAAGCAACATGAAACCATTGTCGTTGTTAGCTCCTTGCTGTTAAATATGAAACGTGACGTTTTCTCTTCCACCAGAAGATGTCACGCTCTGTTTGACGAACTAAGGTCTCCGGTCACGTTAGGTGCTTAAACAGCGCCACAGGAATGGTAATGGCAAGGCCAATGTCATCAGGACGTTGACGGGGAAAGTTGTTGGCATTTACTCGTGAGTCAAACTAGCTCTTCATTTTCTTATTCCTTTCACTTTTAGACAAGGGTGAACAAACTTGGTGGCCTTTCACTTGGATTCTGCTCAAAGGTCGGCCAACACGAAACTATTAAAAGAGTTTCACTTTATTTACAGTCTCTCTTTCGAGATTTTACTTTCAACATTGGCAATAGCAATAAGCCAACGTTACCACGTGCATGCCTTAAGTTTGTTTTGTTTCAAATCTAACACTATATAATATTCCTTGACACACAGTGTTTAGAGTTTAGGCAAATATGTCCCGTTATTCTTCGAAGCACGATTCCTTATAGCCAAACCATTCCAAAACTTAACACAACTGACGTGTCTGATATTAATTTGGGAGAGGTTATACTCGCCATTTCACGCTGCTTGTACTATAATAATATTGCGCTACCTCATTGGTAGCCCAGTAGTGGAAATATAGCCAGTACTAATGTACCATTGGCCAGGTAACGAACGAATGTACTTTGAATATATTCTTTCTGTGGAGGCTCATTCCGTGTCCTGGTAAGATGAGGTGATGGTGATAGCGAATATAAGGTTGTGAACCAGTGGAGGTTCGTTGCCAGGTGTCCCGAACACTACCTCACGGGGCTGATTGATGCTGTTCCTTACTGTCACTAATAGAGTGTCCTTGCGTGTTCAGGATAACATATTGTGACACATGGCCCGGCCACCTGTTTACAAATACATGGGGGCCAAACTGATTAATACTAAAATGGTTTTTGGTAGTATGCTGTAGCAGAAAAGGAATCAATGTTTTCATTTTGGATGCTGTGCGATTCACTATCTTGTCCTGGAATAATCATGTGTGTACTTATGTAAGTTGGCAAACTCACCTATTTCTAAAATAAGAAACATACGGTGTTCATTTCAATTATTTATACCTTTTTAATGTAATAAAATGAGCAATGGAGAGGAATTAAACACATTTTTATACAGATGTGTGTGATTTCTAAATAACTATTTTTACCTTATTAGGTACACAAACATGGAAATTTAGTTAAGGATATGTATTGTTTCACTTTTGCTAAGATTTCCAATTATTTAGATGAATTTACTAAGAAATATCACTGTTGTTTAGTTAAACTTTCACAACAGACCTATATTATTCACAAAATAGTGCTATCATTAAAATTTGGCGAATAAATAGAGATTAATTTTATTGACAAATCCTTGTTTTAGATCATCTTTAACATATTTATGTTTTATAAACTGATCTGTTACTATCAATGAGCACGCAGTCGAGACGTCAGGTTAATCTAGTTTGTTTATCTGGTGAAGGAGATGTTGTGGTTCAAACTCCGGCTGAGTTTACGAGAAATAGTGTTTCATAAATAGTTTCCTATTCTATCTCCTTACAAATGTGGGCACAATTTTATTAATATCTATCCTACTTAACCCTGAACCATTACCATAACTATAATGAATCATGGATGTGTAATAAATCTCAATAAAATAATAAATAGAAAAATCTGCTTTTACCAGATAATGTTACAACTATTAATAGTGAGCTAAGCTCGAAGGATGATTTGCGAGTGTTAACCTTTTCACCTAGAAGAATGTAACTGCGGAGATCCCGTCTTACAGCCTATTATCTGTCTATAGCTTCCGTCTTACAGCCTATTATCTGTCTTAGCTCCCATTTTACAGCCTATTATCTGTCTATAGCTCCAGTCTTACAGCCTATTATCTGTCTATGGCTCCCGTCTTACAGCCTATTATCCGTATATAGCTCCCGTCTTACAGCCTATTATCTGTCTATAGCTCCCGTCTTACAGCCTATTATCGTCTATAGCTCCCGTCTTACAGCCTATTATCGTTATGGCTCCCGTCTTACAGCCTATTATCTGTCTATAGCTCCAGTCTTACAGCCTATTATCCGTATATAGCTCCCGTCTTACAGCCTATTATCGTATATGGCTCCCGTCTTACAGCCTATTATCTGTCTATAGCTCCCGTATTAAAGCCTATTATCGTATATAGCTCCCTTTACAAGCCTATTATCTGTCTTAAGCTCCGTCTTACAGCTATTATCTGTTAATGGCTCCTGTATTTACAGCCTATTATCTGCTATTAGCTCCAGTCTTACAGCATTATCCGTATATTTGTCCCGTTTACTAGCCTATTATCGTATATAGCTCCGTCTTAAGCCAATTACCGTAATATAGCTCCGTCTTACAGACTATTATCCTTTATAAAGCTCCCGTCTTGCAGCCTATTATCCGTATATAGCTCCCGTCTTACAGCCTATTATCTGTCTATAGCTCCCGTCTTACAGCCTATTATCCGTATATAGCTCCTGTCTTAGAGCCTATTATCTGTCTATGGCTCCCGTCTTACAGCCTATTATCTGTCTATAGCTCCCGTATGAAAGCCTATTATATGTTTATAGCTCATGTCTTACAGTCTATTATCTGTATAATGCTCTTGTACAATAATTAATGAACCGCATGGATGTGTTTTTGTAATGACTATTAGGAAATAACAACATTTTATTTCAGCATTACAGTTATTAGGTTCTTTACTTACCTATAAATAGTATCAAAGGGTTTTTATTTAGATATTTTACTCCGTTGAATGAGTGGTAAGGGATACCAATTACCGGTATCTCAAATATGTAGTTGATTCTACTCTACAGAAAACAATGTAACTCATTTTATTACAAATGTTGGCCACCTGGATGTGGGAGGGAAGTCCATTTAACCATATGTTGAAATCACTGGAAAAATATTTTAAAGTTATATAATATTTGTATTTATTATATTGAAGATATACAGTTATAAGGATCGGCATGTGAAAGAACTGGATTCAAACAATGGAAACAAAATATAATTTTACGATCTACAATTTAGTTTTAAAGTTAAAATATATTGACAGAAATCTCCTTCATCGTTAATAAAATGGTGTAATGATATAACGAGTTAAAGGAGGATTGTAAGTGGTCTTGTGACAATTAACTAAGACTGACAGTAAGCAGTTATCTTGCTACAACTCCTGCATTCAAGAGTAAAGTGAACACCAGTATTTTCTAGTCATTCAAAATAAGGGGATAGGTCTTGAGGAGTATTTTGGTTGGGACGTCTCAGTGAATACAGAGACAATATGTAATTGTAGCAAAAATTAGCATTTTAATAAAGAAATTTAATGTTTATATGAAATATATAATTATAAAATTGTATTTCTGTACTCTCAAGCACATGGTTAAATTTACCTCCACGCACATATCCCAGTGGCCAACATTTGTAATAAGTCACATTATTTTACTGTACAGTAGGCTCACATTCATATTTGATATATCGGATATTGGTCTCCCTTACTGATCATTTAATGGAATTCAATATCTAAATAAAATTACTTTAATATTATTTATAGAAAAGTAATAAACCAATAAATTAAATATTGAAATAAATGTTTAAACTTATTCAATGCTAAAACAAAAACAGACACTGGATATGTATTCATTCCAAAAACAATATTATATACATATTATATTAGATAAATAAGATACCGTAAATAGTTTGCAATTATGATAATAAATTTTTGTTAACATTAAATCCCTTTTAGTTATAAAATATAGTAAACTAGTCAAATGGAACTGGGATTTAAATTAATTTAGTTTAATTACAAGTTTTTAAATCATGTGTCATTTTTGCGCCAGGAATATAAGAATGTAGCTAATCCTAGTATAAATCGGGCGGGCAGTAATAGTAATTGAGTTAAAGTTGTGTTCTTGACATATGTGGCCTCACTTGGCCATAGAGCCTCAGTTTACGCAGCCCTAGCTCCGCCGGCGATTGCTACCTGTCCTTATATACTGGCTGCGTGGAAATATATAATCATTTATTAACGGCTGGTCATTCCACAAATAACTTTCATTTTTAAGGACACTGCCCACTTGAAGGTAAATATCTTCATATGGGTGTGGCAGCATTGAAAACCTAAAACCACTAATATGTTAATAAGTTATCTTAAAATTATATGTTTCTTTACAAATTTGTTTAAAGTAAGCTAGATCAAAGTTTCTAACCATTTACATTAATATGTGTATTGCTATATTTTGGTAAATTTCATCTAATTATTAAATTGATTCTACATTTACTATTACATTGATTTTTATTTTAAATTATAAAACATAAATTGAAGGCTTTAAACTCCTGGACCATATTTTGAAATAGCAATTTAGGTTTCTTAACGTGTTATTTCTGTGCTGGTCTATCAAAAGGGGGATTTTTAAATTTTAATCCCAAGTTTTCTAATTTTGTTTTGTATTGTTAGCTAATGAATTCATAGGGGTGATAAGCACCTATTTTATTAATACTGTATGAGTACAAACAAAAAAATTTAGTCGAGATTTTGACATGAAACGAACTATACTGTCTTAACTCTGGTATTTCACTCCTTGAACTTTATTAATTTTAAACTCAAAACTACACACCAAACAATTTTAGAATACTACATTTTTAGTTAAATACTTCTTAGACTTCCAATGCGGAAGGGTCTGACATTATTGGTGTATTTACAGCCCCGACTGTTGACAAGACGACTTGTTCATTAAACTGATAGTATATTGGTGAGGCTTTAAACTCTTGGGGGAAATATTAAATCTATTATTTGAGAATAACAACACACATTTAATCCGGCGTAGGTTCTCAAGCACTCGCCAAGCTACAAATACCTCCTCATCACTAGAGTATTGTGAGGTGTGTTCATTCAACCACATTTTAGTTGTTTTTTATATACTACTAAAATTAAATCTGTTGTTTGGTAAAAATAGATATAAAAATATATTTCAAATTTTAAGCAGCTCGAATTCAAAATTTCTTAAGTTTTAGTCTGACAAAATTCGAACCCATTTATAACAGAATAAAGGGGCACACATATTCGGGGGGTTCATTTGGTCGGTCATTAGAAGTAAAATACCGGATGTTGGCAGCCATGTGCTTATGTTTGTATATTAATAAGTATAAAGTAATAAATAGAGTGTGTTTGAAGCGATTGTGTGAACATGCTATATTGTTATTTAAGCTAAATTTTTAAGAAAACATAAAGAGAAGATCTTTAAAAGGCCAAGTAGTTTCAAAAATATTAAATTTTGTTTGAAACTGAAATGAAATACGAAAATAAACGTTGATAAAATTAAAACCCACTCTATCTTTGTTAGTTTTAAAATTATATTGAATAAAATAATATCTTTGATATCAATTTTAACCAAAAATGAAATGATCGACTATAATTAACTCTTATTATTTTTTCTATTTAAGTTGTTAAAGCTCCAAACATGTTATGGAACAAATATTTTACTCTTGTTTGAGTGAATAAAGCTTAAACCTCCTCTATTAACATGGTATTACTATTTAAATATTAATTGACAATGATCTCAAATTTTCTTATTTTCAAACTTGTAAAAAAATTCAATAATTTTGAATAGTTAGATTAAAATTTACGTTTAAGCTATACATTTGGTTAGTATACATAATATTCATTAAAGTTTTTGTTCCTCTCTAAAACTGAGCCGTTAACTCTTCATTTTGTTAGTTGTCTATGTACCAATGTGTCAGCTACTATTCCCTAAATGTGCCAAACAAATTGCCTAACTCTGCCCAGTGGCGACGTTTTGAGTTGTAAGTACACTTAAAACGTGGTTGTTACAACACGTTGCTATCTCATCACTTACAAATAGTTGTGTTAGTTGTTATATAATACTATAGGCTCCGGTTTGTGACGTCTTCTTTATCTCCACATTCCATAAGCCACATTACAAAACCCCCGCCTTTGTTCTGGCACAACAGGATCTAGGGTTACTTCAACACTACATTTTCTCCTTCATTAGAAATGTTCTCCGTGTCTCCACTCCTGTGAACCAGGAAAAACCCAGTGAATCCGACACTTGTGCTCACTATCTATTAGCAGCGATGACCACTTTCACCAGGAAGCTTGAGTTACATTGCATTGTGGGGGAGGGATTAAGACGATACTGTAACGTGGATATAACATACATGGACCTGGTAAATAGAAAACTGACGTTTAACAACTTTGAAGCTACGACTTGGATT
Organism: Timema cristinae; assembly: GCA_039000515.1. Lineage (NCBI taxonomy): Eukaryota > Metazoa > Arthropoda > Insecta > Phasmatodea > Timematidae > Timema > Timema cristinae. The sequence continues at coordinate 15,540,312 of JBCFYV010000100.1, forward strand.
CATCTATTCCTACAAAGCTCGGAACAGGTGGGTGGGGCTAATGCTCTAGATCTTGACCATTCGACCTTGTCTTACCTCTGCTCTCCTGGTGTGTGGAGGAATTCATTCAGAAGTGGGAACACCTTAAAGCGAATTCCATTATTCCCATATGGGATAGATAGTGTAAATAATAATAACAAATACCCCTTGCGGTGTAACAGAGAAAAACAAGTTGGTCAAAGGTCAAATATATGAGACCAAACAATGACTCACAAAATCATAACAAAAATTATATAAGGTATATAATACAATGGAACAAAATCCCCAGATGGTAGGATGATGCGTGAGAAGGATGCTGGTGGAAATAAAAGGGGACCTACAGTTATACGTGAGCTCCGAACCACGGTGAAGATCTGGCATACCTCACATTCACAAAGCGTGAAGGCACACACTTTGACAGAGGTGAGGGAAGGATTACTAATAAGATAAATCTGTGACTGGATCAGGATTTGAGCCCCGGGCCGCTTACACAGAAGTCTGTACCACTTAACCCTAAGCCGCCAGGTCACCTACAGCTCGTAATAGTGTGTGATACATATTACGCGCGCGGCAGCATACTGTCAGTTATTCTTCGTCTACAACCAGTCGCACACGCTCGTCGCAAGACATATTGTGCTTGTTTCCCGCTTAAACGATGACAGTCCTAAAAAAAGTTGTAAACGTAGTATCAACCAATGTGACCCATCATAAAAGTCATAATAAAGCTTGCAAGCACGAGTGAATAGAATAAAATTAATATATAAACATCTATTACATTAATACTCTTACTATATAATTAAAAATATAATACCTTCTAGATTGTATTTTTCTGAACTCTTACCATTGATTACTTAGTTTGAATACGGTAGTGCACCTATATTAGTTGCAGATTGGCTAAACGTAAGACAGTAACGCCAGAGATGGGTGGTGTAAATATCCTACCGACAAGCGGCTCCGACATGCGAACTGCGCTAATGTAGACAGAAATATTACAAAGTGTGAGTCAGTCTAGCGGGTACGACTGGCTGTGGACTGGCCCTAACAAGTCTCCAGGACTGTCACTGTAGATAGCTCTGAGGGCTGAATTGTTGTGGACTGGCCCTAACAAGTCTCCAGGACTGTCACTGTAGATAGCTCTGAGCAGCTGAATGTTGTGGACTGGGCCTACAAGTCTCCAGGACTGTCACTGTAGATAGCTCTGAGTGGCTGAATGTTGTGGACTGGGCCTAAAAAGTCTCCAGGACTGTCACTGTAGATAGCTCTGAGTGGCTGAATTGTTGTGGACTGGGCCTAACAAGTCTCCAGGACTGTCACTGTAAATAGCTCTGAGTGGCTGAATGTTGTGGACTGGGCCTAACAAGCCTCCAGGACTGTCACTGTAGATAGCTCTGAGTGGCTGAATTGTTGTGGACTGGCCTAACAGGTCTCCAGGACTGTCACTGTAGATAGCTCTGAGTGGCTGAATTGTTTGGACTGGGCCTAACAAGCTCCAGGACTGTCACTGTAGATAGCTCTGAGCAACTGAACTGTTGTGGACTGGCCTAACAAGTCTCCAGGACTGTCACTGTAGATAGCTCTGAGTGGCTGAATTGTTGTGGACTGGGCCTAACAAGTCTCCAGGACTGTGACTGTAGATAGCTCTGAGGGCTGAATTGTTGTGGACTGGGCCTACAAGTCTCCAGGACTGTCACTGTAAATAGCTCTGAGTGGCTGAATTGTTGTGGACTGGCCTAACAAGTCTCCAGGACTGTCACTGTAGATAGCTCTGAGCAACTGAATTGTTGTGGACTGGCCCTACAAGTCTCCAGGACTGTCACTGTAGATAGCTCTGAGCAACTGAATTGTTGTGGACTGGCCCTACAAGTCTCCAGGACTGTCACTGTAGATAGCTCTGAGTGCTGAATTGTTGGGACTGGCCTACAAGTCTCCAGGACTGTGACTGTAGATAGCTCTGAGTGGCTGAATTGTTGTGGACTGGGCCTAACAAGTCTCCAGGATGTGACTGTAAATAGCTCTGAGTGCTGAATTGTTGTGGACTGGGCCTAACAAGCCTCCAGGACTGTGACTGTAGATAGCTCTGAGTGGCTGAATTGTTGTGGACTGGGCCTAAAAGTCTCCAGGAATGTCACTGTAGATAGCTCTGATGGCTGAATGTTGTGGACTGGGCCTAACAAGCCTCCAGGACTGTCACTGTAGATAGCTCTGAGTGGCTGAATTGTTGTGGACTGGGCCTACAAGTCTCCAGGACTGTGACTGTAGATAGCTCTGAGTGGCTGAATTGTTGTGGACTGGGCCTAATAAGTCTCCAGGACTGTCACTGTAGATAGCTCTGAGTGGCTGAATTGTTGTGGACTGGGCCTAACAAATCTCCAGGACTGTCACTGTAGATAGCTCTGAGTGGCTGAATTGTTGTGGACTGGGCCTAACAAGCTCCAGGACTGTCACTGTAGATAGCTCTGAGTGGCTGAATTGTTGTGGACTGGGCCTAACAAGTCTCCAGGACTGTCACTGTAGATAGCACTGAGTGGCTGAATTGTTGTGGACTGGCCTAACAAGTCTCCAGGACTGTGACTGTAAATAGCTCTGAGTGGCTGAATTGTTGTGGACTGGGCCTAACAAGCCTCCAGGACTGTCACTGTAGATAGCTCTGAGTGGCTGAATTGTTGTGGACTGGGCCTAACAAGTCTCCAGGACTGTGACTGTAGATAGCTCTGAGCAACTGAACTGTTGTGGACTGGGCCTACAAGCCTCCAGGACTGTCACTGTAGATAGCTCTGAGCAACTGAACTGTTGTGGACTGGGCCTACAAGCCTCCAGGACTGTCACTGTAGATAGCTCTGAGTAACTGAACGTTGTGGACTGGGCCTACAAGCCTCAGGACTGTCACTGTAGATAGCTCTGAGTGGCTGAATTGTTGTGGACTGGGCCTAACAAGCCTCCAGGACTGTCACTGTAGATAGCTCTGAGAACTGAACTGTTGTGGACTGGGCCTAACAAGTCTCCAGTACTGTCACTGTAGATAGCTCTGAGCAACTGAATTGTTTGGACTGGGCCTAACAAGCCTCCAGGACTGTCACTGTAGATAGCTCTGAGTGGCTGAATTGTTGTGGACTGGGCCTAACAAGTCTCCAGGACTGTCACTGTAGATAGCACTGAGTGGCTGAATTGTTGTGGACTGGCCCTAACAAGTCTCCAGGACTGTGACTGTAAATAGCTCGAGTGGCTGAATTGTTGTGACGGGCCTAACAAGCTCCAGGACTGTCACTGTAGATAGCTCTGAGTGGCTGAATTGTTGTGGACTGGGCCTAACAAGTCTCCAGGACTGTCACTGTAGATAGCTCTGTGACACTGAACTGTTGTGGACTGGGCCTACAAGCCTCCAGGACTGTCACTGTAGATAGCTCTGAGCAACTGAACTGTTGTGGACTGGGCCTACAAGCCTCCAGGACTGTCATGTAGTAGCTCTGAGCAACTGAACTGTTGTGGACTGGGCCTAACAAGTCTCCAGTACTGTCACTGTAGATAGCTCTGAGCACTGAACTGTTGTGGACTGGCCTACAAGCCTCCAGGACTGTCACTCTAGATAGCTCTGAGCAACTGAACTGTTGTGGACTGGGCCTACAAGCCTCCAGGACTGTCACTGTAGATAGCTCTGAGCAACTGAACTGTTGTGGACTGGGCCTAACAAGTCTCCAGGACTGTCACTGTAGATTGCTCTGAGCAACTGAACTTTTGTGGACTGGGCCTACAAGCCTCCAGGACTGTGACTGTAGATAGCTCTGAGCAACTGAACTGTTGTTGACTGGGCCTACAAGCTCCAGGACTGTCACTGTAGAGAGCTCTGAGCAACTGAACTGTTGTGGACTGGGCCTACAAGCCTCCAGGACTGTCACTGTAGATAGCTCTGAGCAACTGAACTGTTGTGGACTGGGCCTACAAGCCTCCAGGACTGTGACTGTAGATAGCTCTGAGCAACTGAACTGTTGTGGACTGGGCCTACAAGCCTCCAGGACTGTGACTGTAGATAGCTCTGAGCAACTGAACTGTAGTGGACTGGGCCTATAAGCCTCCAGGACTGTGACTGTAGATAGCTCTGAGCAACTGAACTGTTGTGGACTGGGCCTACAAGCCTCCAGGACTGTCACTGTAGATAGCTCTGAGTGGCTGAATGTGTTGTGGACTGGCCCTACAAGCCTCCAGGACTGTCACTGTAGATAGCTCTGAGTGGCTGAATTGTTGTGGACTGGGCCTAACAAGTCTCCAGGACTGTCACTGTAGATAGCTCTGAGCAACTGAACTGTTGTGGACTGGGCCTACAAGTCTCCAGGACTGTCACTGTAGATAGCTCTGAGTGGCTGAATTGTTGTGGACTGGCCCTAACAAGCCTCCAGGACTGTCACTGTAGATAGCTCTGAGTGGCTGAATTGTTGTGGACTGGCCCTAACAAGCCTCCAGGACTGTCACTGTATGATAGCTCTGAGCAACTGAATTGTTGTAGGATGGGCCTACAAGTCTCCAGGACTGTCACTGTAGATAGCTCTGAGTGGCTGAATTGTTGTGGACTGGCCCTAACAAGTCTCCAGGACTGTCACTGTAGATAGCTCTGAGCAAATGAACTGTTGTGGACTGGGCCTACAAGTCTCCAGGACTGTCACTGTAGATAGCTCTGAGTGGCTGATTTGTTGTGGACTGGGCCTAACAAGTCTCCAGGACTGTCACTGTAAATAGCTCTGAGTGGCTGAATTAGTGTGGACTGGGCCTAACAAGCCTCCAGGACTGTCACTGTAGATAGCTCTGAGCAACTGAACTGTTGTGGACTGGGCCTAACAAGCCTCCAGGACTGTCACTGTAGATAGCTCTGAGTGGCTGAACTGTTGTGGACTGGGCCTAACAAGTCTCCAGGACTGTCACTGTAGATAGCTCTGAGCAACTGAACTGTTGTGGACTGGGCCTACAAGTCTCCAGGACTGTCACTGTAGATAGCTCTGAGTGGCTGAATTGTTGTAGACTGGGCCTACAAGCCTCCAGGACTGTCACTGTAGATAGCTCTGAGCAACTGAACTGTTGTGGACTGGGCCTACAAGCCTCCAGGACTGTCACTGTAGATAGCTCTGAGCAACTGAACTGTTGTAGACTGGGCCTACAAGCCTCCAGGACTTTCACTGTAGATAGCTCTGAGTGGCTGAATTGTTGTGGACTGGCCCTAACAAGTCTCCAGGACTGTCACTGTAGATAGCTCTGAGCAACTGAACTGTTGTGGACTGGGCCTACAAGTCTCCAGGACTGTCACTGTAGATAGCTCTGAGTGGCTGAATTGTTGTGGACTGCCCCTAACAAGTCTCCAGGACTGTCACTGTAGATAGCTCTGAGCAACTGAACTGTTGTGGACTGGGCCTACTAGTCTCCAGGACTGTCACTGTAGATAGCTCTGAGTGGCTGAATTGTTGTGGACTGGGCCTAACAAGTCTCCAGGACTGTCACTGTAGATAGCTCTGAGTGGCTGAATTGTTGTGGACTGGGCCTAACAAGTTATCAGGACTGTCACTGTAGATAGCTCTGAGTGGCTGAATTGTTGTGGACTGGGCCTAACAAGTCTCCAGGACTGTCACTGTAGATAGCTCTGAGTGGCTGAATTGTTGTGGACTGGGCCTAACAAGTCTCCAGGACTGTCACTGTAGATAGCTCTGAGTGGCTGAATTGTTGTGGACAGGGCCTAACAAGTCTCCAGGATTGTGACTGTAGATAGCTCTGAGCAACTGAACTGTTGTGGACTGGCCCTAACAAGTCTCCAGGACTGTCACTGTAGATAGCTCTGAGTGGCTGAATTGTTGTGGACTGGCCCTAACAAGTCTCCAGGACTGTCACTGTAGATAGCTCTGAGCAACTGAACTGTTGTGGACTGGCCCTAACAAGTCTCCAGGACTGTCACTGTAGATAGCTCTGAGCAACTGAACTGTTGTGGACTGGCCCTAACAAGTCTCCAGGACTGTGACTGTAAATAGCTCTGAGTGACTGAAATTTTCCGGGTTCAAACCCTGATCTCCCCGTACTCGGATCTCCATTTCGACACAAGAGTACCGCTAGACCATGTGGGCACTGAAGCGGATCACCTGCTCAAGTTGTTAAACATATAAGAAACTGTTTGTCGTTCATTTAAGCAGTTTAGAAGTACATATTTCAATTTGAGGTGGTGGGCCGCAAAGAATGTACAGAGGCTGCAGAGAATGTACAGAGGCTGCAGAGAATGTACATAGGCCGCAAGTGGCCCGTAGGCTGAAGAGAATGTACAGAGGCCGCAAAGAATGTACAGAGGCTGCAGAGAATGTATAGAGGCCGCAAGTGGCCCGTGGGCTGAAGAGAATGTACAGAGGCCGCAAAGAATGTACAGAGGCTGCAGAGAATGTACATAGGCCGCAAAGAATGTACAGAGGCTGCAGAGAATGTACAGAGGCTGCAGAGAATGTACATAGGCCGCAAAGAATGTACAGAGGCTGCAGAGAATGTACAGAGGCTGCAGAGAATGTACATAGGCCGCAGAGAATGTACAGAGGCTGCAAAGAATGTACAGAGGCTGCAGAGAATGTACAGAAGCCGCAAGTAGCCCGTAGGCTGAAGAGAATGTACAGAGGCCGCAAGTGGCCCGTAGGCTGAAGAGAATGTACAGAGGCCGCAAAGAATGTACAGAGGCTGCAGAGAATGTACATAGGCCGCAAAGAATGTACAGAGGCTGCAGAGAATGTACAGAGGCTGCAGAGAATGTACATAGGCCGCAAAGAATGTACAGAGGCTGCAGAGAATGTACATAGGCTGCAGAGAATGTACATAGGCCGCAAAGAATGTACAGAGGCTGCAGAGAATGTACAGAGGCTGCAGAGAATGTACATAGGCCGCAAAGAATGTACAGAGGCTGCAGAGAATGTACAGAGGCTGCAGAGAATGTACATAGGCCGCAGAGAATGTACAGAAGCTGCAAAGAATGTACAGAGGCTGCAGAGAATGTACAGAGGCCACAAAGAATGTACAGAGGCTGCAGAGAATGTACATAGGCCGCAAAGAATGTACAGAGGCTGCAGAGAATGTACAGAGGCTGCAAAGAATGTACAGAGGCCGCAGAGAATGTACAGAGGCTGCAGAGAATGTACAGAGGCCCAAAGAATGTACAGAGGCTGCAGAGAATGTACAGAGGCTGCAAAGAATGTACAGAGGCCGCAGAGAATGTACAGAGGCCGCAGAGAATGTACAGAGGCCGCAGAGAATGTACAGAAGCCGCAAAGAATGTACAGAGGCTGCAGAGAATGTACAGAGGCCGCAAAGAATGTACAGAGGCTGCAAAGAATGTACAGAGGCTGCAGAGAATGTACAGAGGCTGCAGAGAATGTACAGAAGCCGCAAGTAGCCCGTGGGCAAAGAACTGGACATGCCTGCTCCACACTGAAACGTTCACCTGGTAAAGATTAGATAGACTCAAGCTAAAGTTTCCTGAAGACACAAGTTTACATTTCCGAATTAATTCGTGTTATTTTGTGATATAGAACTGATCTAGTTTTGAAGAATGTTCTAAATAACAATATGTATGTTTAATATGTGATGACTATTTTCACATCAGACCTCATTAAATCATGACGTGTGACGTGTGAGGAAGTGCAGGATTGGTGGCCAGAATGTTAAACCAAACTATGTCATGACTTATCTATAAAACAATAGTGTTAATGTATTAGGACACATCCTTAACAAATCCAATGATTGGACCACGGATGTTAGGGTCACTATTTTACTTCGCAATAAACTGCACAAAAAAAAGTGATATTTAATATTTTTTGTGTAAAATGTGTGATTTTAGCCTCATACTTTATAAACTATAGTTTTATTATTTTAATGAAAATTGTCCTGGCTTAAAAAATTATAGAAACGATTTATTTAAGTTTTTAACCATTTTGGGGTAAAAAGCTTATATTTATAGCACACAACTTTAGGTACGGTAGCAATCAAAATAAGCCAAACCAGACCAAAAATCAAAGAGAATCTTTTTGTTTAGGTGCATTAGCTTTAAGGTATAAGAAATTGAACTTGTCCAGACACAATAGTAGAAATAACAAAATAATTGTAAGACAATATATTTTGGTAGATATATTTAGTATAATATTCTTATTTATATAAGAAAACCATACAACAGTCTGAAAGTAAAGTGGCAATCATCTTTAGATCCCCCCCCCTCCTGCCACCCCTCACCCCATTGCCTCTAAACCTTTACACCTTACTTATCTATGGCATTAGAATCTTCAAAGTTAACTGATGCACCTACAAAATAAACCTATTTCTATGGTGAAACAATTCTATCCAGTCCACCTCATTACACTTATCTCTTTCAGGTCTATTCTAATGGTATCTTCCCATCTACGTCGAGGTCTTGCCAACGGTCTCCTCCAGTTGGGTTTACCAGTTACTATTCTGAACACACTACTAAACTATCCGTAAATTAATCTATTTTAATAATCCAACTTTTTCTTTTTTTCACACTATGCTCAGAAAGCGTATTTAATATAATTACGTACTCATTTTGATCATACAAGTATGAGTCAGGTAGAGAGAGAGAGAGAGAGAGAAGATTTTGCTAATAAAGCTTAAGGAGATTAAGACTTAGTGGACCACAGTAAAAGTAAGACGAGGAGAAATAGTTTTGGTTGAAGGAGAGAGAGAGAGATGGAGGAGGAATCTGTTCTAAGCAGAAGAGTATTTCATATAGATAAATAGAAATATGTGTATTAGTGTAATGCATGAGGAGATTCTGTGAAAATATTTCTCTCTCTACACCTCTATCCTGTCATCAGATTCTCTTCCATCAAATATTCATCCTCCTCAAGAAACATCAGGTCTATCTCTGTGTTTACTTTGCCCTTTAATACCCCTCCCCTCTCCCCCTAGTCATTCTACCATCATATTCTTTGCCATCACCCTCCCCTCTCTCCCACTCTTCTCTCCCCTCCCTCTCAAGGAACATCAGGCCTCTCTCACATAGCTCTCTCTATTTATTTATTTTGTACTTCAATGCCCTTTCCTATAGTACTAATCCTACAAATACCATATTTATATTGTGTCAAGGCTTTATCTAAATTTGAAATTAATGTGTGCGTTTGTTGCACCATTTAGTTTTAAAGGGTAAGGGATGGGATATAATCAAATACCAACGTGAATTAAAATCATCAAATTAAAATTTTAACGTATTATTGTTTTACAGCATTAAATTAATAGGGGACTTGATACCAATGTAAATGAAAGTATTCACACAATCAGGTTACTCTCACAAAACAAACTATAAATCCTGTAACAAAATAAAATAAATTTTGTGTTTCATCAACAAAAAATAGAGTGTGTTTTTAACTTCTACAGGAGATATCAACAAAGATACACATACCATGTTAATGTTTTATCATATATTGTGTTCACCTTCAAGATTAAATTATCACACTTGTAATTTGTATTACATTATTTAGGTTTAAAGTTCAATATCCTCCCAATTGGAATTTGTGTGCTACACCATTCAAATTTAAGGTTTAAGGACTTTATTAAATTTAATGTGTATGTGCTAGATCCTTAAAGCTTAAAATATTATAATTTTATCTAGCACAGAATATACTATAACTAACAAAATTGAAAATACAAATCATAAATAGTATTATTAATCCCGATTATCATTTTATCCTATATTATGTTATACAGTCAAGCTTATATTGCTATCACAATTGTAATTTGTATTACATCATTCGAGTTTAAAGCTTTATAGTTTCATATTGAATTTTTGCACTGCTCCAATCTAATTTAAAGTTTTAAAACCTATCAAATTTAAATATCTGTCTGTTACACTAATCATGTTTAAAGTCTTAGGACCCGTCGATCAGTTAGTAAACTATTAACAAGTTTACAAATACTAAATACTGTTAATAATTAGTTTTTGTAACTTTGTTGATAGTAGCTATTTTTGTGATTGTTAAAGGCCTTAGACATTTAATTTGAATGGAGTAACACCAGTTACAAGTGTGATATCATCTTGATAATGTAATACACAATGTGTTCAATATTGTTTTCCTGGTTATGGTTTGGATAGTTCAGTGTTAATATCTTTGGCGTACTAAGCCAACGTTTCTTGTTTAAATCCCCTTGTCTTGTTGTCATTTTTCATTATATATAAAATTATTTCTAGTTACTGCTTCAACTGTGCTTAGTAACTATACTTAACAGCTCGGCTCTTTAATCCATTATGATTTCCACATTCAATCAGTTGTCATTGTACAATTGGCAGCTTAAGACCCTCCTGAGTCGATGATAGCTGAGCTATCTGGTAAATTGTGATCTTAAATTATCACTCATAAATTTAAACATAAAAATCTATGCAAGCTATTATGCAGTTTTCAACTTTCTATAGCCGATACTATTTGTTGGGAATATATTAAAAACACTCGGTAAGATAGTTTAGAGAGTTTGGATTAGATCCAGTCCGCATTCCCGGCTTGGCTACAGTCAGTTCATAATAATTCTGGCCCTTTCTGACGTTGTAAAGTCACTTAAATAATAGTTGTAAGAGGGAATGCCAGGTCTCCACCGTGGTTCGGATTCCACGTTAAACTGTAGGTCCTTCATTTCATCTCACAATCACCCTACCATTACACATTAGCGTAAGTGCGTATAACCCGAACGGGTAGTAAGACGTGGTGCTAATAATAACAATAATAGTTGTAAGACCCGCCTCGGTGGCGTAGTTGACTAACGCGCTTGTCGTGTTGAGCTCGACTGCCGAGGACGAGTAGATCGAGGTTCGAATCTTGGTCGGGTGAACTGGTGGTGGTTTTTCCTAAATGGTTTTCCACTCTCCCTCCACGCAAAAGCGGGTTCACTTCCTCTAATTCAACCTTCCCAATTCCTAAATTCATTAACGTAATTAGTACTTAAAGCGTATAACCCGAACGGTTAGTAAGACGCGGTGCTAAATATAAATAAATAAATAAATAATAGTTGTTAGCTTTTACTTAGTGCAAATATGGTTGTTGGATTTGATACGTAAGATCAGTTGGCAACAGTTGTCAAAGATACAAAACAGTGGTTAGGGATTGGATACGGTTATGTTGGTAGCTTTCGTCTATCACAGGGGTTCTCAACTGTGGGGAAATGTTGGGGTCTTAGGGGGGAATTAATACCACAGACTAAAACTGTTTAAAATACACTTCTTCTTCAAACTACAATATTTCAGGTTTTCCATAAACAATTGGTTTAGTTTGACGCACTGGACTTGCTGGATGGTTATTTTAATTCAATTGTAAAGTTGCATAGTAAACATAATCAAAGTAATGTGTATTTATGTACTAATATATAAAAAAGAGTGTTTCCAATATTTTATATATAAATTCAAAATGCAACTTTTGAGTTAGGCAATCTTGGAGGGGGGGAATGACATTTTGACATGTGGAGAAAAGGGTGTATGTCACTAAAAGGGTTGAGAACCACTGATCTATCACAAATAGCGACACCAATGTAAACGTGAAATATATTTAAAGCTCATATAGTCTGGTATGCTGGTGTTGGGGAGGTATGGGTTTAAATCATCTAAATGGTTTCCTACTCTCCCCTTCTTGAATAAAGGCATATTTAATGTAAATTATACAATTCTTATACCCAACCCCTTATGCAATCAAATACTTATAGCCCGGATGAAAAGTGGGATTCAGGGAACAGAACTGTATGGATGCAAAGTTATGTCTAATGTAGTATAAATATCTGAGCTCGGGACTGTGGAGGTTCATGAGACTCCAGTGACTGTCGGTCAAGGTGAAAGTGTTGGAGAGTGCTGTTGTGACGAGGGACGGGAGGAGAAAATAGTTGAGAGAAAGTGAACTAACAAGCCGGTCTTGAGGACACTAGAAGTATCTCTGTAACAGATGATGAGTCCAACATCACGCAACAGGACCATCAGAACAAGTTTGATGTGTTCCAAGACTATATCTTGAACGTCTCTAAGAAGCTCTGGAGGAAGCTAGAGTTGACCACTGTCAAGTTGGTTTTGATGTACCAGAAATATCTAACGCTTGTTTGTTTTTATTGCTGCATCGTTTGTAGTTCGATTCGTGACTCCACCATGCACTAATAATTTAAAGAAGAGAAGAGGAGGTAAATTATAAACAAACTTTTTGGTAAACGCTCAGAGAGAAGATTTAAAACAGTTAGTAGAAGATAACTTATTCAAGTTTGAGGATAAGCTTGTCAACGGATTTAAATAAAGATATCCCGCTTTATCGCTTCAGTGGTCAAATGGTCTGAGGCGTCACTTACCCAATATATTGTACTGACGATGACAGGGAGGGCAGGGTTCGAAACCTTTTGGATTTTAGGGGGTACCTAAATAGTTTTCATCTATTCAACCACTCAAATGCGGGTATAAGTCCTCTAAATTAAACTTTTATTTTCTCTAACACATATGAGGAGTTAATAATTATGTGTTTAACCCAAACATGGTGACTAGTATATATAATTTTTATTTAGATTTGAATCAAACCCACATACTATCGTGGACTAGTTTTTTTATTTTGGCTTACTATTTAATATTTAAAAAATAAAAATGTGTGTTTATATTAAATTGTTTACTGCGGCACGTATTAACTAAATATTAACCAAGCAATATTTATTTTTAATATTTGTAAAAGTGAAGGAGTTTAAAAAATAAATTGATTTTTTCCTTCAAAATAGAACCTTGATATGTATTATTGTAGGAATATCAAAAGTTCCGAGCATCCCCAGAAGTTACCTCCCAGCGTTGTTAAAGTATAGGACGGGGAGTATATATATATATAATATATATATAATAATATATACAGTATTTTATTGTGGATGTTGGGGAAACGATCGAACAAACACAAACTCTTAATGGGACGCTACTGCATATATAAGAGAGCACGGCAGTTAACATGCACGGGAAAATGGCAAATTTTAAAAATACATATAGGCCTATATTTGATATAACAAACACGTTTATTTATATTTTAAACATTATAGTAAGAAATAAGTTAAAATATATTATTATGGATGTTTACAAACTATATTAGACATGCAAGGGTTAACGTAATGGGGCTTTAGTTCCCAAATATGAAATGGGAATGCCAATACTACCAGGTTCACAATGGTAATAGTCACCTAGCTGTTTGTACAGTGGTCTTTACATACTCTCCATTGGAAAATATATGAACATTTTATATTAGAATTTATTCTCACTTCAAATCTTTAGAGAATTAATTAATAGCTGTGGTAAACACCCAACTCTCTGGCATTAAGATCTTCAAAGTTGTTTGGCCGCACGCACTAAAGTACGCCATCTACCCCTATCTTGAGATAGTTCTATCCAGTCTACCTCATTACACCCTATCTCTTTCAGATCCATTCTAATGTTATCCTCCCATCTGCGTCTAGGTCTTCCCAATGGTCCCTTCCCATTGGGTCTGCCACACAATACCCTCAAAATGGTTCTATATTATCCATTCTCGATGCAAGACCTGTCAGCCTTAAGCTACGAGTCTCGATTATAGTAGCAATGTATTGGGATAAGTACACGACATGTTTAATTTAAGTAAACGTTAATTATACACAAAATATACCGTAATTATGTTTGTGTTGGTTGCCTTAGCTAAAACATTTTATATTTCACCTTAATTTGTAAATAATCAGGGTTGCCTTTTAAGATATAAGAATTACATAGATAACAAATCTTAGAATAACTTATAACCTTTTTAAAATACAGAAACATGATCTGAAAGTATTTACATGATATTTTGACTATATAAGGGTATGTGCTACAATTGCATTATTTAAAAGTAATATAAGTGATATGATTTCCAGACTTGTATGAGCTCATATTAAAAAGGCATGTGACATATAGAAATACTTGAAAGTAGCCGATTATAAAAAACTTGGAAATATCTTTTATGAACTAGAATAGTGCATGATCTCTATGTCTACCACTCACTCAATCATCATCGTATTCCCCCAAACCCCGGGTTTGGAAACTTTAAAACTTGCTTGGCATAAAGGAAGTGAGATATCCCCGCATAACCAGAACAATTTGAAATTTCAAAATGGGTCTCACGTAAAATTAGAAAGAAACTGTTTAAATGATGTAGAAAATTAAGATAATATAGATAAAAAAATAAATCTAAAATCTGAATTTTCTAAAAGTAAACTGGAGAAAGGGGACGGGGTAATTGCAAAATTCCAAAAATATAGTAAAAAGCTACTTTCCAGCGTGGTATGAAACTGAAGTATTGCAGTCATGTCAAAAGACAACTCAAAATAAGGGCAAAAAATATTATTTTAATTGTGATTTTGATAAACATGTGGGTGTGGAGGGGAAATTTCTAAAAGAACATTTGTTGGTGTGGTAAAAAGTTGTAAGGCAGGTAAAAGTATAATTACAAATTAACAGATTCGACTTAACATTTGAAACTTCTAAATAGTTGCTTAAAAGTGTGATTTATTCCAAAATTTATTGAAACTATTTCTATGTGTTGTATAAACTAAAATTCAGCAACAAGGTAAAAAGCATAATATAAATAATCATGAAAGACTCAATATTTCAAATTGCGATAATAGAGAAAGGGGTGGAGGGTTGTGGTAGGGGAGGTTAAATAAATAATTTAGATGTGCCAGAAAATGGAAATTCTCCAGAAATGTAGAAGGGCTACTCTAATAACAAAATAAGTATCTAATATTTACTATTTAGAAATAAAGTTGGTGAAATTGGTTGGTTGAAATCTCCCAAAACTAAGAATAATAAAATTACATTCAGTGTGGTAGTAGAATTAAATGTGCCAGGCGCGTATAATAAACGCAAACAATCATGAAGGTCCGGTCGTTAAATTTTAAAATGAAGAAGTAATAAATTGGGAAAGGGTGTGTCCCTAAATTTCTTAGATCTTTTATAAAACACTTTAGGTAATATATAAAATGGAAACTTGACAATATGTAAGTCAATGGACTTCTCGGAGAGCTGAATTATGTCTGAACATTGCGAGTTTCAAAATACACTTCAAGTAATATAGAACACTACTTTAATGTGTAGCTTAAAATTGAAATTGGCAAGCCCGTAAATAAGCAAATAAATATCAAAACTTCAAAATGGGAATGTGAAGGTATTTGTAATAAGGTGTGTGTGAAAGTGTGAGTTGCAGGGGGAATAGTTGCTTAAAATCTGTTCAAAATGATTATGAAACCTTCTTTTTGACATGGAAGAAAATTTAAATTAGCCATGTTTGAAATAAGACATCTTCAATATGACGATAAAAGATGGAAATTTTTAGATTTAAAAATAAGGGACGAGAAATGGCTGGTAAAAAAACTTCTCGATATGGTAAAAAATTTGAATTTTGAATAAATATGTAGTCAAAAAATATCTAAAAATAAACGAATACATTAGCCAACCATTAGAGTTGCGCTAACAAAGCTAAAATTCTATATATATATGTGACTATCTAGCAGCAACAGAACAATTAAAATAAACAAATTGTGGTGACATAGCTCAGTGAACCGTGATGCACTATGGAAACCCATGATGCTTATTATTCAATATGTTTCTGTAACAGAACATATTATCTATTTATGTATGCTCTTTGTTTACATGAGATGCTCTTATATACAATACATTCATATAACAATGTTTATTAGTTCGTTTTTCTTATTTTGTGATCATGCTTAGGTAGAGATAGCGTTGCCAATGGATTGAGTTCCTTTTTGCACTCAGTTTGTGAACAAGGTATTATTAAGTCTCAAATACTTAATTTAATTTATTAATTACCATGATTGATTTGTGAATGCCATAGCCTGCTCAGTATTGTAATTCAATGAACTTCTAAAGAGTGGGCAGCCGGATGCTGAACGTTCTAATTTGATATAATTTGGGTGCTTAAATATGTGAAAACGGGTCAAATTGATAATTTAGAAATAAAACAAACCTGTTTAGCATATTTTCTGAATAAAATACCTTTTAAATATTACTTTGTATTATAGCCTTGTGTTACTAGTAAACTTGAATCAAAACCTTTCAAACCCCTCTGGAACAAATTAATATTGGTTTGTAGTAAGTATGCATTTTGTTTTTACGTTTATTTCCTCAGATTTTATTTTAACTACATTATTATAGATGGGAACATTCTAAGTGTCATTGGTGAGGAGAGTATTCGGACCTCACCACGTTGAACAATCACTACAGGTTATTCTCGTTGTCCCCTTGTTGATAGAACAACAATGAGTAAGTGATATCTTGTTGAACACGAAGCAACGACAATCTTGAGGAGTGACGTCAAACATGATGGTTATCTCTATTGGTCCCAACAATGAACTAGCCATGTCTTGTTGAACGTGAAGCAATGATGGTCTTGAGGAGTGACGTCACACATGATGGTTAGCTCTATTGGTCCCAACAATGAACTAGCCATGTCTTGTTGAACGTGAAGCAATGATGGTCTTGAGGAGTGACGTCACACATGATGGTTAGCTCTATTGGTCCCAACAATGAACTAGCCATGTCTTGTTGAACATGAATCAACGAAATTTGGGTACCTTTCATACAAATTGTACCTTACTCCTACCGACCAAACTAGTATAGCTAGTAAACCAAATGGGTCGTGAGACATGATGGTAGTAATCAAAACACAAATGCTATGCGATATGTAAGATGGCTTTACATGTGTGATTTTATTAATATCACGAGATATCAGATAGGTGACCTGGTGGTCTAGGGGTAAGGTGTCAGACTTATGTGCTGGCGGCCGGGGTTCAATCCTCGGTCCCGGCACAGATTTATCTGATTTCCAAACCCTTCCTTCACCTCTGACAAGATATCTTGTGAATGTGGGGAATGCCAGGCCTCCACCGTGGTTCGGATTCCACGTTAAACTGTAGGTCCTTCATTTCATCTCACAATCACCCTACCATTACACATTAGCGTAAGTGCGTATAACCCGAACGGGTAGTAAGACGCGGTGCTAATAATAATAGTTATCAGATAACTCAGCCACCTTTGACTCGGTAATTGTCTTATTGCTGCCACCATTACAAATATATCATGATGGATTAAATATACAAGCTACTATATTTGTTAGTTGTGGTTATAGCAACATCTAAATATAATATTCTATAAATTAAAATATAACACCTGGACACGAGAATCAATTCCTGAATATCTCAGTTTTTAAAGCATTGGCTTATTAAGACAAAGGTCCTTGGTTTGATTCCCTTGTCCAGGTGTAATATTTTAACAAAATAATAACCTAGCCATTTAGTTCGTACTCTCAGGATTTCTACAAATTCTTTTGGTCTTTCAAGCCTTCGTATCGTGGAGACTTCGTGCAATTGTATTAACAACTTGCATTTTTATTCAACATGGTCTCTAAATTGCATTGTTAGGAAATACATTTGACTGTACAATACTTATATAATGAGAGTTACAACACCAAATGTCACGCCATTGTAAATACTAACACAGACGTCTGTATTTGAAGTCAGGGACATTTTATTTTACTCTTTGGTTGATGAGTTAAAATAATATATGAATGTGTTTTTCAAGATTGTATTCATAACTTTAAGAAACTCTTAATAGTGCATTTGTTTGAACGTTGTACCTAATTCTACTTGCTGGAATCAAACAAAGATTTAATTATAGGCCTACAAGAATAAAAGTTCAAAACAATGAATAAGGAGAACAAAATATAATAAAATAAACGATTCTAATATATAATAAATGTAAAGATCCAAAACAATCCTGGATCAGTGTATGGCTTCCAATATTAATAAAATGTCTTCATAAAAATTTAAATGAATGTAATATCAAATTAATAATTGTCAACCAATACAAACCGATTGCAATGATAAATATTTCTGATGAACCGTTAAGTTATCTTAAATATCATATATACAGTACTAGATAGCTGTTGCCCGCGGCTTTTCTCGCTTGGAAGTTGATTATATACAAATACGAAAATATACATATGTATTTACAGATTAATTTAAAATATTACGTTACGTTGATGACCATAACTTGACCTCAGATCAAAAATAATGCAAGTCCGATACAACTTTCACCCCCTTTTTCATCCTTTATTAAATAAAATTTCCAAAATTCCTGAAACACGTATTTATTTGTTTTACGTCAATAACCGAAATACAAAATTTTGTTTATGTAACTTTCAAAATGACGGACTTTCATACATATTATCATACATATTATCATTCCCTATTTTGACCCCTTTGGGGTGGAATTTTCTAAAATCCTTTCTTAGTGGGTGCCTACATAACAAAATGAATATACATTCCGAATTTCATGCTTGTATCCTTGATAGTTTGCGCTCGGCGATGATGAATCAGTCAGTCAGTCAGTCAATCAATCAGGACATGTTATTTTATAAGTATAGATAAATAGGCCTATATATTTTAACTTATAAATCATAATTTTATTGTTTATAACAACAATTATTGGAATGACTTTCCTGACAATATGTTGTAAGTGTACTATGTTTTTGAAATAAATACCAAATATTAAAATATCATTATCTCTTTATTAAAATGAGCTGATTGTAATATATTACCGGATAGTAACTATTACTCGTGGTCCCTACGTCCATATTGTTTGGTTTTGTTAATATTGTTTGAGCTCTTTCCAGTTCTCTTTAGTCGTATCCTGTACTATAAATAGCTCTTGTCCCTTGTTGTCACCTCTTTGTCACTCAGTGGCGAGGATTTGTGACATTTATTGAACTAAACTGAACTAGTTTGATCTATTTGTCACCACTTATCCCAACCTGCTCAGTATATAATTAATATGTAATGGCAAGGCAGTGGAATTTAGAGGAAACAACCCATATTTGCGTGGAGAGAGAGTGTAAAATTGTTTAGGAAGACTATCCCTCAGTATATTGGACCTAGATTCAAATCCCGATTTCCTCTCATTGGCCGTCCATTCTACAGCGAGAGCTACGTCTTGTCCCATTCGAACACTGAATTGGGTTAGAATGGATTAATCTAAATTAATATAATTACAAGTGAGTGATTCACTCTAAACGCGTCTGCTACTCTTGCACGATAATCCTCCACCTTCTTGTAACTAGATTTGAACCAAAGTCCCCCAGATATGGTTGGTTGGTTCTAGAGCTAAAACACACATTTACCTGGAAAATACAATTTCCTTTAATATGATTGATAGTTATAAAGCTTCGTCACTGAAAATTCTTAAGCTGGAACAGTATTGTTTCTAATTAATAATCTGTAGAAATCTCGGCTTAACCTAAATGTGCATCCCATTGAAAAATACTCGAACATAGCCTCTCTGCTTGAGATAGGGACACTGACAGTGAACAATGGCTTTATTACGGAGTCTTGCGAGAGATCTTGTGGAAACCAGCTCACAACAATGAATGTTTTATGATGAGATTTCTCTCAAGTGCTCAGTGGCGGCTCGTGACTTCATACTGAGGAGAAGAGCTAACGTTTCGTTGGAGGAGGGGAGGGGAGAGGATCATTGTGTGAGTGTTGAAGTTTCTGAAGTGTATAGGTAACTTATGCCGGGATGACGATCAACTTAACGTTAACTTAACGTAACTTAACGTAACGTTCCCTTAAAGTTAACTTAACTTATGTGTGATCACGATTCACTTAACTTAACGTAACAACTTGAGCCAAACATATGCTTTCTCGAGTATGATCTGTGGTTTTGTACTATTTGTAAAGTGATGATCTGTGAATGTTTACAGTTTTTAATCAATATAATAAGTATCTATTTCTAAACTTTTTTGATAAATTTAGTTCCCTATTTTAGTTTAATTACTTTGTTTCCATGGCTGATCACTAGAACTCACGCTAAAGAGTAATCATTGGTCATACTACCAAAAAATTAATTACTAAATAGCCCTGTGGACGTCACTTGCATAATTATTGGTACGTGATACCCTTCAAGTAACGTAAAGTAAAGTAAAATACCTCCCAAGACATCTTTTACGTTAAGTTAACTGCAAGTCAACGTTAAGTTAAGTGCATCGTGATCGCTTCCATTTAAACACACGAGGAAGTCATTTACGTTAAGTTACGTTAAGTTAACGTTAAGTTGATCTTGATCCCGGCATTAATTAACTTGTCCTAACTCTAACACGATAATATTATGCAAGTTATATTAAAAATAATAATGTGTATTCCACCGCCAGTTACGAGTATTTACAAAATCTGAAGTTACTTCATACAAGAGAACATATTGCGAGTCAAATATTATATATAGACTTAGGACATTCAGTGAATAACACCCACACTGTTATTAAAACTACACTTAAAAGTGTATATTAATATTATAAAGTGATATAATGATACTATTGAAACCAGTGATTGAAATATATCACTGACATGATTAGATCATATATAATATATCTAAGAAACCATGTTTATTATGAATATATCAACTGGAGCAGATATGATGTTTTCTCGTTGCTATTAGTTATACTAACTGCCACTCGGTGCCAGCACCTGACTGATTTCTGTTCATTTGTTTCGAACCCCCAGCCTCCCCCTCGCCTAGGCTTGCTTGTACCTTGTTTTTATCCACACAAGCATGTGACCAGAATAAATGCACGCATTATAGCTATGTGTTGTCTGTTATAGTTAATTATTCATCAAGAACCAAGATTGGGGTGCTCCACCAATCAGCTCATCGATCCACGTATTCTCGAACACGGTTTGCAAAGTTAGATAATTAATTTTATCAACTAGGGAATTTTGTGTAAATTCTGGTTTCTAACAGGGAACAAAATATCCCGTTTAAAGTACTTGCTACTAGCTACTTACCAGCTGTATTGAAACAATGAGTTGTATATTTGTCAACGTTTATAAGTGTATTTATTTAATGTAGTTACAGAA
The DNA here is from genome assembly GCA_039000515.1 of Timema cristinae. Classification (NCBI taxonomy): domain Eukaryota; kingdom Metazoa; phylum Arthropoda; class Insecta; order Phasmatodea; family Timematidae; genus Timema; species Timema cristinae. The sequence goes on from JBCFYV010000100.1 coordinate 15,561,255, forward strand.
CAGTAGGACAAGACATATAATAATAAAAATATATTATGCACCAAATTTTAAAAATCAGTTGTTAATATTGTACTACCAGTACCGCTTTTATTCGATTTTAGGACAAACATTTTTTTTCCATTTAAAGGTCTCAAAAAACAGGGTGAGTTTTAGAAATGATGGTGTCCTAGAATCGTGGTTCCTTTTTCACCAATGCTCTTGATGGCTAAGAAGACGAGCTTGGAAGAATCAGATGGATATTTATTCAAATAAATAAGGTACAATTGTTGTAAGTAAATGGAATTCTGTAATAAAAATATTCCTTAGAATTAGAGTATTTTAGTGTTTCATTTTTATTTATTTTCTTAAAATTAAAGATTTTTTTTCTGTTGGTGGTACTGAAAGATGAAGGTGTGTCTTACAATCGATGTCGTCTTGTAATCGAAGAAAGACGATAGTAACATACTCTCCCTGTTTATTCTGGCGATGCAATGCAATGATGTGTTAGTACCAGCACTGTGAGTACCTGGATCTGAGATGATAGAGCGTGTCACTCCCTCAATACAGGATGCTGTATAGGGATCCATGCTGTGTAAAAGGCGACAGTTAAAAGAACAACCTATGTCAAACTTTTCCCCTTTGGTATTAAACCTAACCTAAACAACGAAAAAACTAATACTTCCCAATATAAGTACCATATTTATATAATTATTGTAGTTGTACTGTACATATGACGGATCAACGTTGAACAACCTGTCCTTTGTATTCCGCGGTGTCACTTCGTTTGGAACTGACCAAGCTTAGAAGGGAAGGGGAAGAGTTGCATAATGTAGTTCCGAAAGCACTTCATATACACATGAAGAGTTATGAATGCCAGAAATATAATATATTATAGGGTGTGTTTGTTAAAAACAAGTTAAAAATAGCAAGCATGGCTACTTTACCTAATTCTACTTGTGCTGTGAGTGAGGGTGCTCAACTTAAGTCCAATGCAAAATAGAGGATGTATCAATTTAACTTTTCGACCTTTACATTTTAAATTTTACTTAATTTATAATTGAATTTAATTAACAAGATATTACTTTAAAATGTTTTGTGCATATCAGTCTAAATAATAATAAATGCCTGTCAAATGATTTAAGAAATTTAAAAAGAATAATCTTAGACAGTATAAAGAGATTATAATAATAATGAGAGTAGAGCTTTCAATTAATACGTTAAATAATGGTAACAAAGTAATGTTGAATTTTATGGAACTGAGATATTAGTTTTATTTTGAAAATAATAAGCCAAGATTTAGTCTCGACATGACGCGTCAGTATCCTCGACAAAAACCACTTGAAGTAGCTAATTCTGGCTGTGGGACTGCGGAGTATTCAGTTCTAGCCACCAACTGTGGTTACCAACCTGTGGCCGCGACCATCCACTGTGAAAACTGGGTCGACGGACACGATATAACTATTAGAGCCTTTAAACTCATGTATTAAGCTATTCAGATTGTAAGTGTAACGAAACTTCTTCTTTTTCTGCTGATTAGAACAAATATATTTAGCAAAGACATGAAATAACTTTGCCTTAAAACAGGTTTTAGTACTATACTCCTAGTTTGAGACAACTCTATCTCCACAAATAACAAACTCGTACCAGTCGACTTATAAATAGAGGTATCAGAATCATTCTGACTGATATACAGATAATATAGAGGTCAAGGTATGAATCTCAATCTAATGTACTAATGTGATTACTCGCTCCCTCTTCACAACTACAAAGGTGACCTAGTGATCTACGGGTAAGGTGTCAGACTTCTATACTGGGGGTCCGGGGTTCAATCCTCGGTCCCGGCACACATTTATCTGATTGCCAAACCCTTCCTTCACCTCTGACAAGACCTGTATTAATCACAACTTGTGAATGTGAGGAATGCCAGGCCTCCACCGTGGTTCGGATCCCACGTTAAACTGCAGGTCCTCCATTTCATCTCACAATCACCCTACCATTACACATTAGCGTAAGTGCGTATAACCCGAACGGGTAGTAAGATGCGGTGATAATAATAATAATAATAATAATAATAATAATAATAATAATAATAATAATAATAATAATAATTTACAACTACAAGTACATTTCCTTTAAACTCTAGTGTGCCATCATTATTCTTAAACAAACACATATGTTTGGCTAGGATGGGCAGTAAGACATGAAACACAAATCTACCTTGGATCGATGTAAAAAAGTATTTCTGATTTCTGTCTTCTGTCGAGTTTTAATAAACCTTTTTTTCAGATGGCTGCTTTTTTAATAGTCGATAAAGTAACATTAGATTTGGTTTGGATCGGTCAACTGAGAATGAATAAAATTAAGATAACTAAGTAGTGTATATAGCAGTGCTGGTGTAAGATAAGTCTGAGAGCCAGATTGTTTAAAGGTTGTTTCAGACTTGATGGATGGGACCTAGTCAGATTCAAGCACCGATGAACACACGTTCCGGGCATTAGTTTCACCTAGTCTGGTTGGTAGTTAATAGGCAGATTGGGGTTTGAATCTAGGTCAAGTGAATAAAGATGGTATTTTCTATATTATACCTACTTCAACTCTAATCAACGGATTAAGCATGATGATAGCCCCAGAGGGGTAGTAAAAGTTGGTGCATACTCACATGGGTCTATATATAACTATATAGTATAAAGTGTTGCTTATCGCCATTTTATTAGCCTCTAATCGTCACATTAGATGTATTGCAAGTATAACATAATTCTTGTAGAGTAATATGAACATGTATTAGAAGCCCTCATAGCAGACTATGTGTGTATAGAGCACATTCCTGCAAGGCCGTAGCCAGCGAGTTTTGGGGGTTAAAACCCCCCTGACATTTTATGAAAAAAATATATATGAATTTATGTATGGTTCAAACAATATCAAAATTAAGATACAAGTACAAATTAGAGGGCTGTGTAACCATAAAAGAAACTTCAAATACCTTCTAGAACTGTATATAATTTAGGATTTTTTCTAGCTTCCAACAATTGGGGGATGTGCCCACCAAACCCCCCCTGAACTTATTGGCTAGCTACGGCCTTGACTCCTGGTATGTAATAATTAACCTATTTATTTGATGATATTATTTTCATCGAGAGAATAATCTTTTAGATCCCAAACAGATGTGTAGTTACTATACTATGGCCTAACTAAGGAAATATCACACACGTTAATAGATCTTTTTTTTTTTACAAATAAAATCTATACATTTTTTTATTAAATCAGAGTGGATGCATAATGGACCAATTTATTATTTGTAAAATAAATAATTAAGAAATGTATTTAAATCCAATTTGTAGCGATCGTAACTAAAATATTTATTTATTTAAATTTTTAAACTAGAATATTTTTAAGAGTTTTCATATTTTACTATGTCGAAGTTTAATTTATAAGGTTTTTAGAATCCATATTTGACTCATTAAAATTTTAATCATAGAAGTGTCCTTTGAAATATCTAAATGCAAATATGATCAATTGTTCAACTTCCATGCAACAGTCATACCTAAAATGTATTCACCTAAATACTCAAGTATGTAAATACAAACTTGTGGGCCTTGATAATTATATAGAGCTACGATACAGATGTAATATTAAGATCACGTATGTGACGCTTTCTCTAGGATCAGATTTAATGCTAGCTATTAGTGTATTTTAGATTATTAGTTTCAATAATTTAGAACATATGACTTTCAACAGGTGTACCCGTTCACTGCACGGAGAATATATATAGCTACATTTATATTTTTAGTATATTAGATTAAACACAGGAAAAATTAATCAAATCTCATTTTACGTTTATATTAATCCTTTGTTGATTTAAACTGTGAAAATTAGGACAACTAATTGTACACAATGTCAAAATAGAGATCGTATTTGAAATTAAAAGTAAATATTTATTGAGGCCAGTATTTTATAATAATGATAATAATTCATGCAAATGCGAGTATATTTTCTACATTAAACATGTGAGTAATTTTATATATAATTTGTCAAATCCGTGTCTGGTGATAGAAATTATGAGTAAATGACTTAACAGATTTTGACAAATGAACACTCATTTAAACAGTTAAGAGCCCTGATATCTAAATTGAGAATCCTAAACTGGGGAAACATCTATTTTGTATTGGAATGGTGTTATCGTTAATTCGCATTTAAATTAATAATATCGAGCATAATTCGAAAATTAAAAGGTTAAGTTATTAATTTCGTGAAAATATTTCTTACACTATGTTTAGCGCATTATAAAACGATGTTTAGATATGTTTTGGTATGTATTAAAGAATCAAAAACGATAAAATGATCTTGAATAATGTTAAAAAAAAATAGTAATTTTAACTATCTAAGTGAGTTTTGGTGTTAATTTTATTCAAATAGTGGGTTTTGTGTTTATTTTATCAAGTAATAACACAAAACATATACATAAGTTAAGCCTTGTTTTCATGTTACCACTTAATTTAGAGAATATGTTATTTATAAAAGTAATGTTTCGTGTACCACATCTATATTTTCACACTCCCTCTTTATCTCGCTATCTGACTATTTCTTACGCTCTCACACTCCCCCCTCCCTCTCTCTCTCTCTCTCTCTCACACACATACACACACACACACACTCTAAAACCCACTCTCTCTCTCATTCTTTCTCTCACTCACTATTTACCCTTACATACACTTAATATCATACAATTTCTCTCACACTATATATTTTGCTATACTCTCTCTCTTAAGCTCTCCCTCAAAGGTTCTCTCTCTAGTGATCTAGCCCTTGAACGCTCTCTCATAAACACTCGCTCTATCTCTAAATCACGCTCACTCTTTATATTTCAATCTCAATCTCTCTATCTCAAATTCACTCTCTAAATCTCTTTCTTAAACTTTTTCTCAGTATAATTTTTTACTTTCTCATACATTCTCTCTCACATACTCTATTTTTTCTCTCACACACTCTCTTTCACTTTCTCTTACACAAATTCATTCTCTCACACACACTCTTTCACTCTTTCACTCTTTCTCATAACACACACAAAATATTTCTCTCTTATCAGAGTATTTATCTGTCTAACACATACCCACACTCTCACTATCCCTCGCTCACACTCACTCGATCTCTCTCAGTTGCTCATTCTCAATCTCTGACACTCACTTTTTCACACTTTTTGTGTATGCACGCTGTTTCTTCCAACCATCGGCCCCTCAGGCCCTGTGGAATTCACTTAAACATGACTTCACTGAAGATTTAATTGATGTGTAGTGGCCTGAAGCAGCAAAACATGTTGAGCTCCATATGACTGAGGAAATTCTTAAGGCCAATAGTCTTTCCTGCGCTAAGTTTGGCTTATCTTATCTACGCATTGATATATTACTTCCAACTAATGACTTTCATTAAGATAATCGCAAACAAAGAGGAGAAAACTCACTTTCAATGATGAATCCCTAACAACGAACCATTGTTGATGAAATCCCTCTTGCAGTTTTTGAATGAACAACCGCAAACTATATTTTTTGGAAGCCCCAAGAGGATGTGGCAAATCGTTCATATACAACATTCTCATTGACATTTTAAGAGGTGGTAATAAAAATAGTTTTGTAATAAGAGTAACCTGGAATTTCAGCACTAATTCTGGAATGTGGAAAAACAGTTCATAAGACCTTCGGCCTTCCAGTGCTCCTAACATAAGCTTATGTATCATCCATTAAAGCTACTTCTTCTCAAGCAACTACCATGAAATAATCGTCACTATTACTTATCGATGAAGCATCAATGCTACCAGCACTGGTCGTCAATAGCATTGTTCGTCTTCTAAGGGAACTAATGCAGAACAACTCACAAAAATAATTGTTTTTGGAGGTGATCTCTTACAGGTCTTTCTAGTTGTTCCTCATGGTAGCAGAGTTCAAATAATCGAATCAAGCATTAAGAACTTTAAAAGCTGGCAATTTGTATTTTAATACTTCGATTGATTAAAAACATGCGTGCAAACCCATCTCAACTGGAATTTGCCGAATGGTTGTTAAAACTTGGAGAATACAAATTCCCCCACCATTGCAGACAACATAATACATATACAAGATAATTTCATAAGACAAGATACATTAATATCTCACATTTTTTTAACTGTACACTGTAATTCCCAGGCCTATACGTCTAAAGCAATTTTATATCCTATGAATGAGGACTATGATAAAATAAACACAGAGGTCTTGAAGCTCAAAGATGGCCCAGATTCAGAATATATTAGCAATTACTCCATCGAAACAGAAGGTGAACCACCAGAGAGTATACCTAGAGGATACCTGCATATTCTCACCATCAAATATGCTACCTCAATTCCTACAGCTTAAAAATGGTGTAATTGTCATGTTGATTCTAAACATGATATTAAGCTATTTCTCAAAATATGGAGCTCGCATGGTTGTTCAGCAAATGCACCGACATACATTGCAGATGAAAGTGATTACAGGGTAATCTAAGGGACAGACAATATGTATCCCTAGGATTGAACTCATTTACACAGATAGCAATATTCCATTAATCTTGAAACGAAAGCAGTTCCCCGTTCAATTAGCCTTCGCAATGACTATCAACAAGTCCTAAAGCCAGACATTCAAAAAACTCGGCATCTATCTCGACGCGTGTTCACCCATGGTCGGATATATGTTGCATTCGGCCGTGTTTCTTCATCTCAAGATGTAAACATCCAAAAAGAACCTAATACTAGTCAAGGGCAAATATCTGGACACGGGGGACCCTTTACAAGAAATATTGTGTACGATGAAGTTTTACTTTAATGTGAAATAATCAATGTATCTACTCTGTTTAGTAGTATAATGTATTGGTTATTCACTCTTTGTAGCTATTATTAATGTATGTTTCAATATGTTATCTTTATAAAAAAATGTGCTGTTTAATCTCCTTTGTACAGTCATTCTTTGTTTACACCACCTCGGAAAAATACGATAGCAATACTTTAAAAGCAATTACAGAATTTTTTCCACAATCCACTAGTATATATTTCAAAGGAATATAACCCGAAAGGGTAGTAAGAAATTCAAAATAAATTACAAATTGAGTAACATTGACATGCGTACGGGATTCGGCTGGCATTTCAGATGTAGCCAGGGTCACTCTAATGAGTAGAAATAATGTTTATTTGTTTTGATTTGATCACATGATGTGAGCATTGTATGTACATTTCATTAAAGTAACATAAGATGTTCAGAATGTTGTAATGTACACAGAGCCTTCGTTCTCTAGAAGAGTGTAAAGTACAAACTAGCAAACACAATGAGTCAGTCTCAGTATCCAGGGCAATAACACCTGCAAGGGAGTATTATCCAAGGCAATAACACCTGCAAGTGAGTAGTATCCAAGGCAATAACACCTGCAAGTGAGTAGTATCAAAGGCAATAACACTTGCTGGTGAGTAGTATCTAGGACAATAACACCTGCAGGTGAGAAGTATCCTGGGAAATATCACCTGCAGGTGAGTGATATCTAGGACAATAACACCTACAGATGTGTAATATCTAGGCAATAGCACCTGCAAGTGAGTATCTTCTCAATCACTAGGACAAAAAGATGGAGATACCATAATCTGTTTTGCTCAATTTCAGTTAGATCATAAAGTATTATGTTTATTAAGTTCGTATTTTTTTAAAGTAAGCTTCAGTTGTTTATTTAGATAAACACAGATTAAGATAAGCTTTATTTTCTTTAGTTTGACGATTACACACAATGTTCTTTATACTTGAACAGTTTATATTCCTTCCTCCTTCTTGACCAAACCATCAATAGATCCGGAGCCCCTGTCTCCTGGACGTATTCCTTATCACATACACACACCATGATGAACTGAGTCATGAGTGACTATGTTGGGGGTTAGAGCTGAGTACAAGACCATCCTAAGAAATCTAGAGGTCCTCCTAGTCCCTCACGATTCTTGAGACCACCGCCCTTCTTTTTTGGAAGAGCCCATAGATTTATGACATTTTTTTTCGCACATATTGCTATATTCTATATTGGTACATTAAGAAGAATGGAAGAAATTAAAAGAAGAAGATTGGTGCATGGATAGAGGAAGATGGAAGAATTTTACAAAACTTACCCAGCTACATGCTGGAAACAATTAATGATGGTGATTTAGGGTATAGATGGTTGTGAGAACTAATATCTATCTCAAAATAAAAAAATAAACTAAAATAATGCTTAGAGTTTAAGAGAAAACCCAATATTTTCTAGAAGCGGGTCGATGTTTTTTAGGGTGTTTTTTTCACTTTACATTATATGATGGTTCTGTCCCCACACGATAAGTTAGAATCTTTGCTGTGACGAGCTAAGATACCTTAAATCACTCACTATTCACGTGACTAATCGTTTATAGTTCTCATTAGCCTGAATCGGTGATAATTTGATTACTTGGAATTTTTCGTCTCGTCTCTATTATTTTGTCGAAAAAATTGGATTCATCGGAGAAAAGTTAAGATTCCAAAGTAACATTAAATTTAATTGTTTCAGATTCAGATTCATGTTTATAATATAATGTGTTTTTATCAGTACTGTAATCGTTGAAATTTATTACCTCAAGATTTTGATGAATCTTGACTTTTTATTTTCTCTCTATCTCACACTGTACCTGGTGCGACAGTCAAACAATTAGATGGATTCCGTTCAAGATTTATATTTAGATGCTATGGTCATAACAATACGATAATTGTATTTTTGATTTTTGCTCTACAATTAATATTATGTGGTTTTGAGTAAACGGGTATTTTTGAATTATATTTTTATAAACTGCACTAAGTTGCTCAATATATACATACATATATATAATATATATTATATATATATAATATCTATAATATATATATTATATATATATAATATATATACATTATATATATTATATATATATAATATATATATAATATATATATATAATATATATAATGTATGTATATATATAATATATATAAATATATATCTTCTTTCATACACTTATCAAAATAATATGCTTGATTTTTATGTGTATATATATAATATCTATAATATATATATAATATATATATACATTATATATATTATATATATATAATATATATAATGTATGTATATATATAAATATATAAATATATATCTTCTTTCATACACTTATCAAAATAATATGCTTGATTTTTATGTGTAAAATTTATTCAAAGTTAGTTTACTGTCAGAGGACTTGTGAATGAGGGCTCTGGGACACCACCCTCCCTGCAAAATAAAGCAAAAGAATAAACACAGCCCATTTTGAAATTCATACCAATTTTCTCATATTTTGTCATTTCATAGTGAAAGAGATAAATCAATTTAAACAATCGTTATATCTTAGCAAAACAATCGCACCATTGCGTAACATAGAGCGCTCATATTAGTGTGTAAAATTATCTGATTCTAAACATGACCCTGCCAAATTTGTCCTGTGCAACTTAACAACCCCTGTGATGGCTGGACTTGTTCAGAAGCGCCCCCTACTCTGCATGAGTCACAGCGTGGCTGCCATGACAACCTGACGTCACTTTCTTTGACCTTGCCAAGTTTTTTGGGGCTTGGCTAAAGTGTGGTCTGCAACCAGCACCAGCTGCAGTCGTTGTTTTGTTGAGTGTGTGAGACGCGTCTTCGATTACTTTAAAGAATAATGAAAGTTTCTAATATTAAAAAACTGAATTTTGGTTATTTACCATCAGAAGAAAAGTTTAGCTTTAAAAACCATAGAATGCCAATAATCAAGTCCTATTTAAGAAACCCACGAGGGAAGACATATTAAATGCTTTGGCCATGTTGTCAATAGAACAGACAATGATTCGCGAGATACCAGACTTTAACGAACTAGTAAAAGATAAATTCATTTTAGACAAAAACCGAAGATTATATTTCTCTTTCGAACGATAAACTTACTGATACATTAATTCTTAAAGTATGTTGTGTGTATTGTGTTAAAGATATTGTTAAGAACCTATATATATATTTTTTTTGTTTATTGGTGTGTGTGTATCATGATGGACAATTTTTGACTTCGAAACAAGACCATTATATATAGATTTTATATATAGCTTTTATTTACCTTTATTAACTCTATCCTTTATACTTTTTATAATGTAGTTTGTCAGCTAAATTAGGAGGTATAACGTTGATATAAGGTAAGCTGTTGTCTTCCTAATCTGACAATCTTTAAGAGAGAACCTACCCTTAAGGTTCACTCACGAGCTGCCAATGAATAGAAAGATAAGAAAAAGTATTAATGGTTGTGTGGCTCGATTTACTTCTTTTTACTTTCTCGCCAACTTAAAGGTAAAGAAAGTTTTGTAATCATCAAAATAATCGAACTCAAGATTTTGATGAATGTCGACGTTTCATGATTTTCCGAATCCAAAAGAGTGGTTTTCGCAATGCCGTTTGTCTGTGTGTCTGTCTGATCCTTAAAATAAGAGTAGTTTACTAAGGGGTGAAAAGAGAAATAAATAATCGATATTTTGAAAATAGGCTCTAACTATTTTGATTAAACTTCTTTTCTCGGTAATAATTAATTTTACAAGAAAAAAACGTTACTTTCAATTTTTTGTCACAATGACTTTAGGGTTCCGTACTTATGTGTATATTCTAAATTTTTATATCTCCGTTTATCTTTGAAATATGAAATTACTTATCATTGCAAATGTGTATATCTATTTTATCTTTTAATTGAAATATATTATTATAAAACCAATAGTTTTTCAAGCTTTACGCCAATATGTATGGTAGTTGGCTCAAAGCTGCCACATGTACAATTAATATAACTGTAAGGGATTACATATTTAAGAATCAAATAGCTGAAGTTGTTATTTATGCTCTTTATTGAGGAATTCTCCATCTATAACGTAATCTCTCTAAAGATGATAAAAATAGCTTCAGCTATTTGATTCTTAAATCTCTACAATGCTATAGAGTAGGTAAAGAAGTAAGTCTCTCAAAAATTTGATGTTCTTTTCCCTTAAACACCTTAGGGTAAATGTTTGTAAAGGAAAGCAATGATCTATCGTTATCATTTTAGACTCAATAGTCAATATTTACCTATTTTATTTTTCTAAATTTATAAATGAGGAATTTAATAGCAATCCGATAACCATAAGATGTGCAATCCCTAATAAAATGTCGAAAATTTTAACCGGAAGATGAAATTTTAATACAAAGTGTTGACCCTTGTGGACCCAATAATGACCATTTTTATTGATCCACATTTACAAATAAGAACTTAAATCGTTTAAAACTAAAATTATAAATTTTAAAAAAGGGAGTCAACAGATGTGTTACGTAAGTACAACGTAGTTTGTGTTTGGATTTGCTAATGTATATTATTTCGTTTTTCACGTATTACGATTTTTGAGCAAATACTTACATTTTTAGACAATGGAGCCAGAAAGTCAGTGCAGAGTTACGTATCATTATTTTACTTTCTCGCTATCTTACAGGTAGAGAAAGTATTGTGACGGCCAAAAAAGTCGAACTCAAGATTTTGAAGGATTTTGACCGAGCCTCAAGACATGTTGTTTGATAATTGATGATTATCGATGATTGATTATCAGTGCGCGGCGCTCGGGACAAAACCAGAGTACGGGCTATCAAACCCTGTACTGTGGGAACCCCCAGTTCCCCTGTCTAGTTTAAACATTCACATCCTCGCCCCAGAGATATCGATTATCGATGATTAATTGTCGATTATCGATGATTGATTATCAGTGCACGGCGCTCGGGAAAGTTTCTAGCGTAGACTTCCCGCCCCCTCCCCTTCAGCCTCTAAGCCGTGTTGAGTTGCTTTGCCTCGCAACACCCTTGGTGGGGACTATAAATCTAGAGCAACAGCCTTGGCGAGGACTTCTTACAATCTCCACCAGAGACTTTTGAAAACATCCGTGTTATTCGTTTGACGCGAGTAGTGGACCTTTGTTATCCACGCCCACCGTTGTCTAGGCCGAATACCAGCTACACCTATGATTGTTGTATGCAATATTCACCCGTAACATTAACTCGTTCGATATTATATACACTGGTTCCGGGATTCAATTCCTGACACGGTTAAAAATGTGCTTTCATACGGCGCCGAGAAAATAATAATTGACGTTTTATTCAATACCGATACTGGGTTCGATTGTCAAGAAAAATATTATTTAATTGCCGTACCGGGTTTGTCATGCTTGCTTATCGGTCCACTAGATGGCATCGAAAGCCAATTTAGTTAATGTAAGGTTTCTAGGAGAGTTTACAAATAATAAATAAGTTAATGTAAGGTTTTCTTTAACAACTTGCTGAATATTTATCATACGCCAAGTCAAGTGATACACAACTGACATTTTAAACAGTCATATTCATACGTCAAGTCAGGTGAATTGCAGTACAAATAATTCTAGGGTAGAAAGCAAAAAAATAAAAAAAAAAGCGGAAATATTATTTGTTTTTTATTCAGGGTTTGATTTCCCATTCAGATACCAAACTCAAACGACCCTAATCGATATCTCTGGGGCAAGTATGTGAATGTTTAGACTAGACAGGGGAACTGGGGGTTCCCACAGTACAGGGTTTGATAGCCCGTACTCTGGTTTTGTCCCGAGCGCCGTGCATTGATAATCAATCATCGATAATCGACAATTAATAATCAATTATCAAACAACATGTCTTGAGGCTCGGTTTTCCACTCTCCCGGATGAGGCGGGGAAGTCTACACTATAAACCTTCCCAATTAATTAGCAATTAGCAATCAACATGTCGCAAACATGCCTCCTGCTTTGTTATTCTAACCAACAGGACAGAGGATAACTACGCAGCAACATGTTGTCGCACAAGGATGTTCAGAGGCATGTTCTAGGTCAAACTGGAATGAGCTGCCCTGATAGGTAGTCTATAGATAAAGAAAGTATTGTGACCGTAAAAAAATCTAACTCCAAATGTTGATCGTTGTTGACGTTTCATGATCCCCCGAACCAAAAAAAGCGATTTTTGTAATACCATCTGTCTGTGTGTCTGCTTAACCTTAAAATTAAGAATAGTTTAATAAAGGGCAAAAAAAGAGAAGCATTCGATATTCTCAAAATTGGCTCTGACGATTTTTATTAAAATCTGTATTTAGGCATTTGTTAAAATTATAAATAAAAGAGATATTTTCATTTTCAAATGAAAATAAATCTTCAAGTACTATACCGAGGTGTAATTTCCGTATCTCCGCAACTATATGAGATACAAAATAGCTTATCGAAAATTTTTAATAGGCCTACTATTTAAAATAAAATCTTTTTTATGCAATATATTTGATAATACCAACAGTTTCTGTGATACTGGCCAATATATTAATACAATTTATTGAACTTTAGTTGTAAAGAGATACTACTCAAATTTTAACGCAATAATTCTCTAATACCAGTGAGTAGGTAGATAAGTAAGTTTCTCAAAAAGTTTATGTTCTTTATCCTTTATCCTCTTAGAAGAAATGTTTGTACAGCAATGATCTATCTCCTTCATTTTAGACTAAAAATCTTATATTTACCTTTTTATGTTCTTAATTTATAAATAAGGAATTCAATAGCAATGTGATAGCCAGAAGATGTGCAACCCCAATAAAATGTCGATAATAGCTCGAGTTTTCTAGTGTATGTTATTTAGTTTCACATATATTACGAGTTTTGATTAACTATCTCAATTTTCAAACAATGGAGTGAGAAAGTCCGTGTAGAGCTCCGTACTATTTATTTAGTTTTTACTAATTTCAAAACATTATAATTTTAAATTTAATTGACATGAATGAATTAAAAAAGTGAATTAGCTACTATAATTTTGTCGATTACCGCAATTAAACAATAAAATCATGATAAAACTAAATTATTAAACATAAGTATGGACCATAGGAGAAAAGTTCTTATTTTATTTTATTAGTGAGCAGGTACAAAGTACAAAGTAGATTTGTTTCTTTGAATGACGCTTCAGCTCATTAAACGAGTATGGTTATGTCCCAAAGGGAACGGGGCAGATGGGGCAGTTTACCCCAGAATCCCACTTTTCTAGGCCTCCAACCACCAAACCTTTTTTAATTGTCAGAAATAGGTTTCCCGCAACCACAAAACACGTGCGTCAAAGGAACATTTTTGACTGTTCTTCAAAGTAGAGAAACTTTTAAGTATTAAAATAATCTAGTTTAACAATTGAAGGAAACTGTTATAGGTTTAACATTAATAAAGCTATTGTAACGTGGGGGCGCACGTGACCTTGGAGGGTCACAGGCCGTTCACACGTGAAAGTGTGAACCACGAGTTCTTTTAGAGATATTGGGGTAGGTTGCCGACCAAACAAGAATAAAAATGCCCACGGAATATTCAAGGTTGTGATTATTAAAATTACCACTGTATATCTAAATTAAGTATAACTAAACAAGTAACAAAGTAAAATAAAAATAACCTTACACAAATCTGTAACTTAATTATACTAATAGAGCACAGAGATATAAGTAAATTAAATAGGTAAATTAACAACTATAAAACACCTAATAACCATTCAAATATTTAAATACAGTCATAAACATGTTCATTAACACCGTAACAATAAATGTCTACATCACCCGTGTACTTAGTCCAACACTTGTCCCGCACACGATACACTGCGATGACCCGTGATACACAAACACCGGTCCACACACTGGACACGCTGGTCCACACACTGGACACGCCGGTCCACACATTCTGGACACGCAGGTCCACACACTGGACACGCTGGTCCCCTCCCAGTCCCACTGGTTGAGAGCCAAGAACTGACTACTCTCTGCAAGGCTATCGCTGAGCTTGTTTATGTAGGGGTGGTGACAGCTAAGGGTCTGGAATCCTCCATTTCTAAAGTTAAGAGTCCAGAATAAAAAGAATCGCGACCCTTCCAGACGTGTCTCCGTCCTCCCCCCGCACCTCCCTGACCCCTCTAATCCCCCCAGTCAAGTGAGAAGGTCACTACCTACCTGCTAGACAAGGAGGGAGACAGAGAGAACAAGGAGCGCAGCCAGGGTAAACAATGAGAGCACGCTGGTCCCACTGTTAAGCACTAATCTTGTTACACTATATTAGTTTTTTAAATACATACTATTTAAAACTTAAATTACTCTAATTTCTGCGTGTGAAATAGGACCCCCAAACTAGATGTCCCTAGCACTCATGTCTGTCATCGGGTCTGTAAACCAGGGATGGAAGGCCGTATTTAGCTTCACGGATGTCTCATAGGCCACATCACAGGCCGGTGTGGCAGGAAATATCTAGACTAGGACATTTTTAGGTAGTGGTTCTTTGTCAATGCCACCCATTGTGTTTTTTTAATTTCTTTGTCAACATTCCTTTTTTCATTTCTTTGTCAACGCTGCTCTGAAGTTCTTAGGAAATCTTGAAACTAGGAAATTTTTAGGTAGTAGCTCTTTGCTATTATTATTATTATTAGCACCGCGTCTTACTACCCGTTCGGGTTATACGCACTTACGCTAATGTGTAATGGTAGGGTGATTGTGAGATGAAATGAAGGGCCTACAGTTTAACGTGGAATCCGAACCACGGTGGCGACCTGGCATTCCACACATTCACAAGATGTCTTGGCTCTTTGTTAATGCCGCCCTTAGGAAGTGTGTGTGTATGTGTGTGTGTGTGTGACTGTGTATCAGAACAAATCAATACTTATTTGTTAGTGTATCGTTTCGGACATTTATTAATTTGATTGCATGTACTTAGTTTATTATTTGTATGGATAAATACTGCCTATTCAGGCCTTGGGAAGAGTAGCTAACATCAAAAAGTCAAGATTCTCTTTTACAGATAGCAGCAGAGAGTATTTTTTATGAACAGTTTATAAATAATAACTTACTTATTTATCATTTGCTTGCTCAGCGATGGTGAAATATTAATCTAAATATAAATTGACCCAAAATGTAAAGCTTTTTATTTATTTTTATTTATGAAGTCATGAAGCGTCGACATTTATCAAAAACTAAAGTTCAATATTTTGACGATCACAATACTTTCTCTCTCCAAGGGGTCGAGAAAGTAAAAACTCCAAAGAGCTTCTAGGGCCGTCAATTTTTTTAAAAGTTAAAGACTACTCTAAATAAATTCTTAAGTCTTACGGCATTCGATTTTAAAAATATTTCAGAGGAAGGCCTTTCTTAATAACTTATAGAGGCGTGTGACTACTCTATAATTATATAATATAATTTAAAATGTTATATATTTGTATGTGTGTTTAAACTTAAATCACATTTATGGGGGGTGCCAAAGTAAAAAAGGTGTCAAATATTCAAAGGCTTTTGACATAATATGCTAATTAATTGTCTTTCTTTTTTCCCTTTTAAGATTTGATTAAAAAACCCTGGCATTGATACTGTGAAGGATTTAGTAAATAGCTAAGGTGTGAGAGGTTTAATAGAGAAGTATTAATATCTTTGGACACGAATTTCCCAGTCAACATTGAAATTATTAGACCGCTGTTCGGTGTCAAAGAGATGCCGCAGTCTTGAGTGCGTGCCGATGCTGTAATAGAGTCCTTCTTGCATTCAGACTAATAATATCCTAGACTAGTGTTATCCACTTACACCAGCACACCTCACAGGCCACACCCCACACATCACAGGTTGGCACACCTCACGGGCCACACCCCACACATCACAGGCTGGCACACCTCACGGGCCACACCCCACACATCACAGGCCGGCACACCTCACGGGCCACACCCCACACATCACAGGTTGGCACACCTCACGGGCCACACCACACACACATAACAGGCTGGCACACCTCACAGGGCACACCTCACAGGCCACACCCCACACCTAACAGGCTGGCACACCCCACACATCACAGGCCGGCACACCTCACGGGCCACACCCCACACATCACAGGCCGGCACACCTCACGGGCCACACCCCACACATCACAGGTTGGCACACCTCACGGGCCACACCCCACACATCACAGGCTGGCACACCTCACGGGCCACACCACACACACATAACAGGCTGGCACACCTCACAGGGCACACCTCACAGGCCACACCCCACACCTAACAGGCTGGCACACCCCACACATCACAGGCCGGCACACCTCACGGGCCACACCCCACACATCACAGGCTGGCACACCTCACGGGCCAGACCACAAACATCACAGGCTGACACACCTCACACCTCTAGAGTATTTGCCTGGTGATTGTTTGTCATGTTCCTTGTGGAGGAAACCTCCCTTACCTCTCTCTATATCTTGAATGACTTCTCTACTCATTGTGTTGTTTGTCATTTCTTACAAACAAGAGAAGATAATAGTATTTTAATCAGGCCTATATGATTTTATTAAACTACACTCGCACAATTGATTTCAAAATACACTGAGAACTGCATTACAACAAATGAGTGGAAAACTAAGTAATGCTTCCAATTGTAGTCTATTTAGTGACATTATCTTTGTTCAGTTCATCCTTCAATAAATTGTATTCTTGACTTGTTTCCCTCAAGCAGCCCCTTTTCCGGCTACCTGAGTTTCCTGGAGCTGACGTCACGGCGAGAAAGTTAAAGTGGGAGAACATGTGCAAGTTTTCCTGGCGGATGGAAGGGAAAGATAGGAGGATAAGCATACTCTCCGCCCCCTCCACAACAAAACTATATCTATATATTAAGACAAATAACTAAACAACGTACAATAATACTGACTGATTTGCTTAAATAGTTTAATGTAAGATTTCAGTTACTTCACACATGTATAGTATTCCATTTTCTAACAGATATACCTTTGTTCATTCGAGATGACAGGGCTCACGGTTCGTGCCCCGTGAAGGGAAAAACATTTGTAATATTATTTGTTTCTTGACAAGGACTCAAAACATTTGGGGACGGTTCATTTATGATTCTTTTATTTGTTTACTAGCTTTTGCCCGCAGCTTAGCTCGCATTAATGTTTATTTTGTCAATAAATCCAGGTTGTCGGTCGACACAGGAAATATATGAAAATAAAAATGATGAACTTATTCAGGTTGTTGGTCAATACAGGTAGAGATAAAGAAACATAAAAACTACACAATATAAATAAGGATTAAGTGTAGATTTAAAAAAGAAGTAGAGGAGTGTGTGTCAGTAGAGTCATAGGTTATGCCTTGCCGCGAATTGAAAATCCCACTCCATCTTAAATTTTACCTACAGTTAATTAACATCTCTTATTTACTCAGCTTGATCTTGGCCATCGCAGTCATTGGAACAGAATAGCTCATTATTTTAGTACGCTCCTATATACTAGGCCTATGTTGTATGTCCTTCCATCTGGCATAAATACATACAAATTCTGGGAATTGGACACACGCGAACATGCTACATATAGCTGGCCATGGGAAAATATGGCTTTTCCAAATGCACCCCTTGCGCTTTGTTAATAGTAATAGCAAAACTAACTTTGATTGGAAACTTGAGTCTTTTGAATCGAAATGGTAGGTCAGTGGGGATTATTAGGATTCGCGGTATGATCACCTATTCCCCTTTTCCCACACCTGTTAAAATGGTGGCACAGATTATATTTTGCACTAATTGTGTAATCCAAAGCATCATCCCATTACATAATCGGGGTATAGCTAAATTTCGCATAAGCATAACTGGTACACCTAATTTCAATTGTAGTTTATGTGAGCGTACACCCGATAGCACCAGAGAATAAAAAAAATTAGCGGGATATGAAGTGATTGTATTTATTGACAAATACTCCTTTATTTCTCCCTGCACCTCTTTCAAAATGTCAGTGTTGATTTTGTTAACGATTACATTTTTTGTTGCAAGAATAGCTCATTCACACAACCAATGATCACAATTAAAATTTAGTAGTAAGTCTGGGTTAACTTTAACAATTACAGAATACCCCCGTAAGTAAAATACAACCTTCAGAATCTGTGTCAAAACGTCCATCACCAATTTTCAATAGTGTTTATGCGTAATGTCCTGAATCTACGTCATTATAAAGGTGGACTCTCATATTCGTTGTTAGGCTGACTTTTTTAATTCTTTCCCATAATCTTGATGACTTGAGACAGACGTTGATTTCATCTGCATGTGTGCCCCTTTGGATCACCGGTAGAGTTGGTCGGAAGTCACCAGCAAGTAAAACTACCATTCCTCCCATAATATCTGTACTGTCTCGCAAGTCCTGAAGAGTTCGGTTTAACGCCTCTATAGCTTTTTTGTGGGACATCGTACTTTCGTCCCACATTAAAAGTTTACATTGCCGTAGCATCATACCTTGAGAGCTATTTTTGCTGAAATTGCAGATGGTTGACTCTTCCTGTGCAATTGCAAGATTTAATGGCAATTTTAGAACGGAATGTGCAGTACGCCCACCGTTCAGTAGTGTAGCTGATATACCGGAAGGAGACCTGGTGGTCTAGGGGTAAGGTGTCAGACTTCTATGCTGGCGGCCGGGGTTCAATCCTCGGTCCCGGCAAAGATTTATCTGATTACCAAACCCTTCCTTCACCTCTGACAAGACATATTGTGAATGTGGGGAATGCCAGGCCTCCACCGTGGTTCGGATTCCACGTTAAACTATAGGTCCTCCATTTCATCTCACAATCACCCTACCATTACACATTAGCGTAAGTGCATATAACCCGAATGGGTAGTAAGACGCGGTGCTAATAATAATAATAATAATAATAATAATAATAATAATAATAATAATAATGATATACCGGAGGAAGCCACGACAACAGCAATTTTATGGTCTTTTCTTATAAACGCCAATAATTAGTTCAGCAAAAACGTTTTCTTGGTTCCTCCAGGGGCGTCGAGAAAGAGGAGTAAACCATTCCCTGACTCAAGTTGACGTAACACCTGTTGAAATACGTGACTTTGTTCTGGAAGCAACTGAGGAACTAATTCAGTTACTTTCTGTTGCAATGCTGTGAAATCATAGTTTAATTCCCGAGTAATTTCATTGTTTAAGTCATTTTCATCTGATCGTCGAGGGCTTTCCATTCCAAAATCTTGAAGCTTCTTCCCCGTCATTGTCATAACCTGGTTTTCAATTTTCGTCAGTGCTTCGTAGTAGATGTGCTTATTAAAAGTCATATCTCCATGTACTTGCTATAGCCACCGCAAAATATCTTCCACCATCTACTCTTTGTACTTATCCCACAGCGTTTGAGGATTGGAAAGACCGCAAGATGATATGAGGGTTGCGTATATTTCCCTAATTCTGTCTGGTGATCGGAACTGCATGGCTTCCTCCATAGTTTCATATGTTCCGAATTCCTGACCAATGACAATTTTAAGGTCTCTATAGCTAGTGGGACCTCGAACATGATACAATAACATGCGCAGACAAAAGCTTTCAAAGCACGTTATATGGATGGTGTAGACACAACCAAGAGCGTCTGATGATTTAACCCTTGGCAAATCTTTAACAGGCGTACCTTGAACGTGGCTTTTCCACTCCTTTTTTTGAGATGTTCCATGTATAATAACGGGGTCTTGTGAATAAAATAATGTTTTAGCGAAAGTATCTGTCTGACAAAGCTGGAAAAAGGCAGTTAATGTGGATTTATGAGGTGATGAAATCCTTTCCTGGAAATTACTCTCATTAAAGAAAACACAATGTCCATTTTCTAAGTGTACGGCAAGATGTGTAACAGTCAGATGTCTTTCGTGTAAGGGTAAACTAAGGAGCCGCCACACTGCCTCATTACTACTGATATATTGCCCTGCTTGATAGGTTTGTACTTCATTAAGAGTTTGCGCTAACCCATCGTTACGCAGTTTGAAGATCACCTGATCGTTCCCTTTATTAATGTATTTGCAAATATATTTAATAGCACGAGCAGAGTTGCAGCCATCTACATTAATGAGGGCATTAAATATTTTACATAGAATGGGTGAATACGGCCCAACTCAGCTATTATAAACTGTTTGAACCACCCCACTGCGAGTCTGAATAGTAACACTTCTACCACCATCTTCGGGTGCTTTTCGTCTGTATAAAGGATAACCCTTATCATTGTTGCCATTTTCCTTTAGCAGCTCTCGGGGAGATTTTATTGTACATTTTCTATTTTTCATGCAAGGCGATGCTGAATTGCGTGCCCCACAGGGACCATGAAAATGTTTCTGACTACGGTATCGTGCAAATCCTTATCTTGTTCTGGATCCGGAATCTGGGCGCTTATTATGTTATCTATTTGGTTGGGACGCAGCTTTTCTTGCAACCAAATAAGAATGTTGCCATGTGGCAGTCCTCGATTCTGACTTTCAATGGAATACATGTGGCACTGGGCTTTTCCAAATAATTTTCCTCTTGTAATAACATTCATTAGTTTTTGGACCTTTAAACGAAACACACGGGCAACTAAGTCTTATCGGTCAGTAGCTCTTTGCCCGGGCATAAGCTCTTCTGTTATTTCCTCCATGAGGGATTGCCGGTGAAAGTCACGAATAGGTCAGGTCTGCCGTAAGTGCGCACATAGGCGAAAGCGTATTGTGTGTATTCATGCAGATAGCGGGGGCTGTTCACAAAAGTATAGGGAAGAATAACAATTCCTCCTAAATTGTTGGGGTTTATATTACCATCCGTGCTAATCGCATCTTGCAGGTGAATGTAATTTTTAGCTCGCAGTTATTTCTGGTTTAAAGAAATGTAACAAAGACGTTCGTTCTCTACTTTGATGTGCATATCTACTAAAAATTGTTGAAAGAGCTGTCATTACCGCGGAAGAAGGTTAAAGTCATTTTCTCGAAGCACCATGTGATAGCCGTAAAAATCCATGCATGACAATTTTTATTGGGAACTGGCTATTTTGTAGTCGGATTAATGAGTGGGATATCAAAATGGTATCCCGAGTGTCCCTTGCTAAAAATTAATGGGTAATGCAAAGCATCATAAAACTTATGAGTATCGGCTACGCATGTAAGTGTATTATCGTGTGCTCGTAACAATATGTCTCGTGAAGAGAACTGGTCACCACTCACCAGGACAGCAACTTCATTAATTGTGGGTGCATTATAGCGCCTCTCATGTTCGCCACGTGAAGTTGGATCAGCATGGATGACAACCATATAATCTACTTGAGGCCAGTTCTCTATTGCGGTTTTAAATGTATTTATCAAAATGTTGTGTTTATGTAACATTCTTTGAATTTTTAATGCCGCATTTCTTTCAACTCCTTGAATATATAGGCAACGACAGTTTACTTCATTTTCTTTATCGCTCATAAAATAAACTTGCAAGAATTTATGGTGTTGGTTCATTGTTGGAAAATGTGATCCAATTTATGATATATCAGACCTTGTACGGTAAAGGTTGGTGAAGACACGGGCATTCTTATCTCCTTATCTACTCCAAAATATGTTATTTGAAAGCATGAGTTATACTTTATAATACTATTTAAAAAGCGCCGTGATTCATTTGCATCATATAAATATAGAGTTTTCATAGGTTGTTCTTGTTCACCAAGTAAAGGAAGGGAAACTTTGCCATTAGAACTACATCTCGGCTCTCTCATCTTTCCATTTTAAAGCATCACAAAAGTGTCATTTTTTATTTATCAATATTATATTATACTATGATTTTTGTAATCAAGTAAAGGATCGTATTCAAATCCAGAATTATTAAATACGGACCAACTATTACGCATAAAAGTTTGTCGGCGTTCGGTTTGCATTTCTGCATGAAAGATTCTTCTCGCCTGCGAATGTTGTGTAGTTTCTCAGTAGCTCTAAAATCTCTCTGGCGTTCATCTTGCTCATCTAAACGGAGCTGCATTTGATAAAGAATCTCAGTAGCTCTCTAAGCTCTCTGGCGTTCAGCTTGCTCATCTAAACGGAGCTGCGTTTGATGAGGCGTCTCAGAAACTATCAAAGCTCTCTGACCTTCATTTTGTTCATTCAAACCGTGCTGCATTTGATGAGGCATCTCAGTTGCTCTCAAAGCAGCTTGGCATTCAGCTTGTACATCTAAACGGATATGCGTTTGAAGGAGCATTTCAGTAGCTCTCAGAGCTCAGGCTATCGGCTTGTTCCTCCAAACGCAAGTGTGTTTGAAACGGCTTTTCAGCTGCTCTCATAGTCTTTCCTGGCTTTGAGAAGGTGTCTCATCAGCTTTCAAAGCAGCTTGTCGCTCCACTCTTTTTTGCCTCCTTAATTCGGCATGAACGGAGGATTCTTGGGATCCAGCAATTTCAGCTGTCCGTGCTCGCGATGAGCTCCTGGATAAGTTAGAATTACGTTTGCGAGGCATTTAAAAAAATAAAATAAAAAATACTTTTTTTTAAGAAAAAAAGAAGATACCTAACCAAAAATTTAAAAAAATAACTATTTCCTTAAAGGTAAAAAAATAGAATTAGAAGTAAGATAACTATCCTAAAAATAATAAATAATAAAACTATCGTTCAAGGAAAAAAATGAACAATATAAACTGAAAACTTAAATCAATTACTATTATTAAAATAGGATTAAACACAGATGTATAAACGGTAATGAATCAATGTTTGTAAACAAATGAATCCAAACATGTATTGTTATTTCCCATAGATGCGGTCCCCCAACTCCCTTTCTTCCCTTTCTTCAAACTTCACAATTATGATTGTATTTATATTCATATTAACTTTAGTAAGGAGAAATTGATTGAGAATATTATGTAAGGAACGAGCTTGTGAGAATATTAGATCACTACATATAATAATTGAAAGAGATAATTACAGTAATCCTATTAAAAACAAAATAGGCCTTATTAAATATTAGATTAGAATTTGTAATATAATGATTAGATGATCATTTAGTTAATATGTAATATGTGCAATAATTTTAACATATTACATATTAACTAAATGTTCATCTAATCATTATATTACAAATTCTAATCTAATATTTAATAAGGCCTATTTTGTTTTTAATAGGATTACTGTAATTATCTCTTTCAATTATTATATGTAGTGATCTAATATTCTCACAAGCTCGTTCCTTACATAATATTCTCTTTCACAATTATGAGTTTAAAATAGCCATAGATAATACAAAACTATACCGCGTTTTAAAATGTGCTCAGCACCACCTATCGGATTTTGGGAGTAATGAAATCTTAGTACATTAAATAGTATAAATCGATACCGCGCAATCTATCGAGTTGTTATAGTACTAAACGTTAAAGGCACTTTAGTAAAAATAATGTTTTTATTTGAGTTCATCACGGTATAATACCAATCTTCTTATGACAATTTTGTCATTTACCATAACGGGTGAACAGACAGAGCTTAATTAACTGAATGTAATTATTTTTAATCATTTTAAGATAGATGTGCCTAAAATAACTTGGGAACAGGTTTTTATTAATCATTTTAAGATAGATGTGCCTAAAATAACTGGAGAACAGATTTTAATTCGGGATATAAGATTTTCTTCCAGGATACCGCAGGTCCCTTTTTCTGTACTCCAGGCATCATGATTCAATTCATGTTCAGTAGGTCGAGTTGTTATGTCGGACGACCGTCAAAAGTTATTTTTTTTCTATCCCTCAGGAAAATTACTTTTTTTCTGGATGATAGGTACCATATGTCCTTTTGTGTACCCATGACAACGTGTATGCAAAATTTTATGATGATCGACCCTGTAGTTTGGGCATGAAGGCGTAACAAACAAACAAACAAACAAACACTCAAACAAACAAACTCACATTCGCATGTATAATATTAGTTAGGATAATTGAAGTCATTTATGTGAATTTAATTACGTGTCTATTCAGCGTTATTGTTATAATAGACAAGCTGAATATCCAATATTCTGCTATTTAGCTTCTTAGGGAAATAGGATAATTAGAATTTGATTAATAAATGATGTGTTTGGTCACGATGAACGCAGACCCTAAGAGTTCATTGACTATTACGTGATTGATATTGTTCTGTGTATACTGTAGTAAGTACTGTATCTATCAATAGTATCATAGAGGAGATAAATTACACTGTATATACTGTAGTGAGTACTGTATCTATCAATATTATCATTTTAGAGGGAAATGACACTGTCTATACTGTAGTAAGTACTGTATCTCTCAATAATATAATAGAGGAGGGATATTACACTGTATATACTGTAGTAAGTACTGTATCTCTCAATATTATCATTTTAGAGGGCAATGACACTGTCTATACTGTAGTAAGTACTATATCTCTCAATAGTATCATAGATTAGGGAGATGGCGCTGTTTACACTGTATTAAGTAGGCCTACTGTATCTCTCAATATTATCAGTGTAGAGAGAGAGATGACACTCTCTATACTAGAGATTGAAAGACACACATTCACGGAACAAACACACTCACGATATTACAAAGTGCAAGTCCCAGAAGAGGCCGCCTAGCGGAGCCATGAGTAGCTTTTCAGACGTAACCACATAAACCACGTTATTTGGAATGTATGATTATTAAACTACAACAGTTCCAATGGGAGCAAATACCTTACAAAGTTCTACAGCTAAAAAAAGTTAATATTTTAAACGCTGTTTAATGTGAAATGTCACAAATTTGAGATTAAGAGTAATAATAAGAGGATCATATTTATATTGTATAGCTTCCCTCAAATGAATGCGTAATTTTTAATTGAGTTACACAATAACGTATAGCTGATAATGGATGCTTAGCAGGTTTAATGCTTCAGGTCTGGCATTCACAATAATTTATCGGCAACCTTATTGATAGATAATATATATCTGATTTCACTTTCACCCTGTCCTTAAAGCTTGAAGACTAGTTGTTATTCCCGTCACTGGGAGCAGCGCGCATTGTCACGTGTGTGTGTAAGTAACATGGCCTACAATCTCCCATGACACGTGGCAACTATTACTTTCCAACGGACTCTACTTAGTAGTCGGCGTCAGTCATTTCACATAATACATGTTGACAGATTGGTATCAGATGACATATTGGTTGTCAATAAGTTTGTAACGAAGTCACTCTGGCTGAGTGGGGAGAGACGAACTAGTAACCTCCAAGATCTACACAATGAAGATATGCGCCTGATGATATTTAGGGATGTAGCCCAAATGTGGGGAAACTGTCTGGTTAATACTTACAACTAAACTTGATATGTGTTTTCAGGTGAACAATCGACTCGTTATCATTCAAATCTAAAACAACAATACGATTAACTCAAAAACTTCCATTCCTATTCTGCCATTAAAACGAGGGATTTCAAGGGGCATCCATTTTACCTAGATTTCTAGCCCGTGAAACCATATCTTCCCTCGCACACCCTCCCCCTTGACACTCAGGAGGAAGTCTAGATTTGTGTCAATCTGGCGCATTTCAATTAGCATAGGATTACTCTTTACAAACAGTTATCTTCTCTTATAAATAAAATGAATGGCTAAATGTGTTGCTAACCACAAAACTCGAGAACGTCTTGACCAATTCAGCTATTTTTTTTCTCTAATGTTAGTTGAAGCCCGAGGAAGGTTCTTATGAAGAGAAAAATTGGAAAAATTAGACTGAAAAACGTAAAAACCACATTCTTCTTTTTCCCATTCAAACTGTTTCTTGCGGTCAGTTTTAGGGATGGCGAATTGAGATAGATTAATTGAAGAATCGATTTTTTTGGGTCGTGAAAATCGATTTGAGCAATGAATCGATTAAGTGAATCGATCTCAAACACCCTAAAATCGACTTTCAATTCATTTACTTACTGTTTCGTTTTATTCAAATAAAACAAAAGAGTACCAAACCATAATATAAAGAAAAAAACATTTGAAATTTAATTATTAACTTTGAATGCATCCGTAGATTTGACACTTTCTCTTTATACGATATACAAATTGAATTTGACAGTTTTTCAGTAGATTCTCAATTAGTGCGTGTTATTTTCTTGGTTGTGTTTAATCTTCGCTTCTCAATCGACACATTTACTTGTTGTTTCGTTTTATTCAAATAAAACAAAAGAGTACCAAACCATAATATAAAGAAAAAACATTTGAAATTTAATTAGTAACTTTATAATTATGAACTTAACCTAAAAATTAATATTAACTACTTGATTGCATCCGTAGATTTGACACTTTCTATTTTTACGATACACAGTTTGAAGTTCCTCGATTTATCTTTGGTTGATTGGTTTATTTTGTGTGTGATTCCATTTATACTCAGTCCAAGACTCATGCCTCCTATAAGACGCGGGCGGAGCAATTTGGGTCGAACAACTCTAAACGCTAGAAAACAAGCTAATTTTCATTCTAATCGGACTGCACAGCAACGTGAAGAGCGAAATGAAATTGAAAGGATTCGGATATCACAAACCCGTGCAGCACGTCATTCAGCTAATAATCTTGCAGGTTTGAAACGAGTTGTTTTCATTTACGATGTTTCAATTGACTACAGTGCCTACCAATGCGTTTCTATTGGACCTATGAACTCAGTTTGCCCACATTGTAAGGAATTGAAATAAAAAAATGATGTCGTTGGATAGTGTTGCGCTAATGGCAAAGTGAAATTAGTGCCATTGGTTCCACCACCAGAGCCATTGTACTCATTGGTTTCAGGAACCGGGACGGATTCAATACATTTCCTTACTAATATTCAAAATTATAACAACTGCTTCCAAATGACTTCATTTGGGGCAACAAATAACAAACAAACTTATCCCCCGTATTGCTTTGTTTATTTTATTTTATAGTTTTTGTAACAAATGTAATAAACCTGTCTTTTTAATTCACAGATACAAGGCCAAATATATCACCGAACAGGTTCACTGTTGCTGGTGTCAGATGGCAACTACAAATTCCTGCAAATTTATTTCATGGGCAATTCAACACAATAAATTGATCTGCGTTATGCACATAACAGTTCAGTGAAGAGGTCTAGTGTAGATGCATTACCAAACTTTCTTTAATCAACACAATCAGTTGATTATATTGTTCAAAACTGCACTGGATATCATGCCATATGATAAGCACAAAATTGTAATCAGAGCTGATAAAACTCCTGTGGGCCAACATTCAAGACGTTTCAATGCACCAACAATGAATGACATTGCCATTGATATAGTTGGAGAAAATTTGGAAGCCCATAATATTGTTTTACATGGCTGGAATGATCAGTTACAGCGTGTGTATGAAACACACCGCTCATATGATGTGCTACAATATCCCATCATGTTTTGGAAAGGTGAAGATGGTTATCACTTCTCAATCAAGATGTTAAATCCCCTTGCAGGTAATTAAAAATTTGGTTTAGCAATGGAGATTTTGTTTCAAGCAAGTTTAATCACGGTCATTAAAACAATAATTTATTTTAAAGGTGCCGAAATCAACAAAAAAGTCAGTTCAATGAACTATTATTCATACCGCCTGATGGTTCGTGAAAATGAAGATAGTCACTTCTTGAAATGTCAGCAATTATTTCACCAATATGCTGTTGATATGTATATCAAAATTGAAACAGAGCGATTGACATTCATCAGGTTGAACCAGACCAAACTCCGTTCTGAAGAGTATATTCACCTTCGAGATGCGATTAATACTGATGGAAATGCAGAGAATGTCGGCCGGATTACAATTCTTCCAGCAACATACATCGGAAGTCCTCGACATATGCATGAATATGCTCAAGATGCCATGTCGTATGTTCATAATTATGGCACAGCAGATTTATTTATCACATACACGTGCAATCCGCAGTGGATAGAAATAAAACTTGAGTTATTCCCTGGTCAATCACCCATTGATCACCATGACATTACGGCAAGAGTCTTTAAACAAAAGTTGAAATCTTTAATGGATTTCATTGGGAAACATAGTGTGTTTGGCGAGACGCGCTGCTGGATGTATTCTGTGGAGTGGCAGAAACGTGGATTGCCTCATGCACATATTCTGATTTGGTTGGTTGAGAAGATAAGACCAAATGAAATTTAAGTGATATCAGCTGAAATCGCTGATGTACAAGTATATCCAGGCTTGCATAAAGTAGTTATAAAAATCATGATTCATGGCCGCTGTGGAACACTTAATCAAAATTCACCGTATATGGTGGATGGTAAATGTTCGAAGCGTTATCCATGGGCATTAGTAGCAGAAACAATTACCGTAAATGATGGTCTTTGTAACGGCACACGGCTAGTGGTGAAAAAATTACTGAACAACGTGATCGAAGCAACTATTGTAAAGGGAAAGTTAAAGGAGAATACGTTTTGATACCACGCATCCCAATGATTCCGACTGACATACCATTTGAATTTAAACGACTGCAGTTTCCATTGCGGCTTGCTTTCGCTATGACCATAAATAAATCCCAGGGGCAGTCATTGAGTGTTTGCGGCATTAATCTTGAAAACCCATGTTTCTCGCATGGCCATTTGTATGTTGCCTGTTCCCGTGTTGGAAAACCATCAGCTTTGTTTGGTTACGCGCCAGGTAATCAAACAAAAAATATCGTGTACCATAAATTATTACAATGAAAAAATCATTTAACACAATATTACTAAAGTATTGCAGTGTACGAAATAGAAAACTGAATTTTTAAGCAGTTGTTGTTTATGATTATGACATTAAAATTACATAGAAAAGTATATTAACATTATGCAAATTTATTGTTTATTACACGGTAATTATCACTCTGAAATACGTTTATATTAAATTTTTTGTTTAAATTACACATTTGTGATTGTATAGTATCACAAACTTATCTGTTCTAGTGACCATTATTGAAAATTAAAGATGTCATCACGACATGTGCACTTTATAAGCGACGCCATCACCAGAACTTGACCAGAGATAGGATTGTGTGACTGCCACAGTCCAATAGCTTTTGACAGAACGACTTCTGTCGGGTGAGCTAGTATAAGAATACAGAATGGGATTTTTATTTTCTTCTTTTAATTTGAAAACTACTGTTCTTGTCAATTTATTTGTTGATCATTTTAATACATACATTTTTTGGAAAGTTCCACATTACATTCATCGTGATTTTGACAGTTAGAAAAGCCGCTAGACTTATTTTCACGTGTTCATGCGTCAAGTCACGTGATCCTCATCAGTCACTTCCGATATATATTATCAATACCTATAACATAACACTTCTTAAAATTCTTAAATACAAGTTTGTACTTTCTAAAATGGCTTTCCAATTAAAATTGTACTTCCATACCTGAGGGCTCGGAATTGTATCTTAATTTGTTTCACCTTTTTTGGGCTAGAAATGCTGAATTTGAACATAACTTATGAATTAGGGCATGACCGATTATATTAAGCGTTTCTTATTAGAAAGAAAAACTAGTTTGACATTATTTGCTGTTTACAGGAGCCTAACACAAAAATTGAAATTCCTTTGGATGCTATAACTTCACTCTACACTATATTTAAATTATTTCCTGTTGGTGCTAGTAATAATAAAGAAGAGTTGCAAGCACGAATAATTGATTGTTAAAGAGTTAGATCCAATGAAAGTTACGTAGTACTTTAACAACCTTTGAGATTTTTTGATTTAATTTTTTTAAATAAAAACATCTTGGGGCCCCCCATGGGAATTTTTTATTTTACCACGTGTTCCTGCATCTTTTGAGCTAGGGCTTATTTGCCTTAAATTTCAGCTTCTTAGGTCTACTGAGCTTCAGGCGTATTTTGATTTTGTTTTTATGGACAGGCCCCCATCATGGGGACCCTGATTAGAATTTTCTGTCATCACTCTTATGGTCTATCGGCTACTTGCCTGCAAAATTTTATCTCCCTGGGTCTTTTGGGCCTCAATATTTTTTTGGTTGGTCAGAGGAACTTTTAATTAATATAGTGAAGGTACTAATTTGCTTATGTACGTATTTAATACTACCCACTTCGATGGCAGCATGGTATACGGTGTCATTTTTCCCTAAATTATTTATAATTTTTTCTCTGTTGAAATGTGGATACATTTCCTTTACTTCCTTAGAACCTTCCTCATCCCTAGCACATTAAAGTAATTAGTACACTTGCTTTACTTCCTTAGAACCTTCCTCATCCCTAGCACATTAAAGTAATTAGTACACGTGCTTTACTTCTTAGAACCTTCCTCATCTCTAGCACATTAAAGTAATTAGTACACGTGCTTTACTTCCTTTGAACATTCCTCATCCCTAGCACATTAAAGTAATTAGTACACTTGCTTTACTTCCTTTGAACCTTCCTCATCCCTAGCACATTAAAGTAATTAGTACACTTGCTTTACTTCCTTTGAACCTTCCTCATCCCTAGCACATTAAAGTAATTAGTACACGTGCTTTACTTCCTTTGAACCTTCCTCATCCCTAGCACATTAAAGTAATTAGTACACTTGCTTTACTTCCTTTGAACCTTCCTCATCCCTAGCACATTAAAGTAATTAGTACACTTGCTTGACTTCCTTTGAACATTCCTCATCCCTAGCACATTAAAGTAATTAGTACACGTGCTTTACTTCCTTAGAACCTTCCTCATCTCTAGCACATTAAAGTAATTAGTACACGTGCTTTACTTCCTTTGAACATTCCTCATCCCTAGCACATTAAAGTAATTAGTACACTTGCTTTACTTCCTTTGAACCTTCCTCATCCCTAGCACATTAAAGTAATTAGTACACTTGCTTTACTTCCTTTGAAACTCCCACATCCCTAGCACATTAAAGTAATTAGTACACTTGCTTTACTTCCTTTGAACCTTCCTCATCCCTAGCACATTAAAGTAATTAGTACACTTGCTTTACTTCCTTTGAAACTCCCACATCCCTAGCACATTAAAGTAATTAGTACACTTGCTTTACTTCCTTTGAACCTTCCTCATCCCTAGCACATTAAAGTAATTAGTACACGTGCTTTACTTCCTTTGAACATTCCTCATCCCTAGCACATTAAAGTAATTAGTACACGTGCTTTACTTCCTTTGAACATTCCTCATCCCTAGCACATTAAAGTAATTAGTACACATGCTTTACTTCCTTAGAACCTTCCTCATCTCTAGCACATTAAAGTAATTAGTACACATGCTTAGAACCCATATGGGCTGTAAGACGTGGTTCATTTAATTTAATACCAATATTTATTTTGCTTATAATGACTTAAAAACATAATTTTATTATGATATATTATTTAACGTTTTCTGTTAACTAATTTTGTAAATGGAGAAGCTATCAAGAATGTAATACACGAAGTACATGGTTTCTAAGATGGTGGAATACTAGATGGTCTGCTAACCTCATTTCACTTTATTGGCATTTATATATCATGTGATCAGATTTTCTTTGATCTTTAATTAAATAATATATTATAATATACAAATATGTGATCACAAATTCTTAAAGCAAACGCTATGCTTTCTATGGGAGGGATAAGGAAACGAGGTCCCATTGTTTGTGTGACCACAAATGATAGTGGAAACTAGGATCCGCCATTGGTTTTAGGCTCTAATAACTTCTTCTAACCGTCTCTTCCGCCTTCTATTGTTTTCTAACATCCGGTTGGTCTGTTACTGATGTTTCAAGAAAGACATTTACCTCCAAAACAGTATACTCAAGTTGGCAAACACTCTGTTAAAAAACTATAGAATTCTTGTAAAATGAAGAATCAAGAAAACATGAGACCACATTACTTTTCAAAGTAGGGTTGAACAAAGTTTCTACAAAGTGGATTTCTAGATTTGGAAGCAATTTTATTCCCCCAATTACGACCTTTCTGTCTATAAATAATTTGTCAGTTTTGTACTGTCTTTTATTTAAGGTGACAGAAAGTTCATAACTGGAAATCCACCAAGTACTAAGGTGTTTTATTCCTAAGCGATTCCCACGCTTTTTACAGGCAAATGCGGCCACTAATTGCTAGATTATCCTTCAGTGTCAATATAAATACAGCCCGGATGGGTTGTATGAAGAGGAGTAAGGGAAAAAAGTAATGCTTGGGTAAATTTTGTCTTTAGGTTCAACAAACCTCGCCCTGCCAAAATTGTACTATGTTTTGTTGAAAGTATATTTGGCTTCTCATGAATCTTACTTCAAGTATCCCCCGTTTATCTTGAAAGCTACCAAGCTTACCTTGCTTGGTTCGTCTATGATGTAGCCTATATGAGAGATACGTGGTTTAGTCAGTACAAGTAAGAATAGCATCTATCAAGGTAAATTGAAGGTACCTGGTGTTTCGTAGCAAATGCCAAATTTAAAATATGTCTGACATTTTAATATATTACCTTGCAAAGTTTTTTTTTTTAGCTCAGTGGTTCTAAAAAAGGGTTGTTTAGCTACTAAATATACGATTCAGTGGGAAGGCAGGTTTTTATAACATTCACACGCACTTGAGTTGATAAGGTGTGGAATAATATTTGGTAAGTTACATGGTGAAAACAAACCCCAATGGGCAATGCTGGTACTTTAAAATAAACCTCGCTAACATAGGCCATACAGTCTATTGTGAGCCTAACGTCTTGGTCCCCATAATCATCATTGTGTATGTATAGCCTTGTATTGAAACCAATCAAGACTGTAAAAAGTTTCAAGACCCTAAAGTTTCAAAACCCAACAATAAGGAAAAATTGCGTTTAAACACCGTTTAGAGTTTAGTTAATGTGAACCTAAAAAAAGGGTCCTTTTTAATTTAACAAATAATCAAAATATGGAGTAGAGATAATTGAATAAGAAGATGAGATCTTCTACAGGTGCGTGAGGTGTCTTCAATAGAAAAGAGAAGTGTCCTTGATTTGTTTTGTAAGGAAGTACTATTTATGGCTTACTTTGTAACCATAGTGGGGGTACAGGGAGTACATTAGCTACTGGAGGAACCAAAGATGATAGACTATGGTGATGTGATTGGCATAAAACAGGAAATAATCCCCAGAAGATAGATATAGATGACATATTTAGAAAAAATACAGCATAAAAAGTACAAGAATTAGATGGCAGGAACAAATAACACCGAGTGTTTGAGCGAGAGGAAAGGGATGGAAGCAAATAAATGGAAAAGAGTGGTCAAAGCAAAGAAGAAAATGGAGGTAGCTGGCTGAAAACAGATGATGATGTTGATGATTGTACACATTAGATACCGTTTCAATGTCCGGTCATAGCAAACAAGGGAAACGCCATTGAGGCGTCAATCTCACAGCGCGATGAAACTAGATTGTTGGCTGGCTCACTTGTTGGAAAATTCGTATATAATTCATACAACATTTACTATGTAAATGCACCAAGCAAATGGATTGATTCTTAAATAATATTTCTAAATATTATGTAATTATATTTTATATATCACCTCAAGGGCACACTGCAAATTAGCGTATTTTTAAATAGCTCAATATTTCTGAGGAAACATGTAGATCTCAAAAATTTGTATGTTACAATATTTAAAATAGATTAAACATTGGGGAAAATGACCTTGTTTTTTTAATATCTATATATATCTATATATAGGTTGGTGCAGATGAATGAAAGTACCGGAACACGATGTGAACCCACACGGTAGGCAATATACACTATAAACATTTCAGATAAAAACGTGAGAACAGCCAGAAGTTCTAAAGTTCACCCCCAGAGTAAATCACAGACGGGGGCGCTTGGTGTTGTATTCTTTGACACACTTGCACAAACAACCGCGGTGCGAGTCAATAATGTTTGATTTTCACAAATCTTTAAAAATGCTACAATTGACATTGGATGAACGGCTATATGTGCCCTCCATAGGAAGTTGTGCGAGGATTTTTATCATTTAAGAAAAATCCATCCAAATAACTCCAACTGGGTTTGAGCCCACGAACATCAAGCCATTAGGTGAACCAATATTTTAAGATAGTGTTTTATTTAACTGTGTTAGTAAATTAGTTTCCTGCTTGCACACGGCCATGTTAGTCTTCCTTACATTGATGATTCTTCAACCTTTAATGACACAATACAATATAACAGTGTGAATGTTTTATTGTAGTATTTGCACTATACATTCATAAATAAGTAATTAGGACTATATTTTCAGATCTTTAAATATAAAATATGTATTGGTTACATATTTTGGTTTGACAAAATTCAATGGCATACTATATAAACGTAAAGTTTGCATTTCCTTTATTAGTATATTAAATGTGTCACAGACGAAAAAATATGTTTTGAGATAATAACATTTTTTCTGGATGAACTTGGAATTATATTAACATTTTAAGGTTTGATATTAATATTATATTGAGTAACGTTTAGCAAAGGCTCAAGGTTTTATATAACATTTAAAATGGAGTACTTACTTACTCTAAGACGTTGGGAACTTGAAAGTTCATTGCCGCTCTCAAGAATGCCACCTGTATCTATATTGAGCTAATGCTAGCCAGTCCACCTCTCTACACCTTATTTATTTCAGGTCCAGTTTTATGTTATCCTCCAATCTGCGTCTAGATCTTCTCAGTGGTCTCTTTCTAGTAGGTTTGCCAGTCAATAGCCTGAACAAGGTTTAAGATTCTCCTACTCACGCTGCATGTCTTTCCCACCGTAATTTACAAGTTTGAATATCCTGACAATATCTTGTAATGAGTAAAGTCTATGTAACTCATCACTTTGTAACATACTCCACTCCTCAGTATCCTCAATCCTCTTTGAACCAAAATTTTCCTAGGCACTTTGTTTTCAAACACCCTTAATTTATTTTCGTCATGTAAGATAAGACTACGTTTCAAAACCATTGAGAATCTGCGATAAAATTATTGTTTTTTATACTCTTAATTCTAAATTCCTTAACAGCAGGTGAGATGTCATAAACTTACTGACCGAGTAATAGCATGCTTTTCCCGACTGTATTTATTTCCTAATTTCCACTTTGATATTGTTATCACTATTTAAAATTGTTCTTAATATTTAAACTCACTAACCCTGTAAAATGATATGTTACTAGAGTTATTCTCTAAATTATCTTTCCCCAATCTATGTTCTCTGTGTGATCTTATACTTACTCTTTTAGCATTAGCTTATAAACCTATCTTTTCTAGTCTATAGTAAAATTTCTACATTTCTTTTAGCATTTGTCTTACTATTGCCTAACAAAGCTAAATATTCTGCGTATGCTAATAGGTGTATTGTGCCATTTAACGTCAACCCTAACTCACTATTTTTCACTAGTTACCCTAATAGTATATCATAGGGAAAGATTAGGAGTATTGGGGAGAGTGTATATCCTTGATTCAATTCATTATGTATTTCGAAAGTATCGGATAGGTCACATCCAGTCCGTACCCTGCCACGCGTATCAGTCAATCATACATCAATTAGCTAGATATAAGAACCAATCTATTAATATTTGTGGGGCTTATTTTTGATTGGCAATTTGTAATATATAACTTCCGCAACTTATAGAAGATTTGTGTTTGAATTCCATTCAATTGCCCTATGTAGTATTAACTATATGCAGTGAATCACTTTCAATTTTGTGGTGTTATAAATTCTATTGTTGATGGATGCATTGCAAATACCAAATATATTTATATATATGTTCAAGTTTAGTAGAGGAGAAAAGGGAAGTTAAATCACTAGTGAATACTAACACTAGAAAATATAAACTTTATGATAATAGTGCGCCTTTGAGTAAATTAACAATTTTTTCTTGGCATTTTAAAATTAGTAGGTGACCTGGTGGTCTAGGGGTAAGGTGTCAGACTTCTATGCTGGCGGCCGGGGTTCAATCCTCGGTCTCGGCAAAAATTTATCTGATTACCAAACCCTTCCTTCACCTCTGACAAGACATCTTGTGAATGTGAGGAATGCCAGGTCTCCACCGTGGTTCGGATTCCACGTTAAACTGTAGGTTCTTCATTTCATCTCACAATCACCCTACCATTACATATTAGCGTAAGTGCGTATAACCCGAACGGGTAGTAAGACGCGGTGCTAATAATAATAATAATTTTAAAATTAATTTTTTTAATCTTGAGAATTAAATTTCTGTTTGATTATCTGTTATGGAAGTTCATCAGACATATTCTGCAGATAAGATAACCACACGAGGTTTATTTTATCAAATTAGTATCTTCCTATATGCACCAGTTGTATTAGAGGAATTTCAACACGCTATGATTCAAAGAAATTACACTTTGGGACTGTGAAAACCTTCTTTGCATAAGAAGACACTTGACACTATATTAACTAAACAATTACCTAACCTATTGGTAAAAATAAACTATGAATCCAGTACTTTCTAGGACGCAGCTTAAAACAAAGAAAGACCTAACCAATATGGTGGATGACAATGGGTAGGTAACACAAGTTTGAGGGCCAAGTCTATAAAGACCATCTGAATGGCGATAATTCATGGATGCATGTAGTATAACCAACAGGAAGTTAGCTTCATAGTATCAGACGTTATGTCTATAGCCCTCAATCGTTCCCGGATCCTCAATCATCGACAATTATTATCAACATTTATTTGCAGTGAGGGGACTAAAATTATAAATAAAGAGTGTGACATAATTAATACATTTGTATTACTCGATATCGCCTTATGTATTACATCTAGTCAATAATATAGAAAATATAATATTATTATTATTATTATTATTAGCTCCACGTCTTACTACCCGTTCGGGTTATACGCACTTACGATAATTTATAATGGTAGGGTGATTGTGAGGAGAAATGAAGGACCTACAGTTTAACGTGGAATCCGAACCACGGTGAAAGCCTGGCATTCCCCACATTCACAAGATATCTTGTCGTTTGGAAATCAGATAAATTTGTGCCGGGACAGAGGATTGAACCCCGGCCGCCAGCACAGAAGTCTGACACCTTACCCCTAGACCACCAGGTCACCGACAATATAATATTAATCTCTGATATTGGTTCGTATGAAACGAAAGATTTTAAATTGATAATTTCAATAATAAATATGCTTTAATATTTTTAACACGAACAGTACATAAACACACGTATACATTAAAAACTAAACGTAGCAAACTATAATTTGTGGAGGCAATGTTTTGGTATCGAAACGGAAAACACCCAAAAACCAACAACATTAAAAAACATTAACAAATACTAACACTAAAAAAATATATAATAGGTTTTATTGACTCACTTGTGATACATTGTTGTAAGTTAAATAATAATTATTATTGGCCCATGTAAGTAAATTATATTATTGTAACTAAATAGTTGTTGTGAGGCCCTGTTTTATCTCTAACATTGAGCATTTCATCTATGTATCCAGTGTCTGGGTATTTGTTCCACGATATCTTCCAAAGCATGGACAAAGTTGAAAGAAATTTGGCATGAACATCAGTTAGACTTAGGCCAAACGACGTACGTGTATAGTTTTTCGATCTGGTTATCCGTTTTAAGAGGAAAGGTATTTAATTTAATAGCTCGTTTCAAGTGATTTAGGTTTAAATTTCTAAACAATCAAGCCTATAGGACTAAATATTGTGGACATAATATGTCGTGAGACTGACATCTTAAACGGTATGAACAATAACTACAATAAAATGTACTAATCAATATGGTAATAAATTATTTTCGGTATTTTTTGATCACAAAATAAAAAAATACACTTAAAATTAAGGGAGAAATTACAGGCGACATTTTAACTTAATCCCTCATTTAAGCCCATATTCAGTGTTGCAACTCTTTAAGAAATGATTCTTGTATAGGTATGAGAAGGTTTAAAAGGAAACATTATTAAAGTAGTGATTTCAACTCGCCATATTAAATTGGTTCCACTAGTTTCACTAGAAAGAGCTAAAAAGAAAAATAAGATTTAATCCTCGCAAGAAGAATTTATAGTTTATAGTTGCTTCATGGGCTTAGGAGTTACAATAGCATATAATCATTTAATATACATTTTTCTAACTATTTAGTAGAAGGTTTGGAGGGATTTATTTTCATACAAATAGCCCCTGCTCAGATTTATACAATGGTTATAAACATTAATATTGAATAAAATAATACTATTTTTTGCTGTATATGATAAAGTGAATAACCATATCATTTAAATTTTAAAGAGTTAATTTATTTAAAATGATATATTTGATATATATATATGACAAAGTAAATTAATTTATTCAACAAATTTGGGACTGGTTTGGGATCAAAAATTGAAAAGTGAAAACATTATCCTTAAAGGCGTGTATGGAATAAATCTTGAAGTTCTATGATTTATGCTTGTAAAGACGCGCATAAGAAAATAGCCGGGAGGAAATAAATAGACCACTAATAAATACCACCATTATAGCATGTAAAGCAGCTTGTAGGAGACAAAGCAGGAAATAGTTTAGGAATCACTGGTGAGTACCAGTAATATTGCATGTAAAGCAGCTTGTAGGAGACAAAGCAGGAAATAGTTTAGGAATCACTGGTGAGTACCAGTAATATAGCACATAAAGCAACTTGTAGGAGACAAAGCAGGGGATAGTTTAGGAGTCACTGGTGAGTACCAGTAATATAGCATTAAAACAGCTTGTAGGAGACAAAGCAGGAGAGAGTTTAGGAGTCACTGGTAAGTACCAGTAATATTGCATGTAAAGCAACTTGTAGGAGACAAAGCAGGATAGAGTTTAGGAGTCACTGGTAAGTACCAGTAATATTGCATGTAAAGCAACTTGTAGGAGACAAAGCAGGAGAGAGTTTAGGAGTCACTGGTAAGTACCAGTAATATAGCATGTAAATAAACTTTTAGGAAACAAAGCATGAGATAGTTTAGGAGCCACTGGTGATTACCAGTAATATAGCATGTAAAGCAACTTGTAGGAGACAAAGCCGGATATAGTTTAGGAGTCACTGGTGAGTACCAGTAATATAGCATGTAAAGCAACTTGTAGGAGACAAAGCAGGAGAGAGTTTAGGAGTCACTGGTGAGTACCAGTAATATAGCATGTAAAATAGCTTGTAGGAGACAAAGCAGGAGATAGTTTAGGAGTCATTGGTGAGTACCAGTAATATAGCATGTAAAGCTACTTGTAGGAGACAAAGCAGGAGAAAGTAGAGGAGTCATAGTTGTAGCATGTAAAGTAATTTAAGAAATATAATTAGGACGGGATATAGTCACTGGTTAGTACTATCTCTAGTGTTGTTCTAATAATATCATAGAATGACACCACATACCTCAGAGAACGTTAAAAAGATCCACATTGTGGTCTTGTTGTTTGTGTAGGCTACCAGCTATATCAACAATTACATTTTCACTTGCACTTGTGAGCTGCTTAGCAAATAGTTTCATTAGTTCAATCCTACACGAAAATTTAACCCTTTAAATGCTTACTAAAACTATTTTACTGATTTAATTTTTTATATATATATATGTAATGTAATATAAAAATCTAATAAAAATATATGACTTTTTTTTAACAAAATGCATTTTATAAATGATTTATTTTAATGTGTTTTTGCTCTTTATGTGTAATGTTGCTCTATCTGTCTATCGCTAACGGTAATCACAGGTATATGACATAAATCAAATAATATATTGGATTTCCTGAAAAGAGATAGTGTTTGACTCTATACCTATGGCAATAAGGTTATTTTTAATAGATAAATACACCCTCTATCTCCATGAAAATGAGGGTACATTTCCCTTAAATTGTACCTTACACATGTTTACTTAGTTATAGTACATTTGCATAGATAAGGGATTAGTAAGATTCAGTAGAGTAATATATTGGTTATTGTTTGCTCAGAGTTTGGCAATAATACATAATTTGATTACGATTTCACATATTTCGTATTTAATAAACATGTTGATACAAACAAAAGTTAAATTATATTTTTAGACTATTTTTTTTCTACACTAATTATTATCTGTGCAGTATTTTTACGTATAGTTGTGTTTTATTTTTACTATAAAAATTACAGTAGTTGTAGGACTAATTTAACCGATCCAATAAAGTAATTTTAAAAAGCGCTCACAGTAGCACCAATGAAATATTACCTATTTATTAATTAAAAAAGGAAATTTTACAGTATCACAGTAATTAGTTTAAGCTATCCAGTTTTTCACAACTAGAAAGGGATGGACTTATAATCATCTCAAAATAGCCTTAATGGAGAAATGATGTGGCAAACTTTAGACAAGAAATGATAAATGCAAACGAAACATAATAATTATAATTATAATACATCAGTTTGGAGAGTAGCTCAGAGATGGCACATTAACAAGTTATAGCTCCTGCAAGGGATGTAATGACTATTTTAACAGCTCGGTTACAATAGACCTGCAATCATGAGATGTAATGACTACTTTTAACAGCTCAGTTACAATAGACCTGTCAATCATGAGATGCAATGACTACTTTTAACAGCTCGGTTACAATAGACCTGTCAATCATGAGATGCAATGACTACTTTTAACAGCTCGGTTACAATAAACCCGTCAATAATGGTTAGTACTCACCAGTTAACGTCGCTGCTTGTGTTTGTATCAGTCTCACCATGTTCGAACAATCCTAAGATATGCACTAAATACGTTTGAACTAGATAAAGAGAAGTTCGTGTAGAGTTCGTCGTCCATACGTGCGCTGAGCTCACTCACCAACACTACATGTTCTTCATAGAGTAGAAACCAATATGTTCCATCTTCTTTCAATTTAAGTCTTAACGTAATATGATAAATAAATTTGATCCAAAATTTGGGGTCCTGCTTTGAAACCCAAACAAATCTTTTAATAGCTAGGACCTTTACTAAGCTTTAAATTAAAATTATGAATCTTCACTGATTTAAAAAAAACTCTGCAATATAATTATTTTAAATATTTGTTAAAAACATCGTATTAATTTTATCTGTTCAATACATTTTATTAATTGAAGTGGCCTTATAAAGCTATTTATGCAAATATTTGTTGAGCTATATCTTTAATTTTGATTTATGAGCTTAGAGGAAAAACAATTGTAAAACTTGAACATAAAATATATTTAAGAGTGTGAAGAGTTTGTTGTGGTATCACTGGTGTCAGAGTTCAGTAGTAATCCTGTATGTCCGGTGGTAATGTTGAGTTTAGACTACATACGTCTAGTGGATTATTGTGGTCTCGAGTCTACGGAACCGTCAGGAGCAAACACCAAGTCTTTCTTTTGATGGAGACCTTGATCGTACTCAGTCGACACTGGCCTCGGATAGAAGAGCTACCTCCCCCTCACTTACTGCAGCTTTCCCCTCTTCAACAAACTTTCTTTTTACCTTCCACCTCCTTGCTCTGGCATTTAGCGCGCTTCTTGTATGCTCGCCCCTAGACTGTATCTGGAGGAAAACCATCACTAAGTTTAGACTTGCGTGGACATTGGAGACATATTTAAATACATCTCGCAACAAACTTTCCAAAAATATTATGTTCAGTTCTTTTTATTTATCTTCTGGGGGAAACTATACATTTGATCTCTATACATTTTTATTAAAGCTCTTTCACTAATGAACGGTTCTAGATCAGATTTGAAAAAAAAAAAAAAAAAACTTTCGGAAAGAACAGCCATTGATATTTTGGCCTTTATTTGGACTAACAGATTTGGATTAAAAATATCTAAATAATTCATGCTTTTCCCACCAAAGTAACCTATAGCGTATGGTTAATTTTCAATACAAACATTTAATTGTTTCAAGTTAAATATTTTGCCAAAAGAAGTTAAGAATTAGCATGAAATATATAAATGAGGAGGTCTGACAGCTTAGTCAGTTGCACGTTTTTCTACCAATCTAAGGGTCCCAGCTTCGATATGGTGAGCCCAAAAATGTATTATTGGAAGAATGATAAGTAAACGGTCGGGAAACACTTTGTGTCTGTTCTAAAACTAATTAGACATACTTACTTGATGACAAAGTGCAAAACTAGACTAGAAAAAAAAGAGCAAATATAAAATGGACACAAATAAAAATAACCTTATCTGATTTTAAGCAAACACGTTAGTACAGTATGTATTTCAATAATTATAATGATTTGGTTAATGTCAGAAGTATTCTATGGTGCTGTGTTATTGACAACCTAAATGGTATAAAAAAAAACCACTAATTAGCTCTAACTCTTTATGAAATGAATAGCACGTTTTAAAAGTTTCAGCTGGTTAGATAAAAACAAGATTTAGCTTGCGATATAATTTTTAGTCCCTAGTTTGAAATGGCAAGGGTTTTGAAAATTAATCTCAGATTTTTATAAACTTAGTACTATCATCCTAATCTTTCACTTTTATATTAACATCACATATTAATACGCTTTCAGGCTGTACACACATGTACAGTACTTATTATGCTTATGTGTTAAGAATGAAGGTTGAATTTAGAGGAAATAAAGTATAAACCCATATTTGCGTGGAGGAAGAGTCGAAAACCATTTAGTAAAAATCTACTTCAGTTGACTTGACCTGGATTCTATCCCAGACTAGTTTACTGCAAGGGTGACGCTTTGAACCACTCGACCAGCAGATCTCACGACAAGTTAGTGATTAGATATGTTGTGTAGCTCAACTATTATTAATGATTAGAAGATGTCAGTTATAAGTACTTGATGAATTTGAAGCTATTTTTGAAACAAGGTGACACACTTAAGCACTCTAAGCAGAGGCGTTGCACGAAATATATTTGGGTGAGGCGGGTGAACCAAAAAGCCAACTTTGTAAATCAATAAAAAACATGTTTACAAAAAACTTGTTTGTGATCAAAAATATAGTTTTTTGGCAATATGAGATTAATTTTTATAATTATTTATTTAATAATGTTAGTTTTCGTTTCAATATTAAAAAGTACGCCACCTATTCATATCTAGAGCTGCTTCTATCCAGTATACCTCATTACACCCTATCCCCATCCTGTGATAATTCTATCCATTCTACCTCATTACACCCAATATCTATCTTGAGTTTGTTCTATCCAGTCTACCTCATTATACCCAAATCTCTATCTTGACCTAGTTCCATCTAGTTCAATTTATTATACCCAATTTCATGTCCATTTTAACGTTAGCCTATCTGCTTCTAGCTCTTCCCAATTACCTCTAACTATTGGGTTGACCAGTCAATAGCCTGAACACGGTTCTAGAATCTCATATTCGCACTGTATGTCCAACCTACCATAATATAAGAGGTTTGATTATCCTAAAAATTGCTTGTAATAAGTACGGGGTATAAAGCTTGCCATTACTTAACCTCCTCCACTCCATAGTAGCCTCATCCCATTTTGGACCAAATCTCTTCCTAAGCACCCTTAATTTGTTTCCGTCATGTAAGGTAAGAGACCGTGTTTTATGACCATAGACCAGTAAAACAATTGTTTTGTATATTCTTTGTTTTACATTCCTTGAAACCAGGCGAGATGTTATCAACTTACTGACCGAGTAATAGAATGCATTTCCCGACTGTAATCGTTTCCTAATCTTCAATCAAATATCGTGATTGCTAATTAAAATTGATTAAAAAGGTTTTCAACTACTGCATAATATATAGAAATCATGAACTTTACCTTTAAGGGCACAACCACTTAATGGGAAATATCCCCACACCACTGTATTACTTATGAAAGTGTCGCTATGAATCCTCAATACCACTACAACAATCCTCAATACAACTACAACAATACTCAATACAACTACAACAATCCTCAATACCACTACTACAATCCTCAATACCACTACTACAATCCTCAATACCACTACAACAATCTTCAATACCACTACAACTTTCTTCAATACCACTACAACAATCCTCAATACCACTACAACAATCCTCAATTATTTTAAAGTTTCCTTTTGAGAAGACCTTAAACATTTTTTTCATTAGTTCTAGATGTTTATATTCATTTGTCTTGAACTCATATTGTCAAATTTAGTGTAAACAGTCAAAATGAATATTATGTTTTAATCTTTTCATGAAGTTTCTTATATAATTATATAACTTACAATGTTGAGGTCTTAGATATAAAAATACACGTTGATGCCCATTGCCCCCATTTGTACAAGAGGAACCTTATCCAAAACACTTGTTCGATAATTTGTTATT
The DNA here is from genome assembly GCA_039000515.1 of Timema cristinae. NCBI lineage: Eukaryota > Metazoa > Arthropoda > Insecta > Phasmatodea > Timematidae > Timema > Timema cristinae. The sequence continues at coordinate 15,606,203 of JBCFYV010000100.1, forward strand.
TCTGAACGTCCGCAGCACGTTCGAACGCCCCAGTCAGCGGCCCCGATACGGGACCTGGCATTGGATGAATTGGAGTTACTCGCATTTTCTAATATGGGCATTTAAGTATATAATTTAAATAAAAGTCTAATTGGTCGTAGATACTCGAGAGCTGCTATTCCAATAGCTTGGTCGTAGCTACTATTTCAATAACTTGGTCGTAGCTACTATTTCAATAACTTGGTTGTAGCTACTATTTCAATAGCTTGGTCGTAGCTACTATTTCAATAGCTTGTTCGTAGCTACTCAGAGCTACTATTCCAATATCTAGGTCGTAGCTACTCAGAGCTACTATTCCAATAGCTTGGTCTTAGCTATTCGAGAGCTACTATTTCAATAGCTTGGTCGGTGCTACTCAGAGCTACTATTTCAATAGCTTGGTCGTAGCTACTCAGAGCTACTATTCCAATAGATTGGTCGTAGCTACTCAGAGCTACTATTTCAATAGCTTGGTAGTAGCTACTGAGAGCTACTCTGTCATAACTATCCACACACAACATTGCCCACTTGACTTGGCTTGAGAACAGCTGAAGGAAGACCCTGACCTACTTACCACCAGATAGCAGCGAGAGAGAGAGTGAGAGGAGAGAAAGCACCCAACACTCTCCCTCCTAGCCATAACCTTCACAGACAATGTTACACGAGGAGCTGGCAGGGACGTTAACAGGGCTCGGTGAAATTGGGGGAGGAGTCTTTTTACAAACTCTCTCCATGCGCCTTATTAATACTTATTATGATTATTTTTCTAATATTTTAATCAAAAGATTAATAGTTTTTATTTACTAACAATAATTCATTATTATTTTTGTTTATAGTGCTAATCTGCTTTAAAAATCGCTGTAGGTAAAATCACAAAGAAAATAAATAAATGGAACGGTACACTGTTCAGACTTTCTCTCTGCTTTATCTTGAAATAGAAACATTTAGTTAAGACCCGCCTCGGTGGCGTAGTTGGCTAACGCGCTAGTCGTGTTGAGCTTGACTGCTGAGGACGGGGAGATCGAGGTTCGAATCTTGGTCGGGTGAACTGTGGGTGGTTTTTCCTAATTGGTTTTCCACTCTCCCTCCACGCAAATGCGGGATAACTTCCTCTAATTCAACCTTCCCAATTCCTAATCCATTAGCGTAATTAGTACTTAAAGCGTATAACCCGAACGGGTAGTAAGACGCGGTGCTAGTATTATATTATTTAATCAAGCTCGTAAGATTTGTGACACAAAATTATACAGATTGTTGCAGAAATACTCCACTAAAAATCATAATTTAATTAATATATAGGGTTGCAGAAACATTATTATTATTAATATTATTATTTTTAGTACCGCGTCTTACTACCCGCTCGGCTTATACGTACTTACGCTAATATGTAATGTTAGAGCAATTGTGAGATGAAATGGAGGACCTACAGTTTAACGTGGGATCCAAACCACGGTGGAGGCCTGGCATTCCACACATTCAAAAGTTGTGATTAATACACGTCTTGTCAGAGGTGAAGGAAGGGTTTGGTAATCAGATAAATCTGTGCTGGGAGTGAGGATTGAACCCCGGACCCCCAACACAGAAATCTGACACCTTACCCCCCTAGACCACCAGGTCACCTACTGCAGAAACATTAAGTAAAGAGGAAAATATCTGTCAACCAAAGAGCATATTAAACAATTTCACATTTTCAAATGCCTCCAATATATATATATAGTAGAACAACGTTTTGTATTAGAAAAAGCAAAGTAGGTATTATCAAAAGTGAAAATCTTGGCTTTTGTAAAATACCCTCAAAAACATTTCCTTTTAAAAATGAGGGTTTTCATACGGTTTGTAATGTTTAGTCAAAATCTTTGTAGCCAATTTGGGGATATTCAATCTTTTTCTTTTTTCCCTTCAGTGAACTACCCTTAATTTAAGGTTTAGATATAATTCCAAACACGCCCCGAGGGAACGTTTTGAAAACCTTAAGTACCCAGTTTTAGCCCAACTGGTAAAACGGTTTAATCTCTTATCCGAGATAAAGACACACAGACAGACGGCAACACTAAAATCAATTTATTGGTATAGGGGGTTTTTAAGCCCCTTTGTGTGTTGTGTCTATGAGTTGTGTTTGCGAGATGACTGGTTAGCAGGGGTCCCTAAAAGTGGGAACTGAGGAGAACGGCGGCATATTTCACCCTTTCCTCTTTCTCTGCCTGTTCATTAATAGCAGGGGCTTTCAGTGTTCTATATATACATCTATATTATTAAACCTTACAGTCTCTTACATTTCTGAACCAATCTGTACCATCGTCCTAGCGAGCAGATTTTAAACGAGTTGTCAAAATTTTGAAATTAGCGTCCAGGATGATATTTGTGACTTTCAATATTTATATAAGAAAGATTTTGGATATATGAAAGATCAGCTAATATTTAACTTGGTGTGGTTATTTAAATTATGACCATTAGTTGCATATCTGCATGATCAGACAAATTAAATGGTGCGGAACTCCGCACAGACTTTCTAGCTCTATTGTTTAAAAATGGAGATATTTACTCAAAATTCGTAACACAATAGACACTAACGAACCCAAGAACAAATTGCGCTATACATACGTAAAATAATTGTTGACTCACGGTTTTAAATTTTATAATTCTATTTAAATAATTAACGTCTTCATTTGTATATTTGGATCAATAAAAATTATCTATATTGGGTCACTAGGGTCAACCCTTCGTATTAAAATTTCGGCATTTTATTAGGGTATGCACATCTTATGGTCATCACCATGCTACTAGATTTCTCTTTTATAAATATAGACCAATAAAATAGGTACTTATTGACTAATGAGTCTAAAAAGAGATAGATAGATAGATAAAACATTTCTGTACCAGGGGCGGATCCAGGAAGGGGCCATCGGGGGTGCGCACCCCCTTCAAGAAATAAAAACAATTAAATCAATGTTAAAGTCACTAAGCTTTATTGTCACGTAATAATATTTCACTAACTATATTTCATTTATAAAATTGTTTTTGGTAATATTATTATATTATTAATATACGGTAATTATTATAAATACTTAAGACAGTCACATTAAGTATTAAAATAATGAAAATGAGCATTATTGAAATCACCCTAATTTAAGTTGCATAAATCTTGTTTAGGTTTAATTCTATTTTATCATTTTTATTATTACTATTTCAATGATTAATAAGAAATAAAGATCTTTGAGATAATTTATTTTTAAATAACGCGCTTTAAACAAAATCTTTGAATAATACCACACATAACGTGGTAGTATGGCTTAGTGACAGATAACTAACTAGCTATACTAACTAAAGAGTGGAGTTAAAATTCGATTGTTTGAAATCCTAATAGTTCCATCAGTTTTGTCTAATTGATTGAATAGCTAATAAACTTTTTATATAACAATTGTTATAATGTTTAAACTTATTTCCCTCTTAATAATCACTATTTGTTAACATTATTATTATTTTCTAATAGTAAATTTCAATACTAATAGCAAATTTAGAGTTATATATACCCTTCATTAGAGGAATATTCTCAGGTTTAGTGTTACACCGAAAAATTACTTATGGATTCACTATCAAATTTTGAAGTAATTTTATGTCAATATTTCTTGAGGTAGCTCCCACCCACCCACCCCTCCCCGACCCGATGGGAGCACTGGCGTCCCCCCTCACGATATCCTGGATTCACTCCTTGTGCAGTTCAAACATTTCCGCTAAGAGGGTAAAGGAAAAACAATATCAACTTCTTGAAAGACTTACGGATTTGCTTACTCTATGGCATTAGAGAATTATTGCGTTTAAACTTTAGAATCTTTCCACAACTAAAGCCCACAAAAATTTATTAATCAATTTGCCAATATCTCCGAAACTATTGGTTTGATAAAAAATATATTTCAAATGAGAGTTTTTAAAATTTTAATAGTACTAAAATTTTACAATTATAATATACTTAGTATCTCAAATAGTTGAGAAAATACGGAAATTTCCGTTTCTGTTAAGTACCCGTAAAGTCATTTACACTGGAAAATAAGAATATACAGTTTATTTAAATCTTAATCAACGAATAAATACGAATTTTAATAAAAATTGTTAGAGTGATTTTAAGAAAATTGATTTTTCCTCTTTTCGCTTTTTACTAAATTACTATTATTTTGGGGTTAAAAAGACACACAGATGGCATTGCAAAGACCAAGTTTTAGGGTTTGTGTGGTTACGAGACGTTGACACTCATAAACATTTCAGGTTAGATTTTTTTACGGTCACAATACTTTACTTTAGTGCTATTAAAGTTAAAAAATAAACATATTAGCGTATAGCTTGAAAGCTATTTTTTTTATAAAAAAATGGGTGTGTGTACTTATGTACGCGCGTGAGAAGTTATACTTCTTTGGCATCATTAAATAAACTAAAAGAATCTTAGATTGATGAATAAGATTTATTGTAGAGAATTAGATATTAGAAATTAATAATAAATATTTAAAATTGAAAATTAATAATTTAATAATATATATATATATATATATATATTATTAAAAATAAAATTTAGAAAATAATAAATATATATGACTTAATTTGTACTAAATATTATAAGATTCTTAATTTTAAATATTTATTATTGATCATTTAATATTTTAAAAGTAAATGAATATATTTAATAATAAATTCAAAAATTGAATTTAAGTTTATTCATTTTTTAAATATTTATTATTTTCTTAATTTAATATTCACTTTTCATTTTTATCAAAAAGTTTTCAGTAAATTTGTTCATTTATTTTTATAAATATTTATTATTTATTCAATTTAGTAATAAATATTAAAAATTAATATTTTAATTTGATGTTCGATTTAAATTTTTATCACAATTTTTTTATTAAATGTTTTATTAATTTTATTTCTTTATTTTGTAAATATTAAATAACCAATAATAAATATTTAACAATAATAATTTAATAATATTTAGTATTAATTATGTTAAATAATAATATTTTAATTTATATCAATAAATAATACATACGGATAGTTAACCTCAATTATATTGGAGCACTTGAAAAAGTCTATAAGCACAATTTTTTTCACTAATATTTACGAATAGTAAATAATATTAATCAAAATATTCAATTTAAATCACTACTGAATATAATTTATTAGCACATATATAATTCGCACTTGTATGAAACTAAAACACGTGTTGTGAATGTAGAAACTAGAAACATGTGGATAAATATTATATATATAAAAAAAATGATCAGAGGCGACGAGCGTACCAACATGCGCGACTAACAGAGGTTTTATTTTTATTATGTTGGTAGCTTTTTTTTTTTTCGAGACTTAATGAGCGGTTTAACTTCAACCTGTTACTTTTGTGTTACAGTGATGCGCGCGCATCTTAAAATTTCACTCTCATCATTTTTTCATAATGCGCCTAAAGAAGTATAACTTCAAAACATGTTTCGTTTAAACTACATCTTTGTAATGTTAAGTAATTTCATATCTCAAATAGTTTCAAAGATATGGTAAGAAATGAGAATTAACGCATCAGATCGGAGCACTTAAAGTCATTTTGCCGATATATTGAGGGTAGCCACTCTATGTGGAGTATTTATTAATGGTTTAAAATGATATTTAATCAAAATCGTTAGAGCCGATTTTGAAAAAAAATATTTTTTTTTTTCTTTTTGCCGTTCAGTAAACTACCCTTAATGATATGGTTAGATATCCAATTCCAAAAAAAAACCTCTGTGCAGCCCTATGAAAACACTAGATACCAAGTTTTAGTCCGATCGGTAAAATAGTTTAGACTCTCGGTGACCTGGCGGTCTAGGGTAAGGTGTCTGACTTCTGTGCTGGCTGCCGGGGCTCAATCCTCGGTCCCGGCACAGATTTATCTGATTACCAAACCCTTCCTTCACCTCTGAAAAGAAATCTTGTGAATGTGGGGAATGCCAGGCCTCCACCGTGGTTCGGATTCCACGTTAAACTGTAGGTCCTTCATTTCATCTCACAATCACCCTACCATTACACATTAGCGTAAGTGCGTATAACCCGAACGGGTAGTAAGACGCGGTGCTAATAATAATAATAATAATAATAATAATAATAATAATAATAATAATAATAATAATAATAAGTTTAGACTCTAGTTGAAGGTACAGACAGACAGACAGACAAACAAACAAAGATTCCAAAACACTTTTTCGGATTCGGGGGGTCATGAAACGTCGAGATTCATCAAAATCTCTAAGTTTTTTTTTTAACGATTCAATCAAATACTTTCTATACCTTTAAGATAGTGAGAAAGTAAAAATTAAGACCTCAACGAATACAATTGTTTCATAACTGTAGGAGTGTATAAAAAAGGGTAATTAATAAGTGATACAAGGATAAAAAGGATAATAAGAGAAAATAAGGAAAAACTATAGAGGGAAAAAATTAAATCTAATAAAATAATAGAGGTTTAAAGGGATAAAAACCACACAGAAATATAATGTTCTTTGTAGATGTATCTATTTCGATCTCTTCCATCTGCCATGCATACATTTTAAAATTCGATGTTCATATGCCATTCAGCTTTCCGTGAATGTATATCAACTCACATGCGGAAATTTTATATCGGAACAAAAAGTGTTTTTACTTTAGTTCTAGGAATCTTGAGGGACCCCTTTTCTCTATTTACTGTTTTTTCATTTTGAAAATAAAGGATCATACCTTAATGGAAGATTTGGTGGTTCTTATAATTGCTTAACATATTTCATTCTCCTACCACACTGGAAAGTAATTCAATGGAACAATGCTTGGAGCCTCAGATGGTGCTTCCATCTTCCCCTATTAGTCAAAGAGCTGTTAGGAGCAGGCAGTTTAATAACTTTCGTATATGGACAAAATATCGAGCACATCATCCCTGACAGTAAAAACATCGACAAATAAATGTTGGCTCCAAAATATGAATATTGCGCCAATAGTAACAGCGAGATTCTAGGAAAATTTCCTGGTGATATTCGGAGTTCTCACAGTGTTGTTAACGATGTTATAAGCGAAAAACCACCTTTTCCTACATAGTTTTTAAACAGTCCGTAAGTAAGAGGTCTAGCCACACACAAACTGGAGGACAAAGAAAGCACAACTCTGTCGCTTATAATATACGTAAACACAGTGAAAGGTCTGATAAAAGTAACAAGAATACGAGTGAAACATATGCACAATAACACAATTGATTGGGAAGTGCTGACTGAAGCATCACGCGGGGAACAGATAATTGTTCCTAAAGTGAAATTATCTCCTTCAGAAAATGTTTTACAATTTAAATATTACAACACACTCAATTTTCGTTGACAGTTGCCTTTGCCATTACCAAGGGTGAAGGTCAAACTTTTACAAAAGCTGGGATATGATCGCTTAGACCCACTGTACATGGCCAAATGAAAGTATATAGTTTGTATTAAAGATTTAGAATTTAAAATACATGTTATTTTCGTGTTATTTACATTTACATTAAATTTTTAAAATTTATTTTTGTTATGTATATTAATTTACGTTCAATTAAAACATTCATGTATTAAAAGCATGCGGATTTTTCAGCCGCGACCACTAGTAGAATAGTAGTAGATGCGGTGGCACCCTGGCCCATTCGAGATAGTATTGTGATGCTCATTGACCTACTTTTCACATCCGTCTGACCTAGTTCCACATCCGTTTGATTTACCGTGATTACCCCCACCCCTCCCGCCCTCCTGCTGATTACGTCCTTCCCTACAACCCCCTCCCCCTAAAACCCCTCCTCCTACTACCACTTCCCTACAACCCCCTCGCCTTCCACCCCCGGACATGTTGGTCCTTGATGATTAATTATTAATGATTGTTAATTAATTATTGCTAATTAATTATTGGCTAGGAATGAGGTGTTGGAGTTTTTTTATTTATTTGGGGAGCAAACGGTCCGTGAAGTTTCGGCACGAACCTCGTGCTATGGCTGTCGGGGGTAGAATGAATATTGGCTCCCTGTCACAAGACTCTACTGGGCTGCCCGGAACAAGCAGCACGAACCTCGCGCTATGGCTGTCGGGGAAAAAGTGTGATAAATGGTTCCCTTGCCTTGAGATCCCCTCCTTAGAGGTATGTGTTGCAACCCTGGCGCCAGTCTGGTGGGTTGACAAGACAAGTCAGGACAAGAATAGATCGTGACCTCGCTAACCTGGGTTTTCCCTGGCGCCAGTATGTTGGCCCTACAATACGAGTTGAGACAAGGATAGATATTGAGATCATTGACCAAGACAACGGGTTTTCCCTTCCGACAAGTTAGTGGGCAGACAAGACAAGTTGGGACTTGTAAGGGACAAACAGTAAATAAAACACAGATATTACATATATATATTTGTTAAACATTAAAGACATCACAATTATACAATTTTACGGGAATTCCTCATATATTCATTCATACGTTTTTCTACAGTGTCTCTTAGATGCGTTAGTAAAATTGTTTTTAGTTCGCAATCTAGCATGTAATAGTACAAACCTATGACTTGACGTGTTTAGTAGGTAGCACTGATAAGATCCAGGTTTTTGACGTGCGTTTCCACCGTAGGCTGTTCTAGTTCGACGACATCCGCCGATTCTGTTAGAATATCGCATACATCCACGACGAGTGTGTCGAGCAAATTGTTGCAATATCGGGAGACGGGTGTCGACAACATGTCCCGTCGGTCGATGGTGACATCAATGAGGTTCCACACCTCACAAATACGCACCCAGGTAGGTGCTAGATAGGCGACCCGTTTGAGGCAGGCATCTTGTTTCTCACTGATGATGACCATACGGTTACCGCACATGTGTCTCAAAGAGATTTCATGATTAGTCAGACTATTCTTCTGAGAAGGTTGTGTGTTGCTGAAAAACTTTGATATGACAGACTTGTAGCTGCCCAGTTCTTGCCACTCTGTACGGTTAAACACGGCACAGTTCCCTCCACATTTTTCTAGCTGAACATAGGGCGTAAAGTTGTTCTTGACGCTCATGCCGACGATGACTCGCTTGGCGTCGACTCCGTCCAGGGGGAACAACGTGTTGAAAATACTGGAGATGGCGAGTGGCTTCACCGGCTTTGCTTTGAGGGCGCAAACGTCTTGACCTTCCATGATGTTTAGTGGTTATGGATGGCACGCCGCCGGGACGTCCCCTTTTATAGGCGTATGCTGCGTGGACGCAACTTCTTGAAGGGCGGAAGGACCCTACAGTCCTGAAAAATGTTTTTTAATATCTCACCACCTTAGCGTCATTGGCTTAATGATTGGTGGGCGAGAATAGGCTTTGGAAAGATTTCATCGGAATGTTCTGGGCGCGATATAGAAGGTACATGAGACAGTAATGGCCGCACACGTCTGAGGCAATGCTTTGAAGTTGTAGCGTGCTATGGGACTTGCAGGAAGTGTTTTTGCGTACAAACGCCAGATGTGACTTTATACGGGGCAGAAAACCATAACTGTCAAAGTATTCTCCCATGCCGTTATTGTCGATAAAGATGGCGACCCAATGCGTCCCGGGTTTGGTGTGTGGATCATTGTTGATGACTAGAGTGGCAGGTTGAGCTATTCTTGTTGGTAGTTGATCAGCAGGGAAAACACCGACCGTACAGAGTGGAGCCACGTGTTTGTTTTCAGCGCACGTCTTATGGTGTGTGTGTCCATCTTCAATCATCCAATATCGAGGTCCCCAGACGATAGAGGCCAAACAGAAATTCCACACAGAGCTATTTGCCATGCACATGGCGTGGCCCAATTTAAGTGTTTTCAGTGATGAACAACCTCTGTCTTACAGATCTACGTTGGGTGTAGACGTGTATTTGACTTGAAACTTTTTATTTTCCACCCCCTTGACGTAGACGGTCTTTGCACGCGTTGTGGCACGGGAGATGAAGAATTCAAGCAGGCTGTAATCCACATCACCGCTATCCCAGGTGATACCGTGCAGATTGTTGACTATATAGTCGGCTTTCTTTCTGGCATCAGTGGAAATATCCTCGATTTCATATGGAGGTTTTAACACCCAATGTTGAAGTAATGTACTCTATACAGATAAAACACTCAGTTCCTTGACGATAAACTCTTTGTAGTCGTCGATAAATCTCTGGAAATCCACAATGACGTATATGGCTTAAATGAAGGGGTAAGGGGTGGGAAGCCATTTATATTAACTTCCATAATCGGTCACGACGTTTCTGTCCTTGTCAATGATGATGATGTTGGCAAACTCCCCGTAAACGATACAGTTGACGGTTTTAGTGAGAGCTCTGGTGAAGCTCACCTCGATGCTCAGAGAGCTGTGCCTCGTCTAATTCCAATGCGATGTAATGTGGTTGTACAGATTAGATGTGAGATATAAAGCCATGGGATGATATCCCTTGGGAAAGCTTTTCGTGTGATTTCACTACCTTCGTTCATGAAATAGATACCCGTTCCAGAAAACAGTGTGTGTTACATAGTATCCGTTTGAAAAATCTGGCTGTAACGGTGTTTACGGTACTTATTCCCCGTCCATTTACAGCGAGAAATGGTTCATGCTATAAGTTTGAAAGTTGAACGGATTCTTGGTGGCGTCTCCTTTGAACGCCGCGTTTGACACAAATCCCACGATGCACCGTTTGGGTAACTGTCCAGTGAATACGTTGTCCATTGATTTCCCTTGCACACTCGTTGGAATAGTGAGTGTTTTTACTTCCACACGGGTGACGCGATACTTTGCGGAACTGACGTTTAATGATTTGGCATGTGCCAACGGTATAGATGGTGCTACTTTGACACGTTCACTAGAAGACTGGATTCAGCGATGTGAACCTTAAAGTGAAGTAGTTTAGGGACTGCCATAAGACTAAACCCGTCTCTGGAACGGACCAACTTGACTCTGAGTTCGGTGCCGTTCAAAAGGTATTTCTCTTGGTTAAACACGTCACCGTGTAAATACTCCAAAATATCCACCGTCATACTTTTTGTGGTGAAACTGCGATGGGCCTCAAATCCCTTGTCGCTGGCGTTAGCCTCCACAAAGGTTCCAGGGTTTTTCGAACCACAGACCACATGTCAAATGCGTTCTTTTGGCTTCAGTGTTGTAATTGAGCAGTGTCTCAATGTACGCCCTAAAAGCATACGTGTTGCTGGGTGGTGATACGAGTTTTTGGTTTAAAAACACATCCATCTGTGTGAAAAGCGAATGCAACCAGTTGTTGATGGGAGTGATCTAATCTAGCTCAGTGAAAGCGCCACCGTCTGGTTTCATGATGGCAGCCATGAGATAGAGCATAGTCTGGGAAAGATCGGTATAGAACTGGCCTTGTCTACTAACGGTAAATTCTATTGGCGAAACATCAGTGTGGGAAGAGACAGGTTTGTAATGGAGATATTGCCCACTTTCAAGACTGGTTGGAGTGGGTGGCATGGTAAAGAGATCGAGTTCACTGCTGGCACACTCGAAGGACTGGGGGTGTAGAAACGACATTTTAGCTGAAAATATCTACAGCTTTGTTCCAGCCTCCCCGACATAGTGCCGTAGGGCCTCTTTGAAAGGACGCCATTGATTTGTAACGTCAGATAGCACGTTGATACACGTATGAGCGCCTGTTTTCCAATGGCTTTATGCCGCTTCTCAGCAATGGTATGACGCTTTTGAAAAGGCCGTCTAAAAAACTTCCTATCCCATGCCCTCGTTGATAGGGAACACCGTGGTAGATCGAAAATATTCCTGTTCCAGCAAGGTTGACGTAGTATCTTTGGTAGGGACAGTTCATGTTGAACAGCGTCGAAAATGAAGTTTCACGCACACTTTTCCAAACTCGAAAGGTACAGGTTCACCCATGTCTGTTCTTATATTGATTTCCAAGTTTCAATTTTCCTTCTAAGCACTGGCATGTAGTGCAACGGGTCATATCTAACTGTCTTATGTATGCTGTAGAGATAGTTTATGTAGTGGATATCGACGATACGTAACAGTGGTGCCACAATGTAACCCATGGGCTGAGGATTGACGATAACCATGTAGATGTACATTTGCGAGGGCAAGCCTAGTAGAATGTTGGCGGCGTACTTTGGGACTTTGATCAGATTAGTCAGAGGATCGAAGCCGAGCTGTAGAATTAGTTGGTTTGATAGAAACAGCAGCTCTATATTTGGTGAAGAAGAGAAAACGTCTACTTTTTTGTTGGGGCTTGTGTCATTGAATACTACTCCAGAATCCCCTTTAAACGGCTTTACCTCGTTTAGAGCTTTGATCAATTCATGGATAGTGCTGTAGTTTCCAGCAGGGATATGATCCTTGAATATTTGTTCCACGCCGTTAGCATCGCCCCAGTTGTACCATACATTATTTGAACCTCGGGTACGGTGGTGAAAGAGCACGGATATTGATATTCGGCCAGAGAGACTTCCCACCGGCCTTCGAGTGTAAGACGGTAAGGAAGATGCGTGGTGAAATTCGTGAGGGTATTTTTCGGGAAATCTACCATAGAGCTGTCGCTCAGCAAAGTGATGTATAACTGGTCTTTCATGGTAGGGCGCTGACGTAACTGGCAGGAATCCAAGAATTAAACTTAGCTGGGTACCCTTTCCACTGCACGTACACTTTCTTTCTGGCATCTTTACCCTTGACACGTAGATTTTTATCAACTTTAAAAGTTTAAGGGAGACGTACGCGTTGTAATTCATGTTCGTAAAACGTCCCCTCCACCTCTTCGCCATCAATATCGGTGAGTATGTAGACGACTGGTTGTCACAAGATGACACTGCGCACTTTGAAAATCGCTTCGCTCCAATTGCTTTCGAGCCCTTTTCAAACAGCATTTTGGGTTTACTAATATGCACCATGTCACCGACTTTTATATTTGGCTTTGAGTTTGAAAGCCTTTTGCCGTACAGATTATCTTTGACTTGAAGCACATTAGTTTCTGAAACGTCGGTAGGTGCCATCTTGATACTGGAATGTTTTGCACCATTGTAAGCGTCGACTAGATCTTGGAGGACGTCCACATAACGATACATGTTATTTTTGGTAAAGTAGCGCCAAATGCGTCCTTTCAGAGTTATATTGAATCGTTCCACGATGCTTGCCTTCACGTCTTGATTTTGAGGGGTGTAGTAATGCACACCTTCTTGCTTGAGAAACTTCTGTACTAGACGTGCCGTGAACTTTGTCCCCTTGTTCGTCTGTAAACTTAGAGGTTTACGGCCGTTTTGTATGAAAATGTCCTGAAATGCGTCTCTCACGACGCTCACCGTCTTGGATGGAAACGTCCTCACCCATGCATCTTGCTAAACACGTCGATGATGGTGAGCAAGTACACGATACCGTCATTGTATTCTCTGAGACTTCTCATATCATTGAGATCGGCTTTCCAGAGTTCTTCAATGTTTGACCCCACGTACTTGTTGCGTGGAAACTTTTTATCACCGGTTTGTGTAGGGTATAAGCGTCCTGCGCACGAAGCTATTCTCGTACTTTTTCGGGTTCTTTCTTGGACGCCTTTATGAGTGACGCCGCCCCTGCAAAACCGGCAGAATGACAAGGGTCGTAGTAGATGTTGGCTAAACGGGCCATTAAGCTTGGAACGGCAGCCAACTGTTTTCATCCATCCTCTTCAGTTTCTTTTTTCTTAGGGCGTTGCGACGGTGTAAGTGGTTGTGATATGGGTGTCGGATCTCTAATGGGCGCCAAACGTTTCGGATTTACAATACATTCTTTAGGAACGTTTATTTTTTACAGCACCGTGAGAAACTTTCGCCACCCTGATGGTTCGCTGTGTCTTATTGCTCTGACCAGATCTTTGACTAAATCCACAATATTGGATCCACGGAGAGGCGTATCTTGAATACTCACTTCTCCGTTTGAGTCCCAAGAGATACCGCCTCGGTAAATGATATGTTCTAGTATAAGTTCAGCTTTATTACGTGCCTGTGCTGGTACAGTATTAAGTACAGCAGGAATGGGAAGTACGGACACTTCAGGGATGGTGGTGGTGGTGGGGGGGGGGGTATTTTCAGATGGTTGACTAAAGTGCAAATAGCACTGTAGCACTTGTTGGTATAAAGTCCATTTTGACTTGTCGTCAAGTTACAACAACATGTTCGGGGTTGTTAGGTGAGGGGGTGGTAGGGGAGAGTTGTAGGGAGAGGGGTTTTAGGGGAGAGGGGAGTACGTAATCAGTACTTGGGAAATGTAGTCACGGGGTGTGGGGGCATGTTGGAGGGAATAACGGTAAATCAAACGGACGTGGAAAGTAGGTCAAACGGATGTGAAAAATAGGTCAATTAGCATAATAATACTATCTCGAGTGGGGCAGGGTGCCACCCCATCTACTAATGGTTATAACTTGAATAGGTTTATAACATAAGTTTTATGTTAAAATAATTTACTAGTCTTATTTGTTTTATTGCTATAGTAGGCTAATGTAGAAATATAATAAATATTTAATAAATTAATAGATGAAAATGTGTGTGTGCTACCATAGAACCACATCTTATAACTAAATTATGTATGTATAAAAAATTAAAGTAATAGTGGGTACATCCCTTTGTCAATGTGTTGTTCTGATATCGTATTTAGTTTGATTAAAACTATGCCCTTTATGAATATATTTAGTATACATTTATCAGAAACAATGACATAATGACAAATTCAAACGAAAGCCTTAAAACCAATATATCCTGGTTTGCTAAGCTCTAAAAATATAGTTTACAAATTAAAAAAATTGAGTAAATAAGGTTATAACTAATCAAACTTTGTAAGGTTTTGAAAATAATGGTCGCTGTAGTATTCACTTTTTATTTCCAACTGTAACCTTTTTTATTATAGATTTATTTTCTATTATCAGGTGCTACCTTATTAATTAAATCCAATAAAAATTAATTAAAGCACTTTTTTTTATGAAATGTATGATTCTTTATTATATCTACAACGCATATAATTTATCAGATATATGCCTACATTTTACATTCTTTCGACCACTTGGAGAAATAATTATTGCTATCTTCAAAAAAATCAAAGTTGATATTTTGATAAAGGTCAACGTTTCATGACCCCCTGAAATAAAATTTGGATATGTTGGTCTGTTTGTGTGTCGTCCTTGAGCCGAATGCACTTTTCAGATTGGGCTGAAACCTGTTATCTATGGTTTTCATTATGTTCCCCCAAGCATATTTTAGTTAAATATTCAACCCTAAAATTAAGAGCACGCCCACAAACCCCGTGATACAGTCGGCTCGAAATCTTTATTTTACATATACACTATTACACGTGGATAATTTCTGATTAAACATTACCGTAATGGAGGTAAAGAGCTAATAGAAGTTCCTAATAATGAACATTGTGGAAATATTAACTTATATTTGGGTAAAAACTTCGTTGAAAAGGCCATTATTGATCATTATAGAATAGCTTCACAGATAAGCACTGTGCACAAATCTTTATTGCGACTTAATAGGGACATACTGTAATT
>JBCFYV010000100.1:15621807-15642287 GCA_039000515.1 Timema cristinae
ATTAATAATAAACTTTGTCACTAGGTCCCCCATTGTCACCGCGGCAAATGTCGACTAATCATTAAAATACGAATGTACTGAACACATTTCTGAAATATGGTAGGTGTTTTCTTTCCCTTTTACTCCCATACCTCGTACGATCTTAGTGCCGAGCTGGACCAGCTATGATCAACAGTCTTAAGGGTAGTTTACTGAAGGTCACAAAGAGAACAAATCGATTTAATCAAAATCCACTTTAACGATTTTTAATAAAATGTACGCACTGTTTAACAATACAAACAAAATGGGAATTCTCATCTTTCCATGAAAATGACTTCGAGGGCACTTTAAATAGACCAATATTTCAAATTTTGTTCATGTCTTCGTAGCTATTTGAGATACGAAATAACTTAGCATTGTATATTTTATTACTATAGCTATTAAACATAACCGTCCCCATGGTATAGTGGTCAGTGTACCTTACTACGAGCCTAGGGGTCCTGGCTTCGATTCCTGGCTGGTACCTCGTGTTTTTTCTCCAAAAAAGGAACAAACCCAACGGTCATCAGGGTTTGATTAGTTAAGCTTAAGCTAGACTTATAGGTTTCCATTAGTTCACCGTAACGTTCATACTCATCACTTCATCTCATAAGGACATGGAAAGAGCCTCCAAGGAAAGAATATACTATTAATACATTCGGGTGGCTCCTTGGCAATGGTAGATTAGTACTAGCTAATACTTCCCCTACTGGGCTACGATTGATGGACCCCAGGATGAGGACTAGACAATCATTCATAAGCAAACGTGTCCAAAAAATTTAAAAAAGAGTAAGATATATTTTATATCCAAAGTTGCTGCGCTTAATAAGTTGGGAATATTTTTTTCGATCAAATCCAGTTAATTAACACCTAAAATGACCTCTAAAAGTAATCTTTTCGATCAAAACCAGTCATGTCCTATTTGATAAGTTTGCAACCAAATGTAGATACGTCCAGTGATATATAAATATACAGGAAATTATTTTCATTCAAAACCAGACACGTTCATTGATTCACGTATCTCTATCTAATTTAAAGTAATATTCCTTTATTATTTTTAATAAACAACTGTGTATAGAGAGAATAAATATTGCACTTAAAAATTATGTTGCCAATAATTAATTTTGCTATAACAAAAAAAAAAAAGAATAGTAGATCAATTTAACACCACTAGTACTAGTTTTAAACATTTTAACATCAGGGCCTGAATTTACTAACGAGTGAAACTCTTCTCCAGCGCAAGTCAAGAAATGGCACAACTTTGCACCCAAGATTCTGCCAAAGATGCGCCTTATTATTTGCTCCATTTCCGTATGCACTAAACAAGGCACAAACTAGTGGCAAGAATATAGTGACTTCACCATAAACGTCATCAATTGATCTCTTTTCGACCAATCCTTGTAAATAATTTACTTTCAAAGACAATGATACTTTATTTTAAATCATTAATGAAAATGACAGCATAATCAAAGCTTTATAACTTTTTATAGTGAACTGGCGATAAAATTAGAAGCGGCCTCCTTCTGGATGATTTACAAAAACAATATTAGATCATTATTTAGTATTTATTTATTTATATTATTAGTTTAAAGCTTAAGCTCCATTAATTAAACATTTATATAAACTTTAAAACTTATTTTAAAGCCTTACTAACCGCCATATTTAGTGACGAAATGTCTTTGGACTTGAAAGAATACAAACCTCTTTGGATCTAGACAAAGATTACACAGTTCGTGGTTTTGTATTGTAATAACGCAAGAAATGCCATTTCTTTGTTTGAATGTAAAAATTCAACAATAAAAGTTAAGTAGCTGCTGCTTTGTTACCACTATTTAAATAAAAACAGATTTTGTGCCTGACAGGCGAATGTTATTTTAATATCTTTATTATTAATAGAAATATAGTTAGGTAACTAATTGTGTTTAAAGCCAATACGATAATATGCCGCCATTTAAATCTATTGAAGTGAGAATCATGATTTTAATAGTTGAGCCTACTCTTGATTGGTAGCAACTTTGCTCTCGAAATGCGCCAGCGCCTTTTAGTGAAGAGGGATTTGGGCACATCTTTAAAACTTACGCCGGCACAACAATTTGTTCCCGTTAGTGAATCCAGGAACTAGAGTTCTAATTTCTTCAAATACTTATTCCTTTATTGTAAAGATAATGTTTAGTTTTTGAATTGATTTTGTTGATGAGATTTTATAAAATACTTTAAATAACTAAATGGACGACCCACCAGTTGGTTCCTCAAGTGTGGGATCAAGGAAAAAACAAAAGGGGACTACAAAATGTGATGTTGGAAAGGCTGAAAGGTTAGAATCATGAAAATTATTATGAAATAATTTGCAATAATATTTATATAGTATAAATATTAGGCCTTAAGCTATAATCATTTCTTTTTAATATATTTGAACAAAAATCAAGGTAAAGATTCTCACTTGGTGAAATTTTATAAGCCGTGGACTCATAAAACTAGTAAAATCGTCTGTGATAAATTTATTAAGGCTGACATAATGAAATGTTGTTCTATTGTTTAATAGTTCTATGGATCAATGGCAATGAAAAGTCACTTAATTGATAAAAATAACTACTTGATGGAGAGAAAGAAATAAGTGAGGAATGTAATAGTGACAAATAACAATGTTATTGTTTTCTTGAAGAAGGCGCAATACGTGTTTAATCATAGCTAGAATACAATACAATGTAAACTATGCTATAGCTATTATCTAATTTCCCTGCGTTTTTTATTTAAAATACTGTAACTCATTACATTAATAAAATAAAATTCAACTTATACGAGAATATTAAAATTAATATAGTATGTGCAATCTAATCCAGAAATGTCCATAGGACATTCAATAAAACCCGGACATGTCAAAGATTTTCGTTCAAATCAAGACATGTCCTATAGTTTTTTATTTTTACTGTTGATACTATTTGACTTATAGATCTCCAATTCATTTAATAAACTAGTGATAGCTGCATCTACATTTTGTTTTGTATTGTTTTTAATTATGACAACCAGTCTAATAAATACAATATTTTTCCATTATTTGGAAATGACTTAACATGGACATGTCTGCTTACGAATGTATAGTCCTCAGATACCCAATAGTATCATTGCTATTAGACATAAAAATATTTTATTTGAAGTATAGTTTTATTAAAACCAATAGTTTTATATCTCTATGTTAATAAATATATATTTTTATAGAAATCTTTGAAATGTTAATTTGATTCTTACGCTCTTTAGTCAACATGGATGTTTCCCCCCTTTCTCAGTGTTTCTGTAACACTGTATACTGTTTCCTTTATGCTCTTTGGTGGAGTATTTCAACAAAGTATAATATTTCCTTTCACAAATATTATTAGAATTTAGTAAATGCTTCTATTTTAAGAGAAACGAGAGAGAAAGTCGGTGATTAGCACCGTACCATTTGTTTTAAAATATTATAACTTCCCATTTAAATTTGCTTATTTTTATGTTAAGATTTGTACCAAAAAAGCTCCTAGCTAAAATAGTTTTTGATAAATTGGTTTCCTGGCAGTGATCGTTGAGTCCTTATTAAAGTTTCCAGCTTGTGTCTGAATACAAGTCCGGACCCTTCCAGACCAGAAGTTCTCCCATGGCTCACAGCGTGAGACTGCTCTTGATAGCAGGATATAATTATACCCAAATAAAATAACGGTATTTTACTAATAAAGATTAATATTTGGTCCAGGTGTTTGTGAGTTCTTGAAAATTAGAGTTGTATTTGAGTTTTAGTAGCTGCTTGAACTTGACTCAAATATTTTTACATAACTAAAAAAAATTTAATTACTCGGGATTTTCATACTTTCTCAAAATTTAATAAATTTTATTTAATTTTGAGATATAATTTCAAAAGGAAATAGAGTCCCTTCAATATTTACTTTTGTCTTGTTAAAAAAATCTGTATTTAAAAATTCAAATTTGTGTGGTTATAAAGTTTTTCGCTAAGAAATTGTAACTCTAAGAAAATCTTTTTATTTATGCATGAAATTACTACAAAAACTCAACCCAAAATTATAATTGTACATATCTGTTTTAATCGAACTCGAAAAAAACTCGATTTCATTAAAACTCTTCTTGAAGTGCCTACTTGCACACCCATTGAAGCAATGAAAATGTAAAATCTAATTAATTTTTAAAGATCTTATACATATATTTTGATAAAATAACTTTGTGGACTAAACTGAAATACCGGAATATACTGGAGATAGTTTGTGGATTCCTGGCAAGGTAACAATGTAGGACCTGAAAACATAATTAAGTACCACATTAGCAAACAACAGAGTGCTTACCAACGATGGACCGCAACTGCAAATATGGACAAATACAAAGAACAAGGACCAAAGGATGTGTTCCTCTAAATAAATACAAAGAAAAAGGACCAAAAGATGTGTTCCTCTAAATAAATACAAAGAACAAGGACCTAACGATGTGTTCCTCTAAATAAATACAAAGAACAAGGACCAAAAGATGTGTTCCTCTAAATAAATACAAGGCACAAGGGCCTAAAGATGTTTTCCTATAAATAAATACAAAGAACAAGGATCAAAAGATTTGTTCCTCTAAATAAATACAAAGAACAAGGACCTATGGATGTGTTCCTCTAAATAAATACAAAGAACAAGGACCAAAATATGTGTTCCTCTAAATAAATACAACGAACAAAGACCAAAGGATGTGTTCCTCTAAATAAATACAAGGAACAAGGATCAAAAGATGTGTTCCTCTAAATAAATACAAAGAACAAGGACCTAACGATGTGTTCCTCTAAATAAATACAAAGAACAAGGACCAAAAGATGTGTTCCTATAAATACATACAAAGAACAAGGACCAAAAGATGTGTTCCTCTAAATACATAAAAAGAACAAGGACCAAAAGATGTGTTCCTCTAAATACATACAAAGAACAAGGACCTAAAGATGTGTTCCTCTAAATAAATACAAGGAACAAGGGCCTAAAGATGTTTTCCTATAAATAAATACGAGGAACAAGGACCAAAAGATTTGTTCCTCTAAATAAATACAAAGAACAAGGACCTATGGATGTGTTCCTCTAAATAAATACTAAGAACAAGGACCAAAATATGTGTTCCTCTAAATAAATACAACGAACAAAGACCAAAGGATGTGTTCCTCTAAATAAATACAAGGAACAAGGATCAAAAGATGTGTTCCTCTAAATAAATACAAAGAACAAGGACCAACATATGTGTTCCTCTAAATAAATACAAAGAACAAGGACCTATGGATGTGTTCCTCTAAATAAATACAAAGAACAAGGACCAAAATATGTGTTCCTCTAAATAAATACAACGAACAAAGACCAAAGGATTATGTTCCTCTAAATCCAATGAATTGTAACAAGGACACAAGTATAATAATAATAATAATAATAATAATAATAATAATAATAATAATAAATGTAAATGTGGATTATTGATTTGTGATTTGGTGTTGATGTTGTTTAATCCCAGTATACTTACCTGTGAGTACTTTTTTATTGCTCATGAAAGCTTGGTATCATAATAAATAATAAGATATCATAGCTTCAAAAATTGATTGGATAATTACTAGCACTACAACATTTAGTAAAGAAAATAATCAATGTGAAGTTTATACATTTTAAATTGTATTTATTTAAAAAATTAAAAGACAGAAAGCTTATTGCAATAAAGGTTGATGACCACTTCAAAATTTAATTTATATCTTAATAGCTTTTGCCCGCGGCTTCGCTCGAGTTAATATTTATTTGGTCAATAAATTCAGGTTGTTGGTCGACACAGGAAGTATATGAAAAAAAAAGATGAACTTATTCAGGTTGTTGGTCAATACAGGTAGAGATAAAGAAACATACAAACTACACAATATAAATAAGGATTAAGTGTAGGAGTAGAAAAGAAGTAGCGGAGAGTGTGTCAGTAGTTACATAGGTTATGCCTTGCCGCGAATTGAAAATCCCACTCCATTTTAAATTTTACCTACAGTTAATTAACATCTCTTATTTACTACGCTGGTTCTTGGCTGTTGCAATCATGGGAACAGAATAGCTCATTATTTTAGGACGCTCCTATGTACTATGTTGTATATCCTTCCATTTGGCATAAATACATACAAATTCTGGGCATTGGACACACGCGAACATGCTACATATAGCTGGCGGTGTGAAAAACATGGCTTTTCTAAAATGCACCCTGCTACCTGCAATGTTTGCCCTTGTGCTTTATTAATAAAAATAACAAAACTAAGTTTGATTGGAAACTGGAGTATTTTGAATTTAAATGGTAGTTAAGTGGGGATTATTGGGATTCACGGCATGATTACATTTTACACTTTTCCCACACTTGTTAAAATAGTTGCACAGAATATATTTTGCCCTAATTGTGTAATCCGAAGCCTCCTCACATTACATAATCGAGGTGCATCTAGATTTCGCATAAGCATAACTGGTACACCTAATTTCAATTGTAGTTTATGCGAGGGTACCCCCGATAGCTCCAGAGAATTAAAAAAACTCAGCGGGATATGAAGTGATTGTATCTATTGACAAATACTCATTTATTTCTCCCTACATCTCTTTAAAAATGTCAGTGTAGATTTTGTTAACGATTTCATTCTTTGGTGCAAGAATTGCTCTTGCACACAACCAGTGATCTCAATTAAAAATTAGTTGTAAGTCTGGGTAAACTTTAACAATGTGGTCCACATCATTTTACACCAAATTACAAAATTCCCCTGTAAGAAAATACAACCTTCAACATCCGTGTACAAACGTCCATCGCCAATTTTCAATAGTGTCTCTGCGTAATTTCCTGAATCTACATCATTATAAAGGTGGGCTCTCATATTCATTGTTAGGCTGAATTTTTTAAGTTTTTCCCATAATCTTGATGACTTGAGACAGACTTTGATTTCATCTGCATGTGTGCCCCTTTGGAATACCGGTAGAGTTTGTCGGATGTCACCAGCCAGTAAAACTACCATTCCTCCCATAATATCTGTACTGTCTCACAAGTCCTGAAGAGTTTGGTTTAACGCTTGTATAGCTTTTTTGTGGGACATCGTACTTTCGTCCCACACTAAAAGTTTACATTGTCATAGCATCATACCTCGAAAGCTATTTTTGCTGAAATTGTAGATGGGTGACTCTTCATGTGCAATTGCAAGATTTAATAGCAATTTTAGAACGGAATGTGCAGTACGGCTGCCATTCAGTAGTGTAGCTGCTATACCAGAGGAAGCCACGGCAACAGCAATTTTATGGTCTTTTCTTATGAACGCCAATAATAAGTTCAGCAAAAACGTTTTCCTGGTTCCTCCAGGGGCTTCGAGAAAGAGGAGAGCACATTCCCTGACACTAGTTGACGTTACACCTATTGAAATATGTGACTTTGTTCTGGAAGCAACCGAGGAACTAATTAGGTTACTTTCTGTTGCAATGCTGTGAAATCATAGTTTAATTCCCAAGTAATTTCATCGTTTAAGTCATTTTCATCTGATCGTCGAGGGCTGACCATTCCAAAATCTTGAAGCTTCTTCCCCTCAATGTCATAACCTAGTTTTCAATTTTCGTCAGCGCTTCGTAGTAGATGTGCTAATTAAAAGTCATATCTGCATGTATTTGCTGTAGCCTCCGCAAAATATCCTCCGCCATGTACTCTTTGTACCTATCCCACTCGTTTGAGGATTGAAAAGACCGTAAGATGATATGAGGGTTGCGTAAAGTTCCCTGATTCGGTCTGGTGATAGGCACTGCACGGCTTCCTCCATAGTTTCGTCCCAGTGGTTATCATTCTCTATTAAACGTAGAGTTTCACATTTTTCTCTATATTTTCCGCATTCCTGACCATTGACAATTTTAAGGTCTCTGTAGCTAGTCGGACCTCTAACATGATGCAATAACATGCGCAGAAAAAAGCGTTCAAATTTTGTTACATGGATGGTGTAGACACGACCAAGAGCGTCTGATGATTTAACCCCTGGCAAATCTTCAACAGGCGTACCTTGAACGCGGCGTTTCCACTCCTTTTTTGAGGTGTTCCACGCATAATAACGGGGGACTTGGGAATACAATAATGTTTTAGTGAAAGTATCTGTCTGACAAAGCTGGGAAAATGCAGTTAATGTAATTTTAGGAGGTGATGAAATCCTTTCCTGGAAATTACTCTCATTAAAGAAAACACGCCATCCATTTTCTAAGTGGACGGCAAGATGTGTAACAGTTGGATGTCTTTTGTGTAATGGTAAACTAAGGAGCCGCAACGCTTCCTCATTACTACTGACATATTGCCCTGCTTGATAGGTAGGTACTTCATTAAGTGGTTGCGCTACACCTTCGTTACGCAGATTGAAGATCGTCTGATCGCTCCCTTTATTAATGTATTTGCAAACATGTTTAGTAGCATGAACAGAGTTGCAGGCTTCTACATTAATATGGGCATTAAATATTTTAGATAGAATGGGTGAATACGGCACAACCCAGCTATTATAAAAAGTTTGGGCAGCCCCACTGTGAGTCTTAATCTTACCTTCTACCACCATCTTCGGGTGCTCTTCGTCTTCATAAAGGGTAACCATTATCATGGTGCACTGTTTCCTTTAGCAGCTCACGGGGAGATTTTATTGTACATTTTCCATTTTTCATGCAAGGCGATGCTGGATTGCGTGCCCCACAGGGACCATGAACCATGTTTCTGACTACGGTATTATGCAAATCCTTATCTTGTTCTGGCTCCGGAATCTCGGCACTTATTAAGTTATCTATTTGGTTGGGACGCAGCTTTTCTTGCAACCAAATAAGAATGTGCACATGTGGAAGTCCTCGTTTCTGACATTCAATGGAATACATGTGGCACTGGAAGTTTCCAAATACTTTTCCCTTTGTAATAACATTCATTAGTTTTTGGACCTTTAAACGAAACACGTGGGCAACTAAGTCATGTCGGTCAGTAGCTCTTTGCCCGGGCATAAGCTCTTCTGTTATTTTTTTTCCATGAGGGATTGCTGGTGAAATTCACGAATAGGTCAGGTCTGCCGTAAGTGCGCACTAAGGCGAAAGCGTCTTGTATGTATTCATGTAGATAGCGAGGGGTGTTCACAAAAGTAGAGGGGATAATAACCATTCCTCCTAAATTTTTGGGGTTTATATTACCATCCGTGCTAATCACATCTTGCAGGTGAATGTAATTTTCAGCTCGCAGTTATTTCTGATTTAAAGAAATGTAATGAAGACGTTCGCTCTCTATTTTGATGTACATATCTAATAAAAATTGGTGAAAGAGCTGGTTTGACCGCGGAAAGAATTTAAAGTCATTTTCTCGAAGCATCATATGATAGGCGTAAAAATCCATGCATGACAATTTTTTATTGGGGACTGGGTGTTTTATAGTGGGATTAATGAGTGGAATGTCAAAATTGTATCCCGACTGTCCCTTGCTTAAAATTAATGGCTTCTGCAAAGCATCATAAAGCTTATTATTATCGTGTGCTCGTAACACTATGTCTCGTGAAGAGATCTGGTCACCACTCACCAGGACAGCAACTTCATTAATTGTGGGTGCATTAGCGCCTCTAATGTTCGCCACGTGGAGTTGGATCAGCATGGATGACAACCTTATAATCTTCTTGAGGCCAGTTCTCCATTGCGGTTTTAAAGGTAGTTATCAAAATGTTGTGGTTATGTAACATTCTTTGAATTTTTAATACCGTATTTCTTTCAACTCCTTGAATATAGGTGACGACGATTTACTTAATTTTCTTCATCACCCATAAAATAAACTTGAAAGAACTTATGCTGTTCGTTCTCTGTTGGAAAAAGTGAACCAATTTGATGAGCTTGTACGGTAAAGGTTGGCGAAACCCCGGGCATTCTTATCTCCTTATCTACTCCAAAATATGGCATTTGAAAGCATGAGTTATACTTTCTAATTGTATTTAAAAGGCACCGTGATTCATTTGAATCATATAAATATAGAGTTTTAAGAGGTTGTTCTTGTTCACCAAGTTGTAGGATTACTGTTTTACGGGTCCCTACGTTGTGCGCCAATTGAAGTGTTTTTGAAATATTACTGCTTACGTTGGACGCTAATTATGATGTTTTGGACGTCTCTCTCCGCGTCGATCGATGAATTCTGGATCTGGTTCGTCGCATTGGGCGTCGATTGAAGTTATACCGTTTAATTAGCTGATAATTACCCGTTGTCGAGCACTAATTAAAACGGTCCGGTATTTTGATGTGGTGAGTTAATTGGTATTTATAGCCCCGTGATCGAGCGCCAATTAAAGAATTATTGGTGATTTAAATATTGTATAATTAATACACACTTTTTATGTTGACATGTTTTTTATTTCTAAATCTCGGTTTATTTCTAGAGAAAATAGATCATATTGTCGAAATATATACGTGGCCTATTGTATGGATCGCGGACAGGAGCTCAAGTTCCGAGTAGTTCAAGGACTGTACGCCTAGTGAGGTTCAAATTGCACCATCTTTCGTATATATCCATTACTCATGGAAGCTTCGAGAAGGTCGTGTTATAAAAAATTAAAATACAAGACAAAAACATCTCGGTTTTACTGGAAGCTTCGAGAGCCGGAAACTTACTCAAGATACTTTTTAAAAATCTCTATTCGAACTTTCCAGAAGAGGAAGTTATTATTTAAAAAATTTATATTGTCAACTTGACTTGGCTAATGTCATGTGCATGACGTCACTGATCAGTGGCTTTTGCCTTCTTAGAAGAAGAAGTGCTTTAAGCGACACGTAATAGATTATAATTTAAATGAAATAAGATACGTTTATAAAATTTGGACGATATTATTGTCAATGCTCTCACATATTCTTTAGGGTCAAATCAATAGCATTACAAAGTAAAGGAAGGGAAACTTTGCCATTAGAACAACACATCCCTGCGCTCTAATCTTTTCATTTTAAAGCATCACAAAACTGGCATTTTTTATTCATCAAACCAACAACAATTAAAGTATGATTTTTGTAATCAATTAAAGAATCGTATTCAAATCCAGAATTATTAAATACGGACCAACTATTACGCATAAAAGTTCATCGGCGTTCGGTTTGCATTTCTTCATAAACGATTCTTCTCGCCTGCGAATGTTGTGTAGTTTCTGTTAATATAATGGCTGCCAGCCGCTAGGTTTGTCTTTCTAAACGAAGCTGCGTTTGAAGCGGCGTCTCATTAGCTCCCAAAGCTCTCTGGCGTTCAGCTTCTTCCTCTAAACGCAAGTGTGTTTGAAAGGGGTTCTCAGCTGCTCTCATAGAAGCCTGGTGGGTGGCTTGGTCCACCAGTCTTTCCTGGCTTTAAGAAAGTGCCTCATCAGCTCTCAAAGCAGCTTTTCGCTCCGCTTGTTTTTGCCTCCTTAATTCGGTATGAACGGTGGATTCTTGGGATCGAGCAATTTTAGCTGCCCGTGCTCACGATGAGCTCCTGGATAAGTTAGAATTACGTTTGCGAGGCATTTCAAAAAAGAAAAAGAAAAAAACTTTTTTTAAGAAAAATTAAGATATCTCACCTAAAAATGAAAACAAAAAACTATTGCCTTAAAGGTAAAAAAATATAATTAGAAGTAAAATAACTATCCTAAAAATAATAAATGATAAACTATCGCTCAAGGAAAAAAAGGAACAATATAAACGGAAAACAATTACAATAATATTAAAATAGTGTTAAACACAGAGGTATAAACGGTAATGAATCAATGTTTGTAAACAAATGAATCGCAAACATGTATTGTTATTTCCCATAGATACGGGCCCCCAACTCCCTTTCTTCCCTTTTTCCAAACTTCACAATTATGAGTTTAAAATAGCCATAGATAATACAAAACAATATCGCGTTTTAAAATGTGCTCAGCGCCGTCTATCGGATTTTGGGAATAATGAAATCTTAGTACATTAAATAGTTCAAATTGATACCTTGCCATCTATCGAGTTGTTATAGTACTAAACGTTAAAGACACTTTAGTAAAAATAATGTTTTTATTTGAGTTCATCACGGTATAATACAATCTTCTTATGACAATTTTGTCATTTACCATAACGGGGTGAATAGATAGAGCTTAATTAACTCAATGTAATTATTTTAAATCATTTTAAGATAGATGTTCCTAAAATAACATGGGAACAGATTTTTATTAATCATTTTTAGATAGATGTGCCTAAAATAACATGGGAACAGATTTTTATTAATCATTTTAGATAGATGTGCCTAAAATAGCTGGAGAACAGATTTTAATTCGGGATATAAGATTTTCTTCCAGGATACCGCAGGTCCCTTTTACTGTACTCCAGGCATCATGTTGCAATTCATGTTTATATCAGTAGGTCGAGTTGTTATGCCGGACGACCGTCTAAAAGTTTTTTTTTCTATCCTTCGGGAACAGTACTTTTTTTCTGGATGAAAGGTACCCTATGTTCTTTTCTGTATCCCTCAGGAACAGTACTTTTTTCTGGATGAAAGGTACCTTATGTCCTTTTGTGTACCCATGACAACGTGTATGCAAAATTTTATGATGATCGGCCCTGTAGTTTGGGCATGAAAGCGTAAAAAACAAACAAACTCACATTCGCACTTATAATATTAGTTAGGATTTAAAATTTTAATATTACATAAAATTATGTTGGATATAAAGTTTCACATACTGTTGGTGATTAAACTAAAAGTTAACACTTCATAATTTTGTAATTTTTTGACAGTTAGGGTATTCTGAGATAAAGAGCTTGGCTGATTGATATTAATATGTGCTAGTTTTTCCAGTTTTGTTTGCTTTATAAGACTTTAGTTTCTGCACACCTCTTGATGGAAAACCCATTAAATGCTGCGCTGTTGTGTAGTCCTGCTGCTTACACAACTGTCAGGGGAAGAGTTTAGTTTTTTCACAATTAGTGTTCCAAACAAAACATTGTTTTCTCCAAAGAGATCACATTCCTCGCCAATTTCACATCTACAAGGCACGTACACAACTAACTCACATGAACGAGGCTTGTACCGGCCGCTTAGCATTTTACTCGTTAAATACATTAAGAGGGAACCCCCATACCTTCTATTTTGTTTCAAATCCGCTACGCTTCGTGCTTGTAGAGAACTTTAATTCCATTTCCCCCTCTGTTAACTCTCTTGTGTACAACTAGACATCTCGTCGCCTGTAGGGTTGACTGACTGGCAGGTATAAACTATTTCCAAAAATAGATTCCGAGACAAAGAAAGTAGAGGGTCGGTTTCTCCTTTTTTTCTCGGCTAATGTTTGGAAGGCCGGATTTGAGTTCTATCTCAAAATTATACATAGCTGTAGTAGTTTTCATTCAAAATTATTTCAGTGTGTACACATGTATAATATAGTATATTATTATTTATCAATAATAGTATATTAGATTTGTATTTCTAATTAAGGTGAAGGCCTAAAACCTTGATACTATGCATTAATTAATACAATAAATAATTCTAATTGAAAGTTAATAGTTAAAATAAAAGGTACAATAAATTAAAATGTAGATAAATATTTTAAACTGTTTTAATAATAATTCATAATAGACCAAATTAAAACTACTTTGGATTAAAACAATTTATTTTTACATAAACATTATATACAAGGATTTTGCTTATAATAATTTAAAATTAAGAAGGATTGTTTATTGGAAATGCACAAACATTCTTCTGGACAAGGATGTAAAAAAAAAAGAAATGTGATAACTATAAAGGTGAAAACCATCCCCCAATGCATTTGGTCAGGTATACTCTAATTCTTTTAGGAAGAACAGGGTTAGAAAATACAAATAAATACATAACAAAAAATGGTGGTCAAAGTTGATGGCATTTTACTTAATTATTATTTTAAAGGTAGGCCTATTTATAATATATATAGAAAGTTAAAGATGTATATCACATTCCTTGAGCTATGAATAAATCAATGTAGCTTTACTAACGTTTGTGACAGTCATTTACTCTTCTTACGATCAAAATTATAGTATACTCAACCTAAAGACAATAAAAATATAAATTATATTAAGTAACATTTTACAATACTTTACAAAACAACTGTGAAAAAGTTAATACATTTCCATGTATGTTTAGTTCCCATTGTATTTACAAAATCCAGTCATTTAGCGTTAGGGAAAGAACTATAAATAAAACCAATGACAAACTAAACATTTATTTATTTATTAATAAACAAAAATCTTTGTAAAGTGTCTAATCTTTAAAATTACTTAAATTAAGTATTAGAAGTTAGTGATTAACTAATGTTGAAATGAAATATAACAATATAAGATTTCCTTAAATGATTGAGTAATGATGTTTTTGGGGTTTCCTATTGTTTACAAGTATCGAACAACGGTATGTAAAAATGTAATTGAAAAAGTGGTCTTATAATAAAATTAAATAAATTTCATATAGAGTCACGTAAACAATATAAGTTAACAATAGAGATAAAAATGTAAAGGTAAATAATATGGATGCAATAGCTCTTTGTTACAATTGCATATAATTAAAGCAAGTATAGTTAGCTAAGATAGGGTTGTTGCAATTCTATCCAGCCCCCCCAAAAAAACCATGGGTTTTAATTAAAAATACCCACTTAAAAAGCAAAAAAACTTATTATATTTTGAATAAAAAGCAATTGTCTAATTTTTTAAAGTAGTTAGTCTATTTTCCTTTTAATATTTAAATTATGATTAATTACTTTAAATGAAAATGTAGATAGATTGGAAACGGAATTAAACATACTGACATAGGACTAGATCAAACTAATGTTATTGAATATTTTAATATATACACATACAATTTAAATTTAAAACATTCTTTTATAAGATTCAAATTTTACTAACATTATTGCATGAAAATCATATTTTGAATTTTGTTAACTAATGTATATTGTTTTAATTCCTTAAAAAAATTGATTTTTAAAATATAATATTATTGCTAGGCGTGGAAGTTATTTTTTTTTTGTAAAGTAACAGTCTAGGCACTAATTAATATGTTAGAATGATTGGTTTAATCAGATAACATACATAATACTTTTAATAACACCCACAACAAACCCAATAAAACCTAATATAGCCCAACTTCTTTTTTTAAATAGCCCAGAGTTTTTCAAGCCTGAGCTAAGAACTATTCATTGAGAATAGAACGGTTTGAATTTCTAAAAAGTTAAACAATTAAAAATAACAATTCCAGAATCGTAATTGTGTGTGTGTGTGTGTGTGTGTATGGTATTTGAACACACACGCACACATAATATACAAGGACACAAATATGTTTGGTTTGTGATCTTCCTCCTGACCACAATTTATAAGCTAAGGGTGTCCAAATTAATGTATATACTCAATCGAATTCGGTCATTTTCGGCTTTATACAATTAATATAAAGATTTAAACAAAACTCATCAAAGTAGGCATTTCTTTACTTGCAACACCATACTTTAAAATTAGCAGGATCAATCTTGCTTAAAGTGTTTAGAGGTTTGAAAAAATAAATAAATGGTACAGTGCACCGCACAGACATTCCCTTATGGGCTACAGGCGACAAATTATGAACATTTATTTCCTAATTTTAATATACAATGGAAGAAAACCAACTCTAGGTTAGTTACTATATGAGAGAGTATGTAAGATTGTGTAGTACTATACATTATAATTTACGTGAAAATGTTTATAAAGTGATAGTTTTCCATTAATTTATCACAAAATAAAATACTGTCAAAAATGTTTCTAAACCAAAAAAAATCAGTTATTTTAATAGATATAATGTAGTTCTGATCATTTATAAATGGCAGCCTATTAACATCGAATATTTGAGTGTTTCCTCAAATTGAAGCTATACCACCGAAAAAAGACTAATGCAGAATTTCTCTGTTTTTTCTTCCTTGGATATTATATACTCGTGTATATATATACACGAGTATATATATATTACCCAATATATGTATATATAGCTCAGTGACACACCCAATAAAGGGAAAACTGGGAATTGGTCTCCCCAAAGACTCAATACTAGTTTAATTAATACATTAATTATGTGATTGTTAAAATAAAAAGCATTAAAGATGTGTCGAGTGCATAAGATACCTTTTAAAACAAGGTTTACAATTTATATTTCAAAAGGGATAAATGCTCTACACATTAAAATAACCCCTGAATTTCCTAATGAAATAAAGCAAATTCATACTAGACTCTATATATTGTATGCAAGGCCAAAGGCAGATAAATATTGAATTAAAACTACCTAATTTACTGTTTAAAAATAACAAAAATAAATACAAAGAACGATCTATATCTTCTGGTATTGTGATTGTCAAAAAAATCTAACTCGAAGCTTCAATAAATGTCAACGTTTCATGACCCCCTGAAACAAAAAAACTGATCTCCGCAATGCCGTCTGTCTGTCCGTCACTTTTCCCCTAGTACCTCTTAAACCTTATTTTTAACTTATTACATAACCCTTAAAAATTAATTTGAGTTGATTTTTACCCTTTTTAATCTTTTTAGTTACCCTAAACTATTCTTCCGGGCAAAGCTGTACTTCATGCTAGTAATATATAAAAACAAATGTGAGTTTAGGTGTGAGTTCAGAAAAATCTAAGCGCCTTCGAAATAGGATGAAAAATTGAAATTTTGAAGATCTTTAGAAGGACCACCTCATTTAACAAGGAAAATTTACAAAATGAGGAATTTCAAAATTGGGCTCCAGGATTTGGAGGAGGGAGTCCAAATAAGAAAGACGTTTTAACATTGGTAGAAAATTGGAATTTGGGGAAAAGGTAGGACTACTCCAGAAAATAAGAAGTGTTTAAATTTAAAATTTAAGAGTGAACGCTGAGCGTAAAATTTAAATTATTATTGCCATAGTTAGCTTGGTATTGTGCAAGGAGGAATTATATAAATGCTAGCAGCCGGATGTTGAACGTCCTAATTTGAATAGTTTGATATAGTACAAAGAATGGATCAGTCTGCTAGTAAATTATACATGTGAGATGATTTCATCTTAAATCATTATTTGAAATAAGTCTCTTCTCTAGCCCCCTCCCCAGTAAACACAATATAATATTCAGTCACAGAAGAATGTCTAGCTATCTGGACAGTTATTATGTTATGGTCAGATAAATAAATCGAGCGTTGAACAATGACGTTCATGTAGCGACAAAAAAAATTTTTTGCTTAAATAATATTTGTTTAAAATAAATTAATAAAACAGCATTTGTCAAACCAAAAACAGTATGTAACATAAAACATATTTGTAGTTGTCAACACGAAATTGATATTTCAAATACATAAAATGCACACAAGTTTGTAAAACAATAAATTAAAAAGGGAATTAGTCATAAATGTTAACACTAAGTCAATATACTATTTTTAAAAAATCCGTAGCTTATGGTAACAGCCGTTATTTAAAAAAATGTTCTTCACTAATTTAACACCTTTTAACATTGGCCCTAATCTTTAGTTTACTTTTTTAAATAACCATAAATATTTTTATTTACCTAATGAGTTTATAGGAATAAAATATTTAAAATTCTCTAAGAAATAAACAAATACAATATATCTATTGACATTATATATTTGACATCTTTTCTAATCAAAAGAGGAGTGGTGATTTTACGCTCAAAGCTCCTCAATTTGTTGATTCGTGAAAAGTTTTTTTAATGAGAAAAACAATATGCAGATTAAAAAAATGCATAAAAGTTAGCACAAATAGCTATTTGGAATTTTAGTGAGGTTTTCCCCGGCTCCTGTAATGAGCACAGCACCCTAGATAAGGTCCTGCTCGACGTTCTTCGACTTTAGTTTTTAGCTCATTGCCTTACTAACCGTTCGAACTATACTAATTTACTCCCGTTAATAGGGTAGGGTGATGAAGGTAGAATATAGGTGAAATGTACCTATACTTGGATATAGAAATAAAAGAATAACATTTAGAAAAAATATTTCGAGAATGACCGGCTGCGAATTGAACCCCGATCTCCCCGTTGCCAGTAGGCTAGACCAAATGAGACCTGCATTTATTTTACGTGCTCACTAGTGCAGCCATACATGATTTTAGTTGAGATTTTTATTCCTATTCTCGAAAAATATTTGGTTTTGTGTTTGTTGCGCTATCTTTATGCTAGCAGTTTGGTCGACTTCACTGGTCTTGGAGTAAAGTGCTCGCCTCAAGGCCCGGTGTTCGTGGGTTAAAACCTCGCCGGGGTCAAAGGATTTCTTTCGAGTGATAACAATTCATAGCATAACTTCTTTTGGAGGGAAAGTAAAGCCATTGGTCCCATGTTGATTGTGGTATGTAAGATAACCATGTAAGGTTTGTGAAAATACCTTTCCGGCCAAATTGTTAGGCCCTTTTGTTCTCACTCATAGAAATTCTTGTGTGCTTATATAATCATTTGGTTCAGAAAGCGCACGTTAAATACAACAAATAAATAAAACTAGTAGTTGGACCCGTTCCTTACCCACGCAATAAAAATTCAAATAATCAAATTAATACGTTTAATACCTAACAAATTATTATCATTAATCCGGCCCTGCTACTATCCATCTGTTATACACATTTTAATTATAATAATGGAGTAGAGCTAAGGAAAATATATATTAAAGTAAGCGTATCCGCATTTGCGTGAAGGAAGTGTGGATAAACACTTAGGGAAGAACAGCCCTCGGTCCACGTGGCTGAGATTTGAACCCAGAATTCCAACTACGAGCAAACCAAACATGATCCTGAAACTTACCTCGCGCACCCAACGATTCAGATATATTGAATAATTGTTCGATAAAATATCTCTTTAAAATATTTATTAGTGTTGTGATTTATGAAAACATTTTCTTACGAACTTAATAGTTTTAGTTCCTACGTTGCATTAAATAAACTATTAATATTTTTAATGAAAAGTTATAAATGAGAAAATATGTGTTTATTATTACTATTATTAAACTATTAGGAGTGAAGATGTATACATTGTTAGCTAATCTAAATACCTATTTCATATTCGATATAGATACAATTTAAATTCTAACACTTACCGAGGAATAGCTATTTCATTTATATGTTTGGAGTTTTGTACTTTATAGGGTGGTGGTTTTTTGTTCCCCATGGACACTGTTTTTATTATATTAGTATTATTTTTATTATTTTATTATTATTATTAGCACCCGTTCGGTTATACCTACTTACGCTAAGGTGCAATGGTAGGGTGATTGTGAGATCAAATGGAGGACCTACAGTTTAACGTGGGATCCGGACCACTGTGGAGGCCTGACACTCCACACATTCACAAGTTGTGATTAATACACGTCTTGTCAGAGGTGAAGGATTGAGCCCCGGATCCATAGCAGAGAAGTCTCAAACTAGTTTACTTAGTGAAACTTGATAAATTTGTTTGAAACTATCACAAATATATCAACACAAAAAAAAAAAAAATCCCACATGGACTAAATAAATAAAATAATATTACTTAAAATGTATTGCATTTTTATAGTAAAAAAACAAACAAACACATTAAAACTATTCTCACTGAAGAATGTCTATTTGAAAACCAGTTTGGGACGTCAGTTGCAACAAACCCTCATGGAACTGTGAGGGGAGCTAGCGGGTCGTTGAGCGGTGGAGGAAATGGCTTCACGAGACACACACAGTAACCGGCCGGTAGACTCAAATTTAAAAACAATGATATTCTCTTTTAAAAAATACAACACTTGATGTGCTGGTTCAGAAAACTGTTCAGGTAAAAAGGTATTCAATTATACAGGGGGTGAAATAATAATGGTTTACATATTTTTTTAAGTTTATTTTTAATTAATAAATATAGTTTTTTAAATTCGACCCTTGTTCGAATTATTAATTAAAATGCATATTTTAATATTTTTTTAAAAAAAATCTAAATTATTCAGGAAATAGCCAAAGAGACAATCTTTTTGAAAACAGAGACATAACATTTTTGAAACGGTATTTTGGGCGTAATCATGGAAGAAAAATCATAAAAATTATTTTAAAACGTTGAAGTTCAATATGTTATATCTTTTTAATGGTTGGATTTACAAAAACCAAAAATGACTTTTGTTGTAACAAACAACCTTTATTTTAATAGGAGAAAAATTTACAAATCTATTAAATAATAACTACTATCAGATTTAAGGAGGTTAGTAGTACAAGTATTTTAGATATTTGGTGGGAGTTCCCCCTTAACTTATAACTTTTATTTACAGTGAGAATACAGGGGAGGGTTAAAAATAATATCAGAAAATGAATAGTAACTAATTTTTTGGCGTTATTGAAAAGAAAATAGATTTAATCTTAGGCCTTACAGAAAATTGAATTTCTTACCAGTGCTAGTGTAAATTAATAATATGAAACAATAAACGGGTTTACTTTGAAATATGACTGTGTCTAATATATATACTAATTAGGCTAGTGAGATAGGGATAAGGAAG
>JBCFYV010000100.1:15642387-15760746 GCA_039000515.1 Timema cristinae
ATAAATCTTAATATATATATAATATCTATAATATATATATATTATATATAATATATATATAATATATATATAATGTATATATATATAATATATATAATATGTATATATAATATATAATATATATAAATGTTATATATATAATATATATATAATGTATATAATATATATATATATAAATATATATCTTCTTTCATACACTTATCAAATAATATGCTTGATTTTTATGTGTAAAATTTATTCAAAGTTAGTTTACTGTCAGAGGACTTGTGAATGAGGGCTCTGGGACACCACCCTCCCTGCAAAATAAAGCAAAAGAATAAACACAGCCATTTTGAAATTCATACCAATTTTCTAATATTTTGTCATTTCATAGTGAAAGAGATAAATCAATTTAAACAATCGTTATATCTTAGCAAAACAATCGCACCATTGCGTAACATAGAGCGCTCGTATTAGTGTGTAAAATTATCTCATTCTAAACCTGACCCTGCCAAATTTGTCCTGTGCAACTTAACAACCCCTGTGATGGCTTGGACTTGTTCAGAAGCGCCCCTACTCTGCATGAGTCACAGCGTGGCTGCCATGACAACCGACGTCACTTTCTTTGACCTTGCCAAGTTTTTTGGGGCTTGGCTAAAGTGTGGTCTGCAACCAGCACCAGCTGCAGTCGTTGTTTTGTTGAGTGTGTTAGACGCGTCTTCGATTACTTTAAAGAATAATGAAAGTTTCTAATATTAAAAAACTGAATTTTGGTTCTTTACCATCAGAAGAAAAGTTTAGCATTAAAAACCATAGAATGCCAATAATCAAATCCTATTTAAGAAACCCACGAGGGAAGACAGATTAAATGCTTTGGCCATGTTGTCAATAGAACAGACAATGATTCGCGAGATACCAGACTTTAACGAACTAGTAAAAGATAAATTCATTTTAGACAAAAACCGAAGATTATATTTCTCTTTCGAACGATAAACTTACTGATACATTAATTCTTAAAGTATGTTGTGTGTATTGTGTTAAAGATATTGTTAAGAACCTATTTATATATTTTTTGTTTATTGGTGTGTGTGTATCATGAGGACAATTTTTGACTTCGAAACAAGACCATTATATATAGATTTTATTTACCTTTATTAACTCTATTCTTTATACTTTTTATAATGTAGTTTGTCAGCTAAAATAGGAGGTATAACGTGGATATAAGGTAAGCTGTTGTCTTCCTAATCTGACAATCTTTAAGAGAGCACCTACCTTTAAGGCTCACTCACGAGCTGCCAATGAATAGAAAGATAAGAAAAAGTATTAATGGTTGTGTGGCTCAATTTACTTCTTTTTACTTTCTCGCCAACTTAAAGGTAAAGAAAGTTTTGTAATCATCAAAATAATCGAACTCAGTTTTTGATGAATTTCGACGTTTCATGATTTTCCGAATCCAAAAGAGTGGTTTTCGCAATGCCGTTTGTCTGTGTGTCTGTCTGATCCTTAAAATAAGAGTAGTTTACTAAGGGGTGAAAAGAGAAAAAAATAATCGATATTTTGAAAATAGGCTCTAACTATTTTGATTAAATTTCTTTTCTCGGTAATAATTAATTTTACAAGAAAAAAAAGGTTACTTTCAATTTTTTGTCACAATGACTTTAAGGGTTCCGTACTGATGTGTATATTCTAAATTTTTATATCTCCGTTTATCTTTGAGATATGAAATTACTTATCATTGCAAATGTGTATATCTATTTTATCATTTAATTGAAATATTTTATTATAAAACCAATAGTTTTCAAGCTTTACGCCAATATGTATGGTAGTTGGCTCAAAGCTGCCACATGTACAATTAATATAACTGTAAGGGATTACATATTTAAGAATCAAATAGCTGAAGTTATTATTTATGCTCTTTATTGAGGAATTCTCCATCTATATAACGTAATCTCTCTAAAGAGGATAAAAAATAGCTTCAGCTATTTGATTCTTAAATCTCTACAATGCTATAGAGTAGGTAAAGAAGTAAGTCTCTCAAAAATTTGATGTTCTTTTCCCTTAAACACCTTAGGTAAATGTTTGTAAAGGAAAGCAATGATCTATCGTTATCATTTTAGACTCAATAGTCAATATTTACCTATTTTATTTTTCTAAATTTATAAATGAGGAATTTAATAGCAATCCGATAACCATAAGATGTGCAATCCCTAATAAAATGTCGAAAATTTTAACCGGAAGATGAAATTTTAATACAAAGTTTTGACCCTTGTGGACCCAATAATGACCATTTTTATTGATCCACATTTACAAATAAGAACTTAAATCGTTTAAAACTAAAATTATAAATTTTAAAAAAGGGAGTCAACAGATGTGTTACCTAAGTACAACGTAGTTTGTGTTTGGATTTGCTAATGTATATTATTTCGTTTTTCACGTATTACGATTTTTGAGGAAATATTTACATTTTTAGACAATGGAGCCAGAAAGTCAGTGCAGAGTTACGTAACATTATTTTACTTTCTCGCTATCTTACAGGTAGAGAAAGTATTGTGACGGCCAAAAAAGTCGAACTCAAGATTTTGAAGGATTTTGACGTTTAATGACCCCCCGAATCCGAAAAAGTTGTTTTTGTATTTATGCTTGTCTGTCTATTTGTCTGTACTCTAATATAAATTTCCTAATTGTGTCTTATCAACAAAAAGGGGTAACGTCGAGATTAATAAAAAAAACTTGTGTTGGGCGCCACTCCTGGAAGCTAGGAGAACTAATAATAATGATAAAAAAAAATATATAAATAAACTTTAGCTCGACTAATTTGAACAAATGCACGACGACTCTAAATGCTCGAGACCTCTGGGTGTGCTCGGGAACTTTTACCTAGATATTACAATGTCAATGTTACAATGGTGTGTTGTAGACTTCCACAAAAGTTGAGAGTACTTAAAATAAAAAAAATAAATAAAAAATAGCAATTTAAATACAATGGATCATAAAAAAAACAAAAAATGTACTAATTGAGATTACAATAAAAAAAAAACAATTGTTGAAACTTTTGTGGGTTATTATTATTATCATTATTGTTTCCCTTTTACTACATCCCAAACCTACCTAAGGATATCCGAATAAATATAAGGCTAATATGACAAAATAAAATATATGGTATTACATAAATTCTTAAACAAAGTTAAACAATTAAATGAACAATCTCTGAAATGATTAAATTTAGGAGTTTTAATATATATATATATATATAATAATAGAGTGAAAGAAAATAATATATGTATAGGCTAAACTTTTATAGAATATATAGTTTTGAGTAAGACAAAAAAAAAAGGTATTGTTGAGGAACAAAAAAAAAAATCAATAGAATTAATATTTTTACATAAAAAATAAAATATTAATCAATTCCCTGGAATAGATAGAGTCTGAGTGTATTTAGTCCTTTCTGAAAGTTTTTGCATGTATCATAGCTT
Organism: Timema cristinae; assembly: GCA_039000515.1. NCBI lineage: Eukaryota > Metazoa > Arthropoda > Insecta > Phasmatodea > Timematidae > Timema > Timema cristinae. The sequence continues at coordinate 15,645,840 of JBCFYV010000100.1, forward strand.
GATAAATAAAAAAAATGAGAAATAACATATATTTAAAATTGAAGATTTGGCTGGACCTCACCAATGAATTCATCCATGTTGAAACCAGAATGTCTGAAGTCTGTTTCCTTTTATTTATTCTAACTCGTCCACCATTTGAAGAAATAAACACTCTAGTTCGTCTCCAGACACTTAACTTTCCATTTGAGTACTTGTACTTTTACTTTCGAACCATTGTTCCACTTGAAAACTAAATTTAATTAGGAGCTATATAAATTTGCTCCATGTTAAATGACACTCCGGAAGAAAAAAGCCTCATCCTCTTCAAAAAATGTTCTCAGTTTTAAACTTAAAAAACGTTCTATTTTCTACTAAGTCCAAAGAGAAAACTAATACAATAAAATAAAAGATAAAGTGTTGGCTATGAACTGTTTATAAAATAAGATACAAATTTAGTATCAAGATTTAAATATATGTCAGTGTTTCTTAAGAGAATTAAATGTTTATTTTAATCTGTCACAATTGAAATGCGCGCTATTTTGGAACGTCTTTTTTTTTTTTCTCTCTTTTTTTTTTTTTACTACTTTTACAAGCACGAGACTCGCCACTCACTTGTTCATCATATCTGCGCATGCGTTAAAATAAATCATGGCTGACATCCAAAATAAATAGAAGAGTCAACAGACCTCTTGGAAGGAAATTAATATGTTTTTTTTAAAAAAAAAGTAAGTGTTCTTCCTTAGGTCAAAATTAATTGTTTAAATTATTTAAAACAGTGTTAGATGTTCTATATTCTGTCCTTTTAATTTATTTTAATGGATGCAAATAGTATTATTTGTCACGCCGGCGACACAGCATGTTTCAAACGAAAATAAACCTGAAACTATTTACAAAGCTTGGGAAAAATATAAGGAAATAAATGGTAGGGTGGCAAATAACGTTACAGTGCCCCCTTTTTTTTTGTACGAATTAATTTTAAGCCTAAAATTACTTCGTGAAACAAAATAAATGTTTTTGCCATAAAGTAGGCCTAGAATCTTAAATATCACAATCTAGATTCCATCTCCTTATAAAATTAGTAAATTAGTCTTATCAAAGTGCCTCTACTTGTTCTGGTTCAAGGCGATAAGTAAGGATGGCATTGTTTTTTTTTTCCTCTAGTCTTTCCGAAAACAGCTGCTTTTGTACAATTCAGTTTAACTTGCATGTTCACGTAGTAAGTCTGTAGCTACATAGACGGTTATTCAACCTAATATAACCTCTTGTCGTCTGCTGTAAAGGATCGCTCTTCATCACAAGAAAAATAGTACAACCGCCACGCCTTATATTTATACTTTACAAATATTATTTTAAACTCACTTGAATAACAAAATCTCTTTCTTTGTCTTGTAGCATAAACCGGAGCACTTTCAGTGGGGCTGAATATCCAGATCGACTTCACTGCACTCGTTTAAACTCGCTGATAACACTTCCTCCGCTGAGACTTAGGTGAGTTAAAATCTAAATTTCCTCTCACTAAAATGTCGAAACGGCTTATGTATGTTCACTTGAGGTCCTTCCCTCGGAAATACATGTATTATTTATCACTTAGGTGATTTCATATAAAATATATCATATTTGTATTGCACACAAAAGTAGGCCAGTTTCAACACTTCAAAAATGCTGGGTTTTGTTTACACAAAATCAGCAAATAAATTAAACATTTCAAATTACCACTGTAAGTACATCTACTTCGACACCTTCTTCAACTAATGAAGATACATCACCAGACAATATCAATTCTTGGTACCAAATTATAGCAAAAAGCAAATTAACTACTTGGCACTTTTTAATTATCATAGCCAACTTTCATAGGCCAAGTGTTTATAGTCAAATTTTCATAATTATTTTTATGAAATGGATATATATCTCTCCCCTACAAATTAACAGGTACCTGCTGTACAAAAATATCAACAATTTAATGTTGAAACCCTTGAAAAAGGAAAATCACATTACTACCATCCTAGGCCTTCGTCAACCCTCAACATGTATAAAATTGTTTTTACACATAAATCATTTAAACATTAAACATTTTGATTTGAGACCTGTATGTACAACAACCATAGATCCTCATTAAACTAATTAACACATTTTAAACATAAAGAGATCATTATTTCATAACAAATAATGGAAAAAGTAAACTCACTCATTGTACTTTAGTGACCTAGAATACAGGAAATCTGATAGGCCAAACACTTATGGCTAGAATTTAACAATTCTCTCAATGAATACAGCTACTACAACCTCTGCTTTAGGTGATGTAACAATGTCATTAAAATATATTTATAATTAATACTTCAAAACTTGAAAAAGGAAATACTCCTGGTGTAATTTTCTTCCAATTTTTCACAATAAAAGGAGTAGGCCAAACACTTATGGCTAGAATATCACCATTCTCTCAATGAACTCTATAAATACAGTTTTTTATGCATCTATTGACATACACAGAATTAACATATATTGATGCTTAGTATTTTAAATCTGAGAAAGCAAATCATAATTTAGCCGTTCTAGGCTATCGTGTCACTTGAATGTTACATAGTAGACCTGGCATTTATACCAACTTGTTTAGAACATAAGATATACATTCATTGGGTTAGCCCCCTACTCTCTTGGTGTATGACAACTTATATCATTACATAATAACTTATTTGGCTCTGAAAATCTTTGTTTTTTTCCATTGAAACTGATTCATTTTACAATTAATTACATATTCACTTAAACAAATTGAGCTTATAAAATAAATTCACACACCACACAATAGACCAAAATATCTTAATTAATTAAACAAACATATCCCAAAAAAAATATTTTACAATCTTTTCTCTTTTCTTACAGAACCGTCGGAGTGGCCCCCTACAGCTACTTGGCATGATGTTATGACGTTGGGGAGGTTTTATACTTCTGGACCATTTGTGAGCTCTGATTCGTTGGATTGCACGTTGTGAAGGTAATTATACTGTTCTTGAAGACCTTATTTATTCTTCCATTCTTAGTTTATTATTTATTTAAAATGTAATACTTTATCAAGTAATTCTTGCCCTTTTCACTTGTTTTGAGCTTTGCCTATCTCAGCAACTTAATAATTGGACTCCAGGGTATAAAATAGATTCCCTACACAGTTTTCAATGACTTCTTGATGACTTCCTTTACTTTACTGATAATTCGACGACTTTGATAAAACTTGCTTTTCGACGATATAAAATTTAACAACTTTCTTGTTTTTCTCCTTAAAACAACATATTTCGACGTAACTTATACACACATCAGAACCGTTTGTGATGGACTCATCTCATTCACAAGGTCTGGAATAATAATCGTCTATATCCTCAGGCAGTCACTGTCTTATCAACGGCCAGTGACGCAGATATGACCTCCCAAAATCGACACTCTTACTCCTTTTAAAATACTCCTCCTCGTAGATTATCTCGTAACTTAAAACTTGTCATCTCATTCATATTACTGGCTTTCTGGGTTGTTCTGATTTTCCATGGGTGTCCTTGCATAACCTCTCTTCTTGATAAAATCAAAATTATAATAAAGTCAGAATCATCTTCGAATATACCCAATAGATACATTTATAAATGAACATTGCAGATTTTAGTTTCTTTAAAATATATGTATATTTTCTTCTTTTTACTTTCCCAAAACTTGACGCTTCACAAAGTGTAATAAACTTTCATCCCATATGGATACGATCCTCAGACCTCTGCTTTTACTGACTCCTACAAATCCATAGCTTTTACCTTCCAACGCCTTATGCTGCTTATCGAACTATCCCTGTTGTTACTGGTTTCTTTCCAAGTCCAGTGCTTCAGAGATTGACACTGCTCTCAACTTTCAACTGTTCTACAACATTCCTTATAGCCAACTGTCGAACCACATGATTCAAGGGATTAACATGTCTCCCAAAACTTCCACCAAATGGGTACCCAGAGTATGTAGAACCTGCGACCTATCCGGGATCTCTACATCGCAGGTCCGGTGTTTTCCGCTGTGACTATTGCGTTTATGTCGATGGGATGTGGAAAGTGTTCTGCCGGTGGGAAACTCGTTGAGGTTGAAATCCAGGCCCCCTGCTGGTATTCTGGTAATTTTGGGAGTTCATGTTCGACTCTTGGGGTTGCTGTTGGGGAAATTTACAAATCTTTGTTCCTTTTCGCTAGTGTAAGGGTGGCCCCTACCCCTTGAGAACTGCCCTTGATATTGTCTCTTGTCTCCTTGTGAATCCAAGTTGTGATGAGCCTCTTCTTGGCCTCTACCTTGGAACATGTCTGAAGGTGCCCTCCAACTCGGACCTCGTCGTTGATTCTCCAGGTGTGGTCCAGTTCTTCTCCAAGAGTTCTGCTGCCGTGGACCATTATGAAACTGTTGTGGGTTTACCATACTCATGTCTTCACTTGTGCGCTTGCGAGGGGGTGAACCTACAGACTCAATTTTGTTTCTCCTCCGGTCTTGCTCTAGCGTATCCAAACGCTGTAGTCCCGCACGGAATTCATCCAAAGAGCTGTAAGTCACGCCCACTAACATTTCCCGCAAACGTATCGGTAACTGCTGTGTAACCATGTATATTAGCTCCGAATCCGTGATGGATGAATCGAAATTTCGACTTCTGGAGTACATATCAGCTAGATAGCTTTCCAGAGTGCCACTATTCTCATGATACCGAGAAGCATGCAACTTTGCCCTCATCTGCCCCTGTATCTCTACAGACCAGAACATAGCCAGGAACTTGGTACTAAAATCCTCCAGCTTGAGATGTTGTCTTTTCCCACTGACCACCAGGGTACAGCATCACCTGTCAGGGAACTGCCTCCTAATCTTACTTTGTCCTTATCTGACAGCCTATGCCCTTCAAATAACTCCTCAAGAGCTAACAGGTGACTGACCGGGTTCTGTCGGTTCCTTCTATTGAATCTGGGAAGTCTTTCCTCCAACGACTTTCCCCCAAAATGGTCAAGGTGGGTGTGCTAAGTAAGTTGGGGCCAGTAACATACCCTAACCTTACCTCTTCACCCAAACCCCTTATTTGTTCCTGAAACTGACACAACTACTCTGGTAGTGTCGTCTAGCTTCTGACCTAGAACCTCTTGAACTAGAGCCAACTCCTGATTCTTTGCCGCCACAGCCAGCAAGGACTCATTCTGTCTTGCATTCACTGCATCAACCTCCATACTAAGGTTCTTTAGACCTTCCTCTAACTGTACTGTGTGTTGGCCGAGCTGTTTTGCTACGGAATGTTGTGTCGACTCCAGTGCTTGACTAACTTTTTCTAGTGAAACTAGTGAATTTTTCTTAACCACTTCAATTTCCTGGCTACAATGTTGTTTTACAGATGAGATTTGTCCCTCCAGGTCAGCTTTTGTCTGGGTAATCTCCACATAAAAATCTTTCCTGATAGTGTCGGCTAGCGAACTCATGCAACTCAAGATTTCACTTTTCATGGCTTCCTGACTGGCTGCGAAATCTCCTCTCATTTCAACCTGACTATCTGAAAGCTTTGAAAGCTCTCCTCTAATTTCGTCTTGACTAGCTTTGAAATCTCCTCTGATTTCAACCAACTGGCTGCTAAAACTCCTCTCATTTCACTCATCCCAAATATTAATTGTTGTATCGCTGACATAAATTCTGGAGGTGAGGCAACAGGTGTCAAATTTGTAGTGGTTGGTTCGGTCTCCACGCATGAGGCAACAGATATTGTGGTTGGTTCAGTCTCTATACATTGTGGTGGATCACCCAAACTCGTCTCTGCAAACTCTCCGCTAAACTCATGGAATTGGTCTACATCCCTAAACTCACTTACTTCTAAGGACATTGTTGTTGATGTGTCATTGTCGACATCTTCTCCTAGGGTTTGACCTTCCATTGTTGAAGTTTCTCCTACAATCTTCAGTTTAGTGTTTGAAATTAGAGCTCTGGCCTTGCTTCTAGTAAAGTAGCTTCCTCCGCTCATGCCCTAATTACAACACAGTTCCCTAACACAAATGAGCCACCACGTTGTGCGCCACTCTAATATAAATTTCCTAATTGTGTCTTATCAACAAAAAGGGGTAACGTCGAGATTAATAAAAAAAAACTTGTGTTGGGCGCCACTCCTGGAAGCTAGGAGAACTAATAATAATGATAAAAAAAAAAATATAAATAAACTTTAGCTCGACTAATTTGAACAAATGCACGACGACTCTAAATGCTCGAGACCTCTGGGTGTGCTCGGAACTTATACCTAGATATTACAATGTCAATGTTACAATGGTGTGTTGTAGACTTCCACAAAAGTTGAAGTACTTAAAATAAAAAAAAAAAAAAAAAATAGCAATTTAAATACAATGGATCATAAAAAAAACAAAAAATGTACTAATTGAGATTACAATAAAAAAAACAATTGTTGAAACTTTTTGTGGGTTATTATTATTATCATTATTGTTTCCCTTTTACTACATCCCAAACCTACCTAAGGATATCCGAATAAATATAAGGCTAATATGACAAAATAAAATATATGGTATTACATAAATTCTTAAACAAAGTTAAACAATTAAATGAACAATCTCTGAAATGATTAATTTTAGGAGTTTTAATATATATATATATATAATAATAGAGTGAAAGAAAATAATATATGTATAGGCTAAACTTTTATAGAATATATAGTTTTGAGTAAGACAAAAAAAAAAGGTATTGTTGAGGAACAAAAAAAAAAAATCAATAGAATTAATATTTTTACATAAAAAATAAAATATTAATCAATTCCCTGGAATAGATAGAGTCTGAGTGTATTTTAGTCCTTTCTGAAAGTTTTTGCATGTATCATAGCTTGATAAATAAAAAAAAATGAGAAATAACATATATTTAAAATTGAAGATTTGGCTGGACCTCACCAATGAATTCATCCATGTTGAAACCAGAATGTCTGAAGTCTGTTTCCTTTTATTTATTCTAACTCGTCCACCATTTGAAGAAATAAACACTCTAGTTCGTCTCCAGACACTTAACTTTCCATTTGAGTACTTGTACTTTTACTTTCGAACCATTGTTCCACTTGAAAACTAAATTTAATTAGGAGCTATATAAATTTGCTCCATGTTAAATGACACTCCGGAAGAAAAAAGCCTCATCCTCTTCAAAAAATGTTCTCAGTTTTAAACTTAAAAAACGTTCTATTTTCTACTAAGTCCAAAGAGAAAACTAATACATAAAATAAAAGATAAAGTGTTGGCTATGAACTGTTTATAAAATAAGATACAAATTTAGTATCAAGATTTAAATATATGTCAGTGTTTCTTAAGAGAATTAAATGTTTATTTTAATCTGTCACAATTGAAATGCGCGCTATTTTGGAACGTCTTTTTTTTTTTCTCTCTTTTTTTTTTTTTACTACTTTTACAAGCACGAGACTCGCCACTCACTTGTTCATCATATCTGCGCATGCGTTAAAATACATCATGGCTGACATCCAAAATAATAGAAGAGTCAACAGACCTCTTGGAAGGAAATTAATATGTTTTTTTAAAAAAAAAGTAAGTGTTCTTCCTTAGGTCAAAATTAATTGTTTAAATTATTTAAAACAGTGTTAGATGTTCTATATTCTGTCCTTTTAATTTATTTTAATGGATGCAAATAGTATTATTTGTCACGCCGGCGACACAGCATGTTTCAAACGAAAATAAACCTGAAACTATTTACAAAGCTTGGGAAAAATATAAGGAAATAAATGGTAGGGTGGCAAATAACGTTACAGTACCTTAGACTAGAGCCTAAACTGTTTTAACGATTGGGCTAAAACTTTGTATCTAGTGTTTCCATAGGGTTGATACGAGGGGTTTTTGTAATTGGATATCCAACCCTAAAATTATGGGTGGTTAACTAAAGCGTGAAAAGAGAAAAAAGAATCATTATCCGCTCTAAAGATTTTGCTTGAATTTAATTTCCAAACATTGATAAATATTATAAACAAAATGGCTACTCCCAATTTTCATCAAAATGACTTTAAGGGTTCCGGTCTAATGCGTAAATTCTAATTTCTAAATATCATATCTTCGTATCTCTTGGAGATATGAAATTAATGATCATTGAAAATATCTAGGGCTATTTATAATAAAATCTTTTAATTGACACATATTTTTAAGAAATCAATAAATTTCAAGCTATACGCAAATATATATATATAGCTTTTCCGAACACTACCTATCAGGCCCGCTCATTCCAGTTTGACCTTGAACATGCCTGTAAACATCCTTGTGCGACAACAACATGTTGCTGCGTAGTTATCCTCTGTCCTGTTGGTTGGAATAACAAAGCAGGAGGCATGTTGCGACATCTTGATTGCTAATTGCTAATTAATTAGGGGGGTTTCTACCGTAGACTTCCCCGCCACTTCCGGAGAGTGGAAAACCGAGCCTCAAGACATGTTGTTTGATAATTGATGATTATCGATGATTGATTATCAATGCGCGGCGCTCGGGACAAAACCAGAGTACGGGCTATCAAACTCTGTACTGTGGGAACCCCCAGTTCCCCTGTCTATTTTTAAACATTCACATCCTCGCCCCAGAGATATCGATTATCGATGATTAATTGTCGATTATCGATGATTGATTATCAGTGCACGGCGCTCGGAAAGTTTCTAGCGTAGACTTCCCGCCCCCTCCCCTTCAGCCTCTAAGCCGTGTTGAGTTGCTTTGCCTCGCAACACCCTTGGTGGGGACTATAAATCTAGAGCAACAGCCTTGGCGAGGACTTCTTACAATCTCCACCAGAGACTTTTGAAAACATCCGTGTTATTCGTTTGACGCGAGTAGTGGACCTTTGTTATCCGCGCCCACCGTTGTCTAGGCCGAATACCAGCTACACCTATGATTGTTGTATGCAATATTCACCCGTAACATTAACTCGTTCGATATTATATACACTGGTTTCCCGGGGATTCAATTCCTGACACGGTTAAAAATGTGCTTTCATACGGCGCCGAGAAAATAATAATTGACGTTTTATTCAATACCGATACTGGTTCGATTGTCAAGAAAAATATTATTTAATTGCCGTACCGGGTTTGTCATGCTTTCTTATCGGTCCACTAGATGCATCGAAAGCCAATTTAGTTAATCTAAGGTTTCTAGGAGAGTTTACAAATAATAAATAAGTTAATGTAAGGTTTTCTTTAACAACTTGCTGAATATTTATCATACGCCAAGTCAAGTGATACACAACTGACATTTTAAACAGTCATATTCATACGTCAAGTCAGGTGAATTGCAGTACAAATAATTCTAGGTAGAAAGCAAAAAAATAAAAAAAGCGGAAATATTATTTGTTTTTTATTCAGGTTTGATTTCCCGTTCAGATACCAAACTCAAACGCCCCTAATCGATATCTCTGGGCAACTATGTGAATGTTTAGACTAGACAGGGGAACTGGGGGTTCCCACAGTAAAGGGTTTGATAGCCCGTACTCTGGTTTTGTCCCGAGCGCCGTGCATTGATAATCAATCATCGATAATCGACAATTAATAATCAATTATCAAACAACATGTCTTGAGGCTCGGTTTTCCACTCTCCCGGATGAGGCGGGGAAGTCTACACTATAAACCTTCCTAATTAATTAGCAATTAGCAATCAACATGTCGCAAACATGCCTCCTGCTTTGTTATTCCAACCAACAGGACAGAGGATAACTACGCAGCAACATGTTGTCGCACAAGGATGTTCACAGGCATGTTCTAGGTCAAACTGGAATGAGCTGCCCTGATAGGTAGTCTATAGATAAAGAAAGTATTGTGACCGTAAAAAAATCTAAATCCAAATGTTGATCGTTGTTGACGTTTCATGATCCCCCGAACCATAAAAAGCAATTTTTGTAATACCATATGTCTGTGTGTCTGCTTAACCTTAAAATTAAGAGTAGTTTAATAAAGGGCAAAAAAAGAGAAGCATTCGATATTCTCAAAATTGGCTCTGATGATTTTTATTAAAATCTGTATTTAGGCATTTGTTAAAATTATAAATAAAAGAGATATTTTCATTTTCAAATGAAAATAAATCTTCAAATACTATACCGAGGTGTAATTTCCGTATCTCCGCAACTATATGAGATACAAAATAGCTTATCGAAAATTTTTAATAGGCCTACTATTTAAAATAAAATCTTTTTTATGCAATATATTTGATAATACCAACAGTTTCTGTGATACTGGCCAATATATTGATACAATTTTTTGAACTTTAGTTGTAAAGAGATACTACTCAAATTTTAACGCAATAATTCTCTAATACCAGTGAGTAGGTAGATAAGTAAGTTTCTCAAAAAGTTTATGTTCTTTATCCTTTATCCTCTTAGAAGAAATATTTGTACAGCAATGATCTATCTCCTTCATTTTAGACTAAAAATCTTATATTTACCTTTTTATGTTTTTAATTTATAAATAAGGAATTCAATAGCAATGTGATAGCCAGAAGATGTGCAACCCCCAATAAAATGTCGAATATAGCTCGAGTTTTCTAGTGTATGTTATTTATTTCACATATATTACGAGTTTTGATTAACTATCTCAATTTTCAAACAATGGAGTGAGAAAGTCCGTGTAGAGATCCGTACTATTTATTTAGTTTTTACTAATTTCAAAACATTATAATTTTAAATTTAATTGACATGAATGAATTAAAAAAGTGAATTAGCTACTATAATTTTGTCGATTACCGCAATTAAACAATAAAATCATGATAAAACTAAATTATTAAACATAAGTATGGACCATAGGAGAAAAGTTCTTATTTTATTTTATTAGTGAGCAGGTACAAAGTACAAAGTAGATTTGTTTCTTTGAATGACGCTTCAGCTCGTTAAACGAGTATGGTTATGTCCCAAAGGGAACGGGGCAGATGGGGCAGTTTACCCCAGAATCCCACTTTTCTAGGCCTCCAACCACCAAACCTTTTTAATTGTCAGAAATAGGTTTCCCGCAACCACAAAACACGTGCGTCAAAGGAACATTTTTGACTGTTCTTCAAAGTAGAGAAACTTTTAAGTATTAAAATAATCTAGTTTAACAATTGAAGGAAACTGTTATAGGTTTAACATTAATAAAGCTATTGTAACGTGGGGGCGCACGTGACCTTGGAGGGTCACAGGCCGTTCACACGTGAAAGTGTGAACCACGAGTTCTTTTAGAGATATTGGGGTAGGTTGCCGACCAAACAAGAATAAAAATGCCCACGGAATATTCAAGGTTGTGATTATTAAAATTACCACTTACATACACACTCTAATTAACTGTATATCTAAATTAAGTATAACTAAACAAGTAACAAAGTAAAATAAAAATAACCTTACACAAGTCTGTAACTTAATTAAACTAATAGAGCACAGAGATATAAGTAAATTAAATAAGTAAATTAACAACTATAAAACACCTAATAACCATTCAAATATTTAAATACAGTCATAAACATGTTCATTAACACCGTAACAATAAATGTCTACATCACCCGTGTACTTAGTCCAACACTTGTCCCACACACGATACACTGCGATGACCCGCGATACACAGACACCGGTCCACACACTGGACACGCCGGTCCACACACTGGACACGCCGGTCCACACACTGGACACGCCGGTCCACACACTGGACACGCCGGTCCACACACTGGACACGCCGGTCCACACACTGGACACGCCGGTCCACACACTGGACACGCCGGTCCACACACTGGACACGCCGGTCCACACACTGGACACGCCGGTCCACACACACTGGACACGCCGGTCCACACACTGGACACGCAGGTCCACACACTGGACACGCAGGTCCACACACTGGACACGCAGGTCCACACACTGGACACGCCGGTCCACTCCCAGTCCCACTGGTTGAGAGCCAAGAACTGAATAACTCTGCACGGCTATCGCTGAGCTTGTTTATATAGGGGTGGTGACAGCTAAGGGTCTGGAATCCTCCATTTCTAAAGTTAAGAGTCCAGAATAAAAAGAATCGCGACCCTTCCAGACGTGTCTCCGTCCTCCCTCCGCAACTCCTTGGCCCCTATAATCCCCCCAGTCAAGTGAGAAGGTCACTACCTACCTGATAGACAAGGAGGGAGATAGAGAGAACAAAGAGTGCAGCCAGGGTAAACAATGAGAGCATGCTGGTCCCACTGTTAAGCACTAATCTTGTTACACCACCCCCTCCTTAAGTTTGTTCGTCCCGAACAGATATCTCAAATACTGGACTCTTCTTCCCGATATGCCGCAAGGCGATCGATGTGCACGACATTCATCTTCCCTCTTGCTCCTCGTCGTATACGGATGACTACGTCATTTATCCGGTTAATTACTTCATATGGGCCCTCCCATTTTCTCTGTAGCTTCGGTGATATGCCCTTCTTCTTCTGTGGGTTGTATAGCCATACCAGATCTCCAGCTGAAAAGCGCCTATCGTTCACCATTGTTACTCCCAAAACCCGCTACTTCACGTTCTTTCATTTCCCATAGTACTTTCTTGCACTCCTGTCATCATCAAGGTACTAGCACTAAACACATCCAAATCTAATTCCATGTTAGATTAAAAGTCAACATCAGGTTTGTCTTTACACATTAGTTCCGGTCATTATCCTTCTCGATGTCCATAGCTGTACCAATTTGTCAATTTACAAACGAATTCACACAAATTTTTTCGACAAGTTTTTAATTGATGCTAAGAGGTGGTCCAGAACATCCCACTACAAACAACAGCATTATTTGACTGTCATCCATAGTAACTTCCCTTTTCTGCACTCTGTACCTCCTCTGTCTTTGGCCAAGATCAAGTCCTTTGTCACTCAGACATCGGTCAAGATGAAGGAACAACCAAACAAAGTCCACACTTGTCGATCCTTTGGCATTCCAGTCTATAGCGTTCGTCATGTTGGCCTTCACGTGATCATCTTCATCACCTACGTCATCATCTTTATGCGAATAATAGTCACAAGGATCATCATCATCACCAACATTGTTGTCACCAATTGCGTCGTCACCAATTGCGTCGTCACCAATTACGTCGTCACCAATTGCGTCGTCACCAATTACGTCATCACCAATTGTGTCGTCACCAATTGCGTCGTCACCAATTGCGTCGTCACCAATATCGTTGCCATCTATGGAGTCTTCGCCAACAATGTCGTCATCACTATTAATCTTGTCCCTGACAGCGTTTTTGTCAACAGCGTTGTTACCTCCAGCGTAGTCACCAATAGCTTCACCACCAACACCGTCGTTATCACCAACAGTTTCATTGTCACCAACGGCGTCGTAGTCCCCAACAGCGTCGTAGTCCCAAACAGCGTCGTCATCACCGACGGCATTTTCATCACCAACAGCAGCGTCGTCATCACCAACGGCGTCATAATCACCAACAGCAGCGTCATCATCAACAGCGTCGTCATTACCAACAGTGTCGTCATCACCAACAACAGCGTCATCATCTATAGCGTCATCACCAACAGTGTCGTCATCACCAACAGCGTCGTCATCACTAACAGCAGCGTCATCATCAACAGCGTCGTCATCCCCAACAGCGTTGTCCACAGCGTCAGACCCTGTCCACTGCTTGAAGAAGGTAAGCTGACTCTCTTGGGAACGCTCTGCACTCAGTTGGCTGCCTATTGTTGATATGGCTGGTCTAAGTTCCTCTTTAATGCTGTTCAATGATGTCGCCTGTTCCGCCAACTGGTTGTTCAATGACGTAGTTTGTGACTCGATTTGGTCCAGCCTGCTATTGCTCTGCTCTGCCATGGCTTGAATAAGAGCTGTTAACCCCTGAATATCCGCGGCCATTTTCTCGTTGCCATCAAGTAGACACACCACCAATATCCCACTTCTGACACCAATGTAACGTGGGGGCGCACGTGACCTTGGATGGTTACAGGACGTTCACACGTGAAAGTGTGAACCACGAGTTCTTTTAGCGATATTGGGGTAGGTTGCCGACCAAACACGAATAAAAATGCCCACGGAATATTCAAGGTTGTGATTATTAAAATTACCACTTACATACACACTCTAATTAACTGTATATCTAAATTTAGTATAACTAAACAAGTAACAAAGTAAAATAAAAATAACCTTACACAAGTCTGTAACTTAATTAAACTAATAGAGCACAGAGATATAAGTAAATTAAATAAGTAAATTAACAACTATAAAACACCTAATAACCATTCAAATATTTAAATACAGTCATAAACATGTTCATTAACACCGTAAAAATAAATGTCTACATCACCCGTGTACTTAGTCCAACACTTGTCCCGCACACGATACACTGCGATGACCCGCGATATACAGCACCGGTCCACACACTGGACACGCTGGTCCACACACTGGACACGCCGGTCCACACACTGGACATGCCGGTCCACACACTGGACACGCCGGTCCACACACACTGGACACGCCGGTCCACACACTGGACACGCAGGTCTACACACTGGACACGCAGGTCCACACACTGGACACGCAGGTCCACACACTGGACACGCTGGTCCACTCCCAGTCTCACTGGTTGAGAGCCAATAACTGAATAACTTTGCACGGCTATCGCTGAGCTTGTTTATATAGGGGTGGTGACAGCTAAGGGTCTGGAATCCTCCATTTCTAAAGTTAAGAGTCCAGAATAAAAAGAATCGTGACCCTTCCAGACGTGTCTCCGTCCTCCCCCCGCACCTCCCTGGCCCCTCTAATCCCCCCAGTCAAGTGAGAAGGTCACTACCTACCTGATAGACAAGGAGGGAGACAGAGAGAACAAGGAGCGCAGCCAGGGTAAACAATGAGAGCACGCTGGTCCCACTGTTAAGCACTAATCTTGTTACACTATATTAGTTTTTAAATACATACTATTTAAAACTTAAATTACTCTAATTTCTGCGTGTGAAATAGGACCCCAAACTAGCACTCATGTCTGTCATCGGGTCTGTAAACCAGGGATGGAAGGCCGTATTTAGCTTCACGGATGTCTCATAGGCCACATCACAGGCCGGTGTGGCAGGAAATATTTAGACTAGGACATTTTTAGGTAGTGGTTCTTTGTCAATGCCACCCATTGTGTTTTTTTAATTTCTTTGTCAACATTCCTTTTTTCATTTCTTTGTCAACGCTGCTCTGAAGTTCTTAGGAAATCTTTAGACTAGGAAATTTTTAGGTAGTGGCTCTTTGTTATTATAATTATTATTAGCACCGCGTCTTACTACCCGTTCGGGTTATACGCACTTACGCTAATGTGTAATGGTAGGGTGATTGTGAGATGAAATGAAGGACATAGAGTTTAACGTGGAATCCAAACCACGGTGGCGACCTGGCATTCCACACATTCACAAGATGTCTTGGCTCTTTGTTAATGCCGCCCTTAGGAAGTGTGTGTGTATGTGTGTGTGCGCACGTGTGTGTGTGTGACTGTGTATCAGAACAAATCAATACTTATTTGTTAGTGTATCTTTTCGGACATTTATTAATTTGATTGCATGTACTTAGTTTATTATTTGTATGGATAAATACTGCCTATTCAGGCCTTGGGAAGAGTAGCTAACATCAAAAAGTCAAGATTCTCTTTTACAGATAGCAGCAGAGAGTATTTTTTATGAACAGTTCAAAAATAATAACTTACTTATTTATCATTTGCTTGCTCAGCGATGGTGAAATATTAATCTAAATATAAATTGACCCAAAAGGTAAAGCTTTTTATTTATTTTTATTTATGAAGTCATGAAGCGTCGACATTTATCAAAAACTAAAGTTCAATATTTTGACGATCACAATACTTTCTCTCTCCAAGGGGTCGAGAAAGTAAAAACTCCAAAGAGCTTCTAGGGCCGTCAATTTTTTTAAAAGTTAAAAACTACTCTACATAAATTCTTAAGTCTTACGGCATTCGATTTTAAAAATATTTCAGAGGAAGGCCTTTCTTAATAACTTATAGAGGCGTGTGACTACTCTATAATTATATAATATAATTTAAAATGTTATATATTTGTATGTGTGTTTAAACTTAAATCACATTTATGGGGGGTGCCAAAGTAAAAAAGGTGTCAAATATTCAAAGGCTTTTGACATAATATGCAAATTAATTGTCTTTCTTTTTTCCCTTTTAAGATATGATTAAAAATCCCTGGCATTGATACTGTGAAGGATTTAGTAAATAGCTAAGGTGTGAGAGGTTTAATAGAGAAGTATTAATATCTTTGGACACGAATTTCTCAGTCAACATTGAAATTATTAGACCGCTGTTCGGTGTCAAAGAGATGCCGCAGTCTTGAGAGCGTGCCGATGCTGTACTAGAGTCCTTCTTGCATTCAGACTAATAATATCCTAGACTAGTGTTATCCACTTACACCGGCACACCTCACAGGCCACACCCCACACATCACAGGTTGGCACACCTCACGGGCCACACCCCAAACATCACAGGCCGGCACACCTCACGGGCCACACACCCACACATCACAGGCTGGCACACCTCACGGGCCACACCCCACACATCACAGGCCGGCACACCTCACGGGCCACCACCCCACACATCACAGGCCGGCACACCTCACGGGCCACACCCCACACATCACAGGCCGGCACACCTCACGGGCCACACCCCACACATCACAGGCCGGCACACCTCACAGGCCACACCACACACATCACAGGCCGGCACACCTCACGGACCAGACCACACACATCACAGGCCGACACACCTCACACCTCTAGAGTATTTGACTGATGATTGAAATGTTCCTTGTGGAGGAAACCTCCCTTACCTCTCTATATATCTTGAATGACTTCTCTACTCATTGTGTTGTTTGTCATTTCTTACAAACAAGAGAAGATAATAGTATTTTAATCAGGCCTATATGATTTTATTAAACTACACTCGCACAATTGATTTCAAAATACACTGAGAACTGCATTACAACAAATGAGTGGAAAACTAAGTAATGCTTCCAATTGTATTCTATTTAGTGACATTATCTTTGTTCAGTTCATCCTTCAGTAAATTGTATTCTTGACTTGTTTCCCTCAAGCAGCCCCTTTTCCGGCTACCTGAGTTTCCTGGAGCTGACGTCACGGCGAGAAAGTTAAAGTGGGAGAAGATTTGCAAGTTTTAACACGTGATCGCGCCTGGCGGATGGAAGGGAAAGATAGGAGGATAAGCATACTCTCCGCCCCCTCCACTACATAACTATATCTATATATTAAGACAAATAACTAAACAACGTACAATAATACTGACTGATTTGCTTAAATAGTTTAATGTAATATTTCAGTTACTTCACTCATGTATAGTATTCCATTTTCTAACAGATATACCTTTGTTCATTCGAGATGACAGCGCTCACGGTTCGTGCCCCGTGAAGGGAAAAACATTTGTAATATTATTTGTTTCTTGACAAGGACTCACAACTTTTGGGGACGGTTCATTTATGATTCTTTTATTTGTTTACTAGCTTTTGCCCGCAGCTTAGCTCGCGTTAATGTTTATTTTGTCAATAAATCCAGGTTGTCGGTCGACACAGGAAATATATGAAAATAAAAATGATGAACTTATTCAGGTTGTTGGTCAATACAGGTAGAGATAAAGAAACATACAAACTACACAATATAAATAAGGATTAAGTGTTGGTTTAAAAAAGAAGTAGCGGAGTGTGTGTCAGTAGAGTCATAGGTTATGCCTTGCCGCGAATTGAAAATCCCACTCCATCTTAAATTTTACCTACAGTTAATTAACATCTCTTATTTACTCAGCTTGATCTTGGCCATCGCAATCATTGGAACAGAATAGCTCATTATTTTAGTACGCTCCTATATACTAGGCCTATGTTGTATGTCCTTCCATCTGGCATAAATACATACAAATTCTGGGAATTGGACACACGCGAACATGCTACATATAGCTGGCCATGGGAAAATATGGCTTTTCCAAATGCACCCCTGCTACCTGCAATGTTTGCCTTTGCGCTTTGTTAATAGTAATAGCAAAACTAACTTTGATTGGAAACTTGAGTCTTTTGAATCGAAATGGTAGGTCAGTGGGGATTATTAGGATTCGCGGTATGATCACCTATTCCCCTTTTCCCACATCTGTTAAAATGGTGGCACAGATTATATTTTGCACTAATTGTGTAATCCAAAGCATCATCCCATTACATAATCGGGGTATATCTAAATATCGCATAAGCATAACTGGTACACCTAATTTCAATTGTAGTTTATGTGAGCGTACACCCGATAGCACCAGAGAATAAAAAAAAATAGCGGGATATGAAGTGATTGTATTTATCGACAAATACTCCTTTATTTCTCCCTGCACCTCTTTCAAAATGTCAGTGTTGATTTTGTTAACGATTACATTTTTTGTTGCAAGAATAGCTCTTTCACACAACCAGTGATCACAATTAAAATTTAGTAGTAAGTCTGGGTTAACTTTAACAATTACAGAATACCCCCGTAAGTAAAATACAACCTTCAGAATCTGTGTCAAAACGTCCATCGCCAATTTTCAATAGTGTTTATGCGTAATGTCCTGAATCTACGTCATTATAAAGGTGGACTCTCATATTCGTTGTTAGGCTGACTTTTTTAATTCTTTCACATAATCTTGATGACTTGAGACAGGCTTTGATTTTATCTGCATGTGTGCACCTCTGGATCACCAGTAGAGTTGGTCGGAAGTCACCAGCAAGTAAAACTACCATTCCTCCCATAATATCTGTACTGTCTCACAAGTCCTCAAGAGTTCGGTTTAACGCCTCAATAGCTTTTTTGTGGGACATCGTACTTTCGTCCCACATTAAAAGTTTACATTGCGGTAGCATTATACCTTGAGAGCTATTTTTGCTGAAATTGCAGATGGTTGACTCTTCCTGTGCAATTGCAAGATTTAATGGCAATTTTAGAACGGAATGTGCAGTACGCCCACCGTTCAGTAGTGTAGCTGATATACCGGAAGGAGACCTGGTGATCTAGGGGTAAGGTGTCAGACTTCTATGCTGGCGGCCGGGGTTCAATCCTCGGTCCCGGCAAAGATTTATCTGATTACCAAACCCTTCCTTCACCTCTGACAAGACATCTTGTGAATGTGGGGAATGCCAGGCCTCCACCGTGGTTCGGATTCCACGTTAAACTGTAGGTCCTACATTTCATCTCACAATCACCCTACCATTACACATTAGCGTAAGTGCGTATAACCCGAATGGGTAGTAAGACGCGGTGCTAATAATAATAATAATAATAATAATAATGATATACCGGAGGAAGCCACGACAACAGCAATTTTATGGTCTTTTCTTATAAACGCCAATAATTAGTTCAGCAAAAACGTTTTCTTGGTTCCTCCAGGGGCGTCGAGAAAGAGGAGTAAACCATTCCCTGACTCAAGTTGACGTAACACCTGTTGAAATACGTGACTTTGTTCTGGAAGCAACTGAGGAACTAATTCAGTTACTTTCTGTTCAATGCTGTGAAATCATATTTTAATTCCCGAGTAATTTCATCGTTTAAGTCATTTTCATCTGATCGTCGAGGGCTTTCCATTCCAAAATCTTGAAGCTTCTTCCCCGTCATTGTCATAACCTGGTTTTCAATTTTCGTCAGTGCTTCGTAGTAGATGTGCTTATTAAAAGTCATATCTCCATGTACTTGCTATAGCCACCGCAAAATATCTTCCACCATCTACTCTTTGTACTTATCCCACAGCGTTTGAGGATTGGAAAGACCGCAAGATGATATGAGGGTTGCGTATATTTCCCTAATTCTGTCTGGTGATCGGCACTGCATGGCTTCCTCCATAGTTTCATATGTTCCGAATTCCTGACCAATGACAATTTTAAGGTCTCTATAGCTAGTGGGACCTCGAACATGATACAATAACATGCGCAGACAGAAGCTTTCAAAGCACGTTACATGGATGGTGTAGACACAACCAAGAGCGTCTGATGATTTAACCCCTGGCAAATCTTTAACAGGTGTACCTTGAACGTGGCGTTTCCACTCCTTTTTTTGAGATGTTCCATGTATAATAACGGGGTCTTGTGAATAAAATAATGTTTTAGCGAAAGTATCTGTCTGATAAAGCTGGAAAAAGGCAGTTAATGTGGATTTATGAGGTGATGAAATCCTTTCCTGGAAATTACTCTCATTAAAGAAAACACCATGTCCATTTTCTAAGTGTACGGCAAGATGTGTAACAGTCAGATATCTTTCGTGTAAGGGTAAACTAAGGAGCCGCCACACTGCCTCATTACTACTGATATATTGCCCTGCTTGATAGGTTTGTACTTCATTAAGAGTTTGCGCTAACCCTTCGTTACGCAGTTCGAAGATCACCTGATCGTTCCCTTTATTAATGTATTTGCAAATATATTTAATAGCACGAGCAGAGTTGCAGCCATCTACATTAATGAGGGCATTAAATATTTTACATAGAATGGGTGAATACGGCCCAACTCAGCTATTATAAAAAGTTTGGACCACCCCACTGCGAGTCTGAATAGTAACACTTCTACCACCATCTTCGGGTGCTTTTCGTCTGTATAAAGGATAACCCTTATCATTGTTGCCATTTTCTTTTAGCAGCTCTCGGGGAGATTTTATTGTACATTTTCTATTTTTCATGCAAGGCGATGCTGAATTGCGTGCCCCACAGGGACCATGAAAATGTTTCTGACTACGGTATCGTGCAAATCCTTATCTTGTTCTGGATCCGGAATCTTGGCGCTTATTATGTTATCTATTTGGTTGGGACGCAGCTTTTCTTGCAACCAAATAAGAATGTTGCCATGTGGCAGTCCTCGATTCTGACTTTCAATGGAATACATGTGGCACTGGGCGTTTCCAAATAATTTTCCTCTTGTAATAACATTCATTAGTTTTTGGACCTTTAAACGAAACACGCGGGCAACTAAGTCTTATCGGTCAGTAGCTCTTTGCCCGGGCATAAGCTCTTCTGTTATTTCCTCCATGAGGGATTGCCGGTGAAAGTCACGAATAGGTCAGGTCTGCCGTAAGTGCGCACATAGGCGAAAGCGTATTGTGTGTATTCATGCAGATAGCGGGGGCTGTTCACAAAAGTATAGGGAAGAATAACAATTCCTCCTAAATTGTTGGGGTTTATATTACCATCCGTGCTAATCGCATCTTGCAGGTGAATGTAATTTTTAGCTCGCAGCTATTTCTGGTTTAAAGAAATGTAACAAAGACGTTCGCTCTCTACTTTGATGTGCATATCTACTAAAAATTGTTGAAAGAGCTGTCATTACCGCGGAAGAAGGTTAAAGTCATTTTCTCGAAGCACCATGTGATAGCCGTAAAAATCCATGCATGACAATTTTTTATTGGGAACTGGCTATTTTGTAGTCGGATTAATGAGTGGGATATCAAAATGGTATCCCGAGTGTCCCTTGCTAAAAATTAATGGGTAATGCAAAGCATCATAAAACTTATGAGTATCGGCTACGCATGTAAGTGTATTTATCTGTGCTCGTAACAATATGTCTCGTGAAGAGAACTGGTCACCACTCACCAGGACAGCAACTTCATTAATTGTGGGTGCATTATAGCGCCTCTCATGTTCGCCACGTGAAGTTGGATCAGCATGGATGACAACCATATAATCTACTTGAGGCCAGTTCTCTATTGCGGTTTTAAATGTATTTATCAAAATGTTGTGGTTATGTATCATTCTTTGAATTTTTAGTGCCGCATCTCTTTCAACTCCTTGAATATATAGGCAACGACAGTTTACTTCATTTCCTTTATCGCCCATAAAATAAACTTGCAAGAATTTATGCTGTTGGTTGTTTGTTGGAAAATGTGATCCAATTTTATGATATATCAGACCTTGTATGGTAAAGGTTGGTGAAGACACGGGCATTCTTATCTCCTTACCTACTCCAAAATATGTTATTTGAAAGCATGAGTTATACTTTATAATTCTATTTAAAAAGCGCCGTGATTCATTTGCATCATATAAATATAGAGTTTTCATAGGTTGTTCTTGTTCACCAAGTAAAGGAAGAGAAACTTTGCCATTAGAACTACATCTCGGCTCTCTCATCTTCCATTTTAAAGCATCACAAAAGTGTCATTTTTTATTTATCAATATAATATTATACTATGATTTTTGTAATCAAGTAAAGGATCGTATTCAAATCCAGAATTATTAAATACGGACCAACTATTACGCATAAAAGTTTGTCGGCGTTCGGTTTGCATTTCTGCATGAAAGATTCTTCTCGCCTGCGAATGTTGTGTAGTTTCTCAGTAGCTCTCAAATCTCTCTGGCGTTCATCTTGCTCATCTAAACGGAGCTGCATTTGATAAAGAATCTCAGTAGCTCTCTAAAGTCTCTGGCGTTCAGCTTGCTCATCTAAACGGAGCTGCGTTTGATGAGGCGTCTCAGAAGCTCTCAAAGCTCTCTGACCTTCATTTTGTTCATTCAAACCGTGCTGCATTTGATGAGGCATCTCAGTTGCTCTCAAAGCAGCTTGGCATTCAGCTTGTACATCTAAACGGATATGCGTTTGAAGGAGCATTTCAGTAGCTCTCAGAGCTCAGGCTATCGGCTTGTTCCTCCAAACGCAATTGTGTTTGAAACGGCTTTTCAGCTGCTCTCATAGAAGCTGGTGGGTGGCTTGGTCCTCCCGTCTTTCCTGGCTTTGAGAAGGTGTCTCATCAGCTTTCAAAGCAGCTTGTCGCTCCACTCTTTTTTGCCTCCTTAATTCGGCATGAACGGAGGATTCTTGGGATCCATCAATTTCAGCTGTCCGTGCTCGCGATGAGCTCCTGGATAAGTTAGAATTACGTTTGCGAGGCATTTAAAAAAATAAAATAAAAAATACTTTTTTTTAAGAAAAAAAGAAGATACCTAACCAAAAATTTAAAAAAATAACTATTTCCTTAAAGGTAAAAAAAAAAGAATTAGAAGTAAGATAACTATCCTAAAAATAATAAATAATAAAACTATCGTTCAAGGAAAAAAATGAACAATATAAACTGAAAACGTTAAATCAATTACTATTATTAAAATAGGATTAAACACAGATGTATAAACGGTAACTAATCAATGTTTGTAAACAAATGAATCCAAACATGTATTGTTATTTCCCATCGATACGGTCCCCCAACTCTCTTTCTTCCCTTTCTTCAAACTTCACAATTATGATTGTATTTATATTCATATTAACTTTAGTAAGGAGAAATTGATTGAGAATATTATGTAAGGAACGAGCTTGTGAGAATATTAGATCACTACATATAATAATTGAAAGAGATAATTACAGTTATCCTATTAGAAAAAAAATAGGCCTTATTAAATATTAGATTAGAATTTGTAATATAATGATTAGATGAACATTTAGTTAATATGTAATATGTGCAATAATTTTAACATATTACATATTAACTAAATGTTCATCTAATCATTATATTACAAATTCTAATATAATATTTAATAAGGCCTATTTTGTTTTTAATAGGATTACTGTAATTATCTCTTTCAATTATTATATGTAGTGATCTAATATTCTCACAAGCTCGTTCCTTACATAATATTCTCTTTCACAATTATGAGTTTAAAATAGCCATATATAATACAAAACTATACCGCGTTTTAAAATGTGCTCAGCACCACCTATCGGATTTTGGGAGTAATGAAATCTTAGTACATTAAATAGTATAAATCGATACCGCGCAATCTATCGAGTTGTTATAGTACTAAACGTTAAAGGCACTTTAGTAAAAATAATGTTTTTATTTGAGTTCATCACAGTATAATACCAAACTTCTTATGACAATTTTGTCATTTACCATAACGGGTGAACAGACACAGATTAATTAACTTAATGTAATTATTTTTAATCATTTTAAGATAGATGTGCCTAAAAAAAACTTGGGAACAGGTTTTTATTAATCATTTTAAGATAGATGTGCCTAAAATAACTGGAGAACAGATTTTAATTCGGGATATAAGATTTTCTTCCAGGATACCGCAGGTCCCTTTTTCTGTACTCCAGGCATCATGATTCAATTCATGTTCAGTAGGTCGAGTTGTTATGTCGGACGACCGTCAAAAGTTATTTTTTTTCTATCCCTCAGGAAAATTACTTTTTTTCTGGATGATAGGTACCATATGTCCTTTTGTGTACCCATGACAACGTGTATGCAAAATTTTATGATGATCGACCCTGTAGTTTGGGCATGAAGGCGTAACAAACAAACACTCAAACAAATTCACATTCGCATGTATAATATTAGTTAGGATAATTGAAGTCATTTATGTGAATTTAATTACGTGTCTATTCAGCGTTATTGTTATAATAGACAAGCTGAATATCCAATATTCTGCTATTTAGCTTCTTAGGGAAATAGGATAATTAGAATTTGATTAATAAATGATGTGTTTGGTCACGATGAACGCAGACCCTAACAGTTCATTGACTATTACGTGATTGATATTGTTCTGTGTATACTGTAGTAAGTACTGTATCTATCAATAGTATCATAGAGGAGATAAATGACACTGTATATACTGTAGTGAGTACTGTATCTATCAATATTATCATTTTAGAGGGAAATGACACTGTCTATACTGTAGTAAGTACTGTATCTCTCAATAATATCATAGAGGAGGGATATTACACTGTATATACTGTAGTAAGTACTGTATCTCTCAATATTATCATTTTAGAGGGCAATGACACTGTCTATACTGTAGTAAGTACTATATCTCTCAATAGTATCATAGATTAGGGAGATGGCGCTGTTTACAATGTATTAAGTAGGCCTACTGTATCTCTCAATATTATCAGTGTAGAGAGAGAGATGACACTCTCTATACTAGAGAGAGTAGTGTGTTACCTTGGATTGAAAGACACACATTCACGGAACAAACACACTCACGATATTACAAAGTGCAAGTCCCAGAAGAAGCCGCCTAGCGGAGCCATGAGTAGCTTTTCAGACGTAACCACATAAACCACGTTATTTGGAATGTATGATTATAAAACTACAACAGTTCCAATGGGAGCGAATACCTTACAAAGTTCTACAGCTAAAAAAAAGTTAATATTTTAAACAATGTTTAATGTGAAATGTCACAAATTTGAGATTAAGAGTAATAATAAGAGGATCATATTTATATTGTATAGCTTCCCTCAAATGAATGCGTAATTTTTAATTGAGTTACACAATAACGTATAGCTGATAATGGATGCTTAGCAGGTTTAATGCTTCAGGTCTGGCATTCACAATAATTTATCGGCAACCTTATTGATAGATAATATATATCTGATTTCACTTTCACCCTGTCCTTAAAGCTTGAAGACTAGTTGTTATTCCCGTCACTGGGAGCAGCGCGCATTGTCACGTGTGTGTGTAAGTAACATGGCCTACAATCTCCCATGACACGTGGCAACTATTACTTTCCAACGGACTCTACTTAGTAGTCGGCGTCAGTCATTTCACATAATACATGTTGACAGATTGGTATCAGATGACATATTGGTTGTCAATAAGTTTGTAACGAAGTCACTCTGGCTGAGTGGGGAGAGACGAACTAGTAACCTCCAAGATCTACACAATGAAGATATGCGCCTGATGATATTTAGGGATGTAGCCCAAATGTGGCGTAACTGTCTGGTTAATACTTACAACTAATCTTGATATGTGTTTTCAGGTGAACAATCGACTCGTTATCATTCAAATCTAAAACAGCAATACGATTAACTCAAAAACTTCCATTCCTATTCTGCCATTAAAACGAGGGATTTCAAGGGGCATCCATTATACCTAGATTTCTAGCCCGTGAAACCATATCTTCCCTCGCACACCCCTCCCCCCTTGACACTCAGGAGGAAGTCTAGATTTGTGTCAATCTGGCGCATTTCAATTAGCATAGGATTACTCTTTACAAACAGTTATCTTCTCTTATAAATAAAAATGAATGGCTAAATGTGTTGTTATTATTATTAGCACCACGTCTTACTACCTGTTCGGGTTATACGCTTTAAGTACTAAATACGCTAATGGATTAGGAATTAGGAAGGTTGAATTGGAGGAAGTGAACCCGCATTTGCGTGGAGGGAGAGTGGAAAACCATTTAGGAAAAACCACCCCCAGTTCACCCGACCGAGATTCGAACCTCGATCTCCCCGTCCTCAGCAGTCGAGCTCGACACGACAAGCGCGTTAGCCAACTACGCCACCGAGGCGGGTCTAAATGTGTTGCTAACCACAAAACTCGAGAACGTCTTGACCAATTCAGCTATTTTTTTTCTCTAATATTAGTTGAAGTCCGAGGAAGGTTCTTATGAAGAGAAAAATTGGAAAAACTGCACTGAAAAACGTAAAAACCACATTTTTCTTTTTCCCATTCAAACTGTTCCTTGCGGTCAATTCTAGGGATGGCGAACTGAGATAGATTAATTAAATAATCGGTTTTTTTTTGGGTCGTGAAGATCGATTTGAGCAATGAATCGATTAAGTGAATCGATCTCAGACACCGTAAAATAGACTTTCAATTCATTTACTTACTGTTTTGTTTTATTCAAATAAAACAAAAGAGTACCAAACCATAATATAAAGAAAAAAACATTTGAAATTTAATTATTAACTTCGAATGAATCCGTAGATTTGACACTTTCTCTTTATGAACGTAACCTTAAAATTAATATAAACTACTTGAATGCATCCGTAGATTTGACACTTTCTCTTTCTACGATATACAATTTGAATTTGACAGTTTTTCAGTAGATTCTCAATTAGTGCGTGTTATTTTCTTGGATGTGTTTAATCTTAGCTTCTCAATCGACACATTTACTTATTGTTTCGTTTTATTAAAATAAAACAAAAGAGTATCAAACCATAATATAAAGAAAAAACATTTGAAATTTAATTAGTAACCCTATAATTATGAACTTATCCTTAAAATTAATATATACTACTTGAATGCATCCGTAGATTTGACACTTTCTCTTTTTACGATATACAGTTTGAAGTTCCTAGATTTATCTTTGGTTGATTGGTTTATTTTGTGTGTGATTCCATTTATACTCAGTCCAAAACTCATGCCTCCTATAAGACGCAGGCGGAGCAATTTGGGTCGAACAACTCTAAACGCTAGAAAACAAGCTAATTTTCATTCTAATCGGACTGCACAGCAACGTGAAGAGCGAAATGAAATTGAAAGGATTCGGATATCACAAACCCGTGCAGCACGTCATTCAGTTAATAATCTTGCAGGTTTGAAACGAGTTGTTTTCA
Organism: Timema cristinae; assembly: GCA_039000515.1. NCBI lineage: Eukaryota > Metazoa > Arthropoda > Insecta > Phasmatodea > Timematidae > Timema > Timema cristinae. The sequence goes on from JBCFYV010000100.1 coordinate 15,673,127, forward strand.
TTTACGATGTTTAAATTGACTACAATGCTTACCAATGCGTTTCTATTTGACCTATGGACTCAGTTTGCCCACATTGTAAGGCATTGAAATACAAAAATGAAGTCGTTGGATAGTGTTGCGCTAATGGCAAAGTGAAATTAGTGCCGTTGATTCAACCACCAAAGCCATTGTACTCATTGGTTTCAGAAACCGGAACGGATTCAATACATTTCCTTACTAATATTCAAAATATAACAACTGCTTCCAAATGACTTATTTGGGGCAACAAATGTAGTTCGGGAGAACTTCATGCCAACTTTCAAGGTAATATATAACAAACAGACTTATCCCCTGTATTGCTTTGTTTATTTTATTTTATGGTTTTTGTAACAAAAGTAATAAACCTGTCTTTTTAATTCACAGATACAAGGCCAAATATATCACCGAACAGGTTCACTGTTGCTGGTGTCAGATGGCAACTACAAATTCCTGCAAATTTATTTCATGGGCAATTCAACACAAGAAATTGATCTGCGTTGTGCACATAACAGTTCAGTGAAGAGGACTAGTGTAGATGCATTACCAAACTTTCTTTCATCAACACAATCAGTTGATTATATTGTTCAAAACTGCACTGGATCTCATACCATATGATAAGCACAAAATTGTAATTAGAGCTGATAAAACTCCTGTGGGCCAACATTCAAGACGTTTCAATGCACCAACAATGGATGAAGTTGCCATTGTTATAGTTGGAGAAAATTTGGAAGCCCATGATATTGTTTTACATCGCCGAAATGATCAGTTACAGCGTGTGTATGAAACACACCGCTCATATGATGTGCTACAATATCCCATCATGTTTTGGCAAGGTGAAGATTGTTACCACTTCTCAATCAAGATGATAAATCCCCTTGCAGGAAGTTAAAAATTTGGTTTAGCAATGGAGATTTTGTATCAGCTAATATATGTATTATATGCAAGTTTAATCACTGTCATTAAAACAATAATTTATTTTAAAGGTGCCGAAATCAACAAAAAAGTCAGTTCAATGAACTATTATTCATACCGCCTGATGGTTCGTGAAAATGAAGATTGTCACATCTTGAAATGTCAGCAATTATTTCACCAATATGCAGTTGATATGTATACCAAAATTGAAACAGAGCGATTGACATTCATCAGGTTGAACCAGACCAAACTCCGTTCTGAAGAGTATATTCACCTTCGAGATGCGATTAATACTGATGGAAATGCAGAGAATGTCGGCCGGATGACAATTCTTCCAGCAACATACATCGGAAGTCCTCGACATATGCATGAATATGCTCAAGATGCCATGTCGTATGTTCGTCATTATGGCACAGCAGATTTATTTATCACTTTCACATGCAATCCGCAGTGGATAGAAATAAAACTTGAGTTATTCCCTGGTCAATCACCCATTGATCACCATGACATTACGGCAAGAGTCTTTAAACAAAAGTTGAAATCTTTAATGGATTTCATTGGGAAACATAGCGTGTTTGGCGAGACGCGCTGCTGGATGTATTCTGTGAAGTGGCAGAAACGTGGATTGCCTCATGCACATATTCTGATTTGGTTGGTTGAGAAGATAAGACCAAATGAAGTTTAAGTGATATCAGCTGAAATCGCTGATGTACAAATAGATCTAGGCTTGCATGAAGTAGTTATAAAAATCATTATTCATGGCCCCTGTGGAACACTTAATCAAAATTCACCGTGTATGGTGGATGGTAAATGTTCGAAGCGTTATCCATGGGCATTAGTAGCAGAAACAATCACCGGAAATGATGGTTAACCACTGTATCGTCGCCGATCGACTGCAGACAACATAAGATCAACAATAATTGTGAAAGTTAATAAACAAGACATTGAAATTGATAATCGTTGGATTGTTCCATATTCACCGATCCTATCAAAGACTTTCAAGAAGCCCATCAATGTTGAATCTTGCCATTCCGTGAAATCTATCAAATACATTTGTAAATATGTAACCAAAGGAAGTGACATGGCTGTTATTGGAGTTAGTGCATAGAATTCCAATGACAAAGTTACCCAATACCAAATGGGCCGGTATGTTAGCAGTAATGAAGCAATTTGGCACATTCTTTCTTTTACTATTCATGAAAGACACCCAAATGTTGTTCACTTAGCCATACACTTAGAAAATAGTCAAAGAGTATATTTCACGGCACAGAACGCATTACAACGAGCTGTTCAACCACCATCTACAACCTTGACCAGTTTTTTTGAAATGTGTCAGAGTGATGATTTCGCCCGAACACTGATATACTCCAAAATGCAAAAATATTATACTTGGAATCAATTCACAAAGAAATTTCAACGACGGAAACAAGGAAAACCAGTTCCAGGTTACCCAAATGTATATTCCACCGATGCAATAGGTCGAATTTATTCAGTTCATCAAGCAACGGGGAGAGTTTTTATATGCGATTTCTATTAGTCAATATTCGAGGCCCAACATCATTCCAACAGTTACGAACTGTTAATGGTGAATTGTGTGGCTTTTACAGAGTAGCCTGTCAATGTTTGCAACTGTTATAAAATGACGCTCATTGGGATCAAACTCTCAATGATGCTATAATTTCTTCACAAGCTCATAAAATACGAACATTGTTTTCTATAATTATATTAACATGCTTCACATCAAAACCAATTGATTTATGGATCAAATACAAAGATGATATGTGTGACGATATCTTGCATCAAATGCGCATTAGAACAGGAAATCCAAATTTAAAAGTCAGTGAAGAAATTTACAACGAGGCGTTAATCACAATTGAGGGCATGTGCTTGATGATGTCAAACAAAGTATTATATCAATTAGGCATGGCCACGCCAAATCGCCCAATGTACGACGCTTTTAATCAAGAGTTGCAACGCGAAAATCTGTACGATCTCAATGCTTTAAGAGTATCAGTCCGAATAAATCTTCCGCTGTTGAACCAACAACAAAAGTATGTATTTGATACTCTTATGGAAGTTGTATATGATGGAGCTGGAGGGATATACTTCTTGGACGCTCCCGGTGTTATATGAAACACTTTTTTGATTTCTTTGATTTTAGCAACAATTCGCTCACACAATGAAATTGCACTCGCACTTGCTTCATCAGGCATTGCAGCTACATTGTTGGAAGGTGGTCGAACAGCCCATTCAGCGCTAAAATTGCCGTTGAATATGCAAAGCAACGAGACTCCGATCTGCAACATTTCGAAGAACTCTTTAATGGCAAAGGTTTTGCAGCAATGTAAATTGATAGTGTGGGATAAATGCACGATGGCACATAGAAGGTCTTTGGAGGCATTAGACCGAACCATGCAAGATCTGCGTAGCAATCAAAACCGATTGGGTGGTGCGATGATTTGGTTAGCAGGAGATTTTCGTCGAACATTGCCAGTGATTCCAAGGTCAACGACAGCTGATGAAATTAATGCAAGTTTAAAATCCTCCGTTTGATGGAAACACGTAAAAATACTAAACTTAAGCAAGAATATGCGTGTCGAGTTGCAAAATGAAAGATCTGGAGAAATATTTTCAAAACAACTCATTGAAATAGGTAATGGCAACTTTGCTTTAGACTCTTTCCCTGGCTGCGTTATCTTTCCTGACAATTTTTGTCAGTTTACTGATTCAAAAACAAAAACTGAACTCATTCAAAAGGTGTTCCAAAACGTTGCTCAAAATTACATAGATCATATTTGGTTGAGCGAACGAGCTATATTGGGTCCCAAAACATGGATGTAAATGAATTAAATTTAAAAATTCAAAATGAAATTGCCGGTGAATTGAGGACATACAAATCAGTTGATTCTGCTACTAACCAAGATAATGTCGTCAACTTTCCACCCATATTTTTGAACTAACTGGATTTGCCAAGATTGCCACCTCACAATCTTCAATTAAAGGTCGGATAGGTGATCATAATGTTGCGGAATATCAACCAACTGCGTCTTTGTAACGGCACACGGCTAGTGGTAAGAAAATTACTGAACAACGTGATCGAAGCAACTAAACAACGTGATCGAAGCAACTATTGTAAAGGGAAAGTATAAAGGAGAAGACGTTTTGATACCACGCATCCCAATGATTCCGACTGACATACCGTTTGAATTTAAACGACTGCAGTTTCCAGTGCGGCTTGCTTTCGCTATGACCATAAATAAATCCCAGGGGCAGTCATTGAGTGTTTGCGGCATTAATCTTGAAAACCCATGTTTCTCGCATGGCCAATTGTATGTTGCCTGTTCCGTTGTTGGAAAACCATCAGCTTTGTTTGTTTACGCGCCAGGTAATCAAACAAAAAATATCGTGTACCATAAAGCGTTTTAATAAAAATATCATTTAACACAATATTACTAAAGTATTACAGTGTACGAAATAGAAAACTGAATTTTGTAAGTAGATGTTGTTTATTATTATGACATTAAAAATACATAGAAAAGTATATTAACATTATGCAAATGTATTGTTTATTACACGGTAATTATATGATAGTAAATAAATAAAGTGATCACTCTGAAATAAGTTTATATTCAATTTTTTGTTTAAATTACACATTTGTGACTGTATAGTATCACAAACTTATCTGTTATAGTGACCATTACTGAAAATTAAAGATGTCATCACGACATGTGCACTTTATAAGCGACGCCATTACCAGAAGTTGACCAGAAAAGATAAGTTTGTGGGACTTTCACAGTCCAATAGCTTTTGACAGAACGACGTCTGTCGGGTGAGCTAGTATAAGAATACAGAATGGGATTTTTATTTTCTTCTTTTAATTTGAAAACTACTGTTTTTATCAATTTATTTGTTGATCGTTTTAATACATACATTTTTTGGAAAGTTCCACATTACATTCATCGTGATTTTGACAGCTAGAAAAGCCACTAGACTTATTTTCACGTGTTCATGCGTCAAGTCACGTGATCTGCATCAGTCACTTCTGATATATATTATTAATACCTATAACATAACACTTCTTAAAATACTTAAATACAAGTTTGTACTTTCTAAAATGGCTTTCCAATTAAAATTGTATTTCCATACCTGAGGGCTTGGAATTGTATCTTAATTTTTTCATCTTTTTGGGCTAGAAATGCTGAATTTGAACATAACTTATGAATTAGGGCATGACCGATTATATTAAGCGTTTCTTATTAGAAACAATAACTAGTTTGACATTATTTGCTGTTTACAGGAGCCTAACACAAAAATTGAAATTCCTTTGGATGCTATAACTTCACTCTACACTATATTTAAACTCTTTCCTGTTGGTGCTAGTAATAATAAAGAAGAGTTGCAAGCACGAATAATTGATTGTTAAAGAGTTAGATCCAATGAAAGTTACGTAGTACTTTAACAACCTTTGAGATTTTTTGATTTAATTTTTTTTTTATAAAAACATCTTGGGGCCCCCCATGGGAAATTTTTATTTTACCACGTGTTCCTGCATCTTTTGAGCTAGGGCTTATTTGCCTTAAATTTCAGCTTCTTAGGTCTACTGAGCTTCAGGCGTATTTTGATTTTGTTTTTCCGGACAGGCCCCCATTATGGGGACCCTGATTAGAATTTTCTGTCATCACTCTTATGGTCTAGCGGCTACTTGCCTGCAAAATTTTATCTCCCTGGGTCTTTTGGGCCTCAATATTTTTTTTGGTTGGTCAGAGGAACTTTTAATTAATATAGTGAAGGTACTAATTTGCTTATGTACGTATTTAATACTACCCACTTCGATGGCAGCATGGTATACGGTGTCATTTTTCCCTAAATTATTTATAATTTTTTCTCTGTTGAAATGTGGATACATTTCCTTTTCTTCCTTAGTACCTTCCTCATCCCTAGCACATTAAAGTAATTAGTACACTTGCTTTACTTCCTTTGAACATTCCTCATCCCTAGCACATTAAAGTAATTAGTACACGTGCTTTACTTCCTTAGAACCTTCCTCATCCCTAGCACATTAAAGTAATTAGTACACTTGCTTTACTTCCTTTGAACATTCCTCATCCCTAGCACATTAAAGTAATTAGTACACGTGCTTTACTTCCTTAGAACCTTCCTCATCTCTAGCACATTAAAGTAATTAGTACACGTGCTTTACTTCCTTTGAACCTTCCTCATCCCTAGCACATTAAAGTAATTAGCACACTTGCTTTACTTCCTTTGAACATTCCTCATCCCTAGCACATTAAAGTAATTAGTAAACGTGCTTTACTTCCTTTGAAACTTCCTCATCCCTAGCACATTAAAGTAATTAGTAAACGTGATTTACTTCATTTGAACCTTCCTCATCCCTAGCACATTAAAGTAATTAGTAAACGTGCTTTACTTCCTTTTAACCTTCCACATCCCTAGCACATTAAAGTAATTAGTACACGTGCTTTACTTCCTTAGAACCTTCCTCATCTCTAGCACATTAAAGTAATTAGTACACTTGCTTTACTTCCTTTGAACATTCCTCATCCCTAGCACATTAAAGTAATTAGTACACGTGCTTTACTTCCTTAGAACCTTCCTCATCTCTAGCACATTAAAGTAATTAGTAAACGTGCTTTACTTCCTTTGAACATTCCTCATCCCTAGCACATTAAAGTAATTAGTACACGTGCTTTACTTCCTTAGAACCTTCCTCATCTCTAGCACATTAAAGTAATTAGTACACGTTCTTTACTTCCTTTGAACCTTCCTCATCCCTAGCACATTAAAGTAATTAGTACACGTGCTTTACTTCCTTTGAACCTTCCTCATCCCTAGCACATTAAAGTAATTAGTACACGTGCTTTACTTCCTTGAAACCATTCCTCATCTCTAGCACATTAAAGTAATTAGTACACGTGCTTTACTTCCTTTGAACTTCCTCATCCTAAGCACATTAAAGTAATTAGTACACGTTGCTTTACTTCCTTAGAACCTTCCTCATCTCTAGCACATTAAAGTAATTAGTACAAGTGCTTTACTTCCTTAAACCTTCCTCATCCCTAGCACATTAAAGTAATTAGTACACGTGCTTTACTTCCTTAGAACCTTCCTCATCTCTAGCACATTAAAGTAATTAGTACACTGCTTTACTTCCTTTGAACATTCCTCATCCCTAGCACATTAAAGTAATTAGTACACGTGCTTTACTTCCTTAGAACCTTCCTCATCCTAGCACATTAAAGTAATTAGTAACGTGCTTTACTTCTTTGAACCTTCCTCATCCCTAGCACATTAAAGTAATTAGTACACGTTCTTACTTCCTTTGAACCTTCCTCATCCCTAGCACATTAAAGTAATTAGTACACGTTGCTTTACTTCCTTGAACCTTCCTCATCCTAGCACATTAAAGTAATTAGTACACGTGCTTTACTTCCTTTAGAACCTTCCTCATCCTAGCACATTAAAGTAATTAGTACACGTGCTTTACTTCCTTTGAACATTCCTCATCCCTAAGCACATTAAATAATTAGTACACGTTCTTTACTTCCTTGAACCTTCCTCATCCTAGCACATTAAAGTAATTAGTACACGTTCTTTGCTTCCTTTGAACCTTCCCATCCCTAGCACATTAAAGTAATTAGTACACGTGCTTTACTTCCTTAGAACCTTCCTCATCCCTAGCACATTAAAGTAATTAGTACACTGCTTTACTTCCTTTGAACTTCCTCATCCTAGCACATTAAAGTAATTAGTACACGTGCTTACTTCCTTAGAACCTTCCTCATCCTAGCACATTAAAGTAATTAGTAAACTGCTTTACTCCTTTGAACATTCCTCATCCCTAGCACATTAAAGTAATTAGTACACTGCTTTACTTCCTTAGAACCTTCCTCATCCCTAGCACATTAAAGTAATTAGTACACGTGCTTTACTTCCTTGAACCTTCCTCATCCTAGCACATTAAGTAATTAGTACACTTGCTTTACTTCTTTAACCTTCCTCATCCCTAGCACATTAAGTAATTAGTACACGTGCTTTACTTCCTTGAACCTTCCTCATCCTAGCACATTAAAGTAATTAGTACACGTGCTTTACTTCCTTAGAACCTTCCTCATCTCTAGCACATTAAAGTAATTAGTACACGTTCTTACTTCCTTGAACCTTCCTCATCTCTAGCACATTAAAGTAATTAGTACACGTGCTTTACTTCCTTGAACCTTCCTCATTCCCTAGCACATTAAAGTAATTAGTACACGTGCTTTACTTCCTTAGAACCTTCCTCATCCTAGCACATTAAAGTAATTAGTACACGTGCTTTACTTCCTTTGAACCTTCCTCATCCTAGCACATTAAAGTAATTAGTACACGTCTTTACTTCCTTGAACCTTCCTCATCCCTAGCACATTAAAGTAATTAGTACACTTTCTTACTTCCTTTGAACTTCCTCATCCTAGCACATTAAAGTAATTAGTACACGTGCTTTACTTCCTTGAACTTCCTCATCCCTAGCACATTAAAGTAATTAGTACGTGCTTTACTTCCTTTGAACCTTCCTCATCCTAGCACATTAAAGTAATTAGTACACGTGCTTTACTTCCTTAGAACCTTCCTCATCCTAGCACATTAAAGTAATTAGTACACGTGCTTTACTTCCTTTGAACCTTCCTCATCCCTAGCACATTAAATAATTAGTACACGTGCTTTACTTCCTTAACCTTCCTCATCCTAGCACATTAAAGTAATTAGTACACGTGCTTTACTTCCTTTGAACTTCCTCAATCCCTAGCACATTAAAGTAATTAGTACACGTGCTTTACTTCCTTTGAACCTTCCTCATCCTAGCACATTAAAGTAATTAGTACACGTGCTTTACTTCCTTGAACTTCCTCATCCCTAGCACATTAAAGTAATTAGTACACGTGCTTACTTCCTTGAACTTCCTCATCTCTAGCACATTAAAGTAATTAGTACACGTGCTTTACTTCTTTGAACATTCCTCATCCCTAGCACATTAAAGTAATTAGTACACGTCTTTACTTCCTTAGAACCTTCCTCATCCCTAGCACATTAAAGTAATTAGTACACGTGCTTTACTTCCTTTGAACCTTCCCATCCTAGCACATTAAAGTAATTAGTACACTGCTTTACTTCCTTTGAACCTTCCTCATCCCTAGCACATTAAAGTAATTAGTACACTTGCTTTACTTCCTTTGAACACTTCCTCATCCCTAGCACATTAAAGTAATTAGTACACGTGCTTACTTCCTTAGAACCTTCCTCATCTCTAGCACATTAAAGTAATTAGTACACGTGCTTTACTTCCTTTGAACTTCTCATCTCCTAGCACATTAAGTAATTAGTACACGTTCTTTACTTCCTTTGAACCTTCCTCATCCTAGCACATTAAAGTAATTAGTACACGTTCTTTACTTCCTTTGAACCTTCCTCATCCCTAGCACATTAAAGTAATTAGTACACGTGCTTTACTTCCTTAGAACCTTCCTCATCCCTAGCACATTAAAGTAATTAGTACACGTGCTTTACTTCCTTAGAACCTTCCTCATCTCTAGCACATTAAAGTAATTAGTACACTTGCTTTACTTCCTTAAAACCTTCCTCATCTCTAGCACATTAAAGTAATTAGTACACGTGCTTTACTTCCTTAGAACCTTCCTCATCCCTAGCACATTAAAGTAATTAGTACACGTGCTTTACTTCCTTAGAACCTTCCTCATCTCTATCACATTAAAGTAATTAGTACACGTTCTTTACTTCCTTTGAACCTTCCTCATCCCTAGCACATTAAAGTAATGAGTACACGTTCTTTACTTCCTTTGAACCTTCCTCATCCCTAGCACATTAAAGTAATTAGTACACGTGCTTTACTTCCTTAGAACCTTCCTCATCCCTAGCACATTAAAGTAATTAGTACACGTGCTTTACTTCCTTTGAACATTCCTCATCCCTAGCACATTAAAGTAATTAGTACACGTTCTTTACTTCCTTTGAACCTTCCTCATCCCTAGCACATTAAAGTAATTAGTTAACGTGCTTTACTTCCTTTGAACCTTCCTCATCCCTAGCACATTAAAGTAATTAGTACACGTGCTTTACTTCCTTTGAACCTTCCTCATCCCTAGCACATTAAAGTAATTAGTACACGTGCTTTACTTCCTTTGAACCTTCCTCATCTCTAGCACATTAAAGTAATTAGTACACGTGCTTTACTTCCTTTGAACCTTCCTCATCCCTAGCACATTAAAGTAATTAGTACACGTGCTTTACTTCCTTTGAACCTTCCTCATCTCTAGCACATTAAAGTAATTAGTACACATGCTTAGAACCCATATGGGCTGTAAGACGTGGTTAATTTAATTTAATACCAATATTTATTTTGCTTATAATGACTTATCTGCTTGTAAACTGAATAACTGAACAAAATCTATATTTGATTCGGGCAAAGTGTGACTATGTGAAAAAAAGTTTTTTTTTTCCTTTTTAAGTCTGTAAGGAGGTAATAATAGAAAAAACATAATTTATTATGATATATTATTTAACGTTTTCTGTTAACTAATTTTGTAAATGGAGAAGCTATCAAGAATGTATTACACGAAGTACATTGTTTCTAAGATGGTGGAATTCTAGATGGTCTGCTAGCCTCATTTCACTTTATTGGCATTTATATATCATGTGATCAGATTTTCTTTGATCTTTAATTAAATAATATATTATAATATACAAATATGTGATCACAAATTCTTAAAGCAAACGCTATGCTTTCTATGGGAGGGATAAGGAAACTAGGTCCCATTGTCTGTGTGACCACAAATGATAGTGGAAACTAGGATCCGCCATTGGTTTTAGGCTCTAATAACTTCTTCTAACCATCTCTTCCGCCTTCTATTGTTTTCTAACATCCGGTTGGTCTGTTACTGATGTTTCAAGAAAGACATTTATCTCCAAAACAGTATACTCAAGTTGGCAAACACTCTGTTAAAAAACTATAGAATTCTTGTAAAATGAGGAATCAAGAAAACATGAGACCACATTACTTTTCAAAGTAGGGTTGAACAAAGTTTCTACAAAGTGGATTTCTAGATTTGGAAGCAATTTTATTCCCCCAATTATGACCTTTCTGTCTATAAATAATTTGTCAGTTTTGTACTGTCTTTTATTTAAGGTGACAGAAAGTTCATAACTGGAAATCCACCCAAGTACTAAGGTGTTTTATTCCTAAGCGATTCCCACGCTTTTTACAGGCAAATGCGGCCACTAATTGCTAGATTATCCTTCAGTGTCAATATAAATACAGCCCGGATGGGTTGTATGAAGAGGAGTAAGGGAAAAAAGTAATGCTTGGGTAAATTTTGTCTTTAGGTTCAACAAACCTCGCCCTGCCAAAATTGTACTATGTTTTGTTGAAAGTATATTTGGCTTCTCATGAACCTTACTTCAAGTATCCCCCGTTTATCTTGAAAGCTACCAAGCTTACCTTGCTTGGTTCGTCTATGAAGTAGCCTATATGAGAGATACGTGGTTTAGTCAGTACAAGTAAGAATAGCATCTATCAAGGTAAATTGAAGGTACGTGGTGTTTCGTAGCAAATGCCAAATTTAAAATATGTCTGACATTTTAATATATTACCTTGCAAAGTTTTTTTTTAGCTCAGTGGTTCTAAAAAGGGTTGTTTAGCTACTAAATATACGATTCAGTGGGAAGGAAGGTTTTTATAACATTCACACGCACTTGAGTTGATAAGGTGTGGAATAATATTTGGTAAGTTACATGGTGAAAACAAACCCCAATGGGCAATGCTGGTACTTTAAAATAAACCTCTCTAACATAGGCCATACAGTCTATTGTGAGCCTAACGTCTTGGTCCCCATAATAATCATTGTGTATGTATAGCCTTGTATTGAAACCAATCAAGACTGTAAAAAGTTTCAAGACCCTAAAAGTTTCAAAACCCAACAATAAGGAAAAATTGCGTTTAAACACCGTTTAGAGTTTAGTTAATGTGAACCTAAAAAAAGGGTCTTTTTAATTTAACAAATAATCAAAATATGGAGTAGAGATAATTGAATAAGAAGATGAGATCTTCTACAGGTGCGTGAGGTGTCTTCAATAGAAAAGAGAAGTGTCCTTGATTTGTTTGTAAGGAAGTACTATTTATGGCTTACTTTGTAACCATAGTGGGGGTACAGGGAGTACATTAGCTACTGGAGGAACCAAAGATGATAGACTATGGTGATGTGATTGGCATAAAACAGGAAATAATCCCCAGAAGATAGATATAGATGACATATTTAGAAAAAATACAGCATAAAAGTACAAGAATTAGATGGCAGGAACAAATAACACCAAGTGTTTGAACGAGAGGAAAGGGATGGAAGCAAATAAATGGAAAGAGTGGTCAAAGCAAAGAAGAAAATGGAGGTAGCTGGCTGAAAACAGATGAGATTTGATGATTGTACACATTAGATACAGTTTCAATGTCCGGTCATAGCAAACAAGGGAAACACCATTGAGGCGTCAATCTCACAGCGCGATGAAACTAGATTGTTGGCTGGCTCACTTTGTTGGAAAATTCGTATATAATTCATACAATATTTACTATGTAAATGCACCAAGCAAATGGATTGATTCTTAAATAATATTTCCAAATATTATGTAATTATATTTTATATATCACCTCAAGGGCACACTGCAAATTAGCGTATTTTTAAATAGCTCAATATTTCTGAGGAAACATGTAGATCTCAAAAATTTGTATGTTACAATATTTAAAATAGATTAAACATAGGGGAAAATGACCTTGTTTTTTTAATATCTATATATATCTATATATAGGTTGGTGCAGATGAATGAAAGTACCCGGAACACGATGTGAACCCACACGGTAGGCAATATACACTATAAACATTTCAGATAAAAACGTGAGAACAGCCAGAAGTTCTAAAGTTCACCCCCAGAGTAAATCACAGACTGGGGCGCTTGGTGTTGTATTCTTTGACACACTTGCACAAACAACCGCGGTGCGAGTCAATAATGTTTGATTTTCACAAATCTTTAAAAATGCTACAATTGACATTGGATGAACGGCTATATGTGCCCTCCATAGGAAGTTGTGCGAGGATTTTTATCATTTAAGAAAAATCCATCCAAATAACTCCAACTGGGTTTGAGCCCACGAACATCAAGCCATTAGGTGAACCAATATTTTAAGATAGTGTTTTATTTAACTGTGTTAGTAAATTAGTTTCCTGCTTGCACACGGCATGTTAGTCTTCCTTACATTGATGATTCTTCAACCTTTAATGACACAATACAATATAACAGTGTGAATGTTTTATTGTAGTATTTGCACTAACCATTCATAAATAAGTAATTAGGACTATATTTTCAGATCTTTAAATATAAAATATGTATTGGTTACATATTTTGGTTTGACAAAATTCAATGGCATATTATATAAACGTAAGGTTTGCATTTCCTTTATTAGTATATTAAATGTGTCACAGACGAAAAAATATGTTTTGAGATAATAACATTTTTTCTGGATGAACTTGGAATTATATTAACATTTTAAGGTTTGATATTAATATTATATTGAGTAACGTTTAGCAAAGGCTCAAGGTTTTATATAACATTTAAAATGGAGTACTTACTTACTCTAAGACGTTGGGAACTTGAAAGTTCATTGCCGCTCTCAAGAATGCCACCTGTATCTATATTGAGCTAATGCTAGCCAGTCCACCTCACTACACCTTATTTATTTCAGGTCCAGTTTTATGTTATCCTCCAATCTGCGTCTAGATCTTCTCAGTGGTCTCTTTCTAGTAGGTTTGCCAGTCAATAGCCTGAACAAGGTTTAAGATTCTCCTACTCACGCTGCATGTCCTTCCCACCGTAATTTACAAGTTTGAATATCCTGACAATATCTTGTAATGAGTAAAGTGTATGTAACTCAACACTTTGTAACATACTCCACTCCTCAGTATCCTCAATCCTCTTTGAACCAAAATTTTCCTAGACACTTTGTTTTCAAACACCCTTAATTTATTTTCGTCATGTAAGTTAAGACTACGTTTCAAAACCATTGAGAATCTGCGATAAAATTATTGTTTTTTATACTCTTAATTCTAAATTCCTTAACAGCAGGTTAGATGTCACAAACTTACTGACCGAGTAATAGCATGCTTTTCCCGACTGTATTTATTTCCTAATTTCCACTTTGATATTGTTATCACTATTTAAAATTGTTCTTAATATTTAAACCCACTAACCCTGTAAAATGATATGTTACTAGAGTTAATCTCTAAATTATCTTTCCCCAATCAATGTTCTCTGTGTGATCTTATACTTACTCTTTTAGAATTAGCTTATAAACCCATCTTTTCTAGTCTATAGTAAAATTTCTACATTTCTTTTAGCATTTGTCTTACTATTGCCTAACAAAGCTAAATATTCTGCGTATGCTAATAGGTGTATTGTGCCATTTAACGTCAACCCTAACTAACTATTTTTCACTAGTTACCCTAATAGTATATCCTAGGGAAAGATTAGGAGTATTGGGGAGAGTGTATATCCTTGATTCAATTCATTATGTATTTCTAAAGTATCGGATAGGTCACATCCAGTCCGTACCCTGCCACGCGTATCAGTCAATCATACATCAATTAGCTAGATATAAGAACCAATCTATTAATATTTGTGGGGCTTATTTTTGATTGGCAATTTGTAATATATAACTTCCGCAACTTATAGAAGATTTGTGTTTGAATTCCATTCAATTGCCCTATGTAGTATTAACTATATGCAGTGAATCACTTTCAATTTTGTGGTGTTATAAATTCTATTTTTGATGGATGCATTGCAAATACCAAATATATTAATATATATGTTCAAGTTTAGTAGAGGAGAAAAGGGAAGTTAAATCACTAGTGAATACTAACACTAGAAAATATAAACTTTATGATAATAGCGCGCCTTTGAGTAAATTAACAATTTTTTCTTGGCATTTTAAAATTAGTAGGTGACCTGGTGGTCTAGGGGTAAGCTGTCAGACTTCTATGCTGGCGGCCGGGGTTCAATCCTCGGTCTCGGCAAAAATTTATCTGATTACCAAACCCTTCCTTCGCCTCTGACAAGACATCTTGTGAATGTGAGGAATGCCAGGTCTCCACCGTGGTTCGGATTCCACGTTAAACTGTAGGTCCTTCATTTCATCTCACAATCACCCTACCATTACACATTAGCGTAAGTGCGTATAACCCGAACGGGTAGTAAGACGCGGTGCTAATAATAATAATAATAATTTTAAAATTAATTTTTTTAATCTTGAGAATTAAATTTCTGTTTGATTATCTGTTATGGAAGTTCATCTGACATATTCTGCAGATAAGATAACCACACGAGGTTTATTTTATCAAATTAGTATCTTCTATATGCACCAGTTGTATTAGAGGAATTTCAACACGCTATGATTCAAAGAAATTACACTTTGGGACTTTGAAAACCTTATTTGCATAAGAAGACACTTGACACTATATTAACTAAACAATTACCTAACCTATTGGTAAAAATAAACTATGAATCCAGTACTTTCTAGGACGCAGCTTAAAACAAAGAAAGACCTAACCAATATGGTGGATGACAATGGGTAGGTAACACAAGTTTGAGGGCCACGTCTATAAAGACCATCTGAATGGCGATAATTCATGGATGCATGTAGTATAACCAACAGGAAGTTAGCTTCATAGTATCAGACGTTATGTCTATAGCCCTCAATCGTTCCCGGATCCTCAATCATCGACAATTATTATCAACATTTATTTGCAGTGAGGGGACTAAAATTATAAATAAAGAGTGTGACATAATTAATACATTTGTATTACTCGATATCGCCTTATGTATTACATCTAGTCAATAATATAGAAAATATAATATTATTATTATTATTAGCACCGCGTCTTACTACCCGTTCGGGTTATACGCACTTACGCTAATTTATAATGGTAGGGTGATTGTGAGGAGAAATGAAGGACCTACAGTTTAACGTAGAATCCGAACCACGGTGGAGGCCTGGCATTCCCCACATTCACAAGATGTCTTGTCGTTTGGAAATCAGATAAATCTGTGCCGGGACAGAGGATTGAACCCCGGCCGCCAGCACAGAAGTCTGACACCTTACCCCTAGACCACCAGGTCACCGACAATATAATATTAATCTCTGATATTGGTTCGTATGAAACGAAATATTTTAAATTGATAATTTCAATAATATATATGCTTTAATATTTTTAACACGAACAGTACATAAACACATGTATACATTAAAAACTAAACGTAGCAAACTATAATTAGTGGAGGCAATGTTTTGGTATCGAAACGGAAAACCACCCAAAATCCAACAACATTAAAAATCATTAACAAATACTAGCACTAAAAAAAAAATATAAGATGTTTTATTGACTCACTTGTGATACATTGTGTCCTTTCTTGTAAGTTAAATAATTCTTATTATTGGCCCATGTAAGTAAATTATATTATTGTATCTAAATGGTTGTTGTGAGGCCCTGTTTTTTTCTCGAACATTGAGCATTTCGTCTATGTATCTAGTGTCCGGGTATTTGTTCCACGATATCTTCCAAAGCATGGACAAAGTTTAAAGAAATTTGGCATGAACATCAGTTAGACTTAGGCCAAACTACGTACGTGTATAGTTTTTCGATCTGGTTATCCGTTTTAAGAGGAAAGGTATTTAATTTAATAGCTCGTTTCAAGTGATTTAGGTTTAAATTTCTAAACAATCAAGCCTACATGACTAAAATATGTGGACATAATATGTCGTGAGACTGACATCTTAAACGGTATGAACAATAACTACAATAAAATGTACTAATCAATATGGTAATAGATTATTTTAGGTATTATTTGATCACAAAATAAAAAAATACACTTAAAATTAAGGGAGAAATTACAGGCGACAATTTAACTTGAAATCCAACTTAGTTGTTCCAAATACAAATCTTGAAATTCTAGTAATGGTAATAATAGCCGTGACTTTTAATAGTTGTATGTCGCGTAGTGTTGTGTTTGTACAAAGTTTTCATGTGTTTACTTACTGAACTATCAATGACCATCCAACCCAAATTAGAATAGCTTTAAGAAGGTGTCAGTTTATATCCATATTGTCAGTTCATTAAATGGGAAAGAGCTAATGCATTTTCTTGCCCAGTTCTGGAAGTCGTCAAGCAAAAACGTCAGTTCACGGAATGAGCAGAAATTTTCCCAATTAATAAAATAGGCAGTTTCAAAGTTGGGGTGTAACATATGCAAACTAATAATAAACTAATCCTGCATCTAAACCCATATTCAGTATTGCAACTCTTTAAGAAATGATTCTTGTATAGGTATGAGAAGGTTAAAAAGGAAACATTATTAAAGTAGTGATTTCAATTCGCCAAATTAAATTGGTTCCACTAGTTTCACTAGAAAGAGCTAAACTGAAAATTAATATTTAATCCTCGCAAGAAGAATTTATAGTTTATAGTTGCTGCATGGGTTTAGGAGTTACAATAGCATATAATCATTTAATATACTTTTTTCTAACTATTTAATAGAAGGTTTGGAGGGATTTATTTTCATACAAATAGCCCTTGCTCAGATTTATACAATGGTTATAAACATTAATATTGAATAAAATGATACTATTTTTTGCTGTGTATGATAAAGTGAATAACCATATCATTTAAATTTTAAAGAGTTAATTTATTTAAAATGATATATTTGATATATATATATATGACAAAGTAAATTAATTTATTCAACAAATTTGGGACTGGTTTGGGATCAAAAATTGAAAAGTGAAAACATTATCCTTAAAGGCGTGTATGGAATAAATCTTGAAGTTCTATGATTTATGCTTGTAAAGACGCGCATAAGAAAATAGCCAGGAGGAAATAAATAGACCACTAATAAATACCACCATTATAGCATGTAAAGCAGCTTGTAGGAGACAAAGCAGGAAATAGTTTAGGAATCACTGGTGAGTACCAGTAATATAGCACGTAAAGCAACTTGTAGGAGACAAAGCAGGGGATAGTTTAGGAGTCACTGGTGAGTACCAGTAATATAGCATTAAAACAGCTTGTAGGAGACAAAGCAGGAGAGAGTTTAGGAGTCACTGGTAAGTACCAGTAATATAGCATGTAAAGAAACTTGTAGGAAACAAAGCATGAGATAGTTTAGGAGCCACTGGTGATTACCAGTAATATAGCATCTAAAGCAACTTGTAAGAGACAAAGCAGGAGATAGTTTAGGAGTCACTGGTGAGTACCAGTAATATAGCATGTAAAGCAACTTGTAGGAGACAAAGCAGGAGAGAGTTTAGGAGTCACTGGTGAGTACTAGTAATATAGCATGTAAAATAGCTTGTAGGAGACAAAGCAGGAGATAGTTTAGGAGTCACTGGTGAGTACCAGTAATATAGCATGTAAAGCAACTTGTAGGAGACAAAGCAGGAGAAAGTAGAGGAGTCATAGTTGTAGCATGTAAAGTAATTTTAAAAATATAATTAGGACGGGATATAGTCACTAGTTAGTACTATCTCTAGTGTTGTTCTAATAATATCATAGAATGACACCACATACCTCAGAGAACGTTAAAAAGATCCACATTGTGGTCTTGTTGTTTGTGTAGGCTACCAGCTATATCAACAATTACATTTTCACTTGCACTTGTGAGCTGCTTAGCAAATAGTTTCATTAGTTCAATCCTACACGAAAATTTAACCCTTTAAATGATTACTAAAACTATTTTACTGATTTAATTTTTTTATATATATATATATATATGTAATGTAATATAAAAATGTAATAAAAATATATGACTTTTTTTTTAACAAAATGCATTTTATAAATTATTTATTTTAATGGGTTTTTGCTCTGTATGTGTAATGTTGCTCTATCTGTCTATCGCTAACGGTAGTCACAGGTATATGACATAAATCAAATAATATATTGGATTTCCTGAAAAGAGATAGTGTTTGACTCTATACCTATGGCAATAAGGTTATTTTTAATAGATAAATACACCCTCTATCTCCATGAAAATGAGGGTACATTTCCCTTAAATTGTACCTTTCACATGTTTACTTAGTTATAGTACATTTGCATAGATAAGGGATTATTAAGATTCAGTAGAGTCATATATTGGTTATTGTTTGCTCAGAGTTTGGCAATAATACATAATTTGATTACGATTTCACATATCTCGTATTTAATAAACATGTTGATACAAACAAAAGTTAAATTATATTTTTAGACTATATTTTATCTACACTAATTATTATATGTGCCGTATTTTTACGTATAGTTGTGTTTTATTTTTACTATAAAAATTACAGTAGTTGTAGGACCAATGTAACCGATCCAATAAAGTAATTTTAAAAAGCGCTCACAGTAGCACCAATGAAATATTACCTATTTAATAATTAAAAAAGGAAATGTTACAGTATCACAGTAATTAGTTTAAGCTATCCAGTTTTTCACAACTAGAAAGGGATGGACTTATAATCATCTCAAAATAGCCTTAATGGAGAAATGATGTGGCAAACTTTAGACAAGAATTGATAAATGCAAACGAAACATAATAATTATAATTATAATACATCAGTTTGGAGAGTAGCTCAGAGATGGCACATTAACAAGTTATAGCTCCTGCAAGGGATGTAATGACTATTTTAACAGCTCGGTTACAATAGACCTGCAATAATGAGATGTAATGACTACTTTTAACTGCTCAGTTACAATAGACCTGTCAATCATGAGATGCAATGACTACTTTTAACAGCTCGGTTACAATAGATCTGTCAATCATGAGATGCAATGACTACTTTTAACAGCTCGGTTACAATAAACCCGTCAATAATGGTTAGTACTCACCAGTTAACGTCGCTGCTTGTGTTTGTATCAGTCTCACCATGTTCGAACAATCCTAAGATATGCACTAAATACGTTTGAACTAGATAAAGAGAAGTTCGTGTAGAGTTCGTCGTCCATACGTGCGCTGAGCTCACTCACCAACACTACATGTTCTTCATAGAGTAGAAACCAATATGTTCCATCTTCTTTCAATTTAAGTCTTAACGTAATATGATAAATAGTTCTGATCCAAAATTTGGGGTCCTGCTTTGAAACCCAAACAAATCTTTTAATAGCTAGGAACTTTACTAAGCTGCAAATTAAAATTATGAATCTTCACTGATTTAAAAAAAACTCTGCAATATAATTATTTTAAATATTTGTTAAAAACATCGTATTAATTTTATCTGTTCAATACATTTTATTAATTGAAGTGGCCTTATAAAGCTATTTATGCAAATATTTGTTGAGCTATATCTTTAATTTTGATTTATGAGCTTAGAGGAAAAACAATTGTAAAACTTGAACATAAAATATATTTAAGAGTGTGAAGAGTTTGTTGTGGTATCACTGGTGTCAGAGTTCAGTAGTAATCCTGTATGTCCGGTGGTAATGTTGAGTTTAGACTACATACGTCTAGTGGATTATTGTGGTCTCGAGTCTACGGAACCGTCAGGAGCAAACACCAAGTCTTTCTTTTGATGGAGACCTTGATCGTACTCAGTCGACACTGGCCTCGGATAGAAGAGCTACCTCCCCCTCACTTACTGCAGCTTTCCCCTCTTCAACAAACTTTCTTTTTACCTTCCACCTCCTTGCTCTGGCATTTAGCGCGCTTCTTGTATGCTCGCCCCTAGACTGTATCTGGAGGAAAACTATCACTAAGTTTAGACTTGCGTGGATATTGGAGACATATTTAAATACATCTCGCAACAAACTTTCCAAAAATATTATGTTCAGTTCTTTTTATTTATCTTCTGGGGGAAACTATACATTTGATCTCTATACATTTTTATTCAAGCTCTTTCACTAATGAACGGTTCTAGATCAGATTTGAAAAAAAAAAAAAAAAAAAAAAAAAAACTTTCGGAAAGAACAGCCATTGATATTTTGGCCTTTATTTGGACTAACAGATTTGGATTAAAAATATCTAAATAATTCATGCTTTTCCCACCAAAGTAACCTATAGCGTATGGTTAATTTTCAATACAAACATTTAATTGTTTCAAGTTAAATATTTTGCCAAAAGAAGTTAAGAATTAACATGAAATATATAAATGAGGAGGTCTGACAGCTTAGTCAGTTGCACGTTTTTCTACCAAGCTAAGGGTCCCAGCTTCGATATGGTGAGCCCAAAAATGTATTATTGGAAGAATGATAAGTAAACGGTCGGGAAACACTTTGTGTCTGTTCTAAAACTAATTAGACATACTTACTTGATGACAAAGTGCAAAACTAGACTAGAAAAAAAAGAGCAAATATAAAATGGACACAAATAAAAATAACCTTATCTGATTATAAGCAAACACGTTAGTACAGTATATATTTCAATAATTATAATGATTTGGTTAATGTCAGAAGTATTCTATGGTGCTGTGTTATTGACAACCTAAATGGTATCAAAAAAACCACTAATTAGCTCTAACTCTTTATGAAATGAATAGCACGTTTTAAAAGTTTCAGCTGGTTAGATAAAAACAAGATTTAGCTTGCGATATAATTTTTAGTCCCTAGTTTGAAATGGCAAGGGTTTTGAAAATTAATCTCAGATTTTTATAAACTTAGTACTATCATCCTAATCTTTCACTTTTATATTAACATCACATATTAATACGCTTTCAGGCTGTACACACATGTACAGTACTTATTATGCTTATGTGTTAAGAATGAAGGTTGAATTTAGAGGAAATAAAGTATAAACCCATATTTGCGTGGAGGAAGAGTCGAAAACCATTTAGTAAAAATCTACTTCAGTTGACTTGACCTGGATTCTATCCCAGACTAGTTTACTGCAAGGGTGACGCTTTGAACCACTCGACCAGCAGATCTCTCGACAAGTTAGTGATTAGATATGTTGTGTAGCTCAACTATTATTAATGATTAGAAGATGTCAGTTATAAGTGCTTGATGAATTTGAAGCTATTTTTGAAACAAGGTGACACACTTAAGCACTCTAAGCAGAGGCGTTGCACGAAATATATTTGGGTGAGACGGGTGAACCAAAAAGCCAACTTTGTAAATCAATAAAAAACATGTTTACAAAAAAACTTGTTTGTGATCAAAAATATAATTTTTTGGCAATATGAGATTAATTTTTATAATTATTTATTTAATAATGTTAGTTTTCGTTTCAATATTAAAAAAGTACGCCACCTATTCATATCTAGAGCTGCTTTTATCCAGTATACCTCATTACACCCTATCCCCATCCTGTGATAATTCTATCCATTCTACCTCATTACACCCAATATCTATCTTGAGCTTGTTCTATCCAGTCTACCTCATTATACCCAAATCTCTATCTTGACCTAGTTCCATCTAGTTCAATTTATTATACCCAATTTCATGTCCATTTTAACGTTAGCCTATCTGATTCTAGCTCTTCCCAATTACCTCTAACTATTGGGTTGACCAGTCAATAGCCTGAACACGGTTCTAGAATCTCATATTCGCAATGTATGTCCAACCTACCATAATATACGAGGTTTGATTATCCTAAAAATTTATTGTAATAAGTACGGGGTATAAAGCTTGCCATTACTTAACCTCCTCCACTCCATAGTAGCCTCATCCCATTTTGGACTAAATCTCTTCCTAAGCACCCTTAATTTGTTTCCGTCATGTAAGGTAAGAGACCACGTTTTATGACCATAGACCAGAAAAACAATTGTTTTGTATATTCTTTGTTTTACATTCCTTGAAACCAGGCGAGATGTTATCAACTTACTGACCGAGTAATAGAATGCATTTCCCGAGTGTAATCGTTTCCTAATCTTCAATCAAATATCGTGATTGCTAATTAAAATTGATTAAAAAGGTTTTTAACTACTGCATAATATAGAGAAATCATGAACTTTACCTTTAAGGGCACAACCACTTAATGGGAAATATTCCCACACCACTGTATTACTTATGAAAGTGTCGCTATGAATCCTCAATACCACTACAACAATCCTCAATACAACTACAACAATCCTCAATACAACTACAACAATCCTCAATACCACTACTACAATCCTCAATACCACTACTACAATCCTCAATACCACTACAACAATCTTCAATACCACTACAACTTTCTTCAATACCACTACAACAATCCTCAATACCACTACAACAATCCTCAATACCACTACAACAATCCTCAATACCACTACAACAATCCTCAATACCACTACAACAATCCTCAATTATTTTAAAGTTTCCTTTTGAGAAGACCTTAAACATTTTTTTCATTAGTTCTAGATGTTTATATTCATTTGTCTTGAACTCATATTGTCAAATTTAGTGTAAACAGTCAAAATGAATATTATGTTTTAATCTTTTCATGAAGTTTCTTATATAATTATATAACTTACAATGTTGAGGTCTTAGATATAAAAATACACGTTGATGCCCATTGCCCCCATTTGTACAAGAGGAACCATATCCAAAACACTTGTTCGATAATTTGTTATTTCTGAACGTCCGCAGCACGTTCGAACGCCCCAGTCAGCGGCCCCGATACGGGACCTGGCATTGGATGAATTGGAGTTACTCGCATTTTCTAATATGGGCATTTAAGTATATAATTTAAATAAAAGTCTAATTGGTCGTAGATACTCGAGAGCTGCTATTCCAATAGCTTGGTCGTAGCTGCTATTCCAATAGCTTGGTCGTAGCTGCTATTTCAATAACTTGGTCGTAGCTACTATTTCAATAACTTGGTTGTAGCTACTATTTCAATAGCTTGGTTGTAGCTACTATTTCAATAGCTTGGTCGTAGCTACTATTTCAATAACTTGGTCGTAGCTACTATTTCAATAACTTGGTTGTAGCTACTATTTCAATAGCTTGGTCGTAGCTACTATTTCAATAACTTGGTCGTAGCTACTATTTCAATAGCTTGGTCGTAGCTACTATTTCAATAACTTGGTCGTAGCTACTATTTCAATAGCTTGGTCGTAGCTACTATTTCAATAACTTGGTCGTAGCTACTATTTCAATAGCTTGGTCGTAGCTGCTATTTCAATAACTTGGTCGTAGCTACTATTTCAATAACTTGGTTGTAGCTACTATTTCAATAGCTTGGTCGTAGCTACTATTTCAATAACTTGGTCGTAGCTACTATTTCAATAGCTTGGTCGTAGCTACTCAGAGCTACTATTCCAATAGATTGGTCGTAGCTACTCAGAGCTACTATTCCAATAGATTGGTCGTAGCTACTCAGAGCTACTATTTCAATAGCTTGGTAGTAGCTACTGAGAGCTACTCTGTCATAACTATCCACACACAACATTGCCCACTTGACTTGGCTTGAGAACAGCTGAAGGAAGACCCTGACCTACTTACCACCAGATAGCAGCGAGAGAGAGAGTGAGAGGAGAGAAAGCACCCAACACTCTCCCTCCTAGCCATAACCTTCACAGACAATGTTACACGAGGAGCTGGCAGGGACGTTAACAGGGCTCGGTGAAATTGGGGGAGGAGTCTTTTTACAAACTCTCTCCAAGCGCCTTATTAATACTTATTATGATTATGTTTCTAATATTTTAATCAAAAGATTAATAGTTTTTATTACTAACAATAATTCATTATTATTTTTGTTTATAGTGCTAATCTGCTTTAAAAATCGCTGTAGGTAAAATCACAAAGAAAATAAATAAATGGAACGGTACACTGTTCAGACTTTCTCTCTGCTTTATCTTGAAATAGAAACATTTAGTTAAAACCCGCCTCGGTGGCGTAGTTGGCTAACGCGCTAGTCGTGTTGAGCTTGACTGCTGAGGACGGGTAGATCGAGGTTCGAATCTCGGTCGGGTGAACTGTGGGCGGTTTTTCCTAATTGGTTTTCCACTCTCCCTACACGCAAATGCGGGATCACTTCCTCTAATTCAACCTTCCCAATTCCTAATCCATTAGCGTAATTAGTACTTAAAGCGTATAACCCGAACGGGTAGTAAGACGTGGTGCTAATATTATATTATTTAATCAAGCTCGTAAGATTTGTGACACAAAATTATACAGATTATTGCAGAAATACTCCACTAAAAATCATAATTTAATTAATATATAGGGTTGCAGAAACATTATTATTATTAATATTATTATTTTTAGTACCGCGTCTTACTACCCGCTCGGCTTATACGTACTTACGCTAATATGTAATGTTAGAGCGATTGTGAGATGAAATGGAGGACCTACATTTTAACGTGGGATCCGAACCACGGTGGAGGCCTGGCATTCCACACATTCAAAAGTTGTGATTAATACACGTCTTGTCAGAGGTGAAGGAAGGGTTTGGTAATCAGATAAATCTGTGCTGGGAGTGAGGATTGAACCCCGGACTCCCAACACAGAAGTCTGACACCTTACCCCCCTAGACCACCAGGTCACCTACTGCAGAAACATTAAGTAAAGAGGAAAATATCTGTCATCCAAAGAGCATATTAAACAATTTCACATTTTCAAATGCCTCCAATATATATATAGTAGAACAACGTTTTGTATTTGAAAGAGCAAAGTAGGTATTATCAAAAGTGAAAATCTTGGCTTTTGTAAAATACCCTCAAAAACATTTCCTTTTAAAAATGAGGGTTTTCATACGGTTTGTAATGTTTAGTCAAAATCTTTGTAGCCAATTTGGGGATATTCAATCTTTTTCTTTTTTCCCTTCAGTGAACTACCCTTAATTTAAGGTTTAGATATAATTCCAAACACGCCCCGAGGGAACGTTTTGAAAACCTTAAGTACCCAGTTTTAGCCCAACTGGTAAAATGGTTTAATCTCTTATCCGAGATATAGACACACAGACAGACGGCAACACTAAAACCAATTTATTGGTATAAGGGGTTTTTAAGCCCCTTTGTGTGTTGTGTCTATGAGTTGTGTTTGCGAGATGACTGGTTAGCAGGGGTCCCTAAAAGTGGGAACTGAGGAGAACGGCGGCATATTTCACCCTTTCCTCTTTCTCTGCCTGTTCATTAATAGCAGGGGCTTTCAGTGTTCTATATATACATCTATATTATTAAACCTTACAGTCTCTTACATTTCTGAACCAATCTGTACCATCGTCCTAGCGAGCAGATTTTAAACGAGTTGTCAAAATTTTGAAATTAGCGTCCAGGATGATATTTGTGACTTTCAATATTTATATAATTTGGATATATGAAAGATCAGCTAATATTTAACTTGGTGTGGTTATTTAAATTATGACCATTAGTTGCATATCTGCATGATCAGACAAAATAAATGGTGCGGAACTCCGCACAGACTTTCTAGCTCTATTGTTTAAAAATGGAGATATTTACTCAAAATTCGTAACACAATAGACACTAACGAACCCAAGAACAAATTGCGCTATACATACGTAAAATATTTGTTGACTCACGGTTTTAAATTTTATAATTCTATTTAAATAATTAACGTCTTCATTTGTATATTTGGATCAATAAAAATTATCTATATTGGGTCACTAGTTTCAACTCTTCGTATTAAAATTTCGGCATTTTATTAGGGTATGCACATCTTATGGCTATCACCATGCTACTAGATTTCTCTTTTATAAATATAGACCAATAAAATAGGTACTTATTGACTAATGAGTCTAAAAAGAGATAGATAGATAGATAGATAGAACATTTCTGTACCAGGGGCGGATCCAGGAAGGGGCCATCGGGGGTGCGCACCCCCTTCAAGAAATAAAAACAATTAAATCAATGTTAAAGTCACTAAGCTTTATTGTCACGTAATAATATTTCACTAACTATATTTCATTTATAAAATTGTTTTTGGTAATATTATTATATTATTAATATACGGTAATTATTATAAATACTTAAGACAGTCACATTAAGTATTAAAATAATGAAAATGAGCATTATTGAAATCACCCTAATTTAAGTTGCATAAATCTTGTTTAGGTTTAATTCTATTTTATCATTTTTATTATTACTATTTCAATAATTAATAAGAAATAAAGATCTTTGAGATAGTTTATTTTTAAATAACGCGCTTTAAACAAAATCTTTGAATAATACCACACATAACGTGGTAGTATGGCTTAGTGACAGATAACTAACTAGCTATACTAACTAAAGAGTGGAGTTAAAATTCAATTGTTTGAAATCCTAATAGTTCCATCAGTTTTGTCTAATTGATTGAATAGCTAATAAACTTTTTATATAACAATTGTTATAATGTTTAAACTTATTTCCCTCTTAATAATCACTATTTGTTAACATTATTATTATTTTCTAATAGTAAATTTCAATACTAATAGCAAATTTAGAGTTATATATACCCTTCATTAGAGGATTATTCTCAAGTTTAGTGTTACACTGAAAAATTACTTATGGATTCACTATCAAATTTTGAAGTAATTTTATGTCAATATTTCTTGAGGTAGCTCCCACCCACCCACCCCTCCCCGACCCGATGGGAGCACTGGCGTCCCCCCTCACGATATCCTGGATTCACTCCTTGTGCAGTTCGAACATTTCCTCTAAGAGGGTAAAGGAAAAACAATATCAACTTCTTGAAAGACTTACGGATTTGCTTACTCTATGGCATTAGAGAATTATTGCGTTTAAACTTTAGAATCTTTCCACAACTAAAGCCCACAAAAATTTATTAATCTATTTGCCAATATCTCGGAAACTATTGCTTTGATAAAAAATATATTTCAAATGAGAGTTTTTAAAATTTTAATAGTACTAAAATTTTACAATTATAATATACTTAGTATCTCAAATAGTTGAGAAAATACGGAAATTTCCGTTTCTGTAAAGTACCCGTAAAGTCATTTTCACGGGAAAATAAGAATATACAGTTTATTTAAATCTTAATCAACGAATAAATACGAATTTTAATAAAAATTGTTAGAGTGATTTTAAGAAAATTGATTTTTCCTCTTTTCGATTTTTACTAAATTACTATTATTTTGGGGTTAAAAAGACACAGAGATGGCATTGCAAAGACCAAGTTTTACGGTTCGTGTGGTTACGAGACGTTGACACTCATAAACATTTCAGGTTAGATTTTTTTACGGTCACAATACTTTACTTTAATGCTATTAAAGTTAAAAAATAAATATAGTAGCGTATAGCTTGAAAGCTATTTGTTTTATAAAAAAATGGGTGTGTGTACTTATGTACGCGCGTGAGAAGTTATACTTCTTTGGCATCATTAAATAAACTAAAAGAATTTTAGATTTATGAATAAGATTTATTGTAGAGAATTAGATATTAGAAATTAATAATAAATATTTAAAATTGAAAATTAATAATTTAATTATATATATATATATATATATAATTATTAAAAATAAAATTTAGAAAATAATAAATATATATGACATAATTTGTACTAAATATTATAAGATTCTTAATTTTAAATATTTATTATTGATTATTTAATATTTTAAAAGTAAATAAATAAATTAATAATAAATTAAAAAATTGAATTTAAGTTTATTCATTTTTTAAATATTTATTATTTTCTTAATTTAATATTCACTTTTCATTTTTATCAAAAAGTTTTCATTAAATTTGTTCATTTATTTTTATAAATATTTATTATTTATTCAATTTAATAATAAATATTAAAAATTAATATTTTAATTTGATGTTCGATTAAAATTTTTATCACAATTTTTTTATTAAATGTTTTATTAATTTTATTTCTTTATTTTGTAAATATTAAATAACCAATAATAAATATTTAACAATAATAATTTAATAATATTTAGTATTAATTATGTTAAATAATATTTTGATTTATATCAATAAATAATACATACGGATAGTTAACCTCAATTATATTGGAGCACTTGAAAAAGTCTATAAGCACAATTTTTTTCACTAATATTTACGAATAGTAAATAATATTAATCCAAATATTCAATTTAAATCACTACTGAATATAATTTATTAGCACATATATAATTCGCACTTGTATGAAACTAAAACACGTGTTGTGAATGTAGAAACTAGAAACATGTGGATAAATATTATATATATAAAAACAGTGATCAGAGGCGACGAGCGTACCAACATGCGCGACTAACAGAGGTTTTATTTCTATTATGTTGGTAGCTTTTTTTTTTTTCGAGACTTAATGAGCGGTTTAACTTCAACCTGTTACTTTTGTGTTACAGTGATGCGCGCGCATCTTAAAATTTCACTCTCATCATTTTTTCATAACGCGCCTAAAGAAGTATAACTTCCAAACATGTTTCGTTTAAACTACATCTTTGAAATGTTAAGTAATTTCATATCTCAAATAGTTTCAGAGATATGGTAAGAAATGAGAATTAACGCATCAGATCGGAGCACTTAAAGTCATTTTGCCGATATATTGAGGGTAGCCACTCTATGTGGAGTATTTATTAATGGTTTAAAATGATATTTAATCAAAATCGTTAGAGCCGATTTTGAGAAATTATATATATTTTTTTTTCTTTTTGCCGTTTAGTAAACTAGCCTTAATGATATGGTTAGTTATCCAATTCCAAAAAAAAAACCTCGGTGCAGCCCTATGAAAACACTAGATACCAAGTTTTAGTCCGATCGGTAAAATAGTTTAGACTCTCGGTGACCTGGCGGTCTAGGGGTAAGATGTCGGACTTCTGTGCTGGCGGCCGGGGTTCAATCCTCGGTCCCGGCACAGATTTATCTGATTACCAAACCCTTCCTTCACCTCTGAAAAAACATCTTGTGAATGTGGGGAATGCTAGGCCTCCACCGTGGTTCGGATTCCACGTTAAACTGTAGGTCCTTCATTTCATCTCACAATCACCCTACCATTACACATTATCATAAGTGCGTATAACCCGAACGGGTAGTAAGACGCGGTAATATAATAATAATAATAATAATAATAATAAGAAGAAGAAGAAGAAGAAGAAGTTTAGACTCTAGTTGAAGGTACAGACAGACAGACAGACAGACAAACAAACAAAGATTCCAAAACACTTTTTCGGATTCGGGGGGTCATGAAACGTCGAGATTCATCAAAATCTCTAAGTTTTTTTTTTAACGATTCAATCAAATACTTTCTCTACCTTTAAGATAGTGAGAAAGTAAAAATTAGGACCTCAACGAATACAATTGTTTCATAACTGTAGGAGTGTATAAAAAAGGGTAATTAATAAGTGATACAAGGATAAAAAGGATAATAAGAAAAAATAAGGAAAAACTATAGAGGGAAAAAATTAAATCAAATAAAGTAATAGAGGTTTAAAGGGATAAAAACCACACAGAAATATAATGTTCTTTGTAGATGTATCTATTTCGATCTCTTCCATCTGCCATGCATAAATTTTAAAATTCGATGTTCATATGCCATTCAGCTTTCCGTGAATGTATATCAACTCACATGCGGAAATTTTATATCGGAACAAAAAGTGTTTTTACTTTAGTTCTAGGAATCTTGAGGAACCCCTTTTCTCCATTTACTTTTTTTTCATTTTGAAAATAAAGGATCATACCTTATTGGAAGATTTGGGGGTTCTTATAATTGCTTAACACATTTTATTCTCCTACCACACTGGAAAGTAATTCAATGGAACAATGCTTGGAGCTTCAGATGGTGCTTCCTATCTTCCCCTATTAGTCAAAGAGCTGTTAGGAGCAGGCAGTTTAATAACTTTCGTATATGGACAAAATATCGAGCACATCATCCCTGACAGTAAAAACATTGACAAATAAATGTTGGCTCCAAAATATGAATATTGCGCCAATAGTAACAGCGAGATTCTAGGAAAATTTCCTGGTGATATTCGGAGTTCTCCCAGTGTTGTTAACGATGTTATAAGCGAAAAACCACCTTTTCCTATATAGTTTTTAAACAGTCCGTAAGTAAGAGGTCTAGCAACACACAAACTGGAGGACAAAGAAAGCATAACTCTGTCGCTTATAATATACGTAAACACAGTGAAAGGTCTGATAAAAGTAACAAGAATACTAGTGAAACATATGCACAATAACACAATTGATTGTGAAGTGCTGACTGAAGCATCACGCGGGGAACAGATAATTGTTCCTAAAGTGAAATTATCTCCTTCAGAAAATGTTTTACCATTTAAATATTACAACACACTCAATTCTCGTTGACAGTTGCCTCTGCCATTACCAAGGGTGATGGTCAAACTTTTACAAAAGCTGGGATATGATCGCTTAGACCCACTGTACATGGCCAAATGAAAGTATATAGTTTGTCTTAAAGATTTAGAATTTAAAATACATGTTATTTTCGTGTTATTTACATTAACATTAAATTTTTAAAATTTATTTTTGTTATGTATATTAATTTACGTTCAATTAAAACATTCATGTATTAAAAGCATGCGGATTTTTCAGCCGCGACCACTAGTAGAATAGTAGTAGATGCGGTGGCACCCTGGCCCCTTCGAGATAGTATTGTGATGCTCATTGACCTACTTTTCACATCCGTCTGACCTACTTTCCACATCCGTTTGATTTACCGTGATTATCCCCACCCCTCCCGCCCTCCTGCTGATTACGTCCTCCGCTACAACTCCCTCCCCCTAAAACCCCTCCTCCTACTACCACTTCCCTACAACCCCCTCGCCTTCCACCCCCGGACATGTTGGTCCTTGATGATTAATTATTAATTATTGTTAATTAATTATTGCTAATTAATTATTGGCTAGGAATGAGGTGTTGGAGTTTTTTTATTTATTTGGGGAGCAAACGGTCCGTGAAGTTTTGGCACGAACCTCGTGCTATGGCTGTTGGGGGTAGAATGAATATTGGCTCCCTGTCACAAGACTCTTCTGGGCTGCCCGGAACAAGCAGCCCGAACCTCGCGCTATGGCTTTCGGGGAAAAAGTGTGATAAATGGTTCCCTTGCCTTGAGATCCCCCTCCTTAGAGGTATGTGTTGCAACCCTGGCGCCAGTCTGGTGGGTTGACAAGACAAGTCAGGACAAGAATAGATCGTGACCTCGCTAACCTGGGTTTTCCCTGGCGCCAGTATGTTGGCCCCACAAGACGAGTTGAGACAAGGATTGATATTGAGATCATTGACCAAGGCAACGGGTTTTCCCTGCCGACAAGTTAGCGGGCAGACAAGACAAGTTGGGACTCGTAAGGGACAAACAGTAAATAAAACACAGATATTACAGATTTATATATATTTGTTAAACATTAAAGACATCACAATTATACATTTTTACGGGAATTCCTCATATATTCATTCATACGTTTTCTACAGTGTCTCTTAGATGCGTTAGTAAAATTGTTTTTAGTTCGCAATCCAGCATGTAATAGTCCAAACCTATGACTTGACGTGTATAGTAGGTAGCACTGATAAGATCCAGGTTTTTGACGTGCGTTTCCACCGTAGGCTGTTCTAGTTCGACGACATCCGCCGATTCTGTTAGAAAGTCGCATACATCCACGACGAGTGTGTCGAGCAAATTGTTGCAATATCGGGCGACGGGTGTCGACAACATGTCCCGTCGGTCGATGGTGATATCAATGAGGTCCCACACCTCACAAATACGCACCCAGGTAGGTGCTAGATAGGCGACCCGTTTGAGGCAGGCATCTTGTTTCTCACTGATGACAACCATACGGTTATCGCACATGTGTCTCAGAGAGATTTCATGATTAGTCAGACTATTCTTCTGAGGAGGTTGTGTGTTGCTAAAAAACTTTGATATGACAGACTTGTAGCTGCCCAGTTCTTGCCACTCTGTACGGTTAAACACGGCACAGTTCCCTCCACATTTTTCTAGCTGAACATAGGGCGTAAAGTTGTTCTTGATGCTCATGCCGACGATGACTCGCTTGGAGTCGACTCCGTCCAGTGGGAACAACGTGTTGAAAATACTGGAGATGGCGAGTGGCTTCACCGGCTTTGCTTTGCGGGCGCAAACGTCTTGACCTTCCATGATGTTTAGTGGTTATGGATGGCACGCCGCCGAGACGTCCCTTTTTATAGGCGTATGCTGCGTGGACGCAACTTCTTGAAGGGTGGAAGGACCCTACAGTCCTGAAAAATGTTTTTTAATATCTCACCACCTTTGCGTCGTTAGCTGAATGATTTGTGGGCGAGAATAGGCTTTGGAAAGATTTCATCGGAATGTTCTGGGCGCGATATAGAAGGTACATGAGACAGTAATGGCCGCACACGTCTGAGGCAATGCTTTGAAGTTGTAGCGTGCTATGGGACTTGCAGGAAGTGTTTTTGCGTACAAACGCCAGATGTGACTTTATACGGGGCAGAAAACCATAACTGTCAAAGTATTCTCCCATGCCGTTATTGTCGATAAAGATGGTGACCCAATGCGTCCCGGGTTTGATGTGTGGATCATTGTGATGACTAGAGTGGCTGGTCGAGCTATTCTTGTGGGTAGTTGATCAGTAGGGAAAACACCCGACCGTACAGAGTGGAGCCACGTGTTTGTTTTCAGCGCACGTCTTATGGTGTGTGTGTCCATCTTCAATCATCCAATATCGAGGTCCCCAGACGATAGAGGCCAAACAGAAATTCCACACAGAACTATTTGCCATGCACATGGTGTGGCCCAATTTAAGTGTTTTCAGTGATGAACAACCTCTGTCGTACAGATCAACGTTGGGTGTAGACGTATATTTGACTTGAAACTTTTCTTTTCCACCCCCTTGACGTAGACGGTCTTTGCACGCGTTGTGGCACGAGAGATGAAGAATTCAAGCAGGCTGTAATCCACATCACCGCTATCCCAGGTGATACCGTGCAGATTGTTGACTATATAGTCGGCTTTCTTTCTGGCATCAGTGGAAATATCCTCGATTTCATATGGAGGTTTTTAACACCCAATGTTGAAGTAATGTACTGTATACAGATAAAACACTCAGTTCCTTGACGATAAACTCTTTGTAGTCGTCGATAAATCTCTGGAAATCCACAATGACGTATATGGCTTAAATGAAGGGGTAAGGGGTGGGAAGCCATTTATATTAACTTCCATAATCGGTCACGACGTTTCTGTCCTTGTCAAAGATGATGATGTTGGCAAACTCCCCGTACACGATACAGTTTACGGTTTTGGTGAGAGCTCTGGTGAAGCTCACCTCGATGCTCAGAAAGCTGTGCCTCGTCTAATTCCAATGCGATGTCATGTGGTTGTACAGATTAGATGTGAGATATAAAGCCATGGGATGATATCCCTTGGGGAAAGCTTTTCGTGTGATTTCACTACCTTCGTTCATGAAATAGATACCCGTTCCAGAAAACAGTGTGTGGTACATAGTATCCGTTTGAAAAATCTGGCTGTAACGGTGTCTACGGTACTTATTCCCCGTCCATTTACAGCGAGAAATGGTTCATGCTATAAGTTTGAAAGTTGAACGGATTCTTGGTGGCGTCTCCTTTGAACGCCGCGTTTGACACAAATCCCACGATGCATCGTTTGGGTAACTGTCCAGTGAATACGTTGTCCAGTGATTTCCCTTGCACACTCGTAGGAATAGTGAGTGTTTTTACTTCCACACGGGTGACGCGATACTTTGCGGAACTGACGTTTAATGATTTGGCATGTGCCAACGGTATAGATGGTGCTACTTTGACACGTTCACTAGAAGACCGGCTTCAGCGATGTGAACCTAAAATTGAGGGAGTTTAGGGACTGCCATAAGACTAAACCCGTCTCTGGAACGGACCAACTTGACTCTGAGTTCGGTGCCGTTCAAAAGGTATTTCTCTTGGTTAAACACGTCACCGTGTAAATACCCCAAAATATCCACCGTCTTACTTTTTGTGGTGAGACTGCGACGGGCCTCAAATTCCTTGTCGCTGGCGTTAGCCTCCACAAAGGTTCCGGAGTTCTGCGAACCACAGATCACATGTCAAATGCGTTCTTTTGGATTCAGTGTTGTAATTGAGCAGCGTCTCAATGTACGCCCTAAAAGCATACGTGTTGCTGGGTGGTGAGACGAGTTTTTGGATTAAAAACACATCCATCTGTGTGAAAAGCGAATGCAACCAGTTGTTGACGGGAGTGATCTGATCTAGCTCGGTGAAAGCGCCACCGTCTGGTTTCAT
Source organism: Timema cristinae (assembly GCA_039000515.1). Lineage (NCBI taxonomy): Eukaryota > Metazoa > Arthropoda > Insecta > Phasmatodea > Timematidae > Timema > Timema cristinae. The sequence continues at coordinate 15,708,252 of JBCFYV010000100.1, forward strand.
GATGGCAGCCATGAGATAGAGCATAGTCTGGGAAAGATCGATATTGAACTGGCCTTGTCTACTAACGGTAAATTCTATTGGCGAAACATCAGTGTGGGAAGAGACAGGTTTGTAATGGAGATATTGCCCACTTTCAAGACTGGTTGGAGTGGGTGGCATGGTAAAGAGATCGAGTTCACTGCTGGCACACTCAAAGGACTGGGGGTGTAGAAACGACATTTTAGCTGAAAATATCTACAGCTTATTTCTTGACCTTTTTACGTCGGGCGACGACAGAAGACTGACGTCGTTGCTTCTTACGACGCTCTTTATAGCCTGAGCCGGTCAACAGCGTGTTGATATTCTGTTCAGCCTTGCGTTTCAGTTTTGTTACAGCCTCCCCGACATGGTGCCGTAGGGCCTCTTTGAAAGGACGCCGTTGATTTGTAACGTCGGATAGCACGTTGATACACGTATGAGCGCCTGTTTTCCAATGGCTTTATGCCGCTTCTCAGCAATGGTATGACGCTTTTGAAAAGGCCGTCTAAAAAACTACCTATCCCATGCCCTCGTTGATAGGGAACACCGTGGTAGATCGAAGATATTCCTGTTCCAGCAAGGTTGACGTAGTATCTTTGGTAGGGACAGTTCATGTTGAACAGCGTCGAAAATGAAGTTTCACGCACACTTTTCCAAACTCGAAAGGTACAGGTTCACCCGTGTCTGTTCTTATATTGATTTACAAGCTTTCAATTTTCCTTCTAAGCACTAGCATGTAGTGCAACGTGTCATATCTAACTGTCTTATGTATGTCGTAGAGATAGTTTATGTAGTGGATATTGACGATACGTAACAGTGTTGCCACAATGTAACCCATGGGCTGAGGATTGACGATAACCATGTAGATGTACATTTGCGAGGGCAAGCCTAGTAGAATGTTGGCGGCGTACTTTGGGACTTTGATCAGATTAGTCAGAGGATCGAAGCCGAGCTGTATAATTAGTTGGTTTGATAGAAACAGCAGCTGTATATTTGGTGAAGAAGAGAAAACGTCCACTTTTTTGTTGGGGCTTGTGTCATTGAATACTACTCCAAAATCCCCTTTAAACGCCTCTACCTCGTTTAGGGGTTTGATCAATTCATGGATAGTGCTGTAGTTTCCAGCAGGGATATGATCCTTGAATATTTGTTCCACGCCGTTAGCATCGCCCCAGTTGTACCATACATTATTTGAACCTCGGGTACGGTGGTGAAAGAGCATGGATATTGATATTCGGCCAGAGAGACTTCCCACCGGCCTTCGAGTGTAAGACGGTAAGGAAGATGCGTGGGGAAATTCGTGAGGGTATTTTTCGGGAAATCTTCCATAGAGCTGTCGCTCAGCAAAGTGATGTATAACTGGTCTTTCATGGTAGGGCGCTGACGTAACTGGCAGGAATCCAAGAATTAAACTTAGCTGGGTACCCTTTCCAATGCACGTACACTTTCTTTCTGGCATCTTTACCCTTGACACGTAGTTTTTTATCAACTTTAAAAGTTTAAGGGAGACGTACGCGTTGTAATTCATTTTCGTAAAACGTCACCTCCACCTCTTCGCCATCAAGATCGGCGAGTATGTAGACGACTGGTTGTCGCAACACGACACTGCTGACTTTGAAAATCGCTTCGCTCCAATTGCTTTCGTAGCCCTTTTCAAACAGCATTTTGGGTTTACTAATATGCGCCATGTCACCGACTTTTATATTTGGCTTTGAGTTTGAACGCCTTTTGCCGTACAGATTATCTCTGACTTGAAGCACATTAGTTTCTGAAACGTCGGTAGGTGCCATCTTGATACTGGAATGTTTTGTACCATTGTAAGCGTCGACTAGATCTTGGAGGACGTCCACATAACGATACTTGTTATTTTTGGTAAAGTAGCGCCAAATGCGTCCTTTCAGAGTTATATTGAATCGTTCCACGATGCTTGCCTTCACGTCTTGATTTTGAGGGGTGTAGTAATGCACACCTTCTTGCTTGAGAAACTTCTGTACTAGACGTGCCGTGAACTTTGTCCCTTGTTCGTCTGTAAACTTAGAGGTTTACGGCCGTTTTGTATGAAAATGTCCTCAAATGCGTCTCTCACGACGCTCACCGTCTTGGATGGAAACGTCCTCACCCATTCATCTTGCTAAACACGTCGATGATGGTGAGCAAGTACACGATACCGTCATTGTATTCTCTGAGAATTCTCATATCATTGAGATCGGCTTTCCAGAGTTCTTCAATGTTTGACCCCACGTACTTGTTGCGTGGAAACTTTTTATCACATGTTTGTGTAGGGTATAAGCGTCCTGCGCACGAAGCTATTCTCGTACTTTTTCGGGTTCTTTCTTGGACGCCTTTATGAGTGACGCCGCCCTGCAAACCCGGCAGAATGACAAGGGTCGTAGTAGATGTTGGCTAAACGGGCCATTAAGCTTGGAACGGCAGCCAACTGTTTTCATCCATCCTCTTCAGTTTCTTTTTTCTTAGGGCGTTGCGATGGTGTAAGTGGTTGTGATATGGGTGTCGGATCTCTAATGGGCGCCAAACGTTTCGGATTTACAATACATTCTTTAGGAACGTTTATTTTTTACAGCACCGTGAGAAACTTTCGCCACCCTGATGGTTCGCTGTGTCATCTTGCTCTGACCAGATCTTTGACTAAATCAAAAATATTGGATCCCCGGAGAGGCGTATCTTGAATACTCACTTCTCCGTTTGAGTCCCAAGAGATACCGCCTCGGTAAATGATATGTTCTAGTATAAGTTCAGCTTTATTACGTGCCTGTGTTGGTACAGTATTAAGTACAGCAGGAATGGGAAGTACGGACACTTCAGGGGTGATGGTGGTGGTGGGGGGGGGGGGGTATTTTCAGATGGTTGACTAAAGTGCAGATAGCGCTGTAGCACTTGTTGGTATAAAGTCCATTTTGACTTGTCGTCAAGTTACAACACCATGTTCGGGGTTGATAGGTGAGGGTGTGGTAGGGGAGAGTTGTAGGGAGAGGGGTTGTAGGGGAGGGGGGAGTACGTAATCAGTACTTAGGAAATGTAGTCACGGGGTGTGGGGGCGTGTTGGGGGGAATAACGGTAAATCAAACGGACGTGGAAAGTAGGTCAAACGGATGTGAAAAATAGGTCAATTAGCATAATAATACTATCTCGAGTGGGGCAGGGTGCCACCCCATCTACTAATGGTTATAGCTTGAATAGGTTTATAACATAAATTTTATGTTAAAATAATTTACTAGTCTTACATTCCCTGACACTAGTTAACGTAACACCTATTGAAATATGTGACTTTGTTCTGGAAGCAACCGAGGAACTAATTAGGTTACTTTCTGTTGCAATGCTGTGAAATCATAGTTTAATTCCCAAGTAATTTCATCGTTTAAGTCATTTTCATCTGATCGTTGAGGGCTTACCATTCCAAAATCTTGAAGCTTCTTCCCCCAATGTCATAACCTTGTTTTCAATTTTCGTCAGCGCTTCGTAGTAGATGTGCTCATTAAAAGTCATATCTGCATGTATTTGCTGTAGCCGCCGCAAAATATCCTCCACCATGTACTCTTTGTACTTATCCCACATCGTTTGAGGATTGGAAAGACCGCAAGATGATATTGATGCAATAACATGCGCAGAAAAAAGCATTCAAAGTTTGTTACATGGATGGTGTAGACACGACCAAGAGCGTCTGATGATTTAACCCCTGGCAAATCTTAAACAGGCGTACCTTGAACGCGGCGTTTCCACTCCTTTTTTGAGGTGTTCCATGCATAATAACGGGGGACTTGGGAATACAATAATGTTTTAGCGAAAGTATCTGTCTGACAAAGCTGGGAAAATGCAGTTAATGTAATTTGAGGAGGTGATGAAATCCTTTCCTAGAAATTACTCTCATTAAAGAAAACACGCCATCAATTTTCTAAGTGGACGGCAAGATGTGTAACAGTTGGATGTCTTTCGTGTAATGGTAAAATAAGGAGCCGCAACGCTTCCTCATTACTACTGACATATCGCCCTGCTTGATAGGTAGGTACTTCATTAAGTGGTTGCGCTACACCTTCGTTACGCAGATTGAAGATCGTCTGATCGCTCCCTTTTTTTAATGTATTCGCAAACATGTTTAATAGCATGAACAGAGTTGCAGGCTTCTACATTAATATGGGCATTAAATATTTTACATAGAATGGGTGAATACGGCACAACCCAGCTATTATAAAAAGTTTGGGCAGCCCACTGTGAGTCTTAATCTTACACTTCTACCACCATCTTCGGGTGCTCTTCGTCTTCATAAAGGGTAACCATTATCATGGTGCACTGTTTCCTTTAGCAGCTCTCGGGGAGATTTTATTGTACATTTTCCATTTTTCATGCAAGGCGATTCTGGATTGCGTGCCCCACAGGGACCATGAACCATGTTTCTGACTACGGTATTGTGCAAATCCTTATCTTGTTCTGGCTCCAGAATCTGGGCACTTATTAAGTTATCTATTTGGTTGGGACGCAGCTTTTCTTGCAACCAAATAAGAATGTGAACATGTGGAAGTCCTCGTTTCCGACATTCAATGGAATACATGTGGCACTGGAAGTTTCCAAATACTTTTCCCTTTGTAATAACATTCCTTAGTTTCTGGACCTTTAAACGAAACACGTGGGCAACTAAGTCATGTCGGTCAGTAGCTCTTTGCCCGGGCATAAGCTCTTCTGTTATTTTTTTCCATGCGGGATTGCTGGTGAAATTTACAAATAGGTCAAGTCTGCCGTAAGTGCGCACATAGGCGAAAGCGTCTTGTATGTATTCATGCAGATAGCGAGGGGTGTTCACAAAAGTAGAGGGGATAATAACCATTCCTCCTAAATTTTTGGGGTTTATATACCATCCGTGCTAATCACATCTTGCAGGTGAATGTAATTTTCAGCTCGCAGTTATTTCTGATTTAAAGAAATGAAATGAAGACGTTCGCTCTCTACTTTGATGTACATATCTAATAAAAATTGGTGAAAGAGCTGGTTTAACCGCGGAAAGAATTTAAAGTCATTTTCTCGAAGCATCATATGATAGGCGTAAAAATCTATGCATGACAATTTTTTATTGGTGACTGGGTGATTTATAGTGGGATTAATGAGTGGAATGTCAAAATGGTATCCCGACTGTCCCTTGCTAAAAATTAATGGCTTCTGCAAAGCATCATAAAGCTTATTATTATCGTGTGCTCGTAACACTATGTCTCGTGAAGAGATCTGGTCACCACTCACCAGGACAGCAACTTCATTAATTGTGGGTGCATTAGCGCCTCTAATGTTCGCCACGTGGAGTTGGATCAGCATGGATGACAACCATATAATCCTCTTGAGGCCAGTTCTCTATTGCGGTTTAAATGTATTTATCAAAATGTTGTGGTTATGTAACATTCTTTGAATTTTTAATACCGTATCTTTTTCAACTCCTTTAATATAGGTGACGACAATTTACTTCATTTTCTTCATCACCCATAAACAAAACTTGAAAGAACTTATGCTGTTCGTTCTCTGTTGGAAAAAGTGAACCAATTTGATGACCTTGTACGGTAAAGGTTGGCGAAACCCCGGGCATTCTTATATCCTTATCTACTCCAAAATATGGCATTTGAAAGCATGATTTATACTTTCTAATTCTATTTAAAAGGCACCGTGATTCATTTAAATCATATAAATATAGAATTTTAAGAGGTTGTTCTTGTTCACCAAGTTGTAGAATTACTGTTTTACGGGTCCCTACGTTGTGCGCCAATTGAAGTGTTTTTGAAATATTACTGCTTACGTTGGGCGCTAATTATGATGTTTTGGACGTCTCTCTCCGCGTCGATCGATGAATTCTGGATCTGGTTCGTCGCATTGGGCGTCGATTGAAGTTATACCGTTTAATTAGCTGATAATTACCCGTGGTCGAGCACTAATTAAAACGGTCCGGTATTTTGATGTGGTGAGTTAATTGGTATTTATAGCCCCGTGATCGAGCACCAATTAAAGAATTATTGGTGATTTAAATATTGTATAATTAATACACACTTTTTATGTTGACATGTTTTTTATTTCTATATCTCGGTTTATTTCTAGAGAAAATAGATCATGTTGTCCAAATATATACGTGGCCTATTGTATGGATCGCGGACAGGAGCTCAAGTTCCGAGTAGTTCAAGGACTGTACGCCTAGTGAGGTTCAAATTGCACCATCTTTCGTATATATCCATTACTCATGGAAGCTTCGAGAAAGTCGTGTTATAAAAAATTAAAATACAAGACAAAAACATCTCGGTTTTACTGGAAGCTTCGAGAGCCGGAAACTGACTCAAGATACTTTTTAAAAATCTCTATTCGAACTTTCCAGAAGAGTAAGTTATTATTTAAAAATCTTATATTGTCAACTTGACTTGGCTAATGTCATGTGCGTGACGTCACTGATCAGTGGCTTTTGCCTTCTTAGAAGAAGAAGTGCTTTAAGTGACACGTAATAGATTATAATTTAAATGAGATAAGATACGTTTATAAAATTAGGACGATATTATTGTCAATGCTCTCACATATTCTTTAGGGTCAAATCAATAGCATTACAAAGTAAAGGAAGGGAAACTTTGCCATTAGAACAACACATCCCTGCGCTTTCATCTTTTCATTTTAAAGCATCACAAAACTGGCATTTTTTATTTATCAAACCAACAACAATTAAAGTATGATTTTTGTAATCAATTAAAGGATCGTATTCAAATCCAAAATAATTAAATACGGACCAACTATTACGCATAAAAGTTCATCGGCGTTCGGTTTGCATTTCTTCATGAACGATTCTTCTCGCCTGCGAATGTTTTGTAGTTTCTGTTAATATAATGGCTGCCAACCGCTAGGCTTGTCCTTCTAAACGAAACTGCGTTTGAAGCGGCGTCTCATTAGCTCCCAAAGCTCTCTGGCGTTCAGCTTCTTCCTCTAAACGCAAGTGTGTTTGAAAGGGGTTCTCAGCTGCTCTCATAGAAGCCTGGTGGGTGGCTTGGTCCACCAGTCTTTCCTGGCTTTAAGAAAGTGTCTCATCAGCTCTCAAAGCAGCTTTTCGCTCCACTTGTTTTTGCCTCCTTAATTCGGCATGAACGATGGATTCTTGGGATCGAGCAATTTTAGCTGCCCGTGCTCACGATGAGCTCCTGGATAAGTTAGAGTTACGTTTGCGAGGCATTTCAAAAAGAAAAAGAAAAAAACTTTTTTTTAAGAAAAATTAAGATATCTCACCTAAAAATGAAAACAAAAACACAATTGCCTTAAAGGTAAAAAAATATAATTAGAAGTAAAATAACTATCCTAAAAATAATAAATGATAAACTATCGCTCAAGGAAAAAAAGGAACAATATAAACGGAAAACAATTACAATATTATTAAAATAGTGTTAAACACAGAGGAATAAACGGTAATGAATCAATGTTTGTAAACAAATGAATCGCAAACATGTATTGTTATTTCCCATAGATACGGACCCCCAACTCCCTTTCTTCCCTTTTTCCAAACTTCACAATTATGAGTTTAAAATAGCCATAGATAATACAAAACGATATCGCGTTTTAAAATGTGCTCAGCACCGTCTATCGGATTTTGGGAATAATGAAATCTTAGTACATTAAATAGTTCAAATTGATACCGCGCCATCTATCGAGTTGTTATAGTACTAAACGTTAAAGACACTTTAGTAAAAATAATGTTTTTATTTGAGTTCATCACGGTATAATACCAAACTTCTTATGACAATTTTGTCATTTACCATAACGGGGTGAACAGACAGAGCTTAATTAACTGAATGTAGTTATTTTAAATCATTTTAAGATAGATGTTCCTAAAATAACATGGGAACAGATATTTAGTAATCATTTTTAGATAGATGTGCCTAAAATAACTGGAGAACAGATTTTCTTCCAGGATACCGCAGGTCCCTTTTTCTGTACTCCAGGCATCATGATTCAATTCATGTTCATATCAGTAGGTCAAGTTGTTATGCCGGACGACCGTCTAAAAGTTATTTTTTTCTATCCTTCGGGAACAGTACTTTTTTTCTGGATGAAAGGTACCCTATGTTCTTTTCTGTATCCCTCGGGAACAGTACTTTTTCTGGATGAAAGGTACCTTATGTCCTTTTGTGTACCTATGACAACGTGTATGCAAAATTTTATGATGATCGGCCCTGTAGTTTGGGCATGAAAGCGTAACAAACAAACAAACTCACATTCGCACTTATAATATTAGTTAGGATTTAAAATTTTAATATTACATAAAATAATGTTGGATATAAAGTTTCACATACTGTTGGTGATTAAACTAAAAGTTAACACTTCATAATTTTGTAATTTTTTGACAGTTAGGGTATTCTGAGATAAAGAGCTTGGCTGATTGATATTAATATGTGCTAGTTTTTCCAGTTTTGTTTGCTTTATAAGACTTTAGTTTCTGCACACCTCTTGATGGAAAACCCATTAAATGCTGCGCTATTGTGTAGTCCTGCTGCTTACACAACTGTCAGGGTAAGAGTTTAGTTGTTTCACAATTAGTGTTCCAAACAAAACATTGTTTTCTCCAAGGAGATCACATTCCTCGCCAATTTCACATCTACATGGCATGTACACAACTAACTCACATGAACGAGGCTTGTACCGGCCGCTTAGCATTTTACTCGTTAAATACATTAAGAGGGAACCCCCATACCTTCTATTTTGTTTCAAATCCGCTACGCTTCGTGCTTGTAGAGAACTTTAATTCCATTTCCCCCTCTGTTAACTCTCTTGTGTACAACTAGACATCTCGTCGCCTGTAAGGTTGACTGACTGGCAGGTATAAACTATTTCCAAAAATAGATTCCGAGACAAAGAAAGTAGAGGGTCGGTTTCTCCTCTTTTTCTCGGCTAATGTTTGGAAGGCCGGATTTGAGTTCTATCTCAAAATTATACATAGCTGTAGTAGTTTTCATTCAAAATTATTTCAGTGTGTACACATGTATAATATAGTATAAGTTATTATTATTTATCAATAATACTATATTAGATTTGTATTTCTAATTAAGGTGAAGGCCTAAAACCTTGATACTATGCATTAATTAATACAATAAATAATTCTAATTGAAAGTTAATAGTTAAAATAAAAGGTACAATAAATTAAAATGTAGTTAAATATTTTAAACTGTTTTAATAATAATTCATAATAGACCAAATTAAAACTACTTTGGATAAAAACAATTTATTTTTACATAAACATTATACACAAGGATTTTGCTTATAATAATTTAAAATTAAGAAGGATTGTTTATTGGAAATGCACAAACATTCTTCTGACAAGGATGTAAAAAAAAAAGAAATGTGATAACTATAAAGGTGAAAACCATCCCCCAATGCGTTTGGTCAGGTATACTCTAATTCTTTTAGGAAGAACAGGGTTAGAAAATACAAATAAATACATAACAAAAAATGGTGGTCAAAGTTGATGGCATTTTACTTAATTATTATTTTAAAGGTAGGCCTATTTATAATATATATAGAAAGTTAAAGATATAAATCACATTCCTTGAGCTATGAATAAATCAATGTAGCTTTACTAACGTTTGTGACAGTCATTTACTCTTCTTACGATCAAAATTATAGTATACTCAACCAAAAGACAATAAAAATATAAATTATATTAAGTAACATTTTACAATACTTTACAAAACAACTGTGAAAAAGTTAATACATTTCCATGTGTGTTTAGTTCCCATTGTATTTACAAAATCCAGTCATTTAGCGTTAGGGAAAGAACTATAAATAAAACCAATGACAAACTAAACATTTATTTATTTATTAATAAACAAAAATCTTTATAAAGTGTCTAATCTTTAAAATTACTTAAATTAAGTATTAGAAGTTAGTGATTAACTAATGTTGAAATGAAATATAACAATATAAGATTTCCTTAAATGATTGAGTAATGATGTTTTTGGGGTTTCCTATTGTTTACAAGTATCGAACAACGGTATGTAAAAATGTAATTGAAAAAGTGGTCTTATAATAAAATTAAATAAATTTCATATAGAGTCACGTCAACAATATAAGTTAACAATAGAGATAAAAATGTAAAGGTGAATAATATGGATGCAATAGCTCTTTGTTACAATTGCATATAATTAAAGCAAGTATAGTTAGCTAAGACAGGGTTGTTACAATTCTATCCAGCCCCCCCAAAAAAACCATGGGTTTTAATTAAAAATACCCACTTAAAAAACAAAAAACTTATTATATTTTGAATAAAAAGCAATTGTCTAATTTTTTAAAGTAGTTAGTCTATTTTCCTTTTAATATTTAAATTACGATTAATTACTTTAAATAAAAATGTATATAGATTGGAAACGGAATTAAACATACTGACATAGGACTAGATCAAACTAATGTTATTGAATATTTTAATATATACACATACAATTTAAATTTAAAACATTCTTTTATAAGATTCAAATTTTACTAACATTATTGCATGAAAATCATATTTTGAATTTTGTTAACTAATGTATATTGTTTTAATTCCTTAAAAAAAATTGATTTTTAAAATATAATATTATTGCTAGGCGTGGAAGTTTTTTTTTTTTTGTAAAGTAACAGTCTAGGCACTAATTAATATGTTAGAATGATTGGTTTAATCAGATAACATACATAATACCTTTAATAACACCCACAACAAACCCAATAAAACCTAATATAGCCCAACTTCTTTTTTTAAATAGCCCAGAGTTTTTCAAGCCTGAGCTAAGAACTATTCATTGAGAATAGAACGGTTTGAATTTCTAAAAAGTTAAACAATTAAAAATAACAATTCCAGAATCGTAATTGTGTGTGTGTGTGTGTGTGTGTGTGTATGGTATTTGAACACACACGCACACATAATATACAAGGACGCAAATATGTTTGGTTTGTGATCTTCCTCCTGCCCACAATTTATAAGCGAAGGGTGTCCAAATTAATGTATATACTCAATCGAATTCGGTCATTTTCGGCTTTATACAATTAATATAAAGATTTAAACAAAACTCATCAAAGTAGGCATTTCTTTACTTGCAACACCATACTTTAAAATTAGCAGGATCAATCTTGCTTAAAGTGTTTAGAGGTTTGAAAATATAAATAAATGGTACAGTGCACCGCACAGACATTCCCTTATGGGCTACAGGCGACAAATTATGAACATTTATTTCCTAATTTTAATATACAATGGAAGAAAACCAACTCTAGGTTAGTTACTATATGAGAGAGTATGTAAGATTGTGTAGTACTATACATTTTAATTTACGTGAAAATGTTTATAAAGTGATAGTTTTCCATTAATTTATCACAAAATAAAATACTGTCAAAAATGTTTCTAAACAAAAAAAATCAGTTATTTTAATAGATATAATGTAGTTCTGATAATTTATAAATGGCAGCCTATTAACATCGAATATTTGAGTGTTTCCTCAAATTGAAGCTATACCACCGAAAAAAGACTAGTGCAGAATTTCTTTGTTTTTTCTTCCTTGGATATTATATACTCGTGTATATATATATATACACGAGTATATATATATTACCCAATATATGTATATATAGCTCAGTGGCACACCCAATAGAGGGAAAACTGGGAATTGGTTTCCCCCAAGACTCAATACTAGTTTAATTAATACATTAATTATGTGATTGTTAAAATAAAAAGCATTAAAGATGTGTCGAGTGCATAAGATACCTTTTAAAACAAGGTTTACAATTTATATTTCAAAAGGGATAAATGCTCTACACATTAAAATAACCCCTGAATTTCCTAATGAAATAAAGCAAATTCATACTAGACTATATATATTGTATGCAAGGCCAAAGCCAGATAAATATTGAATTAAAACTAACTTATTTACTGTTTAAAAATAACAAAAATAAATACAAAGAACGATCTATATCTTCTAGTATTGTGATTGTCAAAAAAATCTAACTCGAAGTTTCAATAAATGTCAACGTTTCATGACCCCCTGAAACAAAAAACATGATTTCCGCAATGCCGTCTGTCTGTCCGTCACTTTTCCCTTAGTACCCCTTTTATATACTTAAACCTTATTTTTAACTTATTACATAACCCTTAAAAATTAATTTGAGTTGATTTTTACCCTTTTTAATCTTTTTAGTTACCCTAAACTATTCTTCTGGGCAAAGCTGTACTTCATGCTAGTAATATATAAAAACAAATGTGAGTTTAGGTGTGTGTTCAGAAAAATCTAAGCGCCTTCGAAATAGGATGAAAAATTGAAATTTTGAAGATCTTTAGAAGGACCACCTCATTTAACAAGGAAAATTTACAAAATGAGGAATTTCAAAATTGGGCTCCAAGATTTGGAGGAGGGAGTCAAAATAAGAAAGACGTTTTAACATTGGTAGAAAATTTGAATTTGGGGAAAAGGTAGAAGGACTACTCCAGAAAATAAGAAGTGTTAAAATTTAAAATTTAAGAGTGAACGCTGAGCGTAAAATTTAAATTATGATTGCCATAGTTAGCTTGGTATTGTGCAAGGAGGAATTATATAAATGCTAGCAGCCGGATGTTGAACGTCCTAATTTGAATAGTTTGATATAGTACGAAGAATGGATCAGTCTGCTAGTAAATTATACATGTGAGATGATTTCACCCTAAATCATTATTTGAAATAAGTCTCTTCTCTAGCCCCCTCCCCAGTAAACACAATATAATATTCAGTCACAGAAGAATGTCTAGCTATCTGGACAGTTATTATGTTATGGTCAGATAAATAAATCGAGCGTTGAACAATGACGTTCATGAAGTGACAAAAAAAAATTTGCTTAAATAATATTTGTTTAAAATAAATTAATAAAACAGCATTTGTCAAACCAAAAACAGTATGTAACATAAAACATATTTGTAGTTGTCAACACGAAATTGATATTTCAAATACATAAAATGCACACAAGTTTGTAAAACAATAAATTAAAAAGGGAATTAGTCATAAATGTTAACACTAAGTCAATATACTATTTTTAAAAAATCCGTAGCTTATGGTAACAGCCGTTATTTAAAAAAATGTTCTTCACTAATTTAACACCTTTTAACATTGGCCCTAATCTTTAGTTTACTTTTTTAAATAACCATAAATATTTTTATTTACCTAATGAGTTTATAGGAATAAAATATTTAAAATTCTCTAAGAAATAAACAAATACAATATATCTATTGACATTATATATTTGACATCTTTTCTAATCAAAAGAGGAGTGTTGATTTTACGCTCAAAGCTCCTCAATTTGTTGATTCGTGAAAAGTTTTTTAATGAGAAAAACAATATGCAGATTAAAAAAATGCATAAAAGTTAGCACAAATAGCTATTTGGAATTTTAGTAAGGTTTTCCCCGGCTCCTATAATGAGCACAGCACCCTAGATAAGGTCCTGCTCGACGTTCTTCGACTTTAGTTTTTAGCTCATTGCCTTACTAACCGTTCGAACTATACAAATTTACTCCCGTTAATAAGGTAGGAGTGATGAAGGTAGAATATAGATGAAATGTACCTATACTTGCATATAGAAATAAAATAATAACATTTAGAAAAAATATTTCGAGAATGACCGGCTGCGAATTGAACCCCGATCTCCCCGTTGCTAGTAGACAAGACCAAATGAGACCTGCATTTATTTTACGTGCTCACTAGTGCAGCCATACATGATTTTAGTTGAGATTTTTATTCCTATTCTCGAACAATATTTGGTTTTGTGTTTGTTGCGCTATCTTTATGCTAGCAGTTTGGTCGACTTCACTGGTCTTGAAGTAAAGTGCTTGCCTCAAGACCCGGTGTTCGTGGGTTAAAACTTCGCCGGGGTCAAAGGATTTCTGTCGAGTGATAACAATTCATAGCATAACTTCTTTTGGAGGGAAAGTAAAGCCATTGGTCCCATGTTGATTGTGGTATGTATGATAACCATGTAAGGTTTGTGAAAATACCTTTCCTGGCAAAATTGTTAGGCCCTTTTGTTCTCACTCATAGAATTCTTGTGTGCTTATATAATCATTTGGTTCAGAAAGCGCACGTTAAATACAACAAATAAATAAAACTAGTAGTTGGACCCGTTCCTTACCCACGCAATAAAAATTCAAATAATCAAATTAATACGTTTAATACCAAACAAATTATTATCATTATTCCGGCCCTGCTACTATCCATCTGTTATACACATTTTAATTATAATAACGGAGTAGAGCTAAGGAAAATATATATTAAAGTAAGCGTATCCGCATTTGTGTGAAGGAAGTGTGGATACACACTTAGGGAAGAACAGCCCTCGGTCCACGTGCCTGAGATTTGAACCCAGAATTCCAACTACGAGCAAACCAAACATGATCCTGAAACTTACCTCGCGCACCCAACGATTCAGATATATTGAATAATTGTTCGATAAAATATCTCTTTAAAATATTTATTAGTGTTGTGATTTATGAAAACATTTTCTTACGAACTTAATAGTTTTAGTTCCTACGTTGCATTAAATAAACTATTAATATTTTTAATGAAAAGTTATAAATGAGAAAATATGTGTTTATTATTACTATTATTTAACTATTAGGAGTGAAGATGTATACATTGTTAGCTAATCTAAATACCTATTTCATATTCGATATAGATACAATTTAAATTCTAACACTTACCGAGGAATAGCTATTTCATTTATATGTTTGCAGTTTTGTACTTTATAGGGTGGTGGTTTTTTGTTCCCCATGGACACTGTTTTTATTATATTAGTATTATTGTTATTATTTTTATGACTATTATTAGCACCCGTTCGGTTATACCTACTTACGCTAAGGTGCAATGGTAGGGTGATTGTGAGATCAAATGGAGGACCTACAGTTTAACGTGGGATCCGGACCACTGTGGAGGCCTGAAACTCCACACATTCACAAGTTGTGATTAATACACGTCTTGTCAGAGGTGAAGGATTGAACCCTGGATCCATAGCAGAGAAGTCTCAAACTAGTTTACTTAGTGAAACTTGATAAATTTGTTTGAAACTATCACAAATATATCAACAACAACAAAAAAAATTCCCACATGGACTAAATAAATAAAATAATATTACTTAAAATGTATTGCATTTTTATAGTAAAAAAACAAACAAACACATTAAAAACTATTCTCACTGAAGAATGTCTATTTGAAAACCAGTTTGGGACGTCAGTTGCAACACATCCTCATGGAACTGTGAGGGGAGCTAGCGGGTCGTTGAGCGGTGGAGGAAATGGCTTCACGAGACACACACAGTAACCGGCCGGTAGACTCAAATTTAAAAACAATGATATTCTCTTTTAAAAAAATACAACACTTGATGTGCTGGTTCAGAAAACTGTTCAGGTAAAAAGGTATTCAATTATGCAGGGGTGAAATAATAATGGTTTACATATTTTTTTAAGTTTATTTTTAATTAATAAATATAGTTTTTTAAATTCGACCCTTGTTTTAATTATTAATTAAAAAGGGGAAAATTTTTAAAATTTTAAAAAAAAATTAAATTTTCAAAAATAAAAGAAAAATTTTTGAAAAAAAGAGCCCCCCTTTTTTTTTTTTGGGGCTTTTTTAAGGAAAAAATAATAAAAAATTTTAAAATTGAATTTCTTATGTTTTAAACTTTTTAAAGGGGTTTTTTAAAAAAAACCAAAAAAAACTTTTTGTTTTTAAAAAAACCCTTTAATTTTTAAAGGGGAAAAAAATTTAATTTTTTTAAAAAATAACTTAAAATTTTGGGGGGAGGGAAGTGGAAAAAATTTTAAAAAAGGGGGGAGTTTCCCCCCCCTTTCCCTTTTTTTACAGGAAAAATAGGGGGGGGTTAAAAATTAATACCAGAAAAAAAATTTTAATTTTTTGGGTTATTAAAAAAATGGTTTAAATTTACCTTAACGGTTAAATTTTCTTAATGTATTTAAAAAAACCCCTTGGTTATTAAATTATAAAAACTGGGGGAAAAGGGTTTTAAAAGAAAACACGCGAATAGGAGAAACGAGGAAAACGTTCGTTTTAACATACCTAATGGAAGATAGATTTGGGAAGACCTGGACGTCGTAACTGGAAAGACATTATTAGAATAGACCATGAATCCTGTTTTGATGGCCGTGCGGTTCTAACGGCGTCAATATCACATTTCAGAGTTTTATTCCGTCGGAATGCACTGTTTGTGGTTTTACTTATTGGTTTTCCCACTATCACTCCACGCCAAATTGTGGGGGTGCAATTCCTTTGAATTAAACCATTCTCATACATAACACCATCTATAGTGATCAGAGCATTTCGTTATAAATGACGGGTTGTAATAAGACTCGTGCTAAAAAAAGAAATAAAATAAGTGCGAAGCTTTGTAGACCAATATGTCATAAATCAATACTCCAATTTTTTGTCATAATAATGTAATTCAGATATTTTAAGTTGATTTGACATTTCTGTCACCCCCCCCCCACCAAAATAATCCTACGGCTTCCTAATCTAACACTCCCACACAAATGCCCTTTTCTTACTACCCAATCGTTCTCTTAGCCTCGATATATCCTTGAAGTACTAATAGGCTATAAGTGCCACCTTCTACTATTTAACCTTCAACCACAAGCGGATCATTTTCATTTCTAGGTCTGAGGGACGTCACTTTCCTGATTAGATAGACTGCACTGTTGACCTGGTGATTGAGGTTTTGTATCTCTAGGTCTGAGGACGTCACTTTCTTGCTTGTTTCAGACTACCTTATGACCGGAGATTGAGGTTTGAATCTTATAGGTCTGAGACGTCACTTTTCCTGATAGGACTAGAGACTGCACTGTGCCCGGGGATTGAGGTTTGAGTCTCTAGTTGAACGTCACTTTCCTGATAGACTAGACCTGCACTGTGACCGGGAGATGAGGTTGAGTCTTCTAGGTCTGAGACGTCTCTTTCTTTGGCTAGACTAGGACTGCCTTATGACCGGGAGATTGAGGTTTGAATTTCTAGGTCGAGACGTCACTTTCTGATAGATAGGATGCACTGTGACGGGAGATTGATGGTTTGAATCTATAGGTCTGAGGACGTCACTTCTTCGCTAGATAGACTGCCTTATGACCGGGAGATTGAGGTATTGAATCTCTAGCGTCTGAGGACGTAACTTTCCTGGATAGACTAGACTGCAACCTGTGACGAGAGATTGAGGTTTGAATCTTAGGTCCTGACGTCACTCTCTTGTTAAAAATACAGGTTGTTGAACATTTATTTTAAACTAATTTT
The DNA here is from genome assembly GCA_039000515.1 of Timema cristinae. Lineage (NCBI taxonomy): Eukaryota > Metazoa > Arthropoda > Insecta > Phasmatodea > Timematidae > Timema > Timema cristinae. Next base: position 15,725,551 of record JBCFYV010000100.1, read on the forward strand.
TTTCAAATTACGATATATTGTTTATGATAAATATATTGGAAAAATATTTTTTTTGCTTTTAATATCCATGAAAATCACCTTATCTATGATCAGGATTGGAGAGCGCCATGGTCTATGGTGTCAAGTTTGTAATAGACTCAATCTGGTGACAAGTAAGTCTGGATTTGAATATCTAACGGATGCAAAGGTCAACCACACAATTGTTTTTTAGGAGACTCTTCACATATAATTTAGGTTAATTTAATCTAAAATTTACGTAATATCTTTCTCATTAATTGTTATGTGTGTTAACCCTGATAAAATATTAAACAAGTGCAAACAAGTTATCAATTTTATTCACATAATAATAAAATTTTTAAATTTTGTTTTTAGGAGACAGGGTACCCCATGGAACCGTGGGCTTCTTAAGCCAATTAGAAGGGAACATTGTTCGATTCAAAAGAAGAAACTTTTAATAGAGCTAATCGAACAAACAGAATATTATTGAGTGGTAGCAATGAACTTTTTAAGTCATAGATTTCGATGGTGTCTAATCATAGGACATTACATTATTTGTCGGAAAGGCCTATCACAAATTATAACGGCATTGCACCGTTCTGCATAACATGTGCATCGTAGAGAAGTTGCCAACATTTTAAGATGTTATATTCCTGCTGAGGTTAATGGCATGAATGTTTGGAATGGTGAAAAAAATGGAAACCAACAACATAAACATTAACCACTTTTTAGAGCTGTGTGTCGTATACGTAACAGGGTTGTTGAAATTTGATTTAAACATATAAATATCCTTAACCCAAATATCTCTTTGTGTTCCCCTTGGTTTAATCAGTAAAAATGGTTTGTAGGGATATGAAAAAGTTCAATTTTTTAATTTCAAGCAAAATTTGTAACAATTATGACCTATTCTCAAAGATATATAGAAGTTTGAATAGTTTTTGTTAATTGTATGATTTAAAAAAAAAATGTTGTAGTGTTATTCTACAACTTTATGTAATTAAATCATCATAAAATGTTTTATTAAGAAAATCTTTAATTTCTTTTGTAATATTTCTATAATATAATACGTTAATCAAGTTACACAATATGTGAATTCAATTTCTCTTTGCAGTGCGTAACAGAGTAAAGCCCCCTGAAAGATTTATTTTTGGGCCCCCTCCCCACAAAAGTCATCTAACCCAACTACCTAATAAATCTTATCTGATAATCACTTGTTGAATTTGGAGAGTGAGATTAGCGTGCTCAATTGGTGATGGCTTTGTTAAAATTGACATTAAGTGTGTATTCACTGGAATAAAATGTTATTTTTATATTGTAAGTAAAAGTTGTGTTTTTAGGAGATCATGTGAAGATTCGCAATTTTCCATGATCCAAGCAAATTCCATAGGTTTTCCGTGTTTTCAAGGTCGGCTGGACACCCTGTATACTATTTATTAGTAAATTTAGATTATTTAGTATCATGAATGGTATAACAAGAAATGACCCGCCTTGGATGGCCTCACCACTACAACGTGATGGTCTTGTTGTCAGTACTATTCCGATTGAGCTGAGGGTGTTTGAGCAGAGGTCTGGGAATATTAGATGCCAGGTTTGTAACTAATTCCTTGTCCACTAGCGTTGGGAGAGCTATTACAGTCAGCTTGGACTTAATAACAGTGGTGTCTACTGGGTCACGTAAAAGTTACCAATTGAAAAAAAAAGTCACGAAAAGTCCTGAAAACTAATAAATTCCAATATTTTGGTTATAAAGTCACTAATATATTTATGTTTGGGAAATTCCCGCAAATTGTAATAAACGATCTAATGTCGAGCCTCCACAGCCCATGAATTCATACGCTAGACTTTTGGTTGCTGAAGTACGTGATAGTAAGGAAGGTTAAAGTTAAATGTTCTAGGAGTGCATTATGCCTATATGAATTAGTTAGTGTTTAACCGTTTAGGGGAGGAATTTTGTTTGTCAAAAATTCTTTTAGTTTTGTTTTTCCAATCAGTAGACTCCTGATAAAGATTTAAATATACTGACCATTTAAAAACAGAATTTTTTTATAGAACGAAAGTGCTTCCACATTTGTTGTGAATAGTCATACAATTTTGGAAATAAACCCCCTTCAATCCACTCGACTGGAATCAAAACTCAAATTGTCCCCATCCCCAGCAGTATGTCACGAGAGGTAAAGTGTTATATATACGTGTGGCGGTGAAAAATTGTTGTAGCTCAATTAGTTATTTACAACACTTTATGATGACATATTGAATATCTAAATTGTCAATCAATTATTTAATTATTTTTTTTCAGTATTTAATTAGTTCCACCAGATTTATGGTTATTTAAAGATGCCGTTCATGGGCCCTTAATGTGTTATTTTTTGAAATATTTTGGACTAACTTATTATATCTCGTAAAATTAATACAGGTTTTAAAAATTGTGTAACAAAATTTTTATTGTCCAATGGCACAAATGAAATTAGGTAGTAAAGAATATTATTATGCCATACAATACAACTACTTATTTTTTCAATTGTATTTTACACATTACTCTACTTATTTTTTGGACAAATAGTCTTCTAAAACACTTAGTTAACTTTTTAAAAAGTGTTCGTAAAAGTCTTTCATGCCTATTTTTTCGCTTTCACCACACTTTTCTTTGAAAGGCAACTTTGCTCTTCCGCCAATTTTAATGTCCTTCCTGTTTTTGGGAGAATCTTATGGATGCTTCAAATGAAGCTGATACTTTCAACCCGGGCCCGTTTGGGTGTCCTGAAAAGGAAAATTTGAACATATGAGAAGCACTACAAATTAGACTAATTTATATTGCTGATATTAAATAATCTTTGTGAACACAATGAGGGATTGTTAATAAAGAATTTTGTACTCTAAATAAGGGCTGTTAATTTATAGAGGTACACAAGGCCTCTGTAATAAATACAAATAGAGCCCTATAAAATAAACTCCATTTCCAATTCCTTATAAGAAATTAAGTAAAAGAGTATTTTCCTACCACATTACCATTTTATTTATTACAAATATTTTTCTCAATGCACTCCACTCTATTTCATAAATTTTGTAAGTATTAGAAGTCACTAGTATTGCACACGAATGGTATGAATTAATAAAATATAGTGTGCAAAAGAGTTTTTTCCATATTCTTTTTATGAAAAGCCTCCATATTTTTATATCCTTTCCTTCTTTATTGTAAACATCCCAATACAAACTTGAGCTAAAAATTTTAGATGCTAATTCAAAACCAAACTATATTTAAAATATGTATAAAAAACGTATTATTAAAAGAAATGACAACGTATTACTTACTTTTTGCACTGTGAAGAAATCTTTTAGGTTTAGATGGTCTCTGACACATAATTGAAAGTTAAATTATCCTGCGGGGATGTGACTGTTGGCACTAGTGTTGTGTTTAGTTCTGCCTTGAGATTGGTGCTGATGTGGAACAGAGGCAGAGCCTTTTGTGGCAAAGAATACCCTAAAACAAAGTATTAAATAAATAAAAATTCAATATAAAATTCATTGAAGTTTGTATAGTTTATTCTTACTTGTATCAGTAGGGACTGTACGATGCTAACTTTTTGAGTGTAAAGCAAAGTCAAAAGCATATTTAAAACTTTTTACTTCGAGTCAAATTGAGGTTCGAATAAAAATAAATTATAACGGGAGATATAAAATGTAAAAGTAATTTTATTATTAGATAGATAAATAATATAAACTACCGAACATTATTTTTAAGTATATACAGGTGAAAGCCATTTTATTCATAATGGTCCACGAATTTAATTTATTATAAAACAGCCGTCTTACTGGGACCGTTCGGTTATACGCTTCAATACTAATACGCTAATGGATAAGGGATATGGAAAGGTTGAATTTAGAGAAAGTGAACCCGCATTTTGTGTGATAGTGAGAGAGGAAACCTTTTAGGAAAAAATCACCCCAGTTCGCCCGACCGAAGATTCGAACCTCGATCTCCCGTCCTTGGCTAGTTCATGCTCACATGATACAGCGAGTTTAGCTAACAACTCATTGAGAAATGTTATGGTCACTAATGCCAATAGAAATATTGGCAAAAATATTTCATAACCTCAAACAACTTGACTTGTTTTATTACTAATATATTCTATTTTTCAACAAAAAAATATAATAGCTATAAGGCAATAGTGCCCATATTTCATTAGCTAAGCCAATGGAAATAATTTTTATCATAGACATTAATAATTTGGAACTAAAGTGTTGTGTAGTAACACATGAACATAAATATAGTAAACAAACGTTCAATATAATAAAAGTGTAAAGATATTAATGTTATCAGTAGACAAGAACTAACCTAATAGCAGGAGTTTCTCAAACTTTATGCACTCAGCCTCATCTTTCTGGGGGGAAAACGCTTTTAACGTACATGCGTAATATTTCAATTGATATTTATTTTAATAAGTCTTTGTAAAATTTAGGAAACATTAGGAGTAGTTTTATTATTAGCACCACATTTACTACCGTTCTTATAGTATGCATTTATGCTAATAGTATATGGTAGGGTGATTGTGTGATTAAATGGAGGACCTACTGTTTAAAAGGAGGCCTTGCAGTTCCCACATTCACGAGTTGTCTTGTCAGAGTGAAGGGAAAGCGGTTTGGTAATCAGTTAAATATGTGGCCGGGGTCCATTAAGATAGAAAAGTTTAATAAATATCCATTATTTTAGCATTTTATGGACAAATAATATTCAATGAAAAAATAAGTACTTGTCATTATGGAAAAACAACACATTTTTTTCCCCCTCTCTCCCTCCGATTGTGTCATTGTTGAGAAAACTTCTTTTCATACAAAAATATAGCTGCAAAGACAAATAAATGCTAATGGTCAATTGATCAAACAGATATTTATTTTTATCAGTTATCCAGAACTTTATCAAGTTGGTGGAATGTGAACAATTGGTTCAACCGGTTATAATGTTGCTGCCGCGCACCTTCACCTGAAATCCCTGTGCCTCCACAAGTTCAGTTTGAGAAACCTGCCCTAAGATGTGTACATAGAGTAAATAAAATTACCATCAAATCTGGGTATAAATAAATTAATCATTTTGAAATTGGAACTTTACAAAGGTGAGTAAGAAAATGGAAAAAAGTGATCTCTTATAGCTTTGTATGTAGTTATTCGGGACTAGATAGGAATTCTGTTAATAATTCTTGTTACCAAGTGTTAATCAGAACAATTTCTGAATCCTCAGTATCTTTGTGGCACATTACAAAGGTTATCCCTATCTGTTGTACTCTTTTTTGAAATTCATCTAGCGGCTCTGGGTTAGGTGGACTCACCTGTCTTCACACTCTCTCCTATATGCTGTCGACTTTCCCTTTGTTGAACTTCATCTAGCGGCTCTTAGGGTAGGAGGACCCTCTACAGTCTTCTCTACACTCTCTCCTATATGCTGACTTTCTTTGTGAACTTCAATCTAGCGGTCTAGGGTAGGTGGACCTCTACCTGGTCTTCCAACTCTCTCTTTATGTGTTCGACTTTCCCTTTGTTGAACTTATCTAGCGGCTATAGGGTAGGAGGTCCTCTACCAGTCGTCCCAACTCTCTCCTATATCGCTGCTGCCTTTCTCTTTGTTGAACTTCATCTAGCGGCTTAGGTGAGGGAGACCTCTACTGTCTTCTCACACTCTTCATATATGATTGCCTTTCCCTTTGGTGAACTTCATCTAGCGGCTCTAGGGTAGGAGGACTCTACCCTATACTCACAATTCTCTCTATATGCTGCTGCCTTTACCTTTGTTGAACTTCATCTATTGGCTCTAGGGTAGGGGACCTCTATACCAGTATTCTCACACTCTTCTCATATATGCTGCTTTCCCTTTGTTGAACTTCATCTAGCGGCTCTAGGGTAGGAGGACCTTACCAGTCTGTCCACACTCTCTCCTATATGCTGCTGCCTTTCTCTTTGTTGAACTTCATCTAGGCTCTAGCGGTCTAGGGTAGGAGGACCTCTACCAGTATTTCACATCTCTCTATATGCTGTGCCATTCTTTTGTTGAACTTCCCCATCTATGGCTCTAGGGTAGGAGGACCTCTACATTTTCTCACACTCTTCTATTATGCTGCCTTTCTTTGTTGAACTTCATCTAGCGGCTCTAGGGTAGGAGGGACTCTACCAGTATTCTAACACTCTCTTCATATGCTGTCGACTTTCCATTTGTTGACTTCATCTAAGCGGGCTCTAGGGGTAGGCGGACTCTACAGTCTTCTCACACTCTTCTATATGCTGCTGCCTTTCCCCTTTGTTGGCATTCATCTAGCGGTCTAGGGTAGGAGGACTCTACTGTATTCTCACACCTCTTCTTCTATATGCTGTCGACTTTCCCCTTTGTTGAACTTCATTAGCGGCTCTAGGGTTAGGAGGTCCTTATACCAGTATTCTCAAAACACTTCTTTATATGCTGTGACTTTCTTTGTTGAACTTTCATCTAGCGGCTCTTAGGGTAGGAGGACCTCTTCCAGTTTTCTCACACTCTCTTCTATATGCTGTCGATTTCCCTTTGTTGAACTTATCTAGCGGGGCTCTAGGGTAGGAGGTCCTCTACAGTCTTACCACACCTATACCTATATGCTGCTGCCTTTACTCTTTGTTGAACTTCATATAGCGGCCTCTTGGGTAGGAGGACTTACCAGGTCGTCCCACCACTCTCCTCCTATATGCTGCTGCCTTTCCCTTTGTTTTGAACTTCATCTAGGCGGATTCTTGGGTGAGTAGGTCTCTACCAGTTTCCCTAACTCTCTCCTATATGAGCTTGACTTTCCCTTTTGTTGAACTTCATCTAGCGGCTCTAGGGTGGTAGAGGACCTCTACCAGTTTCCCACTCTCTCTATATGCTGCTTTTCCCTTTGTTGAACTTCATCTAGGGCTTCAGGGTAGGGAGGACCTCTACAGTCGTTTCCTCACTCTCTCTATATGATTGCTGCCTTTCCCTTTGTTGAATTAATTCAGCGGCTCTAGGGTAGGAGGACATCTACAGTAAGTCGTCCCACCACTATCTCCTATATGCTGCTGCCTTTCCCTTGTTGAAAACTTCATCTAGCGGCTCTAGGGTAGGGGACTCTACCAGTCGTACCTCACTTCTCCTATATGACTGCTGCTTTCCTTTGTTGAACTTATTAGCGTCTAGGGTAGGAGGACCTCTAACCAGTCTTCCACAACTCTCCTCCTATATGCTGTCGACTTTCTACTTTGGTGAACTTCATCTAGCGGCTCTAGGGTAGGGAGGACCTCTACAGTCGTCCCACACTCTTCTCTATATCTGCTGCCTTTCTCTTTGTTGGACTTCAACTAGCGGCTTCTAGGGTAGGAGGACCCTATTACCAGTCTTCTCACCACTCTCTCCTATGTGCTGCCTTTCCTTTGTTTGAACTTCATTCTGAGCGGCTCTAGGGTTAGGAGGACCTCTACCAGAATTCTCACACTCTTCCTAATATGCTGCTGCCATTCCCTTTGTTGAACTTCATCTATGGTCTTGGGGTAGGATGGGACCTCTACCAGCTTCTCACACTCTCTCCTATATGCTCCTTTCCCTTTGTTTGAACTTCATCTAGCGGCTCGAGGGTAGGAGGACCTCTACCAGTTTTTCACACTCTTTTATATGCTGTCGGTTTCCTTTGTTGAAACTTCATTAGGGTCTAGGGTTAGTAGGACCTTACCAGTCTTCTCCACTCTCTCCTAAAATATTTGCTGATTTCCCTTTGTTGAACTTCCATCTAGCGGCTCTAGGGTAGGAAGGAACTCTACCAGTTTCCCACACTCCTCTCCTCTAGGTGCCTTTCCCTTTGTTGAACTTCATCTTGCGGCTCTAGGTAGGAGGACCTCTAACAGTTTCTTCCACACTCTATCTTATATGACTGTCGACTTTCACTTTGTTGAATACTTCAATCTAGCGGCTCTTGGTAGGAGGACCTCTACCAGTCTTCCACACTCTCTCCTATTATGCTGCTGCCTTTCTCTTTGTTGAACTTCATCTAGCGGTCTAGGGTAGGAGGACCTCTAACAGTCTTCCACACTCTCTCCTATATGCTTGCCTTTCCCCTTTGTTTGAACTTCATCTAGCGGCTCTAGGGTAGGGAGGACCTCTACCTGTTTCTCACTCTCTCTTCTATATGTGCCGGCCGCCTTTCTCTTTGTGAACTTTTTATTTCGTTACATGACTGAAAAAACCAACCTAGATTTATATCTACTTTTCAATACAAAAGTATTCTTTGGTAACTTCATTTTTTATTTTTAAAGACTAAATATAATTGCTTAATTTTGTTTTTTTTGTGAGATTATTTTTATGTAAGAAAAGTATATATATTTTAAAATTCACTGTTAGAGTGTAAAACCATTAGTTTCTCATCTTTTTTTTTTTTATGGCACTCTTATTATATGGGGAGTTTTGCGGTACTACGGGAAACTCGGACATGCACTTGTGTTACAGACTGTATTAAATCCACAAATTGGACCTTTGTGTTTTTACAAAACAACAACTCAAGTTTCCCATGAATTATAACTTTGAATGTTAGCTAATCAGAACATTTATATGTGGGATGAAAACGACGTTCTTATTTTTTTATCAACAATAAACATATCAAGGATTTTCACGGCAGTGGTGTGCTGCAACAGGACCCTTTGAAAACCACTACTTACAAAAATTTTTGCTACAGTAAGCCCCATAGATTCTTTGGTGCTGACTCGACAGCTCACCAGCTGACTTCTGACAGTCAACATTTTGGTTTATACCTAATTGTTGACTGTCATAAGTGACAGCTGCTACAACACACGTTTTTACAGATATTTGGCTCTCGGCGTAGGGATACATATTGTGGTCTGGTAACTTTTCAAAGCTGTCAGCTGTCAGTCAGCAACAAAGGAAGCCGTGGGGCTACTGTACCTGACAACGACCCATAACTGTGGTACTATCACTGGACAAAGTGTTTCCACCTGTCTTTGGTGTAGACTGGTTCACAGTGACTATTGGAGGTTGGGATTTAGTTTTTTGTTCGGTTGTAGTTTTTTATTTGAGGTGGATTATTTACAAATTACTTTCCACCGTCCTTCATGCAAATGAGTAACTTATTAGTTAAATGTGTATGGGTGGTAAGACTTTGGTGAAAAATCCAATATGGAATATTTAATATTAAGATCAATATGATTATTTCATATGTTCTGACAGAAAAAACTGAACGTTATATTTGTGTGCAGGGAGGTGTAACCATTTCAAACAACGATCTTGATGTCGATTCCCTATACCTCTTGTTATTGGTACCCAGACTTTATGGCCTATAAGCTTGATACCATTTTTTAGAATATAAAATTTGGGGTATAAATGAAACATCCAATTTCAATTGCAGTGGTGGGTGTTTGATAATTTTATAGTAAGAGTAATGCTTTAACTAATCATCATTGTTTCATCTGTAGGATCACACGTATCCAAAGGAAAAAAGAGATTATTACATGTAGAACACATATATAGATTTTAGGCATATGATAGTGTTAACTCAGGGAAGCATTTTTAAACAGAAGTAGGCCTCCTACCGAGACATTTCGAATACATTATATGCTAAACTTATGTACAATATTAGTACTATAGGCTTAAATTACTTAAACATAATCATGAAGAACAAACCACTTTCTCCATATCTTTCAAGACTTTGTTGCCCCAAACACTATAGGAGTTCAATTGTTGGGAGGCCCTCCTCCAGATAACTCAACATATCCTTATTAGTGTAGTCTGGCCCAAACTTTCCTTTGCATATTTTTTCGTTTTCTAAAAAAAAATCCAATCAAAAATCATATATACTACTATACTGGGCTTAATTTTTTATAATATACCCACTTTAGAAAAACTTTTTATTGGGTGAGTGTAATAGACCGAATTCTGCTAAAGGCTATCAGCAAGAACATTGGGGTATATTTGTATTATTTTTATTAAATTTAAAACAATAGATCCAGTTTGGAGTTTTTTTGTTGCCTGCAGATAGTTTTTTGGATTTACTATTGAATTGAAATAGTGTGCAATTTTTATATTTAACATTTTCTTAATATAGAATGTCATTGAATATTTTTTTAATTAGGTATTACAATATTATTCACTTTTATAAAATAAAATTACAATTCAGTGGCTTACCCCAAAAAAATGTACTCATCTGATTCTAATAGAAAAGGTAAGACTACATCCCACCCATAATGTGGGTTCTTAGCATGCGTTATATAATGTTGGTTGGAACAAGCCATAAACAAATATTTTACTTAATCAATGAAATAGGTTTATAAATATGGTCCTTAATAATGCATGCAAATTGAAGCACGAAAGTTTATAAAATAATAGTGAATCTACTAGCAACATGCCTATGAAGTTAAATTATAACTATGAGGGGGGGGGGGGGGGATATGCAAATGTGTTTAAATACATTCAACAAGCTCTAAAATAATCTGTTTCTGTTCTTAGTAATTTTATTTTTATTATCCTTTTACAATTATTTACACGCCAAAATTAACACACGGAAAAAGAAAACAGGTGTTGAGCCAACGAGTATAGCAAAGTTTATTAATTCGTACTTTCTAGTTTAAAATGGCTGGAGTGTTGTGTTATAAAGCTTTAAAGTTGATACTAAACCCCAGTGTCAAACCACCGGAAGTTCGAAATTTTGAACTGTATAACCACACTCAAATGAAATTATTACAACTCAACACGAATTGCGAGATTTTAAATCGAGAGAAGCATTTTTACAGAGATGAGATTATGAGTTCGAGTAGAGCATGGCGTAATTTGTTATTGTGAGATAATATCGAAACATCTCGGGGATTGAACGAGGACAGGGATAGGTGATGTTCAGTAGTAGGCCAGTGCAAGACAGGGATAGGTGATGTACTGTACGTAGTTAGCAGATCAGGACAGGGATAGGTTGATGTGACAGTACGTAGGCATATCAGGGGACAGGGATAGGTGATGTACAGTAAGTAAGCAGATCAGGACAGGGATAGGTGATGTACAGTACGTAAGCAGATAAGGACAGGAATAGGTGATGTACAGTACGTAAGAAGGTTTAGGACAGGGATTATGTGATATACATGTTACGTAAGCAGATCAGGACAGGGATAGGTGAGTACTGTTGTTGTAAGCAGATCAAGAAGGGTAGATGATATTTAGTACGTAACAAGGTCTGGGACAGGGAAGGTGTATGTACAGTTAACGTAAGAAGACAAGGCACAGGGTTAGGTGATGTACAGTACGTAGAAGACTAGGACAGGGATGGAGATGTACAGTACGTTAAGGATGATCAGAACAGGGATAGGTGAGGTACCATACGTAAGAAGTCAGGGACAGGGATAGTGATGTACAGTACGTAAGAAGTTCAGGACAGGGAGGATAGGTGATGTAACAGTTGTAAGAAGAACAGGACAGGGATAGGAGTATGTACAGTACGTAAGAAGATTCAGGACAGGGGATATGGGATGTTACAGTACGTAAGCAGATCAGGGACAGGGATAGGTGATGGTAGGCCTCTGGGGACATGGGAGTATGGGCAACTGGGGACACGGGGAGATATAGGCCACTTGAACACTGGGGAGGTATGGACACACTGGGAAAAACGGGGAGATCATAGGCCACTTGAACACGGGGGGGAGGTTTATGGAGACCACGGGAAACGGGGAGATATAGGCACCAGGGACACGTGGAGATATAGGCCATGGGACATGGGAGATATGGACCACCAGGGTCACGGGGTATTTAGGACTTGAAACACTGGGAGATATAGGCACTGGGACACTGGGATTGGTTATGGGCCACTGGGACACGGGGTGATATGGGCACTGAGACACAGGGAGGTATAGGCCACTGGGACTCTGGGAGGTATGGGCCACCGGGACACTGGAAGGGAGGGCCACTGGGATAATAGGAGATATGGGACACTAGAAACATGGGAGGTATGGGCCTCTGGGACACGGGGAGATTAGGCTCTTGAAACACTGGGAGATATAGGCACTGGACTGGGTGGTATGGGCCACTGGGACACGGGGAGAAATGGCCAATGAGACCAGGGAGAGGTATAGGCCACTGGGAACTGGGAGGTATGGACACCGGGACACTGGAAGGGAAGGGCCACTGGGACACTGGGAAGTAATGGGCCACCGGGGACACTGGTAGGGAAGGGGCCAATGGGACACTGGGAGATATGGGCCATGGGACACGGGGATGGGTATGAGCCACCGGGACAGGGGAGATATAGGCACAAGAACACTGGGAGGTATGGGCCACTGGGACACTGGGAGGTTTGGGCCACTGTGACACTTGGAGGTTTATGGGCCCCACCGGGACACTGGAAGGGAAGGGCCACTGGGGATAATAGGATATATGGACCATAGAACTCTGGGAGGTATGGGCCATGGTACACTGGGAGATATGGGCCACTGGGGACACGTGGAGATATAGGCCACTGGTACACTGGGAGTAATGGACCCACCGGGACAGTGGAGATATAGGCCATGGGACACTGGGAAGATATGGATGGGACCACCGGGAACATAGAGGGGGGGTAGGAGAGAGGGGGGGAGAGGGGGGGGATGAGGGGGGATTTTAAGAGTTGGGAAATGAGAATATATTTTTTTTTTTTTTTTTTTTTTTTTTTATTATTTTGTTTTTTTTTTAGTTACTTTCTGAGCCAATGGGGACACTGTGAGTTAGGGGCACCGGAACACGGGGTGGTATATGCTATTGGGACTCGGGGATATTAGGACACCAGGACAAGGGGAGATATAGGCCACCAGGGACACGTGGAGATATATGCCACTGGGACATGGGGAGCTATGGCCACCGGACACGTGGGATATAGGCCACTGGGCACTGGGAGAATGGACCCCGGGACATTGGGATTTATGGGCAAGGTGTCACTGTTGAGTTATAGGCCCCAGGAACGGGAGGTATATAGTATTGGGACACGGGGGATATATAGGACACCAGGACAAGGGAGAAAGGGCCACTGGGACACGAGGAGATATTGGTCTACGGGGACACGGGGAGGTATATGCTATTTGGCAACGGGTATATAGAATACCAGGAAAGGGGAGATATAGGCCACAGTGCAAGGGGAGATATAGGCCACCAGGACACGGGGAGATATAGGCCACTGGGACACGGGGAGATTATTAGGCCTCCGGGGCTTGGGAGATATGGACTACAAGGGCAAGGAGGAGATATGGGTCATTGGACCTGTGAAATATGGGCCACTGGGCCATTGGGAGATATGGGCCACTGGAACCACGGGGAGATTATGGCCCACGGGACACGGGGAATATGACCTTTGGACAAAGGGGGAGAAATAGGCACCGGGACACGGGGAGATATGGGCCACTGGGAAAGTGGCGAGGGTATGGGCCACAGAAACGGGGGAGATATAGGCCATCGGGACACGGTGAGATATGGGCCACTGGCCACACGGGAGAATGGGCACGGGGAATACGGGTGTATGAACCATGGGGGACCGGGGAGATGTAGGCCACCGGGGACACGGGGAGATATAGGTCAATGTGGGGACACGGGAGAGATATAGGCCACTGGACACTGGAGATATGGGCTACTGGGGAGACACTGGGAAATATGGACACCCAGGACACGGGGTGTATAGGCCACTGGGACACTAGGTGGTATGGGCCACCTGTGACACTGGGAGGTTAGGGCCATGGGACAATGTGAGATATGAGCCATGAGGGACACTGGGAGGGTATGGCCAATGGGAACTGGGAGGTATTGGCCACTGGAACTCTGTGAGATATGAGCCACTGTGACATGGGGAGGTATGGGCACTGGGACACTGGGAGGTATGGGACACTGGGCACTGGGAGGTTTAGGGCCATGGGACACGTGAGTTATGTAGGGGGGCCCCACATGTGACACTGGGAGGTATGGGCCACTGGGACTCTGTGAGATAGGGGCCACTGAAGACATGGAGGTATGGGCCACTGGGATACTGGGAGGTATGGGCACCGGGACAATGGAAGGGAAGGGCCACTGGGACACTGTGAGATATGAGCCACTGTGACACTGGGAGGTATGGGCACTGGGGACTCTGTGGAGATAGAGCCACTTCGAAACTGGGAGGTATGGGACACTGGGACTCTGTGAGATATGAGCACGTGACCACGGGAGGTTGGGCCACTGGGACTATGTGAGATATGGGCCACTGAGGGACACTGGGACGGTTTGGGCACTGGGAACTCTGTGGGTATGTGCCACTGTGACCACGGGGAAAGGTATGGGCTACTGGGACTCTGTGAGATATGAGCCACTGTGACACTGGGAGGTATGGGCCACGGAAACGGGGAGATAAGGCCAATGGGACACTGGGAGATTGGACCACCGGGACATGGGGAGTTATGTGCCACTAGGACCGGGTAGATATAGGCCACTTGGACCTGGGTTATGTACCACTAGGACACGGTGATATTGGGGACACTGAGACACTGTGGAGTTTGGGCCACGGAAAAAGAGGCATGTTATATGCCACTGGGAACGGGGATATATTGGACACCAGGACAGGGGAGGTATAGGCCACTGGGACACGTGGAGATATGGGCCACGGAAACGGGGAGGATTAGTATTCCGTGGGCTGTTTGATTTGATCTTCCGAAACTACCTCTCAAACTAAAATAAATATATATATTCAATATCTAGATTGTTTTAAAAAGTTGCTAATTGTGTTCTGTGATTGTCCAGACTACTACATTCATTTGAGAATATACTATGGTATCGAATGCAGCTTTCTATAAACATCAATCAGCTGTGGAGACCGATTTAAAATGTATTTAAACATATCAAAAATAGACCTCAAACTATTATCTTGCATCTTTAGAGACTCTTCACTATGACATGATATAAGTACAATCTGCGGCAAAAGTGGACTGAAATGGGTAGTACCAATCGAAGGGATTTATACTTCAAATAATAAAATTCTTCAACAACCCAGTTCTACTTCCACTGGAAAATTGCTTTATTTGCTATTTATGAATTAGTGAATGGAAGTATTTGGTGAGCCGTTGTAGGGAAATACCCCACTACTTTCAAGTCGTTGATATTTTTAATATAAGTTTTAACAAATTGCAGGCGAATATTACTACTAGTTTGTGACAGTTAAAATAAATTAAAATTTAGATTGTAAAGTCTCAAAGAAAAATGAACGGACGCTAAACCCGTGAATTCATAAGCTTAAACCAAAAGGTTTATATCTGTTCTTCCTTATTCATATTACAACAGACATTTTTAAGATTTTATGGGATTTCTTTATTGGCTTTATGTAAGGCTACCCAGATTTTTTAAACCTATAACTTGAAATTTAAACTTTTTATTGATTCAGAATTCCTTCACCCACATTTGTAAAAACCTATTTAAAAATATAAAAATAAACCCTTCTTCTGGATCACGCGGGTATTTATAAACGTTTGCCAGTGGATCTTCTTGTAGTACCCTCAAGCGCCACCATTCTTTGCTGTCCCGGGCTGATTGGAGCCTGCCAGCCCACCACTATATATATACAACCCTGTCTTGCACCTACATTATACAGAAATTTACTATTTTTTGGACACCATGATATATACATTTGTCATTTCAGGTTACAAAAACTTGCAATCGTGGCAGAATTAGATATTAATAAATTCATTAATGATACACTAGTGGAAAGATCACAAATTAGGAGTTTTGCAATTAACAGCGTTTGAGAGGAACAAATAAATTTACTCAAAATTAAAATAAAAATTCATAGGAAATAGCCTATGTATAACACTACATAGGGTCTCAACACCAAGACAACCCCCACTAAATATTAGTAGAACATAGGATTAAATAATCGTTTAGTAAAAACAAGTTTATATTTACTGATATCAGTGATACTAATACGTTTTTAAATTAATTATATATTATATTTTTTGTAAACCTTTGTTGGCCATACCCGTTTCCTGTTACAACCAAATAATTTTTAATCCTTCAATCATTTAAGATTAAGATACGGTATGTTGTGTATGTTTGTGTTTCAATCCTATCAATCCTCAGCCTACCAATACAAGTATTATACTGTGTATGTTGTGTTTCATCCTATCTATCCTCAAGCTACATATACAGATATTATGTGTCTGTTTGTGTTTCAATCCTCTCATTCTCAAGCTACAATAAAGTATTTGTGTAATCGTTTGTGTTTCTTCCTCTCAATCCTCATAGCTACAATACAGTATAATATGTTTGTTTGTGTTTCAATCATTCTCAATCCTCAAGCCTTCAAGACAGTATAATGTGCATGTTTGTGTTTCATTCCTCTCAATACTCAAGATTACTAATACAGTATAATGTGTATGTTTGTGTTTCAATCTCTCAATCTCAGCTACAATACAGTATTCTGTGGTACGTGTGTATTTCAATCCTCTCAATCCTCAGCCTACAAATACGGTATATATGTGTAGTTTGTGTTTTCAATCATCTCAAATTCCTCAAGCCTACAATACATATTATGTGTATGTTTGTGTTCAATATCTCTATCCTAAGCATAACAATAACAGTAAATGTGTATTTTGTGTTTTCAATCCTTTCAATCTCAAGCCTACAATACTGTATAATGTGTATGTTTGTGTTTCAATTTCTCAATCCTCAAGCCTACATACAGTATTATTGTGTATGTTGTGTTTCAATCCTCTGAATTCCTCAAGACTACAATACAGTATATGTGTATATTTGTGTATTAATCCTCTCAATCCGCAAGCCTCATCTACAGGTATTATGTGTATGTTGTGTGTTCATTACTCTCAATCTCAAGCCTACTTCTGTTTAATAATGTATGTTGTGTTTCAAATTCCCTTAAACCTCAAGATTACAATACAGTATTATTATGTATGTTTGTGTTTCAATCTATCAATCCTCAAGCCTACAACTACATATATTGTGTATGTTTGTTTTTTCATTCCTCTCAACCTCAAGCCTTACAATACAGTATATTATGTATGATAGTGTTTCAATACTATTCATTACATCAGCCTACAATACAGTATACTGTGTATGATTGGTTTCAATCATCTCAATCCTAAAGCCTACATACGATATTATGTGTATGTTTGTGTTTCACCTCTCAATTCTTCAAGCTACAATACAGTATAATGTGTATGTTTGTTTTTCAATCCACTCAATCCTCAAGTCTTCAATACTGTATTCTGTGTATGTTTGTGGTTCAATCATCTCTAACCTCAAGGCTACAATACAGTTTACTGTGTTGTTTGTGTTTCAATTACCTCTCAATTCCTCAGCCTTACAAGACAGTATAATGTGCATGGTTTGGGTTTCAATCCTCTCAATCCTAAGCCACATACGTATAATGTGTTTGGTTTGTGTTTCAATCTCTCAATCCTCATAGCCTAAAATTTACTATACTGTGTATGTTTGTGTTTCAATCCTCTCATTCTCAAGCCTTTAATCGTATACGGTGTATGTTTGTGTTTCAATCCTCAAGCCTTCAATACGCCCCTTATACTGTGTATGTTTGTGTTTCATCCTCTCACTCCTCAAAGTCTTCTATACGGATATACTGTAGTATGTTTGTGTTTCAATCCTCTCAATCCTCAAGACTACTATACGGTATAATGTGTATGTTTGTGTTTCAATCCTCTATACCTCAAGCCTACAATACGGTCTACTGTGTATATTAGAGTTTCTATTTCCTTCAATCTCAAGACTTACAATTCTGTTAATCTGTATGTTTGTGTTTCAATTCCCTTACACCTCAAGATTACAATACAGTATAAAGTGTATGTTTGTGTTTCAATCTATCAATCCTCAAGCCTACATATACTGTATAATGTGTATGTTTGTTTTTCAATCCTCTCAATCCTCAAGCTACCATACAGTATAATGGTGGTAAGATTGTTTTCAATACTCTCAATCCTCAAGGCCTACAATAAGTATACTGTGTATGTTTGTGTTTCGATATCTCAATCCTAGAGCTACAAACGTATTATGTGTATTTTTGTGTAGTCAATCCTCTCAATCCAACAAGCCTACAAGACGGTTATGCTGTGTATGTTGTGTTTCCAATCTTCTCAATCCTCAAGACTACATTACAGTATTCTGTGTATGTTTGTGTTTCATTTCCTCTCAATCCTCAAGCCTACAATACGGTATACTGTGTATGTTAGAGTTTCAATCTCTCAATCCTCTATGCCTACAATACTGTATTTCTGTGTATGTTTGTGTTTCAATACTCTCAATCTTCAATCCTTCAATACGTTATACTGTGTATGTTAGAGTTTCAATCCTCTCAATATCAATCCTACCAATACGTAATATGTGTTGTTTTGTGTTTAACCCTCTCATCCTCAAGACTTACAATAGGTATTCTGTGTATGTTTGATGTTTCAATCCTATCAATCCTCAGCCTACATACGTTACTCTGTATTGTTTGTGTTTTAACCCCTCAATCCTAAAGCCACAAATACAGTATTTGTTGTTTGTTTGTGTTTCATCCTCTCAATCCTCAAGCTACAAGTCGGGTATACTGTGTCTGTTTGGGTTTCAATCCTTCAATCCTCAAAGACTACAATACAGTATCTTTGAATGTTTGTGTTTCATCATCTCAATCCTCAAGCCTTACAATACGGTATACTGTGTTGTTTGTGTTTCACTCCTCTCACTCCTCAAGCCTACAAATACAGTATAAACGTGTAAGTTTGTGTTTCAATCCTCTCAATCCTCTAGCCTACACAACATTATAATGTGTATACTTGGGTTTTCAATCCTCTCATCATCAAGCTACAATAAAGTATACTGTGTTTGTTAGTGTTTCAATCCTCTTCCAATCATCAAGACTACAATACAGTATTTGGTATGTTTGTGTTTCACCTCTCAATCTCAAAAAAAGCGACACTACAGTTAATATAAGTATGTTTGTGTTTCTATCCTCTCAATCCTCAAGACTTTAAAATACGGTTATAATGTGTATGTTTGTCTTTAAATCCTCATGACTACAATACAGTATTCTGTTGTATGTTTGTGTTTTCAATCATCTCAATCCTCAAACCTACAATACAGTATTTTGGGGTCTGGTTTGTGTTCCAATCATCTCAATCCTAATGCCTAACAATACGGTTTATACTGTTTATGTTGTGTTACAATCCTCTCAATCCTCAAGCCTACAATACTGTATAATGTGTATGTTTTGTGTTTCAATCATCTTCAATCTCTAGCCTACTATACGGTTTACTTGTGTATGTTTTGTGTTTCAATCCTCTCAATCCTCAAGCCTACAATACAGTATAAAGTGTATGTTTGTGTTTCAATCTCTCAATCCTCAAGCCTACACTTCAGTTTATGCTGTATGTTTGTGTTTCAATCCTCAAAGCCTACACTACAGTATAAATAAAGTATGTTGTGTTTCAACCTCTCTATCCTCAAGCTTTTTACAATACGGTATACTGTGTATGTTTGTGTTTCAATCCTCTCAATCCTGAAAGCTACACTTTCAGTATAATGTGTTGTTTGTGTTCAATCCTCTCAACCTCAAGCTAACTACAGTTTAATGTGTATGTTTGTTGTTTCATCCTCTCAATCATCAAGCCTACATTCAGATAATGTTGTAATGTTTGTGTTTCAGATCCTCAAGCCTACATACAGTATAATAAGTTTGTTTGTGTTTCCAATCCTCTCAATCCTCAAGCTACAATTCAGTATAATGTGTATGTTTGAGTTTCAATCCTCAAGGACTAAATACAGTTATTCTGTATATGTTTGTGTTTCAATATCATCCTGTGTAGTTGGTTTCAACTTCTTCTAATTTTCACGGTTCCATCTGTCTGTGACATACTAAACGTCCTCCAAAGTGTATTCCTTTGGGAAGGAGGACATAAGTGTTGCGTGGGTGGAATGTTGTATCATATATTTCCTTTTTTGTCAAATATAGTTGACATATCATTACTTGAAACATTAATAAACATTTTAAAATAAATATAGTTGTGGTCTGAGCTTAAATTTACAAAATTAAAACTTTAGACACACAATATTATATAATGCTTAGATTAGTGTGTTGCACTAAACATACAGTCTCTAATGTTTGTTAAAATTACATTTAACTTGTTTATGGTTGATCAAACATTTATGAAAGTCAATATTAATTGATATTAAATAAGGTTTGATGAATTTAACATAAAAATATGTAACCCGAGTATATTATTTTTGATGGTCAGATTAAATGGCGGTCCAAATCTAGCTTTGACACTATATACACAAGTATTGTTACTAAGCATTCAATGATATAGTAAACCTTTGTAGTGTGAAAGATACAGCTTATAAAGATTTTCCTGAGCATTGTAACAAACTTGTTTCGAACGTTTTCCCAGAGCCCCTCACCCTCAGGTAACATGTACTGTAGCCTACACCCAGCTTGAATACGGGCCCTGCGTATGTAGAGGGTAACCTGGGGGTATTATTAAAAACACTAGACAGTGAGATCTCGTGATAACACCACTCTTCACCCTTCGGTAAGATTATATCACACGGTTTAAACAAAACATTTCGCGCTGACAGATGCTGTTGTTTAAATTGTAGGGGACTACAGAAAACCACTTTCGATTTTATTTATAGTTCAGGCATATCGTGTATCTAAATATAACGATTAATCGAGTGTGAAATGCGCTCTAAATATAATTGTGCTTATGTTAAGCCAGAAACTTAAATTTAAATGTTGTATTGATGTTGGTAGCTTACCATTGAGGATTAATTAAAAAACTCTTTTACTTTCTATGATTTATATTGTACATAGTACTATTTTCTGGTTTTTCTTTCATTCAAACATGAATTTTGCTGTTCTAGATTATCTAAGATCATATTGTCATACATTGTTTGAGTTGTTCTTTATATCACTCCAACAATTAGCAATACATTATTTTGGTCCATTAAAATATAAACATAGAAGAGAAAAATTTATTATACGAAAAAGTTTGGCTAATGTATATTAGTTCTTTAAAACCACACAATTTTATCCTTTGTATCTTGTTTCATTTCATAAAAGAAACGGAGATATTTGTGTGTGCCGTTAAATAGGTAATATGTTTTTATTTATATAATAATAATATTCAGCACCGGTCTTACTACCATTCGGGTTTATACGCTTTTATTAAATATACGTTAATAAATGTATGCCTAAATAAACACATATATATGTTTGTATACTTGTATATTTAATATATATATAATATGATTCTATGCATGTTTTATAAATATTATAAGATATGCTTTTTTTTAGTAGATTAATTTATTCATGAATGGACACCTTTCTAATTTAATACGGTAATTGTGTCGAAAAGTTGTCTCGAATCCACCATTATAAATAATTGTTCAAACGATTTGCTATGCATCACGCAATAACTATTATTTATTATATCTTCATTATAACTAGTTTTTTATATTAATCAAAGATAATAAATATTTATCTAACCATTACATCATCGTTCACAGTTTCATTTTTGATTGATTTCCAAACATTATCCATACTTCCAAACATCACTAAACATGTTACATACATTATTGAAAAACACTCTCAAATCATTATACTGCTTTCCGTCACCAAAGTTGGCGAGTATTTCTCTTTGACCGCTATTCTGATCCTTAGGACGCTTTCTTTTCGAAATACAATTTTTTACAGTTGTGTTGAAACACTTTTCTTTTCTTTAAGAAGACGTCTATAATGCCAAAATATGCGATTCGGGACGTCGGACATGTAAACTGCTAGTAGGATGCTTTAGTGTCAGAAAAATATACGTGTATGATGTAACAACCTTACATTGGAACAACACTCACCAACTCGGACAGACAACTGGGACAGCGATTGTAAGACTTCATGGTAAACAACACTCGCCAATCTGGGACAGCAACTGAAGTCAACACGCCAGGCATAGCTTGACGGCGGCCTTACGCTTCGCCAAATACATCGGAGGACTGGAAGGCGTGTCCGCGCCTGACGGCCAAGAGGCTCGCACCAACGTGTTCGGCCAGGCAGAGAAGATGGTAGAAGAGTTCCTGTTTCGCCTTCGCCGAGCTGCGAGAAGGTGCTAGGTGTTCGATATGAGTCTCGAACCTCTCCTCCCCCCTTGTTTGTAATGTTCTCCAACATTCCTTTCCTTCGATCCGCCCCCCCTTCTCTCGAGAAATTATATTTCGTATATATGCTAGCGGTACCGGGATCTCAGGCACTTCTACCCCACCGGCTCGAGATAAGAGGTGAGGGCAGCGATGGGTTTCGGGGGATATTACTTTCTACCCATAATTACTATTCGGCGTCAATGGGGGGGGGGGGGGGGAACTCTTTCTAATTTATATTTGGACTTTGTTATTAACTTATGTTTATTTGAATATTGCTTTGCCACAGCGCTTATCGCTGCTGGGAGGTTGAACAGTCGCTTTCGCCACCACTTATTATTCAGGGTTGGGCCCTATTCAAATGTTACTTCATACATTTGGCCAATATAGCTTTTAGCCTGAGTTTGTCAGGTCCTGGTTCGAAACCCTGTTATGTCTGTTTTCGAGTATAAGGCTGTTTCTGGACTCATCTTTGTTCGCCAAGTTAAAGCCTAGGTGTTAAGTTTATTTTTTTACTTGTGGCCTTGTTTGATGCTTGACGTCAGTTTGTACGGGCGTTCTGTAAGAAAGTTAAATATTTATACTAGGGTGGATAACTTAAAACGCTAGAGTAACCAGTTTAGGAATCTAATCATTTAACGAAGTAACCAAAGACCATGTCACTGAGATCCCGGAACGTTACTTTGATGGATGTAATTGTACGGATTTGTTTTGAGGATGGTAAACGTTTATGTTTACCTTTGATGTAATTGATTTCCGCGATGGACGGAAAAGCGCGCTTCACGCGGTGTTGATTTGTTTGTCAGCTTGTTATTGTTTCTTTTTTGACTAAATAAAATTGTTATGTTTCGTTCAGGTAACTCTGTACTAATTTACTGCCTCTCTCCCTTATAGATATTAAGGATGGGGGGTTGCAAAAATGGTAGCATGAGCATGGTTAATGTGGTTACATGGTTACATGGTTACGTGGTTAACAAGGGTTAAGTGGTACATGGTTACAAGGTTACATGGTGGACATGGTTACATGGGTTTACATGGTTGACATGGTTACATGGTTATTGTGCGTTAACGTGTTAACAGTGGTTACATGATTGATGGTTTACTGTGTTAGTATTATTGGCTTATAATTCGACGTTTATGTCTATATTGTGCTTTGGTCCTTGTTCATGCTCGAACGACTAATGGCTCTATAATGTTGGGCTTGGAAGATGCCGAGAAATTAAACCAAAAAAGGGCAAATATGCCAGAGGGTTATATTTATGTAAATTAATTGTCTAATGCCTATTTGTATCTTTTTTCATACTGTCATTGGCCATGGCTCCTCGCTGAAAACCAGGCGACAAAGCCATCAACAAACTGACGAGATCTGATGTATACAGACTGAACCGTGAACAATCATCGCCGAGCTCCAAATATTGGTCCACTCCCTACTCCACCCAACGCACGGTGGGTGGAGTTAAGGTCTATTTTATGCGAAACTAGGGAGTGAGGTTGGGGAATCTCGGCCTGATTTTTGCATGGACACAGTTGCGAGTGGTGAACAACCGATGACGCCTTCCCCTCCCCGTCTCCAAACGACCAGCGATCTGTCATATGTCTTGTAAGGTCCTATTGGAAATATTTAGGTCGCTTCCTGAGTGTAGTGTAGTCAGAACTAGAACGGAGTTATTTTATTTCTTGGTTGAAATTAGCCGGGCATCCCGCCTCTAAACTAGTTAGTGAGCCCGAGTTTTTGACATTGTGTTTGTCATGACGTCGGGGATCTTAACCGCAATTATTTTTTCCGGGGGTATTCAGGCAGGTTTATCAGTTAAGGCTGTAAACTGGACCGGATTTTAATACGTTGTTACATAGTAGAGTTAGACAGAAGTTTTATGCAGGGAGGTTTTTATGTTTTTTGTGCATAGATTTCGTTTCCTTGTGAAAACTTTTAGGAACTATTTGTTCTATCTATCACGGAGGCAGCTCGCGTATCGATGGCCGGATCTTAAGGAGCCTGAATTGTAATATTTATTTTGGAGGAATGTGTCGCCCTTACCAGGCGCCATTTTGTTTTCTCAGTAAACCAACTTGTATACTATGATCTCTAGCCTTGCTTCGCACGTTGAAAGAGACTCTTTCTATCAGAGAGGAATATCTAATTGCGGCGTGCGCTGAGGTTGTTAGCCACGCGCGGTTCGGGTTCAAATCCCGGAGCAAGTTCCTCCTGTGCGCGTATCGGCGCCTCGTCCGCTCGGGAATCGTTCTAGGTACTTGGGGGGTTGTAACCCTGTGGGTTGCTAACCAAGGGGGCCGCGGGGCTCGTGGACATTTCTAAAGTTAGATGTTTCCGCTGCAATAGATTTGGGGCACGTTTCAGAGGGAGTGCAGGCAGGTAAATAATTAGGGCTTTCGCGTTCGCGAACGTGGTACGTCGGCCTCCGCGTTGTAAGTTTTATTGCCGCGGATTTGAATCCCATGGTTAATATTTGTATTGGTCCTGTGGGATGATTAGGGTTTATTTTGAGTATGGGGTCCTACTGGTTGGCGGGTGTGGTGGCGAGGCAACTCCCTTCATTTGTTGAGAAACTTCTTGGTATCTATTGGGGGCAAAGTTAATATTATGTGTGAGTATTGACCGAAAGCGTACACAGTTGCGACATGGGCAATGTTTAATGGTAGACATAAGGTACGTATCTCCATTAAAAATTGACAGGTTTCTTGGAAAAGTCCTTTTAAGTTAGTGCCGTCCTCCGTTTGTACATGGATTTAGGGGAAAGATTTTTTTTGTTTGAGGACCAACGCTAGTTGGTATGGGAAAAGTATTGTCTTCCTTGTTTTGCGCCAGGGGAATTTGTTCGTTTGCGACGAGACTAACGCCGCCATGGCTTGTTTCCTTTTGGGATAGGGATATAAAGAGGCCATTCAAAGGTAGTTAACCGGTTTTCTGATGTAATCACAGATAGGTGGGGGAAATGCGACATTCTCCCTTAGACATTGTTTGCTCTTGACATACATCCCAGTACGGTCATGGCATACTCATGCGCTCCTCCAAAATGAGATTTTTAGAGATCTGATTTTCGACTTAGAAAAAAAGGGGTCATTCGCCGTCTAAATCACCGTATTGGCCTGCCCCGCGTTCATATTCCCCGCAAGGGCTAAGGGGCATCGCCTCATAGTTGGACTACAGGAAACTTAATAAGAAAATTGTTTTCGAATCCTTATACGATGCCTAGCCTAGAGTCGGCATTCCATACCTTGGTTAAGCCAGGTTTTACATGTCTCTTGATTCTTAACGTAGCTTCCTCCCTATGCGCGCTCTCAGAGCCATCCAAGAAATTTACCGCCCTTTGTAACTCCGTGGCAGGTTTTGAATTTAACGCGTCCGTTAGGAATTAAGTTGCGGGGGACAAAAGCGCTTAGTAGAGTGTTAGGATCATATTCTTGCCGACCTTAAAATTTAAATTTGTTTTATATTATCTCGATGATATTGGCCATTATAGTAATTCACTTCAGGACATTTGCGTCACGTAGTAAGAAAACTGTGTTACAACGTCTGCGCTCTGCTGGACTCACTGTTAATCTAGGAAAAAGGTTTACATGGGCCTAAGGAGTCGGTCCCGTATCTGGGATTTGTATTTCCCCGGGGAAATTTGCTCGTTGACCCTGAGCGAGGTCAAGCCTATTCTTGAATCCCTACCGAAGATTTTAGGGAACTTTAGGTTTTTGGGGATGTGCGCTTATTACGACCAGGTGTATCCCCTCTTTTCTTGAGTTAGTTACCCGCTAAACGCCTTAGAAAAAGGGAGCTGTTTTTTGCGTGGGTCGGGAAACAAAAATGATGCTTTCTTCGCCCCAAAACGGCACTTGTTCTCCGGCGGTTTTTGCGCATGCCCGACTTCTCCATCACCTTTTATATTTCAGGTTGATGCGTCTTCAATTGCCCTCGGCGCGGTGCTTTCGCAGGCGAACCCTGATGGATGTAGGCCGGTAGCGTTCGCAGCAAGACCGTAAATGCTGCTGAGGAAAAAAGTACAGTAACGTACGAAAAGAATGCTATGCGTTGTGTTTTAGCCAGTAGAAAAAGTTCTCAGACTACCTAGAGCTTTAGAAAAGTTTGACCTGTATACAGACACCTGGCGCTCTGACCTGGCTATGGAACCACCCCAACCGTTGGTGTAAAATAGCACGCTGGATCGGGAGGTTTCTAGGTTTGCTTCACTACCCCATCATGTCGCGGGGTAAAGTGGTAATGTTGTAGCTGATTGCGTTGTCGCGGATGGGAAGAGGATCTTTGACCCTGTAGGAGATGAAGCTGGAAGGCGGGTGGGAACGCTAGGCGTGATTCACACCATCCCAGAATCTAGATTATTTCAATTGGTGCTCATCGGCGAGGTAGAATTTTGTTACAGCTCGTAGATAGGATTAGAATGGGGAAGTAGTTGGGATCTATCGCTGCGCAAGGGTCTCTTAGTGACTAATTATCTAGGGGGGAGACCACAAATACTATATTCCCGAGATGCTCAGGCCTATGCTACTTAAGTATTCTCCACGATTCGTTTTGGGTGGGCATTGTTTTGGGGTGCTCAAAAAGAGAGGAAGTTTCCAAGGGAGTTTTATTGGCCAACTTGCCAGGACGTTGAGGAGTGTGTGCGCAAGTGTGCTGCTTCCAAAGGGCCAAACCCTCACCAAAACTCGAAAGAAAAATTTGGTTTTTCATTCTGCTGACGTGCCCACACGCCCTGGGAGGGGAAAGTTTTTGGATGACCTATGTTGGGACCCCTTACGCGTTCCGCCCAGGGCAACACGTCTTATTTTGGTGGTGCTGGATGCTATTTTCTAAAATTTGTGGTTGTTAATTCCACCTTGAAATGAAGGATCTTAAGACCTTGTGATATGCCTGATCTAGGCGGGTGTGGGGCGTTTTGGAACCCTAAGGTTGTGGTTAGTGACAATGGCCCTGTTTTTCCGTTCGAAGGCTTTCAAAGGACATGTGCTTCTCTTGGGGGGTCAACACGTGACCCACCAGCCCATTTACCCCTCCCCATACCGTTGAGCGTATTTAATAGGAATTTAAATGTGGCGCTAACTATTTTCCACCACCAGGACCACTCTCATTGGGACAAGGACTCGACTTTCGAACGTCGCGTTACACTCTGCGTACCACGAGTCAGTCGGAGCCACTCCTGCGTCGGTCGTCTGAATAGAGGATTTAAAACCACCCCCTCTTAACACGTGGGATGTTGACCCGCTCTTATCTGACGCATGGACCGCCCCTTTGAGAGAAGTGGAACTCGCCTATAAAAATTTGTTAAAGTCTAGGAGGAAGTAGCTGCTACTTCATCGGGGACGTTGTCCCCGTCCCGTTTAATGTGTGGTGACAAAGTGTTTGATATGCTTCCTTGAGCTCGGCGATGGACAAGACGTACGGCTAAGCGGATTCAAAATGGAGTGGGCATGGCACATCGACAAGTTCCTAAACGCCTGTCTCAGGTCCTACTAGTGGGGACATTGCGGACCCTTATGTAACCCGCCGCGCCCAGTTAGCACCTCAAAGGCGGGTGACGTAGTGGAGTCCCGTCCTGTGGCAGAAGGCAGGAGTGTTATTGGTTTTAAGTAGTATTTGTGTATATGGAGTAAATTTGGAATTATCATAGGTTATTTAGGTATATGTTGTAAATTTGGGTTTATTGTTGGTTATGTTTATTTGGTATATTGGACATTGATTCAAATCTTAGGGGTAGGCTCCGACTTCTATATGTATTCTAATGGTTAGTGATTATGTTTGAGTGTCACTCTGGGAACTTGAAGAATCCATTTACGCGTGTGTGCGCGCCGTTATATATGAAAAAGGAAGATGATACAGTGCTTGCCTTGTAGAACACTCTTGTTCTGTTGTGTCTACTTGGAGGCATTAGCCTCATGTGGAATGCGCACCAAGTGCCGTGTGAATGGATTAGATGGACTGCGCCTGCCAGCAGCGTGTCAGAGCATTGTAGATGTACACTTATATTATTTTTGTAACTGTAGGTTTATTTGTTTCTCAGAGAGGTTCTTCACCCTTCCCTCCCTTCCCTTTTGGTTCGGGTGCGAGATATAACGGCGTCTGCTACAGAAGAATAAAACGGAGGCTCCTGGCGGGCCGACGGCATATTGTGGACGAGTCTCAAGCTTCAGGTCTGCTACTGAAGACGGAGGCTGATGGACCGACGGATATGTGGGACGAGTCTCAGCTTCAGGTGGGTCGTCGGGAGAGTAAAGGAAGGTCGAGAGAGAGCTTCGTGCCGTGCGGTGTAGTACTCGGCGTGAGCTACCTCCAGGATCTGTCAGCGCGCCACTACCGGGGGGGCTACTACTTGACCATGAGGCGGCTATCCGAGGACTGTCATGAGGGTTCGTGAGGATCATCTCCCCCATTGTCTGCCCAACTAACGGCAGGGAAGGTACCGCCATCCGTTTAGCTAAATGCTGAGGACTCCTTATGAATCCCGTCAGGGGGGGAGGATGTAACAACTTACATTGTAACACACTACCAACTCGGACAGACAACTGGGACAGCGATGTAACGACTTACGTGGTAACAACACTCGCCAACTGGGGGACAGCAACTGAGTCAACACGCGGCACTAGCTTGACCGGCGGAACCTACGCTCTCGCCATATTCATCGGATCTGACTGTAGGTGTGTCCGCGCCTGCCGGAAACGAGGTCGACCACGTGTTCGGCCAGGCAGAGAAGATGGATAGAGAGTTCCGTTTCCGCCTTCGCCGAGCTTCGAGAATGGAGCTAGGTGTCTCGATATGATTCTCGAACCCTCTCCTACCCCCTTGTTTGTAATGTTCTCCAACCTTCCTTTCCTTCGATCCGCCCCCCGTCTCTGAGAATTATATTTTCGTTTTACAATGCTAGCGGTACCGGGATCTCAGGTCACTTTACTACCCCACCGGCTCGAGGATAAGAGGTGAGGGCAATCGGACTGGGTTTCGGGGGATGTACTTTCCTACCAAAATTACTATTTCGGCGTCATGGGGGGAATCTTTCTAAATTACTATTTGGACTTTGTTATTTAACTTATGTTTATTTGAATATGGACTATGCTACGCGCTTATCGCTGCTGGGAGGGAGAAGTTAGACCGTCGCTTTCGCCACCATTTATTCTAGGGTCTGGGCCCTATTCAAATGTACTTCATACATTTGCCAAATATTAGCTTTTAGCCTGAGATTGCAGGTCCTGGTTCGAACCCGGCTTATGTTGTTTTCGAGTATAGCTGTTTCTGGACTCCATCTTTGTTCGCCAAGGTTAAACGCCTAGGGTTGTTAGTTATTATTATCTTGTGGCCTTGTTTGATTTGCTATGACGTTCAAGTTTGCTTGGGCGTCTGTAAGAAAAGATTATATTATTTTATACTAGGGTGGATAACTTAAACGCTAGAGTAAACCAGTTTAGGAACTAATCAATTTAAACGATGTAACATAAGACCATGTCACTGAGATCCGACCTGTTACTTTGATGGATTTAATGTAACGTGATTTGTTTTGAGGATGGTAAGTTTATGTTTACCTTTGATGTAATTGATTTCCGCGATTGGAGGAAAAAGCGCGCTTCACGCGTGTTGATTGTTTTGCTTCAGCTTGTTATTGGTCTTTTTTGACTAAATAAAATTGGTATGTTCATTCAGGTAACTCTTTACCTAATTTTACTGCCTCTCTCACCTATGATATTAAGGGGGGTCTGGGGGTTGCAATAGATAATAATAAATAATAAAAAATATCTTTACACTCACAAATTTTCCTTAAAATTGTCATTTAAAATTAATTAAGCCAAGCAATATGTGCTGGACCCCAACAATGCTATTTTTTTGATGAAACAATAAAGTGTTTGCATGGTGTATAGAAATAATTAAATTAATAATTGACCATGTAAGGGTTTAGTACACTAAAACAACGCAAAGGAAATATTCTCGTCACATGGCTGTGTAATCTATCTCGTTCACACAAGACTTTCAGCAGCAAATGTAGGAAAAAACATTTCACCAAGTTTCAAATTACTCACGAATCTATTTTACAGGATAGCAGCACAGTTGTAGTGAAGATGGCTGAACTAGAGTTATAGATGGGTGCTAATCCTAATAATAAAACGATCACCACTTATCTTAAAAAACGTGTAGGATAAGTACTTTGCCAGGCTGGCACATTTACGAAAATACTACGCTCAAAGTTTATATAATATTTCATCACCAAAGTTGGACTTCTAACTACGCTTTAATTATCTATTACTGTCTCAATGAAACCTGTGGCTGAAGCACGTGGTGTTAGGGCGTCAGCCCTTTAAAAAAGACTGGCGTCTCATTGCTGAAAAGTATGGTGAATATTCCCAGTTGGGAAAATTTAGAGAGAGTCCCGAAATAAAATGCCTTAGATGCCTCCACATGTGATTTTCGTAATTTATACTTCTGTGTAATGCTAATGGGGTTGCACTTCCATATCAGTATTGGATTTTGGCACTCGTAGACTAAGTTTCGTTATAACGTGATATGAAAAATAGAAGTGGGTTATTATTTTATTTTAACATTTTGACATGTCATTTAAATTAACTGAAGTTTCAACCCCCTAAATTAAAATTTTGAGCCCCCTCAATTGACGGAATGATTAGTACCTCTTTACTTTGAGTTTTTTTGAAACGCCTTTTAAAAGCTAATGGGCCCATTTTATTCAATGTTTAGCATTTCAACCCGGGGCTACCAACTTTGATTGAACTGGTTTAGGGGAAATGAAGTCATAAATTTTGGGCAGTAAAGGCTGTTTTTTTATATTTCGCACACCCTTTTACGCAAAATTTGCACCGTTTTAAAAAAAATCTCGTCATATGGGTTTGATTGCAAAAAACCTTCTCCGCGCTTTAGAATATTTACTATTTTTTTAATAAAAATATCTACAGACTGAATGTCGAGGAGGATTTGGTTATATATTATTATTATTAAAGATATTAGGGGGCGTTTAAAAAAAAAAAATTGTATTTTCCATACAATAAAAATAATAAAAAAGCAGATTTTTTAATATTATTAATTTAAAAATTATTGACATCTATTACTGTCCCCAGCATGGGGGCCCACTCAGTTTTGAGTCCTAGTGCAGAGGTAAGCATTTGAACTATGAGTTTTATGATTTAAAAAGATGAGATTTGTTTAAAAATCCTCAATTGGGCCCTCCTGAACATTTCTGGAAGTGTAGACATTGAAATTTTGCTCTGCAAAGGGTTTAAGATGGTGACCAATTCAGGGGTGGCTTCAGATGCCCTTTTTAAAAAATTTTTTATAATTTTTCCCAAAACTTTTTTAATTTTTTCTATTTACATTTTTTTTTAAAACAAAGATATTTTTCCTGTGGTTTTAAATTTTAAAATTTTTTTTTGTTTTGTTATAGCTCGGGATAAATATTTAGACATTGTACCGTTTTCACATTACACCTAAGAGTTAGAGGCCCCTACTAAACCTTTAAAAAAAGGGTGGGCGGAAACTAAGGAAATTATTACCAAAAAAAAGTGAAAAATTTGTAAGCTAAAGAAATGTTTTTGGATTATTCATTCAATGTATTAAACAGGGGTTTAAAACAAAAATTACATGCCCTTAGAAGTCAAACTGAAGGTTTTGGGGAAAACCAATAAAATCATGGGGGGTTTTCACTTGCGCACTACGTTTGAAAGTATATTTCAAACTTCAAGGTATATTATTATTTTTTAGAAAAACTCTGGAAGGGGCCCAAAAATATAAACAATATCTTTAAATTATTAGGGAAAAAAAAATTTAAAAGGAACCTTTCTTAAATGATCGACTAAGCATCTGATTAAATTACAGTGAATTAGACAAAAAAAATTTTTTGGGAAATCAAGATTTAAATTTAAATATCGAATCAGAATTTATTAAAAGTTTAAATCATTAACCCTTCAATGATCACAAAGACCCAAAAAGGGACCCCTTTTTTTAAAAAGGGTTTAAAAAGGTCTGATCCCCCACTTTTAAATTTGCAGACAAAAACAAATTTAAAATTTTTTGGGGATCAAATTTAAATTTAAATATCGAAATGATTTTTCTTTATTAGAAACAAATGTTGGAACCCCGTATAAAACTCAAAATTATTTACTATTAAATAATTTGACATAATTCCTACATATTAATATTTAATATTAAAATAGAAAAAAAATAATTTTAACGATAGTATACTATTTAATTTCTCATTAAATAAATCGGTGAATTTTAAAAAAAAAACCCTTTTTAAAACCAAAAAAAAAATAAGAAATTTTTAATTTTTACTCCGAAGAAGATACGTCTACAAAAATAACCTTTTAAAATAAACATCATAAGTTAAGAAATTAAAAAATTATTGGTAGCCACACGAGCAATAAAAATTAATATTTAAACTAAATATGTCGACCCAAAAAAATTTCAATTATTTAAAGAAATTACAAAGATACTAGCGCCCAACCCCGGGCAATAGGAAACATTAAGGGTTCCTAACAAAATTTTTACTTTAAAAAAAAAAACCTTTAGGAAAAATTACACATGCCTACACTGCCGTTTCAATAAATAAAAAATTTTAAAATGTTCAAAAAAATTTAAAACCCATGCTGAAAAAGGGAAGGTTTTAAAATTCAAAAATTATATTTATAGCCATCCTGGCTAGATAATGTTATAGTCCTTAAATAGGACTTCTTGGGGAAAAAGTGTGGGGGTTTGTAATGGGTTCTTCTATGCTAGCTTAACGATAGTATATATGGGTCTTGTTGATTGATTGGTAGGTGGGAGTTTTCCTTATTAGTAAATTTTTTATTAGTGTTTTAACGTCACACGCCAAGAGGGTGGTATGCTACGGGGCTCTTTCTTCCCCGTCCGACGTATCTTGGTGTATTGTAGATCCATTTGACTTGTTCCCAAGCACGAACACCAGACACTGGAGAGCAGCTCCCGGGCTATAAAATACGTTCAGTCGGTCACGTAGAAACCCTTGGTCCCCCTGTAGCTCAGCCCCGGGGGCCCAAACAGAGCGTTTTTGGATTTCCCCTTTTTTGGCACGTCTGGTTCTGCTTATTAAAAGCTTTTTAAGACATCCTTTGTTTTAGAATTTTGGGGAGAACCCGGGTGGTTAGGGAAATCATGCCAAAGCAGAAGATACAAAAGAGTGATTAGAGCCCTATATTTTACATAGTAAGGTTGTTTTTATTGAAAAAAATGTTGGTTTTATATGAGTTAAGTTTATTTGGGGTTGTAGTATACTAGCTAGCCCTGCTAGAATTTATATTGAAGAAGTTATATATCTAGGTTTATTTGGGCGGGTTTGTAATATTGTGATATTAGCCCGTACAAGCTAATGTTACAATATTTTCAATATAAAAGTGATTTCGCCTCCCAAAATATTAAGTTATGTGACTATATCTAAATATGTAATTTTAATAGACACATAGTTCAATCAAAATACATGGATGGTTTAATTTTTCTTTAATTTTTTTGTGTTATATTGTCTGTAATATAACAGGGGTAAATTACATAAATTTTTATCTCTGAAAAAAGTGGATAAGCTTTCATTTTTTAGCCACTTTTAGGGTTTTATTTTAAAATGGTGTAAACTGAATTGTGAAAATTTAAAATTTTTGGTCATTAAATATGTTATATAAGTTTGTATGTTTAGTATTTTCCTTTGTGAAAAAGTGTTAGAAAGGATTAACTTTTTTGAAACAGCAGAATTTTTATTTATGACATTCTTTTCTTAAATTTTCAATTTGATTGAAATGGCAGTAACATTTCCCGCTTTAAAAAAGGGTTTTAGTATTTTAAAATTGAAAACATTTTAAATTTTATAGGAAAAATGATTAAAAAAAAATATTGGGGAAAAAAGAAAAAGCATAAAACTTTGTTAAAATGGGGTTTTCGCAATAAGATAGTTAAAATGTTTTATCATATTTTTTATTTCGGGTTTCAAGTCCCATTTTTCAATAATACCAAGAATACGCGATGAATTAGGTATCAGCGGATAGGATTTTTACCGACTTTGAAAAGAAAATCAGTTTACGTTAAACATAGGTTGGGCAAAATTTAAGTTAAAATAAAAATTAACAATATTTTTTTTTCAATTACCAAAAAAGCAAACAAAAATTTAAAAATGATTGCATTTGACATAAATATTGTTTTACAAAAAGAGATTGTAAAAAGTAAATACTTTCTTTAATTAAAAACTCTTTGTATTTTGGGTTTTACACTTCGCTAAGTATTAATTTCAAAACCCAACAAAAAACTAAATCTTTTTTGGGGGGGGGGAGGGCGGAGGGGGTGATGGGTTTTAATGTGCGAAAGTTTTTTCAAGGGTTTTTTTGGTATTTTTAATCATGGCATACGAAAAAAGAATTTAGTCTAAAGGATATAAATAAACTTTTTGATTATTAAAGGGTTAGGGGTCATTTATACCCCCACATCTTTGGGGGTTTTTGCAAAAGTTATGGTAAATATATGTACAATATTACTATTAAGAGTAAGAGTTTAGCGGGGTAGTTTAACACAAAAGATTAAAAAGTTTTTTGCCCAAAACAATTATCTTAGAATTTTCAACTTTTTTTTTTTATTTTATAAATGCTTTTATAAAGGGGTTTTCTCCGATGTTCGATTTTTAATGTCAAAATCACACGCCCTAAAATTACGAAAAACCCCATCACTTATTTACTTTTTTTTAAACACTTTTTCAACTGTTCTTTCACTTTCAGAATTAGATTTTTTAGCTTTAGAAAAAATTTCTCTTTTTTTTCACACTTGTTTCTCTCCATTTTTTTCCCAGCGAAGGCTTTTTATTAAATTATAAAAAAAGAAACCAACGCCCCGATTACTATTACCCCTACCGAAATTTTTTTAAACACTTACACAATTTCATTGAAACCCCCCTTAAGTGCTTGAAGAATACATCGCTTAAGGGGAAAACCAAAAGGAGAACGCATAATTTCATCAAGTATCAACACTCAACCAACTGTAAAAATAACCTGCACAAACCCACATTCTTCTTCGGCGCAAAGTGAAAATCAGTCTTTTAAATCAGCGCTAAAATAATTTGAGT
>JBCFYV010000100.1:15763346-15887533 GCA_039000515.1 Timema cristinae
ACATACATACATACATACTACATACATACATACATACTACATCATACATACATACATACATACATACATACATACATACATACTACATACATACATTACATACATACATACTATACATACATACACATACATACATACATACATACCATACAGACCGGTGGCATTGCAAACAAAATTTTTACTGTTTTAGGGGGTCATAAAACGTCGACATTTATTAAAATCTTGACTTTGATATTTTTGACGACCACAATAACTTCCCTCCGAGTTTTCGAAAGAAAGTATTATTATTATTATTATTATTATTAATATTATTAGCATCGCGTCTTACTACCCGTTCGGGTTATACGCACTTACACTAATGTGTAATGGTAGAGTGATTGTGAGATGAAGTAGAAGACCTACAGTTTAACGTGGAATCCGAACCACGGTAGAGGCCTGGCATTCCACACATTCACAAGTTGTGATTAATAAATTTCTTGTCAGAGGTGAAGGAAGGGTTTGGCAATTAGATAAGTCCGTGCCAGGACCAAGGATTTAACCCTGGACCCTCAGCACAGAAGTCTGACACCTTACCCCTAGACTTCCAGGTCACCCCTGAAAGTATTGATGTTTGTTGCCTAATGTAGTTAGTTAAAGTTATCAATAAAAAGGTTTAAGAATTAACCTTATTATAATTCTAAATTTCTAGGTAAGTAGGTAAGCAAAACAAAATTAAGTTTTTCAAATTTAAAACTTATTGTAAATTAATAAAATACATTACTTTTCTGGCTAGAAACACTTTGTTATGTACCAATTGATGAAGGTTATACTTGATGTAAAACAAATTACCCAAGCAATAGGCTAAGGTGCGTTCTCACAATTCAAATTTTGTTAATTGAATTTATTTGATCAATTATAATTGATTAAACTTCTTGTCACAGTGACCTGGTGGTCTAGGGTTAAGGTGTTGGACTTTTGTGCTGAGGGTTCGGGGTTCAATCCTCGGTCCCGGCACCGATTTATCTGATCACCAAACCCTTCCTTCACCTCTGATAAGACGTGTATTAATCACAACTTGTTAATGTGGGGAATGCCAGGCCTCTACCGTGGTTCGGATCCCACATTAAACTGTAGGTCCTTCATTTCATCTCACAATCACCCTAACATTACACATTAGCGTAAGTGCGTATAGCCCTAACGGGTAGTAAGACGCGGTGCTAATAATAATGATGATAATAATAATAAAGCAATTCTTGTTCACACATTTCAACATAAGGTGAATCTACAGCTGTTATAAATAAAAAACCGCCTCGATGGTTACGTTAGTTAAAGCACTAGTCGTGTTGAGCTAGACTGCCGAGGACGGGGAGATCAAGGTTTGAATCTAACTTGGGTCAACTGGAGGTGGTTTTTCCTAAACGATTTTCCTCTCTCCCTCCACGAAATTTCGCATAACCCAAACGGGTAGCAAGACGCGATGCTAACTAAATAATATAAATAAAATACGGCACCGACTTCAATTGTTCTTACTGATAGAATATAATAGATATTTGTGAGTTACGGAACGAAGAACTAGGAAATATTTAATTGAAATTTTAAAAAAGGCATAAAAAACGCCGTTTTTGGTCTAAGAATTGCATTTAGAAAATAAAGGAATTAATAGTTTCATAAACCCTTTTGCGAGAACACACTGTGGAGGTGTAGAAAGACACCGAAATTATTTTAGAATGTCAAAACCTAAATTCAAGAGACTTCTTTCTGAATTGATTTAAGATTGAATAAAAAGATACAGTTTCACAAATATTCCTCCCTACGGCTCTGAATTTACCAAAAAAATGTAAGTTATATTTCAACAGAAGTTTTAATCAGTGCGCTGGCTTTTATGTACTAAGTGCTGAAAAATAATTTTTCAAATTTTATAAAACTCGTCTGTGAAGAAAAAGGCCATCGTTTATAAAATATATAATATAGAAGAGAAAATAATTAAAATTATTTTCAAAATGATTAATTTAAAATTGAAAAAATGTGAAGGTGGTGCTGATGATGACGATGATGGTGGATTAAGTGTGTAAAAAAACTTAGTATTGTTCAAAGCACCAATCTTTTTTCCAAAATTATAATTGACAAATGTTGAAAAAGATACACAAGGCAGTGAACGCTTGATATAAATTTATTTTATTTGTAAATAAAAGAATTTGATTTGGTCCAAATAGAGGTGAGGATAATGTAGTGTGAAGTACGCTACATAATGATAAATTACATACACCGTACTCATCACAAGGAATTGTTAGTATAAACAAGTCGTAGGTTATGTCGAGCAGGACACACAGCGTGAATTAAAAAATTATAGAAAGGTGTTCAGGATTCTGGCAAACCCGAAAGGAAGATAATATTTGGAAGACCTAAACACAGATGGGAGGATAAAATTATAAGGGACCTTAAGAATGTGTAATGAGGTGTACTAGGTATAAGTAGCTCAAGATACGGATAGGGTGTAATGAGGTAGCTATAACAGAACTAACTCAACATACTCTACTTACTTTACATGTTCAAGGGTATAGCCCTGCATTTCAAAGTCAATGAAGTGTCATTTGTCATGAAAATGCTTTGGGTCCCGTTGTCCTGTTGACATTTTAAACTAAGTAGCTAGAATAAGAGTTATACTATTACAAAAGATATACATTATTACTCTAACTTCCTCTTTCTACGGAGGTTAATATTTCCCCTAACTACTCTATTACCGTGGAGCCAAGGGGCATTACATATTCTGAAAGAACTCTAAACGGTGAGTGGTTTGAATCCTGGACGCATACTGATTGCAAGTGTTTTTCGATATCTGATATAAAAAACATCCAAGCAGAGTGTGTAAGAATCTTATAATTAGTAAGGCTATTGCCTCACTCCATGTCATCGTTTTAAGAAATGATGGCTATCCCCTACACGCAGGTTGATTACACGGGTCAACACGATTTTTGGCACATGGAACATTGAAGATCTTTCTAACACAACTTTAACGCTGAATTCAAAACTTCATTTTGATTTTTTTTTATCACACACAGAATTTTGTAATGTAGCATTTTATGAATAAATATATTGAAAGATTTGCGCTATTTTGCCACAATTAGTTATATAATCTTCCCCCTGGATATTTTATTGTTTTACTATACACAGGCAGGAGCCAGACAGACTAACTGGCAGGAGCCAATCAGATGAGCTATTTGCATCGTGTTGAGACATAAAGAGGTCACCACACTGACTGTGAGCAGCCTGTGTCAGTAGTGAGTTGACATTCACTGTGAACGCACTGGCTGTTTGATTTATCTTCTGTCTGATGATTAGATTACTGTAAAACTGTGTGTTGTGGTGGATATTGTGTCATTATGACAATATGGAGGGAATTAATATTTATAGCTCAACGGCAAAATTTCGCTGCACTCGCTAAAAAAATGTTATGTTATATATTTTCATTACAAAGTAGGGGTCCAAGATAAGAACTGGGTCTCTCAGATCTGCTGTTCGACTTGTGTGAAACGTCTGACAGATTGAGTAGTAGGTTCCCGGCATATGTGCTATGTATTAATTCATCAGACTGAGATTACTCTTTAACAAACATAAAAGGAATAACAAGTAAATCCAAACCTACAGTGATAACTCCAAACTTGCCATCTACTATTAGCCAGTTCTACACAATGAGGACTTACCTGTAACTCAACTTCCAATAAAAGTTATTGTAGAAGATGAAGAGACTGAAAACGATACATCTGTCCAAATTCAACTTAAGTAACAACACGACTCTACTTTTAACGCAAGTAGCAAGTATCTCTTCTTATGAGCCATATATTTTAACTCAAGGTGATTTAAACGACCTTTGCTGGAATTTTAATTTATCCAAACACAAGGTAAACTTTTGAGGTCTAGGCTGAAGGGCCGGAATTTTGCTTAGCAAGACACTAAAGTGGTTTTTTTTCCGTAACCGCCAGGATGAGTTTATAAATAATTTATTTTCAAGAAAATGATTTAGTTTATTGTAACAATATTTTCTCTGGTATGGATGCTCTTGGTCATGAACATAAAACAGAAGGGTGGTGACCATTTATTGACTCCTCTAAAACTAGTTTGAAAGGTGTTATTTTCCACTATTGAAGACAATTTCCTTCTGTCCCTTTAGCTTATGCCACTAGCATGAAATAATCTTACAAAAATATGAAGTTCCTTTTGGAAAAGAATCACTATGGCAAGTACAATTGGAACATATGTGGTGATTCAAAAATAATTACACTGTTACATTGTTTGCAGCTCAGCTGTACTAAATGTTGTTGTTTCAGGTGCGAGTGGTACGGTCATGACAAGAAATGTAATTATATCAAGGAGAAATGGCTAAAAAGAAAATCTCTTACCCCTGTACAGAAAGATGTGGCATATCCCCCACTGATCAATCATTGAAATAATTGTTTACCTCCACTTAATATCAAATTAAGGCTTTTTTAGAAAAGTGTTTGGGTAATATTAAAGCGCAAAGCTACTGTATCAATTTGGGTGAACTCCTATACGCATTCAAAGATATGGGTTGTAATATGTCACTTAAATTTCATTTCTTGAACTCCCACTTGCATATACCAGATATACCAGATGCTAAATAAACAATACAATTATAAAATGTCAGTCTTTAAGTAGTATGAATGACTTCAATTGGCACAGAATGCTCGTTGATGATTGTTTGGAGTTAAAATATCACTTGCGATTAGAAAACCCTTTGCTTACGTTAGCGTGTTCACCATTCCCTCTAAAACAAATTGCATACGTCACATTTTTTGATTGTTAAGTAGATGTATCTCAAAGACATAATAATCATCCAGATAGGTGTGAAGCTTGGGTGACCTTAACTCGTCATGATATACAGAGCATAATAATTATTCATGTCAAAACATGTGCTTATTACGGATTGAAAACCTCTCCAACAACTTGACTATCGATATCCAAGATATATTTGACGTGAAACAAAAAGCCGCTGGTTAGAAATTACTAGAGAAAATTAATAGCAAACAGCAATTAGTGTTTAAAATAATTGTGGTGCCATCTACACAAATAAGAGAACGAATTATAACCACTTCTTAGTTGGTTCTGGGGAAGAGGTGAAACACATATTTACAACACCAA
This sequence comes from Timema cristinae, assembly GCA_039000515.1. NCBI lineage: Eukaryota > Metazoa > Arthropoda > Insecta > Phasmatodea > Timematidae > Timema > Timema cristinae. The sequence goes on from JBCFYV010000100.1 coordinate 15,768,483, forward strand.
CAAAACTTCTTGTTGCTATTATGTGAAAATGACTTGTAGTTCTAATAGTTGAGTCCATAAGGATAGCTGCTAAATATTTAAAGGGAGGTCGGTCATAACATTTTCAAATAATGCTACCTGTCATATTAGTTGAAACACCGACGATTGGGTTGAGGTTACTTAGGCTGATTATGATTATAATGGACTAGAGTCCATTTAAATACATAGACTACATTTAGCCAACATCATGTGTACTGTTCTTACCGGTAATCTATTGGGGTGGTAGGAAGAGAAGTGGGCCATCACCACACATTCACACGCGTTTGACCAAGTCGGCAGCTATGAACTGACGCTCTCACCCCGGCAAGCTGCTCAGGACGGTTATAGTACCTTCCACAGCCCTCTAGGCTCCTCCCTCTACCACTCCATGCCCGTCTGTTCAATATGGTATAAAATTCCTGCCTCCCAGAACATGTATTGTATTCGTTTCCAAATATTCGCTCCAAGATCATCAACAGACCGTGACTCTACTGGCCCCGTCTACCGCTCAGAAGATGGTTGGCCACTACGTCACACCAGCACGCCGCAGACAAGGCTGTTAAAGTAATATAACATGTACCTTAAATCTACATGTTAGGAAGTGTTCCATTCACGGACTCTCAGGCAATTTTCATCTTTACGATCTTACAAATGGTTATTAATGTTGGTTAGTCTTCTTTGACTATTGTTAGTTATTCTCTATGACCTTTTGACTAGTGTTTTGATGGGGCAATCCATCTCCCCATAGTTTGAGGCCATTCCTCCAATGGTCTAAGCTTTGTAACAGTGCTAGAGAGGTTAGATACTTTCATGACTTAATAGTCGACCTAATTGGTTCTTTGGTTCGTCTTCGTTCGTTGTAGAGCAGATTGATTATATTCTAGAGTAACTTTGTACAGTGCTCAAACCGTGGATTATTTGACAACCCTGTGTGGAGGCCCGCTTTGTGTTGATTATTGTTATGTCCGGCGCCGTTAGATTTTGACTATTTTTTGTGTGTTAAGTTTATTTGAATTCATTTACATGATGGCTAGAGTCGTGTTAGTAGATAATATGTAGCTGACCTGAGCTTGATGGTATGTCTCCTGTAGTTTGGGGGAATAAATGGCAAAATCTGGAATCTAATACTAACAGCTCCTACGAGGAGTAGCTAGAGCTAGTAAGGACATATACATTTTAGTTATGGGTTAACTCCATAACTCCTTAAATAATGGCGCACTAGTAGTGAGTGGGATATCATTACACTTTCGCACTTCTTGGGGATGCTATCTGGTGTTTATCTTTTAATTGATGATTAAGTTGGCTTCTCTTGACTTTAATTATATAATTAACCTGTTGCTATAGATATTGCTTTAGCGGTCTACAGAACTAGAGCTCTTCTTTAAGGAGTCATGAGCCGTAACTTCTAGGAACCAATCATTGTAGACTTGGTTCTTTCTAAAGTTTAAGGAGTTGCCCCGCTTTTTATTTTCACTATATATATATATATATTTATTTAAAGTCCAATAGTCTTCCCTGAGGGACTGATCACTCCTCCATGCTTTAATAGAAGATTACATTAATGCAATACATCATATATTTGTGTAACTTATTGCATCTTTCATAATCAGTAATCTAAATTCACTGTTGATACTATCTTCTTAATGACGATGATGACGACAACAACTTCTTTTGCCAAATGTTCTACCCTTATAATATTTACTGTATTTTCCCACTTGTATACGCCACCGTTTGTCTGACAGAGAAAGAGAGTATATTTAAAGACCACTGGGGCAGAATTTAAATCAGCTAATTACAATTTATAAACTAAGATGAAGTGACCACTACGCCAAGTCATGTTTTAAGTATGGTTGATAAACTTTTGAAATATATTATAAAATAATTGCTTCCAATTTGGTAGTAAAGTTAATGTGTTTGAGGAGATTTCACTCAATGCTTATCAGTGCTATCTAATGTACATAGAGTTGCTATAGTGCAAAAATATATAGCATATAGCCCTTTATTGTCAGAGTTTGTCACTCAAAGGTTGACTATAAACATGTGCTTACAAGAAAAAACTATAATTCATGGCTTCTGAAGTTGATAGGTTGACATCTCTCTAAAAAGAATAATCTGGAAAAAGATATGTTCTATGTGTAATCCAATCTAATGTTAGTGATATCGTCAAAGAAACTTTAGGAAGTCATCATAAATCATGGGATATATTAATGATTGTAACGACGGAAAAAAAAAGGGATAGTTATATATTTCCTCAACAGCCATATTCCCACAGGTCTGCCACCACATAGACTGAATTTTAAACCCAGCGCAGTAATAAAGTTGATTTAACATCTTAATGCAAAGAGAGGGCTGTATTACGGAGCTTGCATGGCATAGAAAAACTGAGAAAAAATTTAATTACATCAACCATAATCAAGGGAGCTTCCTAAATTAGTCCAGCTTCTATATCTCAGATATATCTCGCACCTACAAATCCACACCTGATATGTATATTTCACCTGCGACAGTTTGCTGACTGACAGGCATTTTCCATGACAATTCATAATATCCAGAGTCAGATCAGTAAGTAAGGTTGTGCTATACGAGGACACCCATTAATCATCATTTTAATGGATTCTGAGATGACAGGAGGATGGGGGGGTGTTAGTAAGAGTTGTAGCACATGATGGAGGGGATGGAGCACCTGGGTGCGGGGAGGAGTGGGGGGGCTATTTTACGGCGGCACAGGCATTAATCCTGTTTTTTATGGATTCTGAGATGACAGGCTAGACATGTGGGGGAAGGGTTGGAGCCCTCGATTGCGCGACACGGGTGAGGGAGTGAAGGGTGGAGGGGGTTGGGGAGAGGGATAGAGGAGCACCTGGGTGGAGTGGGAGACAAAAAATATTTTTTTGGTGCGGGGTTCTGTGACTCATTAGCATAATTGTTGATGTGTGTGGATGGAGGACTTGGGGGAGGGGGAGGGGGAGCGCAGAGGACACGACTGGGATGCGCGGAGGGCTAGGGATGGCTGAGAGGGGGGAGCGGGGAGACTAGCATACGGGGAACAGGGTTTTCTCTCCCTCTCTCTCCGCAAATGCGGGTCATCTCACGACCTCGAAGTATCCAGCAAATGTGGGTTCAGGTCGTCTCACGGTCTCGATGTGTAGGTGTAGGTGTAGGTGTATTCTATTCTCGAAATGGTAGTAAAACGTATCATGGATTGGGATCCTGGGTAGTATGCTACCTTAGTACAGCAAAGTTAAGACCCTCAATAAACGTGTGGATACAAATACCGCGGAGGTTTTTAGTTTCAAAAAACATAATACCACTCTTGAGTAGACCCGACCTAGATTCGAACCCCGGTCACCTGACAATACACTCTATTGCGAGAGTGACGCCTTGGAGCATGCGACCACCGGAGGGGATCTGAGTGGTCAGTCCAGATTGAATCCCTAGATCACAGGAAACAACCTAACGGAACAGGCTACTGATCTAGAAGTCCCGGATCAATCCCTAGATCATAGGAAACAACCTAATGGAACAGGCTACTGATCTAGATGTCCTAGGTTCAATCCTTAGATCACAGGAAACAACCTAATGGGACGGGCTACAGATCCATAGGTCCCAGGTTCAATCCTCATATCTATAATGTAGATCATAGGATAACAGTATGAAGTCTGGACCAGATTGAAGACAAGCACTCTTACAATATGAAGTAGAATCAGATTGAAGATAAGCACTCTTACAATATGAAGTAGGATCAGATTGGGTACAAGCACTCTAATGCGGCTTCACCTCCCAATTCCTATCTCCCTCAAACCCTGACGGTCAAGATATGACAAGTATTATTCACCTCGTGTGTATGTGCGTATGTGTATGTGTAGGTGTAGGTGTAGGTGTAGGTGTAGGTGTAGGTGTATGTGTATGTGTATTCTATTCTCGAAATGGTAGTAAAATGTATCATGGATTGGGATCCTGGGTAGTATGCTGACAGCTTAAAAAAAACAACACAAAGTTCAGTCATTTATTAGCTTAAGACCCTCTACATTCGGAGGTTGGGGGATAGAATCCCTGCTATACCCGCATTCACGTGAAAACCAAATTCAGTACACCCAACCGAGGGTGGTATGCTTGTTCATGGGACTGGGGTCCCTTCTAAGTCAATAATCATTGAAAGAGTTTAAAAGAATTGTTTACATCAGGGTCGTGTGCGTGTGTGAGTGAGTGAGTATGTGTTAGGGTAACTGAACTTAATCTAAATCAATAATCTTTGAATGAGTTTTAACTAACAATACGTGTGTGTGTGTGTGTGTGTTAGGATAGCCGTACTTAATCTAAGTCAATAAACATTGAATTGTTTTCAGGTTAAATGTGAATAGTTTTTTTGAAATATCAATTACTCAATTGCTCGAGATTATTTATTAAAAGTGATACTAAATATAAGTTACTTATTCAACATGAATTACGTGAATAGGTCTAATCTTGTTTTCAGGTTAAATGTGAATAGTTACACCCTATCTCTATCTTGAGGTAGTTCTATCCAGTCCACATCATTACACCCTAGCTCTATCTTGAGCTAGTTCTATCCAGTCCACCTCATTACACTTTATCCTTATCTTGAGATAGTTCTATCCAGTCCAACTCATTACATCCCTAACCCTATCTTGAGCTAGTTCTATCCAGCTCAACTCATTACACCCTATTGGCTAATTCAATATTCAAATGAAGTAACAGATTTAGGAATGGTTTAAATCTACACATGCAGAACTTTTACGATTCTACTAGGTGAGGAGTTGAAGAGAGTGTATTTAACCAATCTCCTTGTTACATCCTCATTTAAAGCTAATTCTCTAACAATATGAAGTAGGAACAGATTGAAGATACGCACTCTAACAATATGAAGTAGAATCAGATTGAAGATAAGCACTCTAACAGTATGAAGTAGGATCAGATTGGATACAAGCACCCTAACAATATGAAGTAGGAACAGATTGGAGACAAGCACTCTAACAGTATGAAGTAGAATCAGATTGAAGATAAGCACTCTAACAGTATGAAGTAGAATCAGATTGAAGATAAGCACTCTAACAATATGAAGTAGGATCAGATTGGAGACAAGCACTCTAACAGTATGAAGTAGAATCAGATTGAGATAAGCACTCTAACAATATGAAGTAGGAACAGATTGGAGACAAGCACTCTAACAGTATGAAGTCTTGACCGGATTGAAGACAAGCACTCTAACAGTATGAAGTCTGGACCAGATTGGAGACAAGCACTCTAACAGTAAGAAGTCTGGACCAGATTGAAGACAATCACTATAGCAGTATGAAGTCTGGAGCAGATTGAAGACAAGCACTCTAACAATATGAAGTAGAATCAGATTGGAGACAAGCACTCTAACAGTATGAGTCTGGACCAGATTGAAGAAAGCACTCTAACAGTATGAAGTAGAATCAGATTGAAGATAAGCACTCTAACAATATGAAGTAGGATCAGTTTGGATACAAGCACTCTTACAATATGAAGTAGGATCAGATTGAAGATAAGCACTCTATCAATAAGAAGTAGGATCAGATTGGGTACAAGCACTCTAACATATGAAGTCTGGACCAGATTGAAGATAAGCACTCTTACAATATGAAGTAGGATCAGATTGAAGATAAGCACTCTAACATATGAAGTAGGACAATTGGAACAAGCACTCTAACAGTATGAAGTAATCAGATTGGAGACAAGCACTCTAACATATGAAGTAGAACAGATTGGAGACAGGCACTCTAACAGTATGAAGTCTGATCAGATTGAGACAAGACTCTAACATATGAAGTAGATCAATTGAGATAACACTCTAACAATATGAAGTAGATCAGATTGGATACAAGCACTCTAACACTATGAAGTAAATCAGATTGAAATAAGCATTCTATCATATGATGTAGGACAGATTGGATACAAGCACTCTAACACTATGAAGTAGATCAGATTAATGATAAGCACTCTTACAATATGAAGTAGATCAGATTGGATCAAGCATCAACATATGAAGTAGATCAATTGAAGATACACTCTACAATATGAAGTAGAATCAGATTGGATAAAGCACTCTAACATATGAATTAGAATCAGATTGAAGATAAGCACTCTAACACTATGAAGTAGGAATCAGATTGAGACAAGCACTCTAACAGTATGAAGTAGAATCAGATTGGAACAAGCACTCTAACATATGAAGTGAATCAGATTGAGACAAGCACTCTAACAGTATGAAGTGGGAATCAGATTGAGACAAGCACTCTAACAGTATGAAAGTCTGACAGATTGAAGACTAAGCACTCTAACATATAAGTAGGATCAGATTGGAGACACGATGAAACACCTACTAGATACAATTGAGACAGCATCTACAATATTGAAGTAGAATCAGATATGGAGACAAGCACTTAACATATGAAGTAGAATCAGATTAGAGATAACACTCTAACATATGAAGTTGGACAGATTGAAGACAAGCACTCTAACATATGAAGTAGGACAGATTGGATGACAAGACTCTAACAATATGAAGTAGATCAGATGGCATCTACATACAAGCACTCTAACAGTATGAAGTAGGATCAGATTAAGATAAGCACTCTAACATTATGAAGTCTGGACCAGATTGAAGATATGCACTCTAACAATATGAAGTAGGAACAGATTGGAGACAAGCACTCTAACAGTATGAAGTAAATCAGATTGAAGATAAGCACTCTAACAATATGAAGTAGAATCAGATTGAAGATAAGCACTCTAACAGTATGAATTGAATCAGATTGGAGATAAGCACTCTAACAATATGAAGTAGGATAAGATTGGAGACAAGCACTCTAACAGTATGAAGTAAAATCGATTGAAGACAAGCACTCTAACAGTATGAAGTAGAATCAGATTGAAGATAAGCACTCTAACAGTATGAAGTAGGAACAGATTGGAGACAAGCACTCTAACATATGAATAGAATCAGATTGAGAAAGCACTCTAACAATAAGAAGTAGGAACAGATTGAGACAAACACTCTAACAGTATAAGTAGAATCAGATTGAAGACAAGCACTCTAACAATATGAAGTAGAATCAGATTGGATACAAGCACTCTAACATATGAAGTAGATCAGATTGAAGATAAAGCACTCTAACAGTATGAATAGAATCAGATTGAAGATAAGCACTCTAAATCATGAAGTAGGATCAGATTGGAGACAAGCACTCTAACAATATGAAGTAGGTCAGATTGGAGACAAGCACTCTAAATATGAAGTAGGACAGATTGGAGACAAGCACTCTAACAGTATGAAGTATGGACCAGATTGAAAGACAACACTCTACATATGAAGTGGAGCAGATTGAAGACAAGCACTCTAACAGTATGAAGTGACAGATTGAGACAAGCACTCTAACAGTATGAAGTCTGACCAGATTGAAGACAAGCACTCTAAGTATGAAGTAGGAATCAGATTGAAGACAACACCTTACAATATGAAGTAGGATCAGATTGGAGACAAGCACTCTTTCAATATGAAGTAGATCAGATTGAAGATAAGCACTCTACAATATGAAGTAGGATCAGATTGGTACAAGCACTCTAACATATGAAGTTGACCAGATGAAGATAAGCACTCTTACAATATGAAGTAGGATCAGATTGGAACAAGCACTCTAACATATGAAGTTAGAATCAGATTGAAGATAAGCACTCTAACAATATGAAGTAGGAATCAGATTGGAGACAAGCACTCTAACAGTATGAAGTAGAATCAGATTGGAGACAAGCACTCTTACAATATGAAGTAGGAACAGATTGGAGACAAGCACTCTAACAGTATGAAGTCTGGACCAGATTGGAGACAAGCACTCTAACAGTATGAAGTAGAATCAGATTGAAGATAAGCATTCTAACAATATGAAGTAGGATCAGATTGGATACAAGCACTCTAACACTATGAAGTAGAATCAGATTGAAGATAAGCATTCTATCAATATGATGTAGGAACAGATTGGGTACAAGCACTCTAACACTATGAAGTAGAATCAGATTAAAGATAAGCACTCTTACAATATGAAGTAGGATCAGATTGGATACAAGCACTCTAACACTATGAAGTAGAATCAGATTGAAGATAAGCACTCTTACAATATGAAGTAGAATCAGATTGGATACAAGCACTCTAACAGTATGAATTAGAATCAGATTGAAGATAAGCACTCTAACAATATGAAGTAGGATCAGATTGGATACAAGCACTCTAACAGTATGAAGTAGAATCAGATTGGAGACAAGCACTCTAACAATATGATGTAGGAACAGATTGGAGACAAACACTCTAACACTATGAAGTAGAATCAGATTGGAGACAAGCACTCTAACAATATGAAGTAGGATCAGATTGGAGACAAGCACTCTAACAGTATGAATTAGAATCAGATTGAAGAAAAGCACTCTAACAATATGAAGTAGGAACAGATTGGAGACAAGCACTCTAACAGTATGAATTAGAATCAGATTGAAGATAAGCACTCTAACAATATGAAGTAGGATCAGTTTGGAGACAAGCACTCTAACAGTATGAAGTAGAATCAGATTGGAGACAAGCACTCTTACAATATGAAGCAGGATCAGATTAGAGACAGGCACTCTAACAGTATGAAGTAGGAACAGATTAGAGACAAGCACTCTAACAGTATGAAGTCTGGACCAGATTGAAGACAGGCACTCTAACAGTATGAAGTCTGGAAAGTTCAAAAAATATTATTTCCAGATATGACAAGTATATTCTCCCTCTCACAGGTCTCGAAGTATCCAGCAAATGTGGGTTCACTTCCCAATTCCTATCTCCCTCAATCCTCCGATGGTCAGGTGTGTTAGGATAACCGAACTTAATCAATGAATTGTTTTCAGGTTAAATGTGAATAGTTACACCATATCTCTATCTTGAATGTGTATAGGTGTGTGTGTGTTTTAGGATAACCGTACTTAATCAATGAATTGTTTTCAGGTTAAATGTGAAATGAGTTTACTTCATTAATTAACAATACGAGGTTCGAACCTTGCTTCCCAGGATAATTGTACTCGAAACTAATATGGCTCATTCATGCGGAGGGAGTAAACATTGAATTGTTTTCAGGAACAGGCTACAGATCTAGATGTCCAGCGTTCAATCCTCGGTAAAATGTATCATGGATTGGGATCCTGGGTAGTATGCAAGGTTAGAACCCCCAGGAACTCGCATTCACTTTCAGTACACCCCGGATCTCCTCGCCATCGTCATGGGGGGGGGGTGTGACCTTCAAGGGTTGTCTCTCGTACGGTCGAGTCACGGTCATTCATCATGGGGACGGGGGGAGAATCCTGGATAACTCAGCGGTAAGAGGGTTCTTCTTCATTGCGAGCAGTTTAACGGTGGTGGTCTGGCATTCCTCGGTGAGGGAAGGGTTTGTGGCGGGACTGAGGTTTGAACCCCGACCGTCAGCATAGAAGTCTGACACCTTACACCTAGACCATCAGCTCGCCCTGGTAGCGCGTATGATGATGGTATTAGTTAATAATCTTTTAAAATCTTTAGGTTCGAACCAGCTTAACACTTAAGATTTAAATCAATTAGAACTTTCATCTACAATATCTAAACATCACTAGACTATTATTTATCCGTCAAAGTTTAAAGGTGGTTGCTTAGAGTTCAGTTATTTATTAGCTTAAAAAAAAAAAAAAAACAACCTAGGCAAAGTTCAGTCATTTATTAGCTTAGTACAGTAAAGTTCAACCATAAACATACAGACCATTAATTACATTGGCTAAATTGCTTAGTTAGTGACTGGATTACTAAACATAGAACTATATCAAACTAAGCAAAGTTCAGTCATTTATTAGCTTAGTACAGTAAAGTTCAACCATAAACATACAGACCATTAATTACATTGGCTAAATTGCTTAGTTAGTGACTGGATTACTAATATATCAAACTAAGCAAAGTTCAGTCATTTATTAGCTTAGTACAGCAAAGTTCAACCATAAACATACAATGCATTAATTACATTGGCTAAATTGCTTAGTTAGTGACTGGATTACTAAACATAGAACTATATCAAGTCCCTCTACATTCATCCCGACAAGCAGTAGCTTTTTTTACATCAGAGCGGTTCATATTTGAATACCGAGCAATTGTGCAATTTTTTAATTATTAGCCAAAGTTCAAAAAATCTTAATCCCCTTTAAATGAGACTGGATTATGACGGAGCTAACAATATTTTTCTAAAACACAGGCAAAGTTCAGTCATTTATTAGCTTAGTACAGCAAAGTTCGACCATAAACATACAGTGCATTAATTACATTGGCTAAATTGCTTAGTTAGTGACTGGATTACTAATATTTTTTTTTCAGAATTAAACATAGAACTATATCAAGTCCTTCATCTGAATATTGAATTAAGCAAAGTTCAAACAATCCTCCTTAAAAACAAAGTTTGACCATTAATTACCTTAAAAACAAACAGTTACTTCATTTGAATATTGAATTAGCCAAAGTTCAAATAACCTTAATTACCATTAAATGAATTACCTTTAAATGAGGGTGTAACAAGGAGATTGGTTAAATACACTCTCTTCAACACCTCACCTAGTAGAATCGTAAAAAGTTCTGCATGTGTAGATTTAAACCATTCCTAAATCAGTTACTTCATTTGAATATTGAATTAGCCAAAGTTCAAAAAATCTTAATCACCTTTAAATGGGACCGGATTATGACGGAGCTAACAATATTTTTTCTAAAACACAGACAAAGTTCTATCATTTATCGGCTTAGTACGCTAAAGTTCGATCATAAACATACAGTCAATTAATTACATTAGCCAAAGTTCGAACGGTCTTAATCACCTTTTCATTAATTCTTTTACAAGATTCATACGTTTAAAAGTTAATTACATTGGGAATTTAGGGATTAAGCTTAAATATCTTCAGTTCGACAAGTATTAACCCTCTATCATTTATTGACTTAGCACGTCAAAGTTCAATCATTAATTACCTTAAAAAACATACAGTCCATTAATTACATTAGCCAAAGTTCAAACGATCTTAATCACCTTTTCATTAATTCTTTTACAAGATTCATACATTTAAAAAAGTTAATTACATTACGAAGTTCAACCATTAATTACCTTAAAAATTCATCTGAATATTGAATTAAGCAAAGTTCAAACAATCTTCCTTAAAAACAAAGTTTGACCATTAATTGCCTTAAAAACAAACAGTTACTTCATTTGAATATTGAATTAGCCAAAGTTCAAATAGCCTTAATTACCATTAAATGAATTACCTTTAAATGAGGATGTAACAAGGAGATTGGTTAAATACACTCTCTTCAACTCCTCACCTAGTAGAATCGTAAAAGTTCTGCATGTGTAGATTTAAACCATTCCTAAATCAGTTACTTCATTTGAATATTGAATTAGCCAAAGTTCAAAAAATCTTAATCACCTTTAAATGAGACTGGATTATGACGGAGCTAACAATATTTTTTTCTAAAACACAGGCAAAGTTCTATCATTTATTGGCTTAGTACGTCAAAGTTCAATCATTAATTACCTTAAAAAACATACAGTCCATTAATTACATTAGTCAAAGTTCAAACGATCTTAATAACCTTTTCATTAATTCTTTTACAAGATTCATACATTTAAAAAAGTTAATTACATTACGAAGTTCAACCAAACACAGGCAAAGTTCTATCATTTATTGCCTTAGTACGTCAAAGTTCGATCATTAATTACCTTAAAAAACATACAGTCCATTAATTACATTAGCCAAAGTTCAAACGATCTTAATCACCTTTTCATTAATTCTTTTACAAGATTCATACATTTAAAAAAGTTAATTACATTACGAAGTTCAGCCATTAATTACCTTAAAAAATTCATCCGAATATTGAATTAAGCAAAGTTCAAACAATCTTCCTTAAACACAAAGTTCGACCAATAATTACCTTAAAAACAAAAAGTTACTTCATTTGAATATTGAATTACCATTAAATGAATTACCTTTAAATGAGGATGTAACAAGGAGATTGGTTAAATACACTCTCTTCAACTCCTCACCTAGTATAATCGTAAAAGTTCTGCATGTGTAGATTTAAACCATTCCTAAATCAGTTACTTCATTTGAATATTGAATTAACTAATGTTCGAACAATGTTTAAATGAGGCAGGATTATGGAGAAGTTAACAATATCGGATTAGTCAAATTAATTACCTTTTCATTAATTCTTTTACAAGATTCATACATTTAAAGTGTTAATTACATTACCTTAAAAACACAAAGTCCATTAATTACTTTTTTAACCAAAGTTCAAACAATCTTAATTAATTACCATAAAATTGGTTAAATACACTCTCTTCAACTCCTCTCCTAGTCGGATCGTAAAAGTTCTGCATGGGTAGATTTAAACCATTCTTTAAGTAGTAGAACAGTTTCCGTAGCACAAGAATAGAAGCTAGCGTAATGAGTAGCGCACTTGTTCGCGTTGTACAGTTTTTTTAGCTTTCTCAGGGAAGGACATCCAAGTTCGCCTAACTCAAAAAAACTCATACTTGTCGGTATCGGAACCTATGAGTTTCTCTAGCCAAGTTAACTTCTCCGCTCCTTTGATATAGATCGATACTCGTGACCCGTACCGTTCCAGATGGGGGATTATGGTAGAACGTAGATTGGCGTATGGTATATCACCCTCACTCCAAGATAGTCCATGATGACGAGTTCTTACCCACTCTATATTTTCCATAGTCGAAACAGAGAGGTTATCCAACTTACACGGCGGAAGAAACTTATAGTTTATTTCCTCGAAATGTTCAAAATGTAAAACACTCACCTCTTTGAAAACGAATGATATTTCTTCACCCGAATATCCTTGCACATCGATCAACATAGCGACACGCTCTGAAGCTACTGTTTGCCGGGATGAATGCAGATGAGCCCGCCTAGAAGTTCAGATCTATATATATTGTTCATCTCACGCAGATGTTCTCGTGTGAAGCGGGAGGGGAGGAGGAAGCTTATAATCAAGATTCTCTACCCAACCCTCCTGCAGGGTCATAGCCTCTCCGCGCGCTCCGGTGATTAGAATCAGAGGCATTCTTAAATAACTCCAGCCTAGCATGAAGAGACACCATTCTCAATCATGGGTCAGGTGATGGGAGGAAAAAAGATCAAGGGGTTCACGATGATATAATTCAGGAGCTGATCCCTCCCCTCCCACGAAGACTCGTGCAGGACAACGGTAATAAAGGGCAGATCTACCATTTACCGTCCCCATCTCTATGATAATGTGCTAAGGGAAGCTAGCAGGTGTAGGTGAACCGGGATGTACGCCTCCCAGAGAGAGAAACTCTCCGACCCCTGGGGAGAGAGAGAGAACCGTCCGAAGACCTCCTACAAAGTACACAGATCTAGACCCTCAAGAAATTTATGTTCTAATACCTTGACTGTTATGATAATGTACGGCTCTTTAAAGAGCAGCTGTGCACCGCAGTCACTAGGTCAAGCTCCCCGCGATACACTTTACCGTGTGGGACACCTTATAACCCTATCCATGGGGTTTAAACGCTACGTCACGATGCGAGAGATAACCCCTCCACCCGGGTGTTCCATACCGAGAGAGAGAGAGAGAGAGAATAATACTTGTCATATCCAGGTTGTTTCCTGGGAACCTCTAGATCTGTAGCCTGTTCCGTTAGGTTGTTTCCTGTGATCTAGGGATTGAACCCGGGAGCTCTAGATCTGTAGCCTGTTCCGTTAGGTTGTTTCCTGTGAACTCGGGACCTCTAGATCAATAGCCTGTTCCATTAGATCGTTTCCTGCGATCTAGGGATTGAACCCTGGACATCTAGATCTGTAGCCTGTTCCTGAAAACAATTCAATGTTTACTCCCTCCGCATGAATGAGCCATATTAGTTTCGAGTACAATTATCCTGGGAAGCAAGGTTCGAACCTCGTATTGTTAATTAATGAAGTAAACTCATTTCACATTTAACCTGAAAACAATTCATTGATTAAGTACGGTTATCCTAAAACACACACACACCTATACACATTCAAGATAGAGATATGGTGTAACTATTCACATTTAACCTGAAAACAATTCATTGATTAAGTTCGGTTATCCTAACACACCTGACCATCGGAGGATTGAGGGAGATAGGAATTGGGAAGTGAACCCACATTTGCTGGATACTTCGAGACCTGTGAGAGGGAGAATATACTTGTCATATCTGGAAATAATATTTTTTGAACTTTCCAGACTTCATACTGTTAGAGTGCCTGTCTTCAATCTGGTCCAGACTTCATACTGTTAGAGTGCTTGTCTCTAATCTGTTCCTACTTCATACTGTTAGAGTGCCTGTCTCTAATCTGATCCTGCTTCATATTGTAAGAGTGCTTGTCTCCAATCTGATTCTACTTCATACTGTTAGAGTGCTTGTCTCCAAACTGATCCTACTTCATATTGTTAGAGTGCTTATCTTCAATCTGATTCTAATTCATACTGTTAGAGTGCTTGTCTCCAATCTGTTCCTACTTCATACTGTTAGAGTGCTTATCTTCAATCTGATTCTACTTCATACTGTTAGAGTGCTTGTCTCCAATCCGATTTTACTTCATACTGTTATAGTGCTTGTCTCCAATCTGTTCCTACTTCATATTGTTAGAGTGCTTTTCTTCAATCTGATTCTAATTCATACTGTTAGAGTGCTTGTCTCCAATCTGATCCTACTTCATATTGTTAGAGTGCTTGTCTCCAATCTGATTCTACTTCATAGTGTTAGAGTGTTTGTCTCCAATCTGTTCCTACATCATATTGTTAGAGTGCTTGTCTCCAATCTGATTCTACTTCATACTGTTAGAGTGCTTGTATCCAATCTGATCCTACTTCATATTGTTAGAGTGCTTATCTTCAATCTGATTCTAATTCATACTGTTAGAGTGCTTGTATCCAATCTGATTCTACTTCATATTGTAAGAGTGCTTATCTTCAATCTGATTCTACTTCATAGTGTTAGAGTGCTTGTATCCAATCTGATCCTACTTCATATTGTAAGAGTGCTTATCTTTAATCTGATTCTACTTCATAGTGTTAGAGTGCTTGTATCCAATCTGTTCCTACATCATATTGATAGAATGCTTATCTTCAATCTGATTCTACTTCATAGTGTTAGAGTGCTTGTATCCAATCTGATCCTACTTCATATTGTTAGAGTGCTTATCTTCAATCTGATTCTACTTCATACTGTTAGAGTGCTTGTCTCCAATCTGTTCCTACTTCATATTGTTAGAGTGCTTATCTTCAATCTGATTCTAATTCATACTGTTAGAGTGCTTGTCTCCAATCTGATCCTACTTCATATTGTAAGAGTGCTTATCTTCAATCTGGTCCAGACTTCATACTGTTAGAGTGCTTGTACCCAATCTGATCCTACTTCTTATTGATAGAGTGCTTATCTTCAATCTGATCCTACTTCATATTGTAAGAGTGCTTGTATCCAATCTGATCCTACTTCATATTGTAAGAGTGCTTATCTTCAATCTGATTCTACTTCATACTATTAGAGTGCTTGTCTTCAATCTGGTCAAGACTTCATACTGTTAGAGTGCCTGTCTTCAATCTGGTCAAGACTTCATACTGTTAGAGTGCTTGTCTTCAATCTGCTCCAGACTTCATACTGCTATAGTGATTGTTTTCAATCTGGTCCAGACTTCTAACTGTTAGAGTGCTTGTCTCCAATCTGGTCCAGACTTCATACTGTTAGAGTGCTTGTCTCCAATCTGACCCTACTTCATATTGTTAGAGTGCTTGTCTCCAATCTGATCCTACTTCATATTGTTAGAGTGCTTATCTTCAATCTGATTCTAATTCATACTGTTAGAGTGCTTGTATCCAATCTGATCCTACTTCATATTGTAAGAGTGCTTGTATCCAATCTGATTCTACTTCATATTGTAAGAGTGCTTGTCTCCAATCTGATTCTACTTCATACTGTTAGAGTGCTTGTCTCCAATCTGTTCCTACTTCTTATTGATAGAGTGCTTATCTTCAATCTGATTCTAATTCATACTGTTAGAGTGCTTGTCTCCAATCTGTTCCTACTTCATACTGTTAGAGTGCTTATCTTCAATCTGATTCTACTTCATACTGTTAGAGTGCTTGTCTCCAATCCGATTTTACTTCATACTGTTAGAGTGCTTGTCTCCAATCTTATCCTACTTCATATTGTTAGAGTGCTTATCTCCAATCTGATTCTAATTCATACTGTTAAAGTGCTTATCTTCAATCTGATTCTACTTCATATTGTTAGAGTGCTTATCTTCAATCTGATTCTACTTCATACTGTTAGAGTGCTTGTCTCCAATCTGTTCCTACTTCATATTGTTAGAGTGCTTATCTTCAATCTGGTCCAGACTTCATAATGTTAGAGTGCTTATCTTTAATCTGATCCTACTTCATACTGTTAGAGTGCTTGTCTCCAATCTGATCCTACTTCATATTGTTAGAGTGCTTGTCTCCAATCTGGTCCAGACTTCATACTGTTAGAGTGCTTGTCTTCAATCTGGTCCAGACTTCATACTGTTAGAGTGCTTGTCTTTAATCTGATCCTACTTCATACTGTTAGAGTGCTTGTCTCCAATCTGATTCTACTTCATACTGTTAGAGTGCTTGTCTCCAATCTGTTCCTACTTCATAGTGTTAGAGTGCTTATCTTCAATCTGATTCTAATTCATACTGTTAGAGTGCTTGTATCCAATCTGATTCTATTTCATATTGTAAGAGTGCTTATCTTCAATCTGATTCTACTTCATAGTGTTAGAGTGCTTGTATCCAATCTGATCCTACTTCATATTGTAAGAGTGCTTATCATTAATCTGATTCTAATTCATACTGTTAGAGTGCTTGTATCCAATCTGTTCCTACATCATATTGATAGAATGCTTATCTTCAATCTGATTCTACTTCATAGTGTTAGAGTGCTTGTATCCAATCTGATCCTACTTCATATTGTTAGAGTGCTTATCTTCAATCTGATTCTACTTCATACTGTTAGAGTGCTTGTCTCCAATCTGGTCCAGACTTCATACTGTTAGAGTGCCTGTCTCCAATCTGTTCCTACTTCATACTGTTAGAGTGCTTGTCTCCAATCTGATTCTACTTCATACTGTTAGAGTGCTTGTCTCCAATCTGTTCCTACTTCATATTGTTAGAGTGCTTATCTTCAATCTGATCCTACTTCATATTGTAAGAGTGCTTATCTTCAATCTGGTCCAGACTTCATACTGTTAGAGTGCTTGTACCCAATCTGATCCTACTTCTTATTGATAGAGTGCTTATCTTCAATCTGATCCTACTTCATATTGTAAGAGTGCTTGTATCCAAACTGATCCTACTTCATATTGTTAGAGTGCTTATCTTCAATCTGATTCTACTTCATACTGTTAGAGTGCTTATCTTCAATCTGGTCCAGACTTCATACTGTTAGAGTGCTTGTCTCCAATCTGATTCTACTTCATATTGTTAGAGTGCTTGTCTTCAATCTGCTCCAGACTTCATACTGCTATAGTGATTGTCTTCAATCTGGTCCAGACTTCTTACTGTTAGAGTGCTTGTCTCCAATCTGGTCCAGACTTCATACTGTTAGAGTGCTTGTCTTCAATCCGGTCAAGACTTCATACTGTTAGAGTGCTTGTCTCCAATCTGTTCCTACTTCATATTGTTAGAGTGCTTATCTTCAATCTGATTCTACTTCATACTGTTAGAGTGCTTGTCTCCAATCTGATCCTACTTCATATTGTTAGAGTGCTTATCTTCAATCTGATTCTACTTCATACTGTTAGAGTGCTTATCTTCAATCTGATTCTACTTCATACTGTTAGAGTGCTTGTCTCCAATCTGTTCCTACTTCATATTGTTAGGGTGTTTGTATCCAATCTGATCCTACTTCATACTGTTAGAGTGCTTATCTTCAATCTGATTCTACTTCATATTGTTAGAGTGCGTATCTTCAATCTGTTCCTACTTCATATTGTTAGAGAATTAGCTTTAAATGAGGATGTAACAAGGAGATTGGTTAAATACACTCTCTTCAACTCCTCACCTAGTAGAATCGTAAAAGTTCTGCATGTGTAGATTTAAACCATTCCTAAATCTGTTACTTCATTTGAATATTGAATTAGCCAATAGGGTGTAATGAGTTGAGCTGGATAGAACTAGCTCAAGATAGGGTTAGGGATGTAATGAGTTGGACTGGATAGAACTATCTCAAGATAAGGATAAAGTGTAATGAGGTGGACTGGATAGAACTAGCTCAAGATAGAGCTAGGGTGTAATGATGTGGACTGGATAGAACTACCTCAAGATAGAGATAGGGTGTAACTATTCACATTTAACCTGAAAACAAGATTAGACCTATTCACGTAATTCATGTTGAATAAGTAACTTATATTTAGTATCACTTTTAATAAATAATCTCGAGCAATTGAGTAATTGATATTTCAAAAAAACTATTCACATTTAACCTGAAAACAATTCAATGTTTATTGACTTAGATTAAGTACGGCTATCCTAACACACACACACACACACACACGTATTGTTAGTTAAAACTCATTCAAAGATTATTGATTTAGATTAAGTTCAGTTACCCTAACACATACTCACTCACTCACACACGCACACGACCCTGATGTAAACAATTCTTTTAAACTCTTTCAATGATTATTGACTTAGAAGGGACCCCAGTCCCATGAACAAGCATACCACCCTCGGTTGGGTGTACTGAATTTGGTTTTCACGTGAATGCGGGTATAGCAGGGATTCTATCCCCCAACCTCCGAATGTAGAGGGTCTTAAGCTAATAAATGACTGAACTTTGTGTTGTTTTTTTTAAGCTGTCAGCATACTACCCAGGATCCCAATCCATGATACATTTTACTACCATTTCGAGAATAGAATACACATACACATACACCTACACCTACACCTACACATACACATACGCACATACACACGAGGTGAATAATACTTGTCATATCTTGACCGTCAGGGTTTGAGGGAGTAGGAATTGGGAGGTGAAGCCGCATTAGAGTGCTTGTACCCAATCTGATCCTACTTCATATTGTAAGAGTGCTTATCTTCAATCTGATTCTACTTCATATTGTAAGAGTGCTTGTCTTCAATCTGGTCCAGACTTCATACTGTTATCCTATGATCTACATTATAGATATGAGGATTGAACCTGGGACCTATGGATCTGTAGCCCGTCCCATTAGGTTGTTTCCTGTGATCTAAGGATTGAACCTAGGACATCTAGATCAGTAGCCTGTTCCATTAGGTTGTTTCCTATGATCTAGGGATTGAACCCGGGACTTCTAGATCAGTAGCCTGTTCCGTTAGGTTGTTTCCTGTGATCTAGGGATTCAACCTGGACTGACCACTCAGATCCCCTCCGGTGGTCGCATGCTCCAAGGCGTCACTCTCGCAATAGAGTGTATTGTCAGGTGACCGGGGTTCGAATCTAGGTCGGGTCTACTCAAGAGTGGTATTATGTTTTTTGAAACTAAAAACCTCCGCGGTATTTGTATCCACACGTTTATTGAGGGTCTTAACTTTGCTGTACTAAGGTAGCATACTACCCAGGATCCCAATCCATGATACGTTTT
The DNA here is from genome assembly GCA_039000515.1 of Timema cristinae. NCBI lineage: Eukaryota > Metazoa > Arthropoda > Insecta > Phasmatodea > Timematidae > Timema > Timema cristinae. Next base: position 15,788,211 of record JBCFYV010000100.1, read on the forward strand.
ACTACCATTTCGAGAATAGAATACACCTACACCTACACCTACACATCGAGACCGTGAGACGACCTGAACCCACATTTGCTGGATACTTCGAGGTCGTGAGATGACCCGCATTTGCGGAGAGAGAGGGAGAGAAAACCCTGTTCCCCGTATGCTAGTCTCCCCCGCTCCCCCCTCTCAGCCATCCCTAGCCCTCCGCGCATCCCAGTCGTGTCCTCTGCGCTCCCCCTCCCCCTCCCCCAAGTCCTCCATCCACACACATCAACAATTATGCTAATGAGTCACAGAACCCCGCACCAAAAAAATATTTTTTGTCTCCCACTCCACCCAGGTGCTCCTCTATCCCTCTCCCCAACCCCCTCCACCCTTCACTCCCTCACCCGTGTCGCGCAATCGAGGGCTCCAACCCTTCCCCCACATGTCTAGCCTGTCATCTCAGAATCCATAAATACAGGATTAATGCCTGTGCCGCCGTAAAATAGCCCCCCCACTCCTCCCCGCACCCAGGTGCTCCATCCCCTCCATCATGTGCTACAACTCTTACTAACACCCCATCCCCCCATCCTCCTGTCATCTCAGAATCCATTAAAATGGTGATTAATGGGATGTGTTCTCGTATACCGCAAACTGACTTACTCAGATCTTCGGCCAAGTCAAAATTCTTGCTTCAGTGTTCACCCATGGCCAGCTGTATGCATCCTTCCTCATAATGTACCGTGATGGAGATATTGAAGCGAAGGTAGAGCATAGTAGTTTTCAAGATGTCCTCATAATGCACCGTGATGGAGATGTTGAAGCGAAGGTAGAGCATAGTAGTTTTCAAGATGTCCTCATAATGCACCGTGATGGAGATATTGAAGCGAAGGTAGAGCATAGTAGTTTTCAAGATGTCCTCATAATGTACCGTGATGGAGATATTGAAGCGAAGGTAGAGCATAGTAGTTTTCAAGATGTCCTCATAATGTACCGTGATGGAGATATTGAAGCGAAGGTAGAGCATAGTAGTTTTCAAGATGTCCTCATAATGTACCGTGATGGAGATATTGAAGCGAAGGTAGAGCATAGTAGTTTTCAAGATGTCCTCATAATGTACCGTGATGGAGATATTGAAGCGAAGGTAGAGCATAGTAGTTTTCAAGATGTCCTCATAATGCACCGTGATGGAGATATTGAAGCGAAGGTAGAGCATAGTAGTTTTCAAGATGTCCTCATAATGCACCGTGATGGAGATGTTGAAGCGAAGGTAGAGCATAGTAGTTTTCAAGATGTCCTCATAATGCACCGTGATGGAGATATTGAAGCGAAGGTAGAGCATAGTAGTTTTCAAGATGTCCTCATAATGCACCGTGATGGAGATGTTGAAGCGAAGGTAGAGCATAGTAGTTTTCAAGATGTCCTCATAATGCACCGTGATGGAGATGTTGAAGCGAAGGTAGAGCATAGTAGTTTTCAAGATGTCCTCATAAACGACGAGCAAAATATATTTACCAAAAATGTAATATAACCACTAATGTTTCAAAGCTAGTAATATATTTAATATCTCGACAAGATAATATATTTATAAAATTCCTCTCCAAACTCAAGCAGGCTTAAAACACACGACATGTAGTTCAGTTGTAATAACAATAACTACTTTAGTGTAGTCTGTTATGCCAAGAGAAGAACGCCGTATACAATTTGGCATTGATCTACAATTCAAGAATTACAATTCATTCGGCGCATTTTTCATACATCCCGATAACCTGACAGACCCATGTACACAAAACACATTATCTCCTGCCGTGAAAAATATAAAAATATGAAAGAAAAATTAGGGACTTAATGATAAATAAGAAATTTTATTTGCAATCTCCCAAGTGATAAAAAATATAATAAAACAATATGTTTTTATCTTTTGCACTAGTACTTTAAAAGTACAGCTTGACAACAGGAATAACCTAGCTCAGAATATTTAAATAAAAATTAACTAGTTCAATATATTTTTAGGATCTAAGGTTCAGCTTTTACTATATTTAAGCACTCTGAAAATAATATATTAAAATATTATAGCAGATTGAAACACCACTTAACATTTATTTAGTGTACTTAACCACCATTTATTATTTTCTTTTGATATGTCCTTAATGGCTCTTTCTTATTTTAACTATTTTATATACTATGTAGAGATATTTTTCAAAAGCTATGTCTGGCTATTGAATCCCCATACCAGGTCATCTGATCTATTTAAGATTTTCACCATCTGCTCTTTATGGTTTATGGTGTTGTTGTTATCATTAATCTTTGTTGACCATTCCATTCCAGCTCTAGCAATCAACCAGTACCAGAGGAAAGACCATGAGATGACACGCTTTTAGCTTTTGACTGGCCTCCCTTAATCATGATTCAACTACAGAAATCTACCATATTTTTCTCAATACTGCGTCTTACTAGCCGCTCAGTCTAAAAGCTCATTTAATGTTGGGTGAATGCATTATAATAGAATTAAAAATATCAAAAAACCTAAATTTTATTGAAAACTCTTTCTCACCACACTTAAAGAAAATAAACTATTTATATTAATTTTGGAATACTGCAAAAACTACACTAAAAGCCTAACATTGTAACTTTTAACAAATTGAAAACCATGTATTATATTCTATAACTGTAATGGTTCGAATGAATAACTAATTATCAAAGGAAAGATGTTAATAAATTGTTACTAACACTTTATATTAAACTAGCAATTCAAAAGGTATAGATAATTAATTTTAATTTATTACGATACAAAGTAAAATTTCAGCAAAAAATAAATTAATAAAATCGAGAATCCATATTTGATAGTCAACCACAGTAATACGGTTTTTTTAATTAATCTTATATGTGTGTGTGAGGGATTTTTCAAAACATCTTAACTAATTGTATAATTAGCTTCGATTATTAATAATTTGCAAAGTTTCGGCACTTATTTTAAAAGTCTTGAGACTAACTAATTGAATTTTTTTATGTTGCTATTATCTTTATTACGTCTTTTAAGGAAAATCTTACAATGTCTCGTCAAATACCTCATAAATTAAATGTTCGTAAAGTCTAACCGTTGGTGGAACTTAGCGTTGTGTTTGAACCCTATTTCTAACCCTAACGCTTAACTAATAGTGTTCAAATAAAAAATAAATAGTAAGTAAACAAAAAGAAAGAGTGTGCTGAGTAAGTGATGAATATCAAAAAATCTGGGCAAAAAGAATTAATACCCAGCACACGCAAATAGGAACAATTGCGGAACCCGTCCCCACGGCCAACCTCAACAATATATAACTATAAACAAGAATATAACTATACCCCTAATCCGATTACCAGACAACAATTAGCTAGTTTTATACCTAATGATGTATAAGTAGAAAGAGTAAGTAGAAAAATTTTATGACATGGGTTGTTTATTAGATATTCCAAAAATATGAACAACAATTAATTACAATGAAAGATCCCAAGAAAGGAAAAAGGTATACAATATTTTGTAATTTCAAAACCATGGCCTCATTTGAAGAGCGCCTTAAATGTATAAGTGATTACCATCACTAATTACGTTAACAAAATTATCAGTTAGGCAAAAAGAACAATTTAGGACTCATAAATTTAATCTCTGCAAAATACTCGTGTTCTTTACAAAAAAATTAAATTATTTATGTCAGTATCCTTCCATTTCTCCGTCCCGTCAAAAGGGAAAATATAGTTAGACCTAAAATTATCAGATTTATTACGTTTGCTATAAGCTAGAGCAATCCACATTTAAATTGCCAACACTTCAGAAATTACTAACCATAAACGAAGTTATTATGGCAGCTATTGTTGCTCTTACTAGCGCTGATGGTGCTCGATAAATTAAGTTCATATGCAAAAATTGGAGGTAAAGCATTAATAGCACTACTCTCTAAGCAGGATCCAATAAAGTCCGTATCACACGACACTAGCTCGTACTTGAAATCCAGTATGCTAGCTAGCACGTCATCATCTAGCGTCGTGTGAATCAGAAAAAGTATACTGGTTCTGCCACTTGGTACTGGCTACCATACTAGTTGTCATGATAGAACACGTGCTATTTTCGTACTAGTTTCGACACTAGTCTGTGTAATTCAACCAATCATGTGCGCTGAGACTGTTTGGTAGATAAATGGTATAAATGACGCCAACATGGTCATTGGATGTGACTTTGTTGTTGGCAGAAAATTATTCTAAACAACCTTGTTTATATAATACCAAATTGGCACAGTATGACAATATATTTAATATATATAAATTTAATTTAAAACATGTAATCTAAAAACGACAAACTATGTTCCAGACCCAATTTTAATCTAAATAAACTTGATAGCATGCCAACCTTGGGCTTTTTTTGTTTGTTTTTTTAGAATATAGTGTGCGTAGGCCTAAAAAAGAACATTTGTTTATCAAGGATACTGTACTTGGACACCCATAGGCTTAGGGACCTCTGACCACATTGTAAATAAATGCATACACATTTAGGGAGCTACTAAACGTTTGTGTCACCCGAATGTATATTACCTAACCTCCGAATGTATTATATTTACCATCCTGCGACCATTATTTTGTCTTTCCAAACCATTCCCGTGTCTATATTCTTTTTCCTACGCTCCCTCTCATAATTTTCGATATCTTTATTAGTAATTAATGCAGCTGCTGCACTCAAAATTAATCTCTGACGTTCGATAAATATTTGCACTAGGACCTAGTACCAAACTAGCAGCGTGTGAATACTATAGTCCCATTTCCATTGTACTAGCAAGTATACAGATATCTAGGCGCTAGCTAGCACACTTGATTTCTAGTATAAGCAAGTGTCGTGTGATACGGGCATAACATTAAAGCTCATTATAATTGAGATAAACCCTAAGTCAAAAAAAGGTATTGTTACTAACAAAATTATTAGATATTTGTTTTCTAGTTAGAGTCCAATAACACAAGTTCATTATATTTGAGATAAGTATTAAGTACCCAAGAAATATTATCATTAACAATATCATTAGATATTGTTTTATTTTGTTAGAACCCGATAACAAGAGTTTGTTATAAAAGAGATAAACCTTAAGTCCAAAAAAGGTATTGCCATTAGCAATATTACTAGATATTTGTTTTTTTTAGTTAGAGTCCAATAACACAGTCAGTTTTGATGTTGACTTGAATATTGCTGTCTTGTGGCTAATGCTACATGTTTTACAATACTATTTTTATGTGCTCATCAAATTACGAGTCAGTGCCTTCCATAAGTTTTTCTAGTTAACTTTCTTGGTGAGCTAGATGTGTACCAAAGCTTTTGATTGGCTTAATTTGACCATAGAAGATATAAGCAAGTCATTACAACAGCTATGGAACTCTTATTAAAACCAATCAAACAAGTCCAATTCATCGCGCCTGTGTAAGGTTATATGCCATATTTTTTGTATATATTTTTCTGCTTAAATGTAAGTTGAAAATCATAAATGCAAATGAAGTATAAATTTTAGCAAAGAAGAGAGAATACTATTGATTGAATTAATACATGAATACAAACGATTGGAAATAAACAATCCTATTTGGTATTCATTAACTTCAAGAATTTCTAACACTTTATTTTTGTTTGGACGAAAGCGTAAAATACAGCTTCCTCTTTATAAAATTCTAGGAAACTCCCTCGTTCCGAGTACCTATCTCTTCGGTCTTCTGAGTCTTGTGTTCTTTAGAACGTATAACTTATCTTCATAGTGTAAACAATATTCTGTCATAATTCATGTATTCATGTAGATTGCGGAGTATTGCGATGAACTTTATTTTGTTGCATCCCCTGATAATAAGAACTACGCTAATACACATGCGCAGCTAAATTCTTATTGGTTCTCCAGGTCTCCACTACTGAACTTAGCTGCAATCTAGCGGCAGGTTGAAGAAGCTACCTCTACTACTTCAGAGGCGCCAGACTTAAATTAACTGAAACTATTCCTCTTTATAGCTTTCATGGTTTTGCGACCTCCAAATTTTTTTTTTGTTTGGCTACCTTGACAAAAATGATAAATAAGAAAAGAAAAACAAATTAAGAAAGGAAAGACTCTCAAAAAAAGGACACACTGGTTTTTGCTATAAGAAAAAATACTAAAAACTATAGTGCAAAGGATTAAGGTTATTTTTATGAAATCAAGTTGTTGTTTTTTTGTTCCATCAAATAGGATTGGCTAGAATTGAAAGACTACAGAGAAACAAGTAAAATTTTCTTTTTACTAATAATTTCAAGACAACCAATTTTATTGTAACGCTGATTAAGGTGGATGATATTTCCTGCTGTAACACTACAAACTCTTTTATTCAAACTGAGTCATCCCTCCATCAGAGGAATATTTATAAATATAATTAGTCTATTTTTTATTTTTGCTAAAAAATAACAACAAAAATTAATAGAGTTTTATGATTTTTTTTATTTAACAAACTTTCGTTTTTACACTTGTGTCCAAACCTTCTGGTGAGATTGTTTTTTTCCATTGCCATAACAAGAGTCCTTTTATTTGTATCATATAATTTAATGGCGCCCCACCCCTTTTTATTTCACTTGTATTTCATACTTTACGGGGAGATCCAGGGCTACCATGGATACACTTAAGAGGATAAGTTCCCTGGTAATTATATCTGTCTCTACCGGCCCACTTTCAAAATACAAAAATGTCCTTCTTTTTACATCACTATGGATACCTTGAGAGGTGGAGTCTCACCTAGGTGCTCTACCGATTGAGCTGCTAGCTAGTGAGAGGGGCTTGCGATAACTGTTTGTTACAGTTGGCGCCCAACGTGGGGCTCAATGTGTGCTAAGGAGGTATTTTTGTTGGTTTTTATTGTGTTGTTTGGATAATCTGGGGTGGTGTGTTTGGTTTATTGTAGGATGAGAAGACGAGAATACTACCTTCTCAGTTGTTATAGCATGCATTTTGGGTTAGACGCAACAGCGGTGGAGATGGACACGCAGGGAAATATGGCTGAAAGTGTGGGTGAAAGATCCTTTCCCCGTAGAATTATTGACGCTGGCATCACACCTGACCCTGAAATATACATTGTTTCAGATGACCACGACTCACAAGATATGTCCATCACCACCATGACTAACAAAGAGGGGGACAACCCTGACATCACTACCAACTTTGACATCCCCACTACTGAACTAGAGACAGGTACCCCAGTGTCCACACCTGTGCAACTCCCTACGGACTTTATGAAGGTGATGCAAGTGATGTTTGGTGACTGGAGAGTAAGATAGTCTCCGTGGAAAGTAAGATGGTCTCCGTCGAGAGTCAACAGAAGGAGATGATTGCCGGACAAGCTCAACTTAGGGAAAAGTTAAAGAAGTATATCTCTTCCCAACTCAGAGTACTGTTCAAGAGTCAAAGGCAGCTCAGGGAGGATTTCAACACAAGCCAAGAGCATTGAAAGAGATGGTATCTGGTCAAATTATATTTGATGAACGTATGACCAACCTGATAATCGGCACCGATGTTCAGGTGAAGACAATAGTAGGGAACCTGGAGGACACTCTCAGGGAAGAAATAATGACCGAACGAGAAAAGACCATGGAAGAGGTCCAAGCCTTAACCCGCTCGTCAGAGGAGACGTTTTCTCGCTGTCTGTCTGAGTTGAAACAGGTAGTGGACACTAAGACTGATTTTGACGAGACCTTGACCATTAGTCAAAGGACTACAGAGACGCTACTAAAAGAAGGGCTGAGTTCCTTGAAACAGGAAAGACACACACAACGACTACTGCAGGAACGTAACATGGGGGTGTTTAGGTCAGATCTCACCACTCTCAACAACAACACCCAAGACTTGGTTCGAGCCCAAGCTAGGTTTGAAATATAGACTCAGGATAACAACATGGCTATACAGGACAGACACCACCAGGTTAAAGACTTGATGGGACAGATGTTAACAGTAGATCAGACTACACTGAGCCCCGTAACCACCCCTCTGCATTCACCATTGGGTGAACATTCGTTTGAGGGACACATCTCCCAGTTTCACCGTAGGAATCATCAGAATCTGGTGGATCACCTCAATTCACTTGAGGAACTGTTTGATGGGCACCCCCTTTCCGAAGAAGAGAATGTGAGGTTAGCCAGCAATTCTTTGGGGGGAAACGCCGTACCATGGTGGTTGGTGTGCAAAGACGGTATCACCGGATGGACGGATTTCCACATGAAGTTCCGGGGTATGTTCTGGTCTGCTGAGACGCAGGGTCAGCTCAGGGCCAAACTGCATACGTCCCAGTATTATGAGCAGGGAAGTTGTTTTCAGGCCTACTTAGCGGAGATTTACGCTAAAAGTCGCAATTTTGAATCACCCATAACGGACACTGAGATAATCCATATGGTTATTCAACAACTGCCATTGAGACTTAGGGAATTTCTAGTCGGCAATAATTTTGCTACTTTGGAGGAGTTTTGGTCTGGATTACTGAGGTTGGATACCTTAGAGAATGATCGTAGGAGGAGTCGTCAGTCCAATTCCATGTCAGACCCAAAAGGCAATAACGGGGAAACCTGGGATTCAGGTATAACACCGCACTCAGGTGGTTATCACCACTCGGGTAGGCAAGGAGATAATAAATTACTCCTCACGCTATTTGAACCAAGGAAAAGGGGAAGACGACTGCATCCCATATCGACACCCTAGTAGGAACTACCGACACAACGACAGAGGTGGCAGCAATTCCCACAGAAAACTGAATAGAGGGCCCTTGACAATCAATATGAAACATGATGCAAGGGATTGGCGACCCCACAGGGATTCCGAACTCCAAGAGGGCTGCCTGTGGCATAGATATCTTGGCCGAGTCACAGGTCTTGCAAACGCCAGGATCAACCACTGCGTCAGTGAACGAATTTTGGAAGATCAAGTTAAATTTGAAGGATTTTCATTCACGTGATTTGGACTTACGGAGAGAACTTCTCGGAGAATAAGACCGGTGAAGAGAGAAAAAAATATAATGAGTCTTCACCCACACGTTTATTTGGATTTTCTGGTTATATTTTTCATTGTTGTGAAACAATATGTCATCTAAGTAATGTTTGGTCATTGAGGAACTTTTACACCCCTGGTGTTACTTATGTAATAATAAATAGGTCAACTGTCATGCAAGAAGAGCTTGTTCCAATGAGAGATACTGAGGCCTGGAATGCTATATACGGGTGATTGTGAGCTTAGTTTTGTGTCGTCGATTATTATACCTACTTAAGCGGCCATTTGTGTTGTTAAAATGAGCCTATAATGTGATTATTAATTTATTTTGGACCTGGCGTACCACGACTGTCCCTGTGGTTAACCCACTGTTTGAGAAACAAACCATGTGTATCCTAGGAGATGGACACCTGGTTATGAGATTATTCGTCGTTATTTTGTTTTGTTGGAGAAATGTCAGAAACTATACTAAGCAAGAACCCGACTATCACTTAGGCCTACCACAATGAAGGTACAAGGTGAAGAAATGATTCTACTGTGACAATTGAAAAAAAGTTATTTTGAAATAAGTAACATTTTCGTTCCTCCTTCTTCGGTGCATTTTGTTTGACACCTAATTTTTTAAAATTTGATTCAAGATATTTAGAAATTTTAGAACATGACATTACGACAACCTTTCGTTCTATACGTGGAGAATTTTTTAACGTATTTTGCTTTAAACAATAACATTATTTTGCCTTGAAGAAAGTTTTGCTAAGTACTTCTATGTTTGTAATTGCGCTACTAGTTACAGAAAGTGAAGACAATATTTTAATGTTGATTAGCTTATCCAGACGATATATGTTGTGTGGAACACTTAAGGGGTAACCTAAGAACTCGTTCTTTTCTCTTTACGGGTTGTTTTTGGTTGTTTTGCTAGACTTTGGCTAGTGACAGACAGTTTTTTGGAGGCTCGTACTCAACCTCGCTTGATGACGTCAATGCCGGATGTAAAATCTCTAGTCCTGTTGGAGGACAGATTTATCTAGGGTAATATATTCTTTTAGATCATGGGTAAATTTTTTTTTTAGTTAAGGGGTTAATTTTTTGGTGGACATCTCACAGTAACCCAAAAATTTTAATATTTTTTACTCCGTGGAATGGCACTTAAGTGCGGCCCGGTCTGAGATGGATGAAAGCTGTAATAATGTTACTGGTAACCATGGTATAGACCTGTGACCTCACTGTGAAGGTTGTTTAATTTTTCTGTATGCGTCGCCCATTTAAATTAAAATATAGTTTAGCCATAGGCCTCTATATTTGATTTAGTTTTGTTGTTATTTTTGTATATTGTGGCAAGAATGTCTCCTGATAACATATTGTTGGTATTTATTTATTGTTTCATTGTGAACCTTATATCATGATTACTTTGTTCCCAATATCCTAATATTTTATTGTTGACCCTCACTTTCTTTATTAATGCTATAATTATGTATAGTTGATTATTTATTTATGATAATAGTATCTGATGTTGATGTGATTACGGATAATTGAGTTTTACTATATGACAGTATTAAATTGTCAATTAAGCTACTCCATGACCAATGAGAGACACGTAAAAGTAGTTTCGACATTAGGCTTCAAACGATAGTTGCCTACAACCTTCGACGGATTCAATATAATGGATATATTGATATCTAGTGTTCTCTGACATATTTATGAGCTAGGTACATCTTTGGATGACTTTAAAACTATGTATAAATGTATACATGCCTCTGATGAGGAATTATCTCTTTCTTCCTCATCGTGGGAATTATTTTCGTCAGAAACTTAGTAACGGATACGATCACCACTGCCAAATAGTGACAACTTAAATCCGCTCAACACTAAAAGACACTAAATGTGCTACCGTGAAAAGAAAACTAGATTAAAGCTAAGTAGCTTTAAAAGTAACTATTTGTTTGAATAATATTAGTTGAAGAGTGTAAAAACAATACGGACGTTATTGTGATAAGAAGTCTAATTTTTTTGTATTGAACTGATGAAATAGGACCAACTTTTTTTTTGTGTGTGTGATAGACTATCCTTATTACATCCTTCGATTTCAAAAGTTAGTCTATCAAGAGGGCTACTGTAAACAATATTCCGTCCTAATGCATGTATTCATGTATATTGCGGAGTATTGCGATTAACTTTTATATTGCATACCCTTATACTAAGAACTATGCTAATACACATGCTCAACTAGATTCTTATTGGTTCTCCAGGACTCCACTATTGAATTTAGCTGCAATCAAGTGGTAGGTTGAGGAAACTACCTCTACTCCTTCAGAGGCGCCAGATTTGAATTAACTGAAATTATTCCTCTGTAAAGCTTTCATGGTTTTGCGACCTCCAAATTTTGTGTTTGTTTGGCTACCTTAACAACAATGGTAAATAAGAAAAGAAAAACAAATTAAGAAAGGAAGGACTCTCAAAAAAAGGACGCGCTCGTTTTTGCTATAAAAAAATAGAGAAAACTATACTACAAAGGATTAAAATTATTTTTATGAAATCACGTTGTTTTTTTGTTCCATACTAGGATTGGCTAGAATTGAAAAACTACAGAGAAACCAGTAAGATCTTTCTTTTTACTAATAATTTCCAGACAACCAATTTATTTGTAACGCTGATTAAGGTGGATGATAATGCCTTGTGTAACACTACAAACTCTTTTATTCAACCTGAGTCATCCCTCCATCAGAGAAATGTTTATAATTATAATTAGTTTTATTTTTCTATTTTTGCTAAAAAGATAACAAAAATTAATAGAGTTTTTTTTATTTAACAAACTTTCGTTTTTACACTTATGTTCAATCCTTCTGGTGAGATTTTTTCTCCAAGGTCATAACAAGAGTCCTTTTATTTGTATCACATAAGTTATTGGCGCCCCCCTTTTTATTTCACTTGTATTTCATACTTTACGGGGAGATCCAGGGCTACCATGGATACACTTCAGAGGGTAAGTTCCCTGGTAATTATATCTGTCTTACCGGCCCACTTTCAAAACACAAAAATATCATTCATTTTACATCACTGTGGATAACTTGAGAGGTGGAGTCTCACCTAGGTGCTCTACCGATTGAGCTGCTAGCTAGTGAGAGGGCTTGCGATAACATTTGGTTACAATAGTTGCCATAAGAATACAATTAACTAACATCTTTCATAATATAAATAAATGTAACCTGACTTTATCAATAACAACCGCCTTAGAAACAATATGGCGGTGTGTTTAACGTTGTTAATGTGGACGTTATATTTTCTAACCAGAAGGTAGACCTTGCTTTAATTTTACGAATAATTTTACGTGGACATTAGTGCTAATCAACCATTGCAAAATCAAAATGAGTGGTTGTTATCACTTAGCCTTGTGTTAAGCCTAAACGAATACAATAAAGTGATAGTGTAAATTTGGGCCTTAGTATACTAGTTTCTATTTAAGATGTATAACACCTCCAATTTCTGAGCTCACATCCTCTGAGAGATGAATCGTATGTTGTTCCCCAGGTGAGCTGTTCGGAGAGGCATATGGCAGTCAAGAGGAGAAGAAGCTGGAAGATGAACTGGACCGTTTGCGCAGTTATAGAGATACCCTTGCAGGTGGAACGCTTGACTGGAGAGAGGCATCAACCTATTTGCAGGGGGCTGTAGAACTTCTAGACAGAGCCGTGCAGGTCTGCAAGCAGCTCGCCTCTCAGTAAGCCCCACAATAGACCATACTAGACCAACACTAGCACTACTTATAAACTAAATTATAATCTCTTGGGTCTATGTGAATTTGTCTGTACACCTTAGTGATATCAGCAGTACTTTCATCTGTATATATTCTGAAACGCATGACTATAGACTGTAGCTCCTGTTGTAGGGTAGGACCAGTCAAGAGAATATTATTTATTGACACTTCACTTGATGGTTAAGCAGAAGCAGAAGCAGAGTGTGTTTTTGGTGGTGCTACTTTCCTTGTGGATGAGGTAAATATAAAACTGGTTCCATAGTAGAATTGCACTCTGACCTTGGGTTGGAATGAGGTGCAGGAAAGAGCTTAATGTGGCCTAAGCCCTGGTACTACTCCATAAACCATACATAATTTTCTCTAAGAACTTCGACCTTGGAGAATTTCCTTTACAGATGTTGGGATCTGTTCTTGGCACCGATGATGGATTCACTCAATGAGGAGTGTTCTGTCCTTCGTGGTAAACGCACGACGAAACTTCCTGTTTGATCCATTAATGTATTTTTTAATAAAGTACTGCACACAATACATTTCCTCGACAAAGCATGGAAAAGACACCAAATTTTCTTGTTCACAGAATCGTTTCAGATGCTTGCTTAGGTTATACTAATTTCTCGAGAAGAATGACGTGGAAAATTTAGGTTGCTTGCTTCCGGTACTCGTTGGCATCCTTCCATCAATAATCTGACCCAATTCTGTTTCCTGTAGTACAGGATGATTTTGATCACGTGTCCGCCGCCCACCATTTATTAGGTGCTGGAACAGTTCAGAGCCTAAAGGCACGTCTACATGACCAGGGATGTGAAACTGATCATCTGCTAACATAATGTAATCATGGATACACCCCTCACCAATGTCTAGATGTATAGCTGGCATAGCACCTGTAATATCAGAAAGTATATAGCATGTTACATTAGCTGAGTACTCCGAAAACATTGACATTAATATTACGTATACGCTCTGTGAAACTGTAATCACAATGTCATTGATCCCTGCAATTGGCAATATGTTGCGCTGGCACCTCAGTTTTAACCACTGAGCAAGTGACTCCATGATGAAGTTTGACTGTGAGCCACAATACAAAACTATTCTGCAGGGATGGGTGCGACACAAGTTTTCCTTGACCTTGATGATCAATGTAAACAATAACATTTGAGTTTGGCTTCGCTGTTTGAGATTATAATATCTGCCCTTAGTAACACTTAAACAAGCATTGTCTGGTTGTTTAAAATCATCCGGCCATTTTTGGTCCTTGCTGTCATGGTGTCCATCATTTTGACTTGGCCTAGCTTCGTTCTTATGCACACCTACTGGCACATGCTGTTCATTGTGAAGCAATTAATGTTGAGCTGTGCCATAATTGCTACATTTGTATGTGCTAGGACACTCATTTACACTGTGACCATTTTGTAAGTAGTTGAAACATAACCCTCTTTGTTTAGCATATTGATTCTTATCATATAAACTGACATACAAGAAATCAATTCATTTGTCAGACTGTAGAGGTTATTATCACTTTGTGAAGTGATAACTATTGAGTTGGTGTGGTGAGGCAGCCTCGTCACCTTTAAATTAATATAATGTTTACCTAAATTGATGTATTCACTATCAAAGGGCCTGATATTTTCTAATGCCTGCATTCGGGGTTCCAAAAATTCACTGAAATCATCTAATGTGGGTAATGACTTATAAGAAATTGTTAACTCCTTTTCTCGCCTTGTCATAGCAACAATTCTCTGTGTGAAGAAATGGACATGAAGTAGGTGATGTAAATTTATGTCAATGTTCAGCACCCTAACTGCATTTAAGTTACTCTTTTCAGTGTTAATGAATTGTAGTAATTCTACTGTAGATTCCTTATAGACAGGTTGAATGTCAAGCAATTGCCTTATATGGGTAGACGCAGTAAGACCTTTGTTTTTGTATCCATCCTCAAGTACCTTCTATGCCACTGAATAATTATCTGCCGTAAGAGGATGGTTCTGTACTAACTGTGTGGCCTGACCTGAAAGTAATGACACAAGATACTGAAACCACTGAATTGTAGGCACTTGTCCGTTCTCATGTTGTTGACCTTGAACCTGTCCACAAAGTTTGTCCATTTCTCATATTCGTCATCGAAAGTGTCTAGTTTTATTGCAGGTCATCTTATGATTGAATTATTACAGAAGTGTGAATTTGAATTTACTGATTCTGCTACCCATTAAATGTTAAACCTGGTGCTACCTTAGTATGTTCTATTAAATCCAGCATATTTGATCACACTGTGTAGTATTTATCCTCAAATTTATTCCTATCTCCTTCATTTTCAGTGGTTGACTCTTTATCAGTTTGTTTAGTTTGCAACTGAACTACCTGAAATTTGTGCAGATTTCACTTAATTTCTGATAACTCACTCTTCATTTATTCTTGTGTTTTTTCATTAAATTTATTTATAAATGTTTGCATACGTGTGAGACCTCAACTTAAAACACCACGATTTTTGGTTAGTGACATAAATTGTTCTTGCGCCATAATCAATCATGAGATGCCAGAGAATAAGACATGCACAGACATACCCTATGCAAGGAAACATTTTCTTTTAAAACCTTCTAAGTTTGTTTGCTATAATTGTGAGCACAACACTGCTCGTTGTGATGAAACTCACTATTTAGTCGACTGGCCAATCTCGAGACGTCACAATGTTGTTGCGCGCGTGCACTCTCTCAGTCTAGAAGGCTAAGATGGTTGATTGTAATCTTTATCAAGCGAAGATTAAACTGTTCAAAGATGTCAACACTTATTACTTAATGCAGTGAATAAATGTAAAATACAGAATAGTACTAAAATAAACGTTTGAGATTCACAGTTTATTGTTATGCTTTCGAGAATATTACACTAATTATGCTATTTATGTGTCTTGCTCATAAATCACTAATGTCACTGTAATCAAGCCACTCGTTTTCTTAACGATCCAGCCTGCGTGGACCAATATTCGAGATTGACGGCTGAAGAATTCCTATTTATAACAACCTGGAGGAACACTGAATTAAACAACTCATACTTAATTATTATTTTATTATATCCAATTAGGTCACTTCAGTTTAGATAAACAAAAACAAAAAACTACAGGCACATTATAACAGAAGAGACAACAGTAAAACAAAATGTGAATAGCAAATGCAAAGACCCACAATACACAACACTAAGGTCTCTATGTTGAATGTAGTACACGCATAAAAATCATCAAATTTTGAGCCCAAAAGTGATCTTTACCGATCACCCAATCACCACCATTAGCAATTATAGTGCCAACATTTACAAGTAGAGGGTGTCGGGCTCGCAGCTAAACGCTAAACTCATAATTCTAAGCCATGGCTACTACTTCTTTATTCAAGTAGCTCCTCATTTGTCCTTATAAGGCTGGGTTTGAATTCGTTCCAAACCTATGTATTCAAAGATACCTTTTTGAAGCACCAAGGATCAAACCCATTACCTCTGTATCTAGAGCCAGGAAATCTGTCCCCTAGAATCCATAGGTGGTCATAAATATTTGAAATTATAGCTTTGATAGTTATCTGAAACCTATCCTGTAGTAGATGTAGGGTATGCCTCTAATTTGTACTATTAGTTTTAGTGTATATATTTCTAGAATTACTGAGAAGGGGTTCACTTGAGCACATGTATACCTATGTATATACATAAGATATCATCGCTAATGTGGATCTGGTGTGGATCTTACTGAGAGGCGAGCTGCTTGCAGACCTGCAAGACTGTCTAGGAGGTTCATATTATGGCACTCAACCCCAGAGGCACCATTAGAACACTATCAGTAAACAACTGTAACATATTGTAGATCATCTGCTTTTTTTCTTTCAACCAGATGCCTTATAAAGCTAGCTAATGAATCATCAGCTAATCATCCTGAAGCGTCAGAAGCTATCAGAATGGGTGTGTATATGGATTACCTTACGACAGGACATGATAATCTTCACAGGGCTAAACAGTTACAGCAAGATCTAATTCAAACACTGCAAAGGGGTGTATTCCAAATCCAAAAATGGTGTGCAAATCACGCCTCTCTAATTGAAGTCATCCTAGAACAGAAGAAATACAACTCCCATTTAAGTTCAACCATTTTGAGGGAGTAAAGACTATGGGTTTGTTGTGGCATACAGCATGGCATAAGCTACAATTTAATATATGTGTGAAGACCCATAAAGGTCCAGTCACTAAAATGATAGTACTAGGTATCATATCTTCGATCTTTGATCCACTCGGTATTTGAGGACCCATGATCCTTCATTGTAAAAGATTTATGCAGTGCTTATGATCATGTCTTCACAGTGAGATGATGTTCTTATCATAGAACTGCAAGAATAATTTAGTCTGCTCCAAAATCAAATGCCAATCTTAAACAACCTAAAAATACCTTGATTGGTTAGGTATCATGGAATTAAAGCCAACATCCAAATACACGGATCCGCTTATAATTCCGAAGCAGGGTTTGGAGCTTGCTTGTATCTTCGCTTTGTCAACAAAGGGGGTGACATCAGCGAACATGTTCTGTGTTATAGGTCATGGGTGGCACCTCTGCAGCATATATCACGGCCTCGTTTGGTATTATGTGGTGCTTTACTCTTGACGAGACTTATAAAGAAGACCGCATCGTCGTTATGTCTACTTGTTAACAGCATACATCTCTGGACGGATTATACAGTTGTGTTAGTATGGCTTGCAGCAACACCTACAAGACGGAAGAACTTCGTAGAAACAGGGTATCAGAAATTCAACATTACACATCAGATTGTGATTGGAAACACACTCCAACACAATGCAATCCTGCTGATATCCTTTCCAGAGGAGCAGCTCTATCAGACCTTTGCAAGAAAAACAAATGGTGGTATGGGACAGATTGTCTGGCAAAGGAAGGTGCTCAATGGCCTCAATGTAAGTATATTACACCCAAAAAGGAGATAACTGAACGTAAGAACCAAGCAGTGTACATAGCAATGACACAAAATCCTGAGGAAATTGTTACGAGATTCTCTTCACTAACCAGATTGCGGAGAGTAATATTTTATTGTTTTTGCACCACAAATATTGCAAGAAAACATCAAAGTAGATACCAAGGTCCGATAAAGGTGAAAGCGCTTCGAGCAACTTTATATCATTTCATCAGACAGCTGCAGCTATCATCATATCCACAAGAGGTTATAGATATCCAAGATTTTAAAGACATTAGAGGGAAGAGCCCTATTCGCAATATTTATCCTTTCCTTGAATAAGACAGTCTTCTACGAGTGGGAGATCGATTGCAGCATGATGATTTTTAGTATGACCAGAAACATCCTATCATCTTGACAGATAGATCCAACCTCAATTGATTAATCACCCAAAATAAGCATTTAAAATTACTTCATGCTGGGCCCCAGTTTTTACTTGCAGTCCTCAGATAATTATATTGGATAGTGAATGGCAAGAGTGTTGTACGCCAAATACTCACAAGTATATGAAATTCTTCAGACAAAAGGCAAAGGCAGCGCAACAACTAATGGGATAGTTACCATTATCTTGTGTACGTTCGGCAAGGCCATTTCTGATCTTTGGTGTGAATTACGCTGATCCATTCTTAATTCGTCAAGGCGGGTGGCATAGCAAGATCATGGTAAAATGCTACACAGCGATATCATATGTTTTGCAACAAAGGCTATCCATATTAAAATAATAAGGGATCTAAAAACAGAGACCTTCATAGCGGCACTTCATATAATTTCTGCCAGACGTGGGATATTTAACCATATCTACAGTGATAATGGTACTAATTTGTGTGGGTAAATAATTCTCTTTGAGGTTTCTATAGATTATTTTTAGATTATACGTTTAAGGAACAAGTTTATGCTTTCACAAGTATTGAGGGCATAAAAGGCATTTTATCCCGCCAGGATTACCAAGCTTTGGTGGCCTTTGCGTAGCGAGTCTCAAGTTGATGAAATTTCACATGAGACGTGTTGTAGGTGTTGCACCCTCTCTGAGACCTGTACCCCCCGACCATAAAAAGGGATAAAAGGGAGAGGATGAACTTAACATACATAAAATGGAATTTATAAAAAATATATAGATTCAACAAAATGAGCAGTTTATTCAATTAAATGACAATAGCGCAGATAACAAAAAATGGTCTCATTATATCATTATGAGTACAGTTGGAAATTATGCTCGAAGCCAACAACTTTATATCATTAAAGTTGCGCAAGTGTTTTAACAAAAGGAAACATGAAATTCATCATAATATTGATAGTCCAGTCTACAAGAGACAATAGCAAAGCTTATATTTTTAAATGCGATACAAAATTATATAAGGGCCTAATGGGCACCTTGATATGGTTCCAAAGGTTTCGTAATTCACAGATAACGATATCATAAATATAAAGATTTAAATTTGACGACTACACAACAGAGTTTACACAACGTGAGGGTTTGACTACCAGACATAAGCCAAACTCCCACGGGACTATCAGATCTGACTGAGAATATGGAACAAACAGTTCCATCAATTAACAAAACATTAGATGTCCAAACAGAACTTACGTTACAAAAGGTTAAAGTCATCCTAATTTAAATTCCAATAAAAAGTTACATCACGTTACGTTAATTCAAACCATAATTTTAAATATGAAAAGTTACTTAAAAAAAAGAGGAATTACTCTACAATTCCAAACAATATAATATTAACAAGTCAAACTTCTAATCAGCACATAACTGAGGATATTTACGAGAATAAAAATATAAGCAAAAGTTACAGCGCCCGAGCGGCGACCTATTTAAGATAGAATATTTAGACATTGATTGACGATCAAAATATTAATACGTTAGATTTTGAAACTGAATATTATATGCAAAAAGTTTAAAGTTTATATATAAGTTAGAATTCATAACTCCACCCGTCTAAGCGACGATTTTGATACATTTTACAAGTTTCCTCCAGCCATTGTCCAGGTCCATGACAATGGTCAGTCGTCGATCATTGATCGTAGGATAGTCCATTATGGCAAGCTTGCACGGCCATTATATAGGGATTTCTTTGTTATGGAAGGGGGTGGGAATTCACCAAACATACGCATGATGACGTCAATGATGCCTTCAAACAGACACGTAGACCATTGTTGATTCCGCTTGCTCCATCGGAATATCCGTGAATATCTCCAATCACCCGATGTTTTGAAGGAGGTTCCTCTAGTCTCCGTCAGGGGTTGGATATATAATTGTCTTCTAGTTGATGTTGATAGTTCTTGGTTCATTTCACGCTAGTACAGTCGGAGTGCCGGGTCGGTTTGTTGACCCACTGGATCTCCCTTGACCCATTCGCCAGTCTAGGATTCCAGGTGCCGGCCAGCCTTGCAGGATTCTATTGTGAGCAGATTAGAATTGTAAGTACACGAACAAATTAATACTTAGAATTGGATTGAGTAATAAATATATTGTCCAGCATTGTCTCTATTATGTCTTCTTAGCCTACAAGAACTACAATAGAGAAAAATACTATTGTAGGGATCCTAATTGAGTTGAATTTATTGGAGCGGGTAGTAAGCTGGTTGTCCAGTTGTAACATTATACCACGTAATGTTACAAATCTCTAATCACGTCAGTATGGGGTGAGGTCCAGTTGTAACATTATACCACGTAATGTTACATAGGCATAACAAGTCTAACCTTTTAAGAGCTGTGTATAGTCTTGGCACAAATAGAAGCTTGCCTTAAATCTCGTCATCTTTGTCAATTATCAGCTGATCCTAGTGATCCTCAAAGTCTGACCCCTGGTCATTACTTGATCGGTGGGCCTATCGACGCAATACCAGATGCATTACACACACATTCCCATGAACAATCAGTCTTGGTGTCAACTGGCTCAACAATGCACCCAACTGTTGTGGAATTTATGGTCATCCGACTATCTAAGCCAGCTTTAGCAGCGTGACAAGAGGACCACTGTATCCCTTATCTTCAACCAGGGATGGTTGTACTCCTGAAGGACGATAATATTCCCTCTCTGCAGTGGAAATTGGTAGTGATTGAAGAAATCCATTGTGCTTTTGATAATCGTGTTTGAGTAGCTACTGTCCAGTGATGTCAAACAGGTAAGACAATAGCCGTGTCCCCTAACACTTAACTCAATTTACCAATGTATAGTAGAGCTTCTAATGCCTATTATATTTTATATAGTCCTATTTAAAAGCTTCTAACTTTGTTTTAAATATGTCTTATTTTAGACAAGCGGTATGTTGTTTATTGTATGTCTTTCCATTTGCTATTTTATTGTTGTATCTTCTGTTGGCAAGGGACTGTACTATTTTATTTTCATCTATATAAAATGAAGCGACCGATCAAAGTCCTCTTTTATGCGTGAGATATAATAAAAGCAATAATTAAGCCTGAGTTTTTTAATTCGGTGGTCTTTCCGGTTTCTATAAATAGAGATTCCTCTTCCGTCAAACCCGAATACTTAGCTTAGTAAATACCACATTTCTAATTATAATAAACACTGTATGACTTCTCCCTAAGAATTAAACTTAAAAATCATTAGACAATAATACGAGTATTAGCGTCTTGTCACCAAGATGACGTAAGTATAAAGTAAGTGCCTCAATTTGGGGCATGGTGGCTATCGAAAATGTCGTTAATGTGAAGTGTCTTAAATCTTGGTGTGCTTGTATATGAACTTGGATATCATGAAACTAAAATTGTAGGTCATTCTGCAATTATTTTCATATTATAGCCCACAATGGTACTAATACTATATGATTTGTAAACAGAAAAAGAGATGTGGTAACAAATTATTTAAAGCAGAACTTGCTTACTAATAAATATATATGTGACATTCTACCACCGACACATTTTTCTTCGATACAGAGGAATGAATGTGAAACAGCTTGAAAATATATCATAGTACTCAATGGCGATTTATATAACCCTATAAAAACAGTTTGATATAAACTACGCCAGGTACCTTGATATCAAAGACTATCCTCTCTAAATGGACTATGATCCAATCCAGTCATCACTGGATATTTCAGGAAATCCCCCACACCCATCGTTTCCTGGCCAATAGGAGGAGTCTTTATGCGTCGGATGAACGCCTGTTCAATAAGTTTGAAAAAGAGTCCTAGCTGTTCCAGGTAAAGTCTAAACTGTGTAAATCCTATACCTAGGTTTTGCAACAAGATCATAAGTCTTTGTATCTGTGACTCTATCTCGTCCTGTCCCAGTATAAGTACGCTCAAGGTCTTAATCTGTCCAGGTATAGGTTCTATGTAAGCATTAAATACCTCCCCATCACGTCGAGCGATATCATGTCGCAGGTATTTAATTAACAGTTGCTAATTAGAGCTTAATTTATCGAGGGTATACACCCTATTCCCGTTAGTCTGCTGGGTTACGATGATAGAAGATGATGGGCGAGCTCGTTTTGCTAGAGGTTCCAACATGGTTCTAAGGTCGCGCTATGCTCTGCAGGAATCTAAAAACTACTCCACCATGCATGAATTCTTTCATTTCTGCACAGCTATCTCTAGGATCTTATCAGTGACTCTGAAACAGCTAGAAAAACAGGAGTGCGTAGTTAGTTTACAGAAACAAGATCATAAAGCTATGATATTTAATCTTAGCAAGAAATTCAAATATTGTAGAGAAGTTTAAACCATAAAGCTTTATAACATTTAGTTCATATATGTCATAAGCTTTTTAAAATAATTAAGACTGGTGAACGATATAAGGATATTTATTAATGAAGAATAGGTTTTTTTATACTATAACATTTCCAATAATTTTGTTGTAAATTAAGACTTGTAAAACGATACAGGATAATAATATATAAACTCGTTTCCCTACACGCCACACACACACACACACACACACACACACACACACACACGTGTATCTATTATAATCAAGCAAATTTTAATTATTGAAAAATTTGTGCACTTGCCTTTTTGGATATAAGAGAAAAATAATTTATATTATTTTTAAACATTTAATTCATATTTGACTCCCATAAATATATTTTTTTTAAAAACGGTACTGTCTTAGCATACAATTCAAATGTTGTAGAGGTGTTTGAAACATAAGAATTCGGATACAGAGAAAAATAATTAATATTATTTTGTTTTAACATATTTTTCTGGATATTAGTTTGCGATCAAATCAAATAGTGTATAGAAGTTTAAATTTTAAAGCCTTATAACATTTAGCTAGTATATGTCATAATTCTTTTAAATAATTAAGACCGGTAAACGATATAAGGCTATTTAATAAAATAGGTTATTTGAATATTTGGCTGTAAATTAAGAGCGGTAAAACGATACAAGAAAATATTACCTAAGTTCGCTTCCACACACATAATAACACGTTTTATAACCAACCAAATATGAATGTACACTTACTTTCAAAGGTCAATATGGCCGTCTTGATAAGCTTAGAGATACCCTTGTATACGAGCAACAACTCCACCTTGGCGATGTCTTCTACCTGCGCGTCAGTAAGCAGCGAGAAATGGTTAAGCAGCCACACATTGTACTTCCCGTCCAAAACCGTGAGGACTCGCCGACCGAAGCGAGTGTTCAACGCTTTATACTTGTTAATCGGTAACCGTGATCGACCTCTATATCTCTTAATATTCTTGGTAGGATCTCGCTCGATTCTACTGTGCTTAACCATATGGCCGCATATTCACTATATATGGTTGATTATCTTTAGATTTTAGATGGAAGCTAATTATTTAACCTAGAGGAGTTAGGTCTATAT
Organism: Timema cristinae; assembly: GCA_039000515.1. NCBI lineage: Eukaryota > Metazoa > Arthropoda > Insecta > Phasmatodea > Timematidae > Timema > Timema cristinae. Next base: position 15,811,701 of record JBCFYV010000100.1, read on the forward strand.
ATAGGGACGAGAGGATTCCTAGCCATGCCCTCCCACCCCTACAATGCGTGTGACTCAGAATGAGTCAGATTATCATGTTGTGTGAAATCGTAATCTTCTCTGGGTGAAGTATAATGACTTGGAAATGTCATAGTTCATTTCGCCCATATGTCCACGTGAAGTCATATCCCATCTGCGTGTGAATCAATTCAAGGGTTGTTTTGACGATGCAATTAAATGTATACTTTCTTTTAGCGGAGGAGAGGAGATATCCTTTTAAGATTATTACAGTCCCAGAACCTATCTCTTTACCTCCAGTATCAAGATTGCTTGCCTCGTAAATAAACACATGTTATAAGATTATTACCGCTCTGTATTATTCCGAATCAACTACACCAGTGTCGTTCACCTAAAACCAAGGTACATTTCTTGGTAAAGTATAATGACTCAGAAACGTCAAAGTTTATCTCATACATATGTCCATGTGAAGCACGTGTCCCAACTGCGTGTGAATCAATTCAGCCATAGTTGGTTGTTTCGACGATTAAATTAAATTTGTGCAGTCTTTTAGCGGATAAATTTATTTCAGCTACAGAACCCATCTTTTATCCTTCAGGATTAATAATGCCTACGTCATTAATGCATACACGTCCTAAAGATTATTACCGTTCGTTATTATCCAGAATCAATGAAGCTTGTGTCTTTCCCTCAAGACCGAGGGACACTCATCAGTATTAAAGCTTGAATATTGAACCATTTGCCTGCGAGAGAAAAAGAGTACGGATCATTACAGTCCTAGAAGTCATCTTTTAACCTATAAATATACCCTCGCCTAGGTTTACATGTACTAAAGATTATTACCACCCGGTTTCATTCAGGGTTAATTACACTTGTGTCGGGGGGGGGGGGGAGTTGTTTACCAACACGATTAAGGCTGAGAGGGACAGGGCACCCGGTACGTGCGTGATAAATAAGAATATTCCCACAGGTCTTTAACACTATCCAATACAATTTCAATGATGCCCTGTTTACTCTAACGTGATTGCAATGAAAGCGCAGAAACACATCTATATACCTCCAGAATCAATTACATGTGATTGAGTATCTCCTCTCGAGCGTATTCAACACCCACGCGTGCACCTCCCTCTGAGCACATCCGCGCGTGTGAGTCACCTGCCCCTCCCAATTCATCCCCCGAACTATCCCACGCTGCCATCCATCTAACGATAATCCTCTACACGCATACCTGGAGATACCACTGTCCTGAAAACCGTATATATATCAAAGGGGGTTATAAAGACAAAAATATTAACACTTCCCGTGCTCACCCCCTGAGATCCCACGGTCCTGTGTTAAGACTATATTCTGAGGGAGAAAGAGATTTTATAATAATCACTGTACAAAAGATAAGTATGTATTTTTTATAATCTTAAGATAATATGCATTTAAAAGAATCTATACTATTTAACCTTAGTTCCTAAGTTCATGACCCTGCGTAAGAAATATGAAATGAGGAGAAAGGCAATACATAGAGTTAGAACTATAACCTTTTAAGAATATTTGAAAGAGAAAGAGAGTGTATGATCTTAAAACTATACGCATTACGAATGACGCATTAGTTCATAACCCTGCGTAAGAAATATGAAAGAGAGAAAGAAACACAATACTTGTAAGGAGCTTAATAAATGTGTCCATCCTTTTAAGATCACAGAGGTAGAAGGGGGTATACTTGAAAAATCCCTAGCTCAACCTGATCACGAGCCACTGGACCCTACCCAATTCATCATTACAGTCCCTCCCCACTGAACCATCCCACCCTCAAGAAGCACGTTCGTTAATTACCCCTATACACCCCGGAGATACCACTGTACTCAAATCCACATGCATGCTAAAGGGGTTTTGAGAAAAAATATAGGTATTTCCCTGCTATACCCCTCTTACCCCCTGAGATCCCGCAGTCCTGTGAATTTCACTTATAGCTTACTATTAAGGTAAGATTTTCCACGAAACAGATAGATTATTTGATTTTGTTAATTTGTTTTCGCATATTATGATGCAAATTTATTACTTTTTTTGTCCATATTTGCATGTATATTCTATTATTTGATTGTGCGTACGAGTCCGGGCTCCAAGTAATATTAAAGAACTACTTCCCTTTATAGAACTGAAATTTGGCAGGCAGGTATAAAGACTACTCCAAATAAATATTAATGGCTGAAAATATTAATTTTTAATATGGAACTTTGGGAAAGAGAGTGGGGAGAGGGGATTTTAACAGAAACAAACACTTTTAGGTGTAGTATAACATGTAAATTTGGCAGGCAGGTAGTAATAAAATTCGTGGGGATTTAATTTATTATAAAATTTGAAGATTCTGAATAGGGGTTGTTAAATGGAAAGTAGTGTTTTAAAATTTTCAAAACTAATAGAAACAACTACTTTTCCATGTGGTATAAAAATGAATCTTGGTAAAAAAAAGAGCGTTTAAAGAACACTCCGGAATATCAGAAGAGACTTTAGATCTTAGATTTTTTTTAAAGATAGTGGAGAGGTAAGGTTGTGTAGGAGAGCTAGGAAAAAAGCCTTTCAAGTGAGGCAGAATATTTAAATTGGCCAGAAATGTAGAAAGATTACTATAGTAAAAAAAATTTTTTTAATACTTTTAGCAATCCCATAAAGCGTTGCCAGTGAGCCATTGTAGTATCATAATTATATAAGGCCCCTTTTCCCCGAATGGTACACAATTTCATTTTAAACGATATCTTTGAAACGTAATTCTAAACCAAATTAAATAGTGTTTTTAAAAAATTTGTTAAAAATATCATAATTAAAAGCATATTTAAAAATTAAGAAATTCTGCTTCGAGGTTAATTCGAACCTTTTTCCGTCCACCTATGTTAAAATTTTCAGATCTCTGCGTGCCGTATATTTGGCTGGGCATCGCACACAAACAAACACACACAGACCAATGATTCTTTTTATTATTATAGATTTAAAGAGGGGGCTGGAGAAATATGGACTCTCAAATTTCCCAAAACTAAAACAATATATTATTTTTCAGTGTGGTCGAATATAGTAATATGTCAGAGGCTGTAAGAGCCACCCAAACAACCATTAAATCTCAATCCTTTTATTTCAAAATGACTAAACAGTAAATAAGGAAGAGAGATTCCTAAAACTATTGAAAAAACAATTTTTAGTATGATATAAAATAGAGGATATGTCAAAAGACATTCCCGGAGATCCGAATGACGTCTGAACATATCGAAATACAAATAGTAGGATCGTGAATTTGGAGAACTCAAAATTGATACAACTACTATTAAACACTACATTTCTGTGTGGTCTTGACCCGATTTAAACATTAAACTCTTTTTTTATTTATATTTGTTTTACATTTTTTGGTATTTTTACCATTCTTCCCTTTCCCTTAATTTCAATTTTTATATCAATAATAACTTTTCCCTTACTATATGAATTTGTTTTTAATTATTATATTTAATGTGTACCCTTTTTGCCATTTATTACATTGTTAAACTTTTTTACCTTAAATTTATTTTCGGGCATGGTTGGTTACTTAATATAAAAAGTTGTTATAACAAACAGAATAAAGAAGATGTATGTAGATCTATTCGATTTTTTTAAAGGATAAAGGTGTATAAAAGATTAAAGAGGTAAAATGGGCAAAAAGAGAAAAAAAATAAAAACTATAAATGTGGCAGATGTACAGTTATAATAATGAGAAAAAAGGGATCAAAAGTGTAAAAAAAAATTTCAAAAGGGTGTAAAGGGTATTGTGCCTAAGACCTAAAAAAATGAAAACAAAAGAGAAGGTAAAAATGTCAAAAATAGATAAATGTGGTGAATGCGGTATAAAGTAAAAATTTAAAAAATAGCAAAAAGTTCAAAAAAGATAAAATTTCTAAAAAGGACAAGTAGTACAAAAAGAATAAACCGGGTAAAGTGGTATCATAATATTCTTTAATTGAAAATAGACACCTGTACATAGGAATCTAACCCAGGACCTTTAACTTAGTACGCCAAGGCTATAATCACTGAGCTATTCAGGAATTGTCCCGTACACCGGGCTAATCTTCTTGTCATTATTCAATTTAAAGAATCTGATATTTAGATGAGATTATAACATTATTAAAAATGTATATAATAATACAAGTAACTTAAATATTTAACCCATAATAGTAAAAAAATATCTATCAAATTGATTATATAATATAGGAACTATATATGCCCCTTTTGCACTTTCTACACTTTTAACCTTGAAATCATACACTCCTAACATAATTTTTTCTCTTGATCCTTTTCAACCTTTTTACTATATTCACCCAAAATGGTTTTCCGCTGGCAAAGCCGGGTACTTCATAGTGGTTATTCATATAATTAAAAAACTAATAACTTAGAATATATCTGTTAGCTAGGCTGGTTTGTTTGGTTTTATTCTAATTGCTATTTATATTGGTTAGTTTTAACATTTTCATTCTGGGTTTGATCTCAAGACCTTTTGTATCCAGACTAAAATAAATTCTAAATTTATGAAAGTAGTAAGTATTGATTGCTTTTAAATTCATTTTGTAATCATGTATTTAAATATTATACGTACTGACTCTCTATATTATTTAAGCATAATCTTATAACTAAGGATATGTAACATGTTTTACCTATATTTATCTTAGTTAGGTAAATTAAAAAACTTCTTTAGTTGATCACAACAATGATTTAGCTATTCGGTAGAGTTATCTGAACAGATAAAATATTAGATATAGTCCTGTGATGATTGGTCCATATTACAGAAACGCAGAGAGCAGATTTCACCTAGCGACGGAAGCTAGGAACTGTTTGCAAGAGGCCGCACTCAGTGTCCAGATGGCACAGGCACTGCTACCTGGCGTTCAGTTCCCATACTGCTCAGCGAGGGAGATCACGACAGTTCTACAGGTATACCAACACTCCACGCTTGGAAAATAAACATGTATTGAGGGGATCACTTTTGAAAGAAAGGACACATTAGTAAGAAAGTAAACTAATACTGCTGCTACTACTATACTACTACTACTACTACTACCACTACTGGTACTTGTGTTGTTATTATTATTAGCACCACGTCTTACTACCCGTTCGGGTTATACGCACTTACGCTAATGTGTAATGGTAGGGTGATTGTGAGATGAAATGAACGACCTACAGTTTAACGTGGAATCCGAACCACGGTGGAGGCCTGGCATTCCCCACATTCACAAGATGTCTTGTCAGAGGTGAAGGAAGGGTTTGGTAATCAGATAAATCTGTGCCGGGACCGAGGATTGAACCCCGGCCGCCAGCATAGAAGTCTGACACCTTACCCCTAGACCACCAGGTCACCTGGTACTTGTACTGATTATAGTGGTAAAGATATTAATGTGTCTATGTGATATGACAACATTTTAATTAAACTACTGATTAATTAAATATCCAGTTAAGCTCGTATGAACTAATATATATATATATATATATATATGTGTGTGTGTGTGTGTGTGTGTGTGTATTCCATGTCTTATACAGAATGGGGCTAAAATAATTTGACAATATTAAAATGAAAATAATACTTTAATGGAAAATAAATATGCACTAGCTTTAATAAAAGCAAACCACATACTAATCTTTTTGAAGCTAATGTCACTAAGGTGAGCTCCACTGGACGTCAGACATCACTTTCCTCAGAATAGATCGTCCAATCGTTTCCGCCTCACCCTGCGTGTATTATGTAGTAACATTTGACAGTGGCTGCGCTCACATTAAACAATAAGTCAACATATTAGACAACTTCAAAAGGTTATAAAAGAATGAAATTAATTCGAGAGCAATGTTGTATATGCGTACAAAGTTTATTATTATTATTATTATTATTATTATTATTAGCACCGCGTCTTACTACCCGTTCGGGTTGTACGCACTTACGCTAATGTGTAATGGTAGTGTGATTGTGAGATGAAATGAAGGACCTACAGTTTAACGTGGAATCCGAACCACGGTGGCGGCCTGGCATTCCCCACATTCACAAGATATCTTATCAGAGGTGAAGGAAGGGTTTGGTAATCAGATAAATCTGTGCCGGGACCGAGGATTGAACCCCGGCCGCCAGCACAGAAGTCTGACACCTAACCCTAGACCACCAGGTCACCCGTACAAAGTTTCACGTAGAAGCATGTATGTACTTGTTCATATCCTCCTCCACACTCAGGCTCATATAACGTGACAATTTATATAACCGCAATATCGGCTGTGATGAGTGTTCACTGCTTACAAATAAACAGACCATCAATATAAACATTCCAACAATGGTTCGTTTGGTAGTATTATCGCTTATAATGACCAGATAAAAAGAAAGCTCAGCAAAATTTATAATCTGCAGACAAAATTAAGCGTTTTATTACATGTAAGATTATAGATTTACTATCCAAGAAACAAATAAGAAGTAAATTAAAAGAATCACTCTTTAGTGAGCATCCTATCACACGAAATAAGAAGTAATTTGAAAGAATCACTCTTTAGTGAGCATCCTATCACATGAAATAAGAAGTAAATTGAAAGAATCACTATTTAGTGAGCATCCTATCACACAAAATAGAATTGAGCTGTTGGTTAAATTTAATTCATAGGCAACAGAATAAAATGACTAAAGTTATTTAAATATAAAACACAAGTATAAGCACACTCACAGTGGTTCCTTTTCGTGGAGGCATTGTTGCAATCAACACCAAGAAAAAGAGCTTAAATTTGCTATCAAATTAAATGAAACTAATAAACCTAAGTTACACGCAATCCCATAAACTAAAAAAAACAATAGATTTAAATGCAAGAACACTTAAAGTAACTCTTTTAGATATGGTTATTGATGAAATGAACAAAAAGATAATTCAGATTTACTCTCAAATAAACAAAACAAAGTTAATATAAATGATATGCAAAATCATAAAATAACTGAAATAAATATGTATACATTTGATTCATTGAAAACATCAAGGGTATTTACTTTACAATATTCATTTTTCTCCCAAAAGGACTAATACAAGTTTTAACATAATATAAACTCGCACATCGCAGGCTATTTCCCAGTCAAATGTTTATGTTTAATTTCAGATAGACAGAAGGAATCTGAATATATATCGACATATTTCCTTTAATCATAAGAACTCTAAACATATTTTAACATATTTCCAATTGTCAGAAGGACTTTGAATATATAACAACATATTTTCACTAGTCAAAAGGACTTTGAATATTATAACATATTTCCAATTGTCAGAAGGACTTTGAAAATATAACAACATATTTTAACTAGTCAAAAGGATTTTGAATATTATAACATATTTCCAATTGTCAGAAGGACTTTGAAAATATAACAAAATATTTCCCCTAGTTAGAAGGACTTTAGATAAATTATAATATATTTCCAATAGTCAGAAGGTCTCTGAATATATCATCTAATATATAAAAGACAAAGTCCTAAACAAAATTTTGACATTCAAAAAGCTGAAACTTAATTTTGTTTTTACATTTTTGAACACGTAGACGTATCCAAGATCGATATCCTGCCAAGAGTGACTGTCCTCTGATCTCCTGTCAGTATTTATTTGATATCTTTTTCTCAAAGAGGGGAAGGTAGAGGTTACACACAAGACAGACACAAAGAAATAAAAAAGAGGGAGAGGTAAGTGTGAAAGGGAAATATTTGACGATAGGGCCTTAGAATGTCCGAGAACAGTCATCTAGGCAATGTGGAACCATATAGCGCCGGAAAAGTGAGACTTCATATTTCCCGGTGGCCTTAGTGAACACTTGATGTTGTCCAGTTAACCTCGCGCACTCAGTCTTGACAACAATATGTTCGCGTAGTCGGTTGTGTGGCGTGGGAGATAGTCAACTGGGATGTGCATAGTGAAATGGAGCACGGTGAGCTTAGAACAACATCATATTGTTTAATTTTGGTAGAATATTATTTGAAGTAATTTAGTGTATTTTTATAAATTAAACGTTGTAGTTATGATAAGATGCTACATTACCAATATGAAAAGCTATTTGGAATATACATTACATGGACAGAAATATATTTTTAAAGGTACAAAATATATGTTTGTGAAATAGTGTACTACATACACACATACAACATATACACTATATATTGTGTAAAAAACATTAATGGCCAACATAAATCATTCTATATGAAATTATTTATTTTAGCACTGTCTCTTACTACCCATTCGTGTTATGCGCTTATGTATTAATTACGCTAATGGCTTTAGGGTTTAGAAAGGTTATATTTATAGAAAGTTTACCCGCAATTGTGAGGAGGGAAACGTGGGAAACCATTTTGGAAAAACTTTTCAGCACACCCGACCGAGATACTAACCTCAATCTCCCTATCATCGTCAGTCTAGTCTACTGCAAGAGCAGCGTGTTAGACCATGTGGCCACCGGAGTGGGTGGCATGCTATTAAATGTGTAGCTCAAACATTTCACCAATAGTAACTTCCGTTATATTTTTAGCTATAGGTAATCAATTAAAATAAAATAAACATTACAATGAAATTAAAATAACTACATGAGATAGTATAGTAGATAAATGGTACGACACAATGGCACACATTTTCTCATATTGTGTAAGTATTATAGCTTCAAAGATAAGTTCCAAAATTTAAAAATAGCTTTTGAGTAAACAATCTATCCTTAGGTATGTTTTCCTCATCAAACAAACAAATAATTTTTTACTCACAATAAACACTATTTATTAACAAATTTTAAACCAAACTTTTCTAATATGGCTATTTAACAAAATTGAAATTCTCAAAAATTAATGGTTTGTAAACTACCTTAAAATTATTTGTTATCATGTTATCATGAAAAAATAATAATTTGAATTCAATCTTCAAGATCAATTAAAAAAATTATATCATTCATCGTAAATAAACAACCCTTAAATTAATTTACTTTAGATAAATAAACATACATTAATATTGATAATGCAAAATAGTCACCGGTTTTCAGTTTTGAGCCTAATCATTAGAGCCATTTTCTAACAAATTTAATGCTACAAAACTTAGTAATTAGTTAACTACTATTAATAAATGATTTTTTTTATAAAAACAAATATATATAATTTTTTTTATAAAAACATATATATATATGTATATATATATGTATATATGTATGTACTATTTATAATGGAAAAACTTAACAATTACCCAATTTGAACCAAATTATTAAAGCCATATTTTAAAATAATAATATTTCGAATAAAACAGTCATCAGTAGCTACTAACGGAATTTCTCCCCCAAAACAAGTATAAACTTTATATGTCACCCTCATGAGAAATGAGCTGGACTCGATAGGACTTGCTCAAGATAAGAATAGGTGGTGTGCTTTAGTAAGTGCAGCAATAAACTCTTGATTTTATAATACCATATAGACTAGTAACCCGAACAGATGGTAAGACTCGGTGATAAAAAGAATACCAAAATGAAAAGTTTATTAATAAAGTATTTTGTATGAAATATGAGTAGTATTTTGTTCTCGTTCACAGATAACACTGCTTTAAATAATGATTGTGGAGTATTTTCGATTCATTTAGCATTCTTTTGCACTTTTAGTTTTTAATCCTATCTATGACAGGTCTATGTCAATATTACCCAACCTAACAAGACAGAACCTTCAATTTGTATATGCATGAAAGGCTAGGCGTCACCCTCGCAAGAAACTCAACTTCCGGTGACGGGGCGATCGGGGTTTGAATTCAAGTCATAACTTCTTTCGCATTCTTATAAATGCTTTGTGTACTTTAATTTGTTCATTATTAACTGTTTATACAGTTGATAATTTATATATTTGAGTAACCCTAGATGTTACAAAGACAACTTCCCTGGCCTAAACTCCAATTTTGGAATCTATGCGAAGGTCTATATCTCCCCCTCCCCCACTATCCCCATGTCTTAAGACTTGTCCGGGCTATACACAATTGTAATTAATATTCAAAGGGTGTTTAATGATGGTGAAGGTATAGTTTAGAGAAAGTTTACTTATATTTGTATGGAGAAAGAGCTATAATCCGTTATGAAAAGACACTCATTAAATCCTCCCGGGATTCAAAGTAGACCGTGTTGTAAGCAGTAAATCAGACTAGAGGAACTTTATATTCAGTCTGCGTACCCAATGATGCGTATGATGAGTCCCACTTTAGCATTTTTTAAATTATTTTAAATTAAACCATTACGTATTTTCAAATGACATTCTGATGGAGTTATTATGTAAGGATAGAAAAATTACGCATGAATAGGGATTTGAACCCTGGTCATTCAGCTCTTCTCGCTAACTTCTGTGCCTACTGAGCTATCCGGGATCTCCTTGTCAGTTCCATAACCCAAAACAAACCTATGAGCGTAGTGGTGTAGATAAATACATTAAATATCAACACTTGTTACAAGTAGACCCTAATTATTCAGTAGATAACAATATAGGTATTTTATTAGTGTAATTTGTGATTTTAATTGCATTTGCATTATACTAATATTACCAATGTATAGTTGTTATTTTTCATTTTGATTGTTTCGTAAAAATTATTTTAGTAATGAAAAAAATTAATATTTGTATAATTATTTATCTAATAAAATGTTGTTTTAGAATAAATCAACATTAGCTTACTATATCATGTTTTAATGTAAAATTGTATGCATACTAGTAAAATTGTATCTACTATTAAATAGTAAATAAAATTTTATTAATTACGATTTATAATTGATTTTTAACCCTTCTCTGAAGAGGTGTTGCAATAACAAGGGCAATAGTAAAGTGGATCGCAAGGGACCTTTTTTGAACCATTTTCAAATATGCAAAAGCCCAAGTACCTGAACTTAGATGTTTAACTATCAGTAAAATGAAGTATTTAATTATATATGTTAATGAGTATGCTTGATGTAAAAGCGTATCAACTGAATTGGCCTGGAGACCGTTTTATTTTCATAATCCAAATGTTTACAATATTATGTGTTTAGATTGCGGTATGATCAATAGCAACAATATGCATAAGGAAGAGAATTAATGTTTTTATGTACAAGAAATTAATATAAATTTCATAGTATTAAATGCACAATAAAATATAAAGTACATTCATAATAATTTGATTTAATCAATTTATATACGCACCCAAAGTTAAATTATAGCAAACAATAATTGAAAATAAATTGAAGTTGGGAAACGCGTATATTGTATCACATCTCCTATCTTATCCATATCACCTAGTAGGAATATGCTCCTAACTATACACCTGGATACATTAGAAATAAGTAAAAATATTATTATCGTCCAGCAACCCGAGAGGCGGGGAAACATACATGAAAAGGCTTAATATATCTCTTTCAAACATACTGAGTGTGTAATAACGGTTAACAAACATAATCAAAATTCTCCTTGAGTAACAATTGAACGTAAGATTACGTTAAATATATATATATATATTATATATATATATATATTATAATTAATTGTGTGTGTTTAATTTAGAACTATTAGCACAGTAAGGCAGGATCCCAATAAAAATAGCGCAATATCCCCTACAAAAATAAATAAAATATCTTGACATGATATACTACCATAGAATCTAAATTTAAAGAGATACGTCCAAAAAAATGCCTCAATTCACAACAAACTAATTACCCAACACACCTAAACTAGTAAAATTATCCATAAAATAATATATGCTGAAGCAAACCCAAATCAGACCCTACATAATTAAGTTATAATTTAACAGTTCCCCAGTTTACAAAATAATTATAATTCTTTTCCAATATAACGAGCCTTACATGTAGAAAGATCCTACATCCTAAAAGTATCAACGAGTGACGCTCCTTGCCGGGTACACGCTTAAAATCATTTTTGCACAGTGGGGAAATATGGGAGGGAAGATACACATGTTCAATGATGTCACTATCAGCCAGTTAGCGTGAGTTTCCCTCATTGACGCCTCGCACAACGTCAAAAAGGGGAGATAATACGGGGGGGGGGGGGAGGCAAAACCACGTGATCACCCAAGTTTTAGCGCCTGCGCGGCGTCCGCTACTTGGGGAAAGTCAGCCTAACTACGTAAAATTCCGAGGAAACAGTCTTGTTTTTCTTATTTAACGTGAGTGGAGTGTTGATGTGCTTGGAGGATCCATGAACGGCACTGGTTTCCCTTTTAAACGGTATAAGTGTAACCGTACTTTTAATAGTGGTGGAATTTATGTGGCGAAGATGTGTGTAGCCACGGTAGATTTAATTATTAATTATTGATTTTGTAATTTAATGCATATTCACAGTTCTGGCGCGGTATAGTTTCGAGGAAACGTTTGGCTATCACCTAATTATATATTTATTCTTAGCACCGCATCTTAATATTATCATATTTTCTATTGTGCACTTATCTGATCTAACCCATTTAAATTTCCTAATCTGGTATTGGAAATAGTATGGTAAAATTTAGAGACATTGTAACCACATTTGAGTGAATGTAGAATGGGATACATAAAAAATACACTCTTTGTAGAAACACACCCGGACAGGATTTGATACCTGGCCTCCCCATCACCGGCAAACCAGACCATACCACAATTTGATTACGAATTAACATATCTGAGAGCGAGAAAAAACTTCCAATTATTGTATGCTTTGGCCAGGATGAATTTCTGTGAAAGACCAGACCAGTTGCATTGTCTTCTATTTGTGACAATCTTAGGTACTCTCCCTTAATAGACCTCGTCAAGGCTATGTACAAGTTTATACTCCTCCTTCCATTCAGAGGTAATTGCCACCTGCGATAAAGGTTTGCTTGCTAACCTAGTATCACACTGGCAACCTGTGGGCTGACTGAGCCACCGAATACAAAGTATAACTTAATTGGTTTCGTCTGATACCGTAAATTAGGGACTGGTGCTGACGCGACTCTTCACTTCCAATGACCATTGACCAGGTCCTTAATAGGAGACGGTGAGTGATTGACGCTCTTTGTTTGTAAGGTGTTGGTGAGGTAACGGGTGAGGTTTGTAGAGGAGAGGGTGGCGGGAGGATAAGGGAGAGGGGAGGCGTTGTTGGAGAAGTAGGTTAGGAGGGAAAGGAGCGGTCTCGTGTAATCACACGCCTCAGCTATTGAGCCATAATCATCTATTCTTATCTACTGTTGTGATTATAACCAACCTTAATAGTTTATAATATCTTGGCTATTTAATCAATAAATCTCATTTTTAGATCCAAAATCTCCCTAAAATAATTATTTCTGCTCCGCCCCTTATTTTAAACTTAGAAATAAATGTTAAACTTATGATAGAAAGAGATGCACAGAACTCTTAGTTTAATCACAAATTTGATGGATTACACTATGGCCCTATCTTACAAGTCTACCTCATACTGTAGTAAGAAATGGTAGGCTTGCTTCTTTAGGGACCATGTTAACATTTAAATGCACCAGTGATACCGTATTTGATTACACTATGGCCCTATAGTATAATCTGAGCAAAATTGTAATTGTGTAAAGAAAGCTTGCTACCTTTTAGGAAAAACGAAGGAAAATACATATATATTAAGCTATATACAAAAATACTCATTTACTTACGTACATTTGTTAATATCAGTATATTAAATATACATTTTTTATAAGTAATGATGGGCATGTTTGTTGCGATGTATTATTGTCTAAAAAAAGACGTGTTTACTAAAACAGTTCTCCTGTTTGTAAAGCTCACTTTGTAAAGTTTTGAATTGTTTCAGGCCGTGGTATACATGTTCACGGACATCCACATACCAGATCGTCTTAGCCACGCAAATCGCTGCTACATGACCTTCTGGGAAGCGTACCAAAGCTCTTCAAAAGTGGATTAACCAAGTTAGTTGAGTATTAGGAAATAAGAACAAGATCAATATAAATATAGACCTACTCTATTTGGCAAGGCTCGTAGCGTGACGTCTAAGCTCAGTGAAATGTGGTTTTATCATAATTTTAGGATTAATTAGAAAAAAAAGTCCAATATTAAATTTAATTGTATGTTAGTGGACTATAAATGTATTAAATAAATTTAGCTCAAATAATGAATACTCTCTTAGTCGTGTCAATCTCGTTTCAGAGCATTATATCTAAACAGCAACGTACTATAAACATCAACTATCCGATATTTTGTCCACTCAAGTCAATATAACTGAGTCTGTGAAATTGTGCATATATTAGCCTTACAATTTTGTGTGCTATCTGTTGATATCTTCTACATTTTCCTTGTATCACCATCTTCTAACATCCTAATAATTAACCTCGTTCGTGTTACCATGATTTATGTATATTGCAAGAATAATGCATCACTGTTTATTCTGGTAGACCTTTACCAAAGTAATCTTAAAACGTGTATGTCCTTAAGTAACCAGGTCAAAGGCATTAAATTGGCTTCGTAAATCATATCCTTGAAGATAATTGTTTAGTTCGCCCAAAACGTGTATTGTCAGTAAACGCCAATGAGCTGGCTGGTGATTAGCCTGTAGCCTCTTACGGAATCTCAATACTCAAACTCCAGGGCCTGAGGAAATCAACTAGAGCCTTCATCACCCAACTTCATATCAAGAACACAAATAATAAGAATACACAAGATTATTCTTAAATGTTAACACGGGAGAAAGACATAGGGAAGCCTTAATTTTGAAATTATAAGAATAACAGAAACTCTTATCTATAATTTGTTAAGCCCATTTCTGGTAATAGATATTACGAGAAAATAACTGAACAATGCTTGACAAACGACCGCTCATTTTAATGGTTAGGAGTACATGATGTCGGGAAAAATAGTAATTTTCCACGAAAACCCGATTTTCACAGATAATTGTCAGTTTTTCATTCTTTGTTTAGTCACCATGGAAACCGTTATTTGCTGGATGGCTGTAAATCTCTAAATAAAATATGTCTCTTTGGTTAAAAAATAATAGCCAAACTTTATTGGTTGATCCGAACATATCACAAATTTCTTTTTGTATGAATATTTCTCTTTGGATACTTGTCATAACACATCTAAATTGAAATGCCTAAATTGGTGAAACATTTATTTTCATTATAATGTTATTGTCATTAATCCACATTTAAATCAATAATATTGAGCATAGTTCGAAATTTAAAAGGTAAGTTGTTAAGTTTGTGAAAATATTTCTTATGTTATGTTTCGCGCATTATAAAATGATGTTTAAATATGTTTTTGTATGTATTACATGTTCAAAAACGATAAAATAATATTGGAAAATATTTAAAATAACTATTTTAAGTATTTAATGATGATATTTGGTTTTAATTTTTTCAAATAAATGGTTTTGATGTTCATTATATTAAATAGTAACACAATAAAAATACATAATTTAAGCTATGTTTAACATTTTACCGCTTAATTTAGAGGATATGATATTTAAAAATAAAGTTTTGTGTACCCCATCTATCTTTTCACAGTCTCTCTCTCTCTATTTCTATCTGACACTCCCTCATGCCCTCACAGGCTATCACACACTCTCTTACACACTCTATACTCATACACATACACACACGCATTATAAAACACTCTCATATAATCTTCTATCATTCTCTCTCTCATACGTTATCCCTTTCTTTCACCAATTCTTTAACCTCACATATACAACTCTAACACACAATTTATCTCTCAATATCTTTATTATACTCTCTCTCTCTCTCTCTTAAGCTCTCACTATCTCAAAAGCTCTCTCTTTCAAAAGTTTTCTCTTTCTCAAACGCTCTCCAGCACTTAAACACTCTCTCTCTATCAAAAAACTTTCTCTCAAACTTGCTCTCTCTCAAACTTGCTCTCTCTCTCAAACTCTCTCCCTCTCAAACTCCCTTTCTCTCAAACTCCCTCTTTCTCGAACTCCCTCCCTCTCAAACCGCTCTATCTCATACTACTTCTCTTTCAAACTCTCTTTAAATCACTTTCACTCTTTTTCTCTTAGAATCGTTCTCTATATATCAATCTCACTCTATTTATCTGAAACTCAATCTCTCACTTTATTTCTCAAACACTCTTTCAACTCTTTCTCAATCAAATTTTCTCTTTGTAGCTTATACTCCCACTATTACTCGCTCACACTAACTAGATCTTTCTCATTTGCTAAATCTCAGTCTCTTACACTCACTTTCTCACACTCACACCTTTATTTTCACACTTACTCACACGCTTACAAAATCACACAATCAAACACTTACACTCTCTTTTTCAATATCACATTTTATCACTCTCTCTATCATATATCTTATATATAATTTGGTAAGCTCGTTTGCAGTAATAGAAATTACGAAGAAATGACTGAACAGATTTTGTCAAACGAACTCTCATTTTAAAGGAAGTCTAAGATTTCGGGAAAACTATTTTCAACGAAAATATAATTTTTCCAGAGAATTTTCAACTTTTCATTACTTTTTACATCACCATGGAAAGACTTATTAGCGCATAATTATATAATATAAGTAAATAAAATATTTATCTCTGGATAAAAATATTAACTGTATTTTTACCTAAAAGAAATAACTCTATTCTTACCTAAATGGTTTGCTGCAACAAATAAATAAAGAGCTAGGAGATGGGTAGTTTTAAAGTTCCAATTTTTATGTAAAGGGGAAAAATATACGTTATGATTCAAATTAAGCACCAATGGCTAATCTTTTAGCTATAAAGTCAAGTGAGGGTTTATTATAGAAAGAAGCCTATATATCTTCCCCAAATAAATGTATAATACTATTATGTGCAATAATCTGCAACCATCACTGCAAAGATCCACTAGTGAAATAAGAATCGACACAGTAATAAACGTATGGTTTTTTATAAAAGTGAATCCTTAAGTCTGCAATCTCTTTGGTAAGTTTTTTTAAAATATGTACATTGGTTGGTCGTCATACCTTTGTATCATCTTGATTGTCAGCCTCCTCTTCGTGTATCTATCTAAATATCTCTCTCACTACTCACGTATAAGAAACAAAACAGAATTTATTATTTTTAATGGCCATTAAATTTTATATTCTATTATAGACTTATAATATTGTTAAAAAACGTTATTACTTGTTATATTATTTAACGTCTATTGGAAGAAATAAATATTAATTTTTGAAAAATGACACAATATTTCCACGGTAATCAACTCAAGGACCCCTGATTTAGCACGATAGGTTCCTACCACAGAGATATCAATATTAATTTGTTGCTCTGGTCCATTCCTAATATGTTAGTTGATAAATTCACACTTCCATCACCTGTTCTGTTTTAAACATTAGTTATGAATGGTATTGAACTCTGTAAAGTTTAGTGGTAGACACTGTAACCCCAAGTTAAAAGACTCGGTTTCAATTAATTTTCAACTATGATTGATTGATGGATTTTAACCTCTGAGAACAGCTGTATTTGTAAGCAAGACCTTTTATATTTTTTTTACACTAATGGATATATATATATATATATATGTATTATATATATTATATATATTATATATATTATATATATATTATATATATATATCCATTAGTGTAAATATATATATAATTATATATATATATATGAGAAAACTGCTTAAAATTACTATTCTAGTTTTATAATGTTTTGTTGAAAATTATTGTATATCTAATGATACCTTTATCATATGTTTATTTTAAAATAGTCCATATATTCTAGTAATTGGGTTATAACTTTAAACCTGGTTAATAATTGAATAATAAAAAATTACGATATTGACCAATCAAATTTTTGTTTATAAGGCATTGGAATCAAAATAATTCTAATTTATTCATGAGTTATTAATTTTAGTGATAGTTTAAGATTATTGTTTCGAATATTTTCCATATAGATTTATTCAGCATTAAGTAAAATATTGGATTTAATGATATATATACTTATTTTCTTCTCTCTTGCTAATTTATATTAATTCTTGGAGTTTTATAGATTTCCCAACAAACATCTATACAAATGATTCCAAACAGTAAAGTAAACATCATAAAAGCACACACATTATTGACCATTAGTTTGTATGCTTTGTACTATGAGTTTTGTCTATTTAAATACTTGATATCTGAAATAATAATAGTTCATTATAAATTGATAGTAGACCTTACAAATTTGAATAGTTATCTTTACCAGAATTGTAGGTTCGGACATAACCAAGCTTATTAATTACGTACTCTACGGCACTAGGAACTCGGAAGTTCATAACTGCGTTCACAAAAGTACGCCACAATTCCTATTTTGAGCAAGTTCTATCCAGTCCACCTGATTACACCCTATCCCTATTTTGGGCTAGTTCTATCCAATCCACCTCATTACACACTATCTCTTAAAGGCTTATTCTAATGTTATCCTCCCATCTGCACTTTGGTATTCCCAATAGTCTCTCCCCATTGGGTTCGCCAGTCATTACACAGAAAGAGGTTCTAGAATCTCCCTTTCGCGTTGCATGTCCTGACTACCGTAATCTACGAGACTTGACTATCCTAACAATGTCTTATGATGACTACAGAGTGCGTAACTCATAATTGTGTGATCTCCACTCTTCAATAGCCCAATCTCTTTTTGAACCAAATATTTTCCTGAGCATCTTGTTTTCGAATAACATAAAGCTGCTTTCTTCAATTAATGTAAGAGACCACGTTTCCCACCCATAGAGACCAACCAGTAACATATTATTTGTATATTCTAAGATTCAAATTCCTTGAAAGCAGGCAAGATGTCAAACATTTACTGACCAATCTGCAGCATGTATTTCCCAACTGTATTCTATTCTTCGTTTCCAATCTAATATCGTCTAGTTAAAATACTACATAAATATTTAAACTTATTAACCCTTTCAAATTATAAGTTTCTTGAAATAATATTTAAATTATCATACTCAATCTGTGTTATCTGTGTGATAATATACTTATTATTTCCTGCGCTCCCTTTTAAACCTAATTCCTAATTAGCCCCTAAACTATAACCAAATATAAACCTTTGGTATCCATTTTTGTAAGTGTAATTTAGAAGTTCAACACAGACATAGTTTCTTAGTTTAACATGGCACTACTACTAGGGGTATTTAAGCAAATATAAGTTATTGCTAAAATAAATGGGTCAGAACTAAAAAGGAACAACTAGTGAATATTTTGAATATAAAACCACTCACCCAATGCTATGAACAGGGGTTTTCATTATTAAATGGTCATCAGATTGTATTTATTTAAAACTGTTTTATTTCGTGTTGTGTTCTAGACGATAGAGACAAGTTTGAGCAAAGATCTGGCAGATGTGAACCAGAAGATGGGTGAAGTCAACATTAAGCTGAGAAGAATCAGGGTGGGCCTCGTCAGAAATCAAGTATGTGAGTCATCGCTTTGCTGGAACAATTATATGGGAGTGAATAAGTTATAGTATTTAGAAATACTTATTATTTTGTTTACATAATTCTAATATAAATAACTACCAGATAATGTAATGTTTCGGTCAACGTGCATACTGATGTAGTAACATATATTTATTATCTAAATAATAATCCTTTAATTGTTGGAAGGTATTGGTCTTTATGCATTTGATAATATCACAAAACGAGAAATACTTAATATTTATTTATAATCATTGCAATAATAAATAAATAAAGAAGTAAATGACAATATTTAATGACACACATTGTTGGAATCAGATTTTAATACGAGGGTACAGTTTATGACAAACATACATAGTTTAAAAGTTAAGTCATGATTTAAAAAATGCTTATTCCCTTAGGATCTTAATACTTAAGTAATTTTAATGAATTAACTATAATATGATAGCGAGCCTCCTTATGAAGCTTACAGCAAGGTTTTGGTTATATCACAGTGCATGGTAAATGCCACGTCTGTGAAATTGGGGGACAACAAACTATCAGAGACTCGTTTATTCATGAGATCTAGAGTTTTCCAAAGACCTTAATAGAATTGTCATTTATTGTATACACAATTATAAGTTTAATTCTAACACTTCAGATGGACGAGGAAGACGTTGAAGCATACGAGGCTGCTGCAAGGAAACAATCCCATGCTTCGTTATTCATAGACAGCGTGGAAGGTGAGAACTGATCATATGTACAGGGATTTAGTAATTGTATTCTATTCAACTATATTGTGTCTATCCCTTGAAAGACAAAGATGTTCAAACCATTTATTAGGTTGGTATATTTCATCTGAGCTAAAAAGAAAAAGATAGGTATTGTGTACGGCCAATTAAAATAATTAATACACTTTCATATTTATGACCGATAATACACATAATGTGACGGTAGGACACATGAATCTTCAACTATTCATAAAAGTTATTAAACATTTCGACTAACATAAAAAAATAATTCTGCAAAAATATGCATAACTATTCTATTTGTTTTGTTCAACTGCGTTATTTTGTTTCCTGTGTTTAAATTAAGACATACAGTGGTTGGTAGTATTGCTACTGTACTTGACTGGAGGAGTTAGCCCCGGGAGATATTCAGGCGTGAGCACTATTAGAATAATACTCTTGACAAGTACAGCTTTACGGTGTCTGGAATAATCTTCCAACCAGCCATTATTTGTGTGGCTGCATATTGAATATGGAACGATGGGTCATTCAATAATAACAATAAGATATATTTCATTCAATACTGTTGTCTTTATAATTTATTAATAATTTGATAACATGTATTGTGATGATAAGCGTAGGTGATATATAACCAAAAGTAGATTACCAGGATTATGAAAAAGATAAATACAGGGTGTCCCACTCAAAGGATATCTTCGAAAAGTGTCAGTTTACATTTACCAGACAATCCTAAATGAAAGAAAATATTGATATGTCCTACCTGTGTGTATGAGAAATGGGGCTGGTCACAACATATGCTGGAAGTGTCTTCCTTGGGTGTCCAAACACAATGAAAGAACGGCGCTCCATATTCTTGAAGGGGAAGTCAGAACCTGCGGTGACACCACTTGGATCTCGCGCTGGATGCTCTCCCCTAAATCCTCCAGCGTGCGTGTTTTGTTCTTGTACACACGATCTTTAAGATGACCCCACAGGAAAAAGTACGGTGAGGTCAAATTGAGCGACCTTGGAGGCCATAGCCCTTTTGGAATGACTCCGTCAGTAAAGAATGATTTAATATTTGCCATACTCACAGCAGAGGTGTGGAATGTCACCCCATCCTGCTGGTAAAAACCGTGGTTGAGTTCCTCATCGTTTAATTCATTCACCAAAGTCTGGAACATTTAAATGAAGACAGAATTCAATCAGGTGGAGCTATGCTTTGTTGCTGAACCATGTGTAGACTAGTTTCTTTGGATTATCATCATCATGGAACCAACGGCAGTACAGCATGCATTTATATAGATTTGGATCTTTCAATTCGTGCACAACTGTAAACTGGTACGCATGTAGGCTGTCGTTTTACATAGATCTTTGGCACGTGCTTCTGAATACTCCAATAAGGTTCTTACGTGAAGAAGCCTGTATTGTGTCAGCAAACTCAAACACCGTTTCTTCAGACAGTTTTAGTCACCCTCCGCCATGTTGGTCTAACAATTTTGTAGTACCAAGCTTTTTCACCAACTTATGAATGCAACGTTTTGACAGTGGGTCACAGCCACCAAACTATTCTAAACCCTTCCTCTGAATTTTTTTTATGGACACACTAATCAAATAAGTCTTCACAGTAAACACAAACTTTTCCACTAAATGACAATAAAGGTTCAACGCTCACCTTTACCCAACTACTCACTTTAGATGACTGTCTCCACGTGCGAACAGCGAAACTACTGCCATCGTTGTCTCCTCCCAAAGTGTAATCCTGTCAGTGTTGCTGTTGTTTCCTTTCTCATGGACTACAGAGTATAGCGTCAAAGTGTCAACGCAATTCTCTAAATTTTACCAAAAGTTGACTGAGAACATCAGGGATACCTTCGAGTGGTGATCTCATTATATAGACCGATATATTTAAACCCTGCTATAATGATCATTACATATTACCTGAAATGGCACAAAGACATGTTGGTAAAATATTTGTAATATTATTATTATAAATTTATTCTGTATTAATACAGGTCCATTACTTTTGTTAGTGAACTTAGACCACCAAAATGCCATGGTCTCTCCATCTTTCCTCAACACCCAGAATTGTTTAATTCCTTCAAATCATCTAGTAATTGAATACTCCATCCTAAGCACTCCTGTCCTTCAATCTTGTCTTCCAAGATGTCATGTAGAAGACAGTTTCTCCAAAGGATGTGCCCGATACAGTTTGCATTGTACCAAAGAGTCACATCCAAAATGGCTATCTATTCTTAGGACATATTCATTTGTCACCGTGTTGTCCACCTGACATTCTCAAATCTTCTCCAATACTTATGTCTAAGCTCTCCAAGTATTTATTTTCCATCTTCTTGATAGTACAATTTCATGTTCCATATAGAATGATGCTCCAAATGTAGCATTTCATCAGTTTCATCCTTAGTTTCAAACCAACTTTCTGGTCACCAGTGACCTCTTCTTGTTGAAATCTTTCTTATCAATTCCAATCCTCA
Source organism: Timema cristinae (assembly GCA_039000515.1). Lineage (NCBI taxonomy): Eukaryota > Metazoa > Arthropoda > Insecta > Phasmatodea > Timematidae > Timema > Timema cristinae. The sequence continues at coordinate 15,834,269 of JBCFYV010000100.1, forward strand.
AACTAATCTCCTTGGTTTGTTAGACATAAGTTGTCAGCGTAGTTCCCAGGTACTTTAACTGCTCTATGATTTCTAAATTCTTCTTGTATTTTTTTTAAATCTCGGTGTCACATCATTTTTTGAAATTTAAATCACTTTCAACACTCGTGTAAATCATTCAACCATATATTCTCCATGTTACCACCAGCTGGCCCATCATTCCCTTCAACCCTTCAACAATTAACCATACTTATATTAGATCTAAGATTAGATATTTAAATAAATATATGACAATTTTTACTAAACGATCAAAAGTTCTATGAAAATAGGCTCTAACACCCAATATATTACTTAAATATAGTGTAACCATTTTTAGGAGCTGAAATAGAATTAAAATTGAACATTTTTTAAAATAATTGGTATAATACATATCTATTTATGTACTGTTAATATTGGTTTGCAGTATTATCCTTAAATCAAGTAGGATATGAACACAAAGTAATATAATTCCTCTTGACCTCCTTCAACTACTAGTTTTGAAGATAATGGAAATATTTATTTTATTTAATATACAAAATATGAAATTATAGAATCCATTGATCAGTGTTTCTCAATCTTTTCCCCATATAGATAACTTAATAATCATTGATGCACACTCAGACCACCCATCTTACTATACTAAGTACCTGTAACTTGTCGAAGCAACAATTTTTCAATTAACAATATAATATTGTGGCCTAGATAAATAAAAGTGTTATAGTGTTAAGACAATTCTATTGACTGTCTAAATTACATGTTGGAAAAGTGAAGAGATTGCACAAAGGCCCTGAGTATCAACACAAATGATTCAAAAAATCTAGGAAGATAAATAAGAAAATGAAACAACTTCAACAAAGGAGAATATATGAGGCTAGGAAAAAGTTGAGAGAAACAGACTATGTGTGGGAAGACTATACAGAGAAGATATGCTAGAGGATTATATGACTGCAGAAAAGGGAAGGTATCATATTATATAACAGGAAGCAAAGGAACGCTGAGGAAATGAAAACAAAAATATGCCAACAATAATAACAGAAGACCCTAAAGGTAAGATGTTAAAGGATCTTAGAGAAGTTCTTAGGCCTAGGGGGAAAACAAACAAAAAATATATATACATACAGTTTGAAAAGAAAAATTGACCAGGAAGCCTGGAGACCAAAGCTTAAGACGAGGCAGAGGAAGATGAAAAAGGACCCAGCACTATAAATATAAATGGAGAGAGAGCCATAAGGGATAAGCAAAGAAGAAATTCTGTTGAAGATGATGAGATACCAACTTATCTGTTGAAGTAACTTGGAAACAACGGATTATTGGCTCTAACAATAGTTTTAAATAAGATCTGCAAAATGATCCAAGGACATTCTGGACGTAGCCATAGTAGCTCTAAAGATTTTTTTTTAAAAAGCAGTGACCACAAGACCACTAGCCTCATCTTTCATGTGGGGAATATTCTGTCAAGAATACTCAATAGGCGACTTGAATAAAACAAAAAGTTTGATATAAGAAGACCCATTTGGATTTAGAAAGGAAAAGTAACCAGAGATGCCATCGGTATTCTGAGAATTATTTTCAGAGAGAGAGGGGAAAGTCAGGAAAGAAGCTTGCATTGGTTTCATCAACTGGAAAAGTCTTTCGAAAGAGTTAAGTGGAAGGAATTGATGGAAATATTCAAGAAAATTGGCATCAAATGAGGGGAATAAGGCTGATTGCAATCCGGTTCCTGGGACAACGATTAAAGATGAGAATGATTGATGGAGGTACCAATTTTGTAAATAGGAGAGGAGTGAGGCTGTTTCTCACCAAGTTTGTTCAACTTGTATGCAGACACATTATTAGAGGCTGGTGAGGAAGTAGGTTTAAAGAAAACGCTGAAAACACAAAGTATATGATCACACAGATAACACAGGTTGATGATGATAATTACTTAGAGATTTTAGAACACGTAATTTAACAGGGTTAATAAGTTCAAATATTTAAAATTGGTTTTAGTTAGCTATAACGATATTGGAATTGATATTTGGAAAATAATACAGTCGGGAAATGAATTCAGGTTAGTAAGTTGTTGATATCTCAACTGCTTTCAAGGGATGTAAAACTCAGAATACACAAAACAAACAATAATTTTACTGGGTGTTTCTATGGGTGTGAAACGTGGTAGCTTACCTTAAATGATGAAAACAAATTTAGGGTTTTCGAAAACAAAGTGCCTAGAACGATATTTAGCCAAAAAGTGATGAGGCCGGGGGGACTTTAGGATGTCCATAATGGATTAGTTTCATAACCTGTACTCATCACATTACTTTGTTATGGTAATAAAGTCTCATAGATTACTGTGCGCAGGACATGCAGTGTTAGTGGGAGTTTCTAGAACCTTTTTCAGTGTAATTTATTTAAATTATAATTAACACACGTCTTAAAACCTTAGAATGTGAGTAGTGTGGGGAGGAGTAGTTACTGATCAACACGGGAGCGTATGTTGGCCAGCAAACTTATAGAGGTGTTAGAAGTGAGATAGGTTAAGTGGACTGGATATAACAATCTCAAGTTAGTACAGCAGTAAAATTAAAGTTTCTATTCTCATAGACATTCATTCAAATGAGTGTACTCTATGAATTATTAATAATATTAATATTATAAACATTTTACTGTATTCGCCTCATCTTAACGTTTATTATACTAAATTTGTGTCACTTAAATAGAAACTTTATCTTTACAATGTATCTCAAAATGTGTAAAAAAGCACAATTTCGATCCCTTATAATTCGTGGGTTGTAATTATTGAAAAAAATTAACCACTATTTTTCGATCACTATAATTATACCATTGCTAAAATTGGTCAATAAAATATTTATTGTCTGCACATAACGTATTTGTCCAGCCTCCACCTAACTTAACCTAGTCATAACGTCATTATTACACACATATTATTTGGTCGACCTTAACTCAGACATAAAGTCATTTTAACCCCTCAAACACACACCATCTGCTAATTTTTAATCAAACTGGCTTAACATGGATAGAAAATTATATTTTCCCTCCTGGACAAAGAACTTTCCAGCACCCCTGTGAAAGGTGGCAGGGAAGAAAAAATCTGAAAACACAACATTAATGATAACCACCATGTTTGACATAGGATAAAGTATTTCGGATTTAGATAGTTTAAATATTATTTTACTATATTTCGTGTAACGAATAAGTCTATAGATGATGTAGATGTAACAACTAATCAACATTTCAATGAGACAGTATCTTTGATTTCTGAAAGAATGTACAGAGTGCAAGTGGTACAAGGACATCCATCACTATATAGCTATTTCGACATCTCCGCAAAATGACTCAATTGAACTGTAAGAAAACTAAACACAGATTTTTATTATTATACTTATCACCAGGCGTAGAATAAGTGTAAAAAGAAGGTGAAATAGAACAATTTCCTAAGCCATAAATAGAAAACCATCCCCAGTATTTAACACACTGTCACGTCAAAAAATGATAGTATTACAACCAATCTATGACCCGCTTTCAATTCATCATCCAAATAAAATATCAACTTATCTTTGAATAACTGTTAGTAATATGATAACAATTTAATTTAACTAATCACCATAATATTGTTGGGTCTTAGAGTTAAATTTGGTATAATTTATAACATAAAGAAAGCTTTCCTATAGATCTGTTTGTACAAAGAAGACACAGATTTTCTACGATTCTGGTGGGCGTACCTTACTATTAAAATACAACGTCGGTGTGGAGTGGTTTTTAGTGTTTCACGCACTCCATTTATACAGAGTGATGTAGTAATGGATTATCTTCAAAACCTTGTAAAGTGTATTAGATCTACTTGCCTATCATATTCGCGTGATAATGTTGAAACATTCATGAGAATTTTATGTGTGGACAATCGCGTGAAAAGAGTTAAGAATGAAAAAGCTTTACAGAATTGCATTCGGAAAGCTCTTAAGATAGTGGCTGTTAGACAATTTGCCCTCATAAAATGGGAACACACAATATTAAAGAAAACGGTACCATAAATCCTACAGAGAGGTTGTATGTTCTATAATTAAAGAGTAATTAGTGTGCGGATATGTTACAAATTAGCCATGAATCGTTTAAGAATTTTAACCTGGAAGTGATTACCAAAACAATAAGACTAGTATCCGTAGTGCACCGTGTTTTCAATCCCATTGGATGTTCTAGTCCATTATCTTTGTGCCTGAAGATCTCGTTGAAACAAAAACGAGAATCTAAAATATATTGGGATATTGAGATATTGAGATGGATCAATCCATCAAAGGTAAGATACTTATTTGGATAGAAGAGTTACAATATGTGATATTCAATCAAATTTCTGGAGAACTAGCAAGAAATGTTACAGACTTAATGAGTAGAGCTTACAAAATATGTATTGCGATGACTGCCATTGCTTATACTGCTGCGGTATTTTCAGAGTGTAATCAATCTCTGTTGTGTATGTAAAGCTGTTACAAAGTTAGTTGTGTATTCTGTAAAGATAATGACCTACTCTTGGGTTGAGTGTATAGCTTACAATATAATATTGTAACTTATGTGTTTCTGTTGTGAAATATATTCTAATCGCTAGAATATCTGTTTTCTATTGGAGTGATTAATCCACCGTCCTATCAAGGATACATTTACATAACGAATGTGGAATATTTGTTTATAATCGAGTGACAGTGATTAAAGGACTTACAAAACATGGACAAATGATATAGGTTTATGGTAGTGTGATTCCTGCGGATGTTTCTTCCAGAGGTTGTTCAGGACAACTTTTGCTCGAGTTCAAGTGATGGACGGGACCTGCATGGCTGAAGCAAACACTGATTTCGTGGCCCATTCCAATATAAGTGTACCCTATACGAAGAAGAAATTAAAAATGAGATAAAAACCACTGTGCAATTTGTCCATGGTCTGTTCCAGTATGGATAAACATGACAGTGTTGATTGGTATTCTCGTACTTTCTCTAACTACCAGAATATAGTTCGCCTTTAACATAGATATGTGGTTTTATAAATGATTGCAGAATGCATTTCCAACTAAAAGATTGGTAGCTTTTACTATCAGAAACAAACTATGTGGAAAAGGAAATCATCAAGTACATTTAGTGTCCAATATTGATATAAAGAATAAAATAATTCTATCATTATGAACTAATAAGGAGGAAGGTGGAATTGTGTCTTTGAAAACAGTAATCACGTTACAACATGAAATAATAAATGTTTGGTGTTCAACCATTTGTTTTAAATGAATATACATCATGTGAGCTCAATACCCAAGAGAAACATGAGAATATGTGTCATGTTGGTTTAGAGTAGAGCAGTACGACTCAATACTGCCTCAGGAGAACATTTTAGGACTATTCTACGTGTTTTTTTACATAGAGATCTTCATAAGACTGCATTCAGCTGTCTACATTCCCTGAAGTGGAAAAAATGATGACCTACAAACACTATCATAACATTTAGCAACTAAAGAGTGTGACGACAAAGTAAACTATTATTATAAATATAATATTTTGAGTCTCGCCGAGAAGTAAACTGAATGTGGAACTTGTTGGAACTGACATTTATATTTTTGTTACAGCCCCCCATGTAATAATTTGGGTTTTTTGTTATTAGTTTGAATACCTATCTGAAATAAAATAGGTTATGATCATAATTAATTCTCTCTATGAGGGGTTGAAATAAAGTAGAAGTAAGCCTTTTAACCAAAGATTTAAATTATTTGGATTTATATATGAAAGTAGGCCAAATTATTTCTTCTAGTCTCAAAATATGTTTTACTTTTTGAAAATATGTTTAGCCTCATTTAAGTACTGTTTGAACAATTAACTGGTAGTTTAATATTTTTTGGATTTTTTTAAATTCCGACCAATCATTTACCAAAACTCCTCTTCTTGAAAAATTTTGATTTTTCCCCCTCTCTGCCCCAAACATTTTTTTTTACTCCCCCTTAAGCCGGAAACCCCGACATTTTTTGGGTTCTTGCTGAAAAATTTTTAATCAATCTTTTTAATTAAATTATTGTTTTATTGGTAAAACGATTTGTTAAAATTTTTTAAAGCTGCATAGATAAAAAAATTTTTTGAATAATTGATGGGAAAGCCCTTTTCTTTGCTTTTAAGGGTGTTTTTTATTTATGAACATCCTTCTTACAAGGGTTAAGCTTGCGTAGGAGAAAGCCCTTAAATAACATTGGTTTTTTTTTCTGTTTTTAAAGGTTTTACCCCCGGGAACCAACAATAATGGAACCCTTGGCCTTATTTCTTTTGTGGTTTTTTGAGTTTTTTTTAAATTTGTTATAGCTTCCTCTTTGCCACCCTACCCAGTTTGCCGGGGGGCAATAAAATCGATAACATTTTTCCAAAAAGTAATTAAAAAACTTGGGGCGGGAGCGCCAGAAATTGGGGAAAAATTGATCGTTGTTGGAAACCTGTTTTTTCTATGAGTAATCATTTTTGTTAGTTTAACTCCATCCCCCCCTAATCTATGCTCTTTTTGGGCCAGAACATTGGGCCCCCTACCCACGTCAAAGGTCTATAAAAAGTTGGTTTTGGAGCCGTTGGGCGAAATCCCGGAAATGACCTTCACGAGTCCGGATGGAAAAAACCTGGGTTTTTTTCCCTAAAAAGTAATCTTTTGGGTTATGTACAATCTAGTACACCATCATCAATTTAGGGCCTTTTGGGAAAAACCACAAGTTTGGTCCCATTTAAAACCCCGTCACAATCTACTAAAATTTTTTTTTTATAGGTTGTCAAAGCCTAATTTTTACCCAAAATTACCGGAAGAAGTTTTTAAAATGAAATAATTTCCTTTTTATGTAACCCGGGCCCTATTCTGCCACAAAAACAAAAATTTTAATATTTTTAGGGCAATTTTCCTTCAACATCTTTTGGGGAATAATTTCCCCAAAATAGATATAAAAATAGCCCGGGCCAAAAAAAAGGGTTTTTCCCCGGTGTCACTACTACTAACAGATAATTTTTACCATACAAAACCTTGGGGTTTTCCCAAAGAGTAACAAAATTTCTTTAATGTAACCTGGCCCGGGAATGGGGGTACAAGAACAATTAAAATTTTCTTCTTTGGAGGCAAAATTAAGAAAAATAAATATTGATAATGCACAATTTTCCCCCCTGTTTATTTAAGTTACAAACAAAATAATCTGATAAAAACCTTTCCCCTGAAAATTAAATCATTTTTTTTAAATGGCCCAGGTTGGCCAACAAACAGGTTGGGACCAATCTAGAATTCGTTTTGACTTTTAATTTTAAAAAACCCGATATTACAAAATTCCGTCATTTCAAATTTAATTTGGGAAAACCTTTAAAATTTAGAATTTTAAATTAAATTGTTTTAATTTAAATTTTGAGTTCAGTTTTTCCTTTTTGGGTATAATTTAATGGTTTTAATTTTTTATATGTAATTTTTTCAAAAAATTTTAATTCTTTCTTTTTTGTTTAGAAAAGAAAAAGCCTTTTTCGGGTGGCGTTTGGCCCCAAACCTGTGGGAAAAAACCCCTAATGTACCAGTTGATGCAATTTCCCGGGTGAGGAAAATTTTTAAGAAGCGGTTTTGGGACCTTTTTAGGCCCATGGGGAAATTAGGCCAGGGAAAATTTACAAATTGTTTTTTTTTTCTGAAATGGGTTTAATATGTTATTATTTTAATTTTAGGACACTGGAAAACCCTATGGTAATAAAAAATTTGCCAGGGGGCCGTGTGCAGGGGTGCCGACTTTACCACCGGACGGCCCCAAAGGTTCTTCCCACCACGACTCGTGAAGTAAAGCAGGCCTCCCCGGCATTCACTCCGGCCCCCTATCCCACTCCCCCCTTTTTGGAACGTTTAAACCTGAAGGGTGTAGGAAGGGACCAATAATTTAAAAATAATAATGAGTACTAACCTCTCGTAACGGAAAATATATCGGTTACTATTGAAATTTGTAGTGGTCTTTAACATTGTATATCCTTAAGGAACAAGAAATGCGGGGGAAAATTATATTAAAATGTTCCCGGGGCTTAATTTTTTTTCCAGGTTATTTCTAATAAAAAATTTTCCACCCCCCTATTCAAAATGCGTGCAACTTTCCTTAATTCGGGACATATTTATTATTCAAACAAAAGGGATATTTCTCTTAACATTTTTAAATTGAATTAAGTTTTTATTTTAATTTAACTAGAATTTATGTTGATTTTTTTAAAAAGAACAACACCCCTTGAAAATGCTGGATTCCCAAAAACAGGTAAATTTTTATTATTAAAAATTTTTAGGTGGGCCCTTGGAATTTTTGTGGGTAGTTTTTTCTAATAAAGAAAATTTTCCCATTCCTTCTCCTGAAAAATGCCATGACTTCTCTTTTCAGGGTTACAGTTGTTAATATCCAAAAATTTTTTAACATTTAACGATTTTTTAATAATTGTATTTTAAAAACATAGAAATTTTATTTAAAGTTTTTCCTAATAAGAAAATTTTTATCTCCCCCTTTTGCAAATGCGGGAACTTCCTTTAATTACTCCCTTAAATTTAAATAATAATTTGCTTTGGTTAAGAAAAATTTTTTTTTAATAATGTTTGTTTTAAATTTAAACCCCGCCGCGTGGTTGGGTACAGCTGTTTCTGTAGGAGAAGTGCGGGCCCAAAAGGTTTAGGTTTCGTCGTGCCTTTTCCCAGCCCGGGGTTTTTTTCACTCAATTGGTGGAATGTTTGTTTCCAGGAAATTTTAAAGCAATTAATAATAAAACCAAAAAATTTTATAAAAAAATCAGAATTTATAAAGTGTTAATTTGCATTGGTATTTTGAAATTTGGGGAAAATAAATGGTAGGGAATGTTTTCAGGCCACAATAATTTTTCCCTCTTAAAAGAAAAATCCTGAATTGGATCCCAGAAGTCCGTGAGCGAATCCCCATCACATGGGGAGAAAAGGGGAATTTTTTGGCCTACATTTTTGGCCAAATTTTTCAACATGATTTAGTGGCCCGGTAGTCAAGATTTCGGGGCAATTAAAATGTTTTGAATGTTGAAGAGAGGATTAACAATTGATTTCCCCTTTATAAAATGGGAGAGAAATAACGTAAATTTGTGGCTCCCAACCAAGGTGTGAGATTAAGGGGGAAAACAAATATCATATTTTCTCCAAATGGGTGTACCATCTTACGCGTTTGAAACCCTGTTGGCACTTTTTGAAAATGAAATTAACCTTACCCTTTGTCTCCCCCAATTTTTTTGGTCGAGATCAAACAATGTTAAAACGCCGAGCTTGTTGGCTTATTTTAAGTAAATCGCCCTTTGCAAATAATAAATTTGAAATCCACCCATGTTTCGTTAAATTCTGTTTCCATTAAACCCCGTGGGGTAATCATTTGTTAAAATCTACCCGCCTACCACAATGGAAAACCAAGGATCCCTTTTCAAAATTGACACTTTTTTCATTTGTCCCTAAACTATTGTGGGAAAAATAATTTGACCAAATATATAGCTGAACAGGGTTTTAAACCCCTAATTTAACACCGTTTTCAAACAAAATTTCAAAAAAAACTATTCATTTTCTTGAACTTTTGAAATATGTTCATGAAAAACTAATTAAATTTAAGCATTAACCTTTCCCAATACAAAACAAGTGGTTCCCCGGGAACTCCGAGAACCAGGTCTTAAAACCCACTATCCGATTTCCTTTAAGGGGGCCCCTATTGATTTGTATTTCAACCCAAAAAACCATTTACCTTCCCCCTGTGCCAACCCCATTTAAGTGCTCGTTTTTCTTTTCCCGATGTCCGTTAATTCCCAAAAAAAAAACAACACAAATGTTTAATCCCCTAAAAGATGTATGGGTAAAGGGGGAGGGGGGACTGTGGTCTGTTTTTAAAAAACTCGGTGGCCGTTTTCCAAATAAGACATTGCTTTTAACCTAAAGTTGGGTTTTCCAAACTCACATTGGTCTTAATTCAAAAGTTTCGATTTTAAAGGGGGCAATTTTTCAAATTTTTTAAAACAAATTTATTTAATTAGGGGTTATTTTTGGGCCCCTTTTTGTTTAATATGCCCCAAATTCGATTGGGATTTCTTTAAATACGGGCCCCCTAAACGTTTTAATGGGGGCAATTTATGTTGTTTTCCAGATTTTTTCAAAACAAAAACGCCTTCTTCAGTGCTGGTGCTCTAATTGCCCCGAATTCCTGTTGTGCCCCAAATTTAGCTTGTTTCAAATTTAAAAAATTTATTTCCATTGGACCCCGTGGGGGATTGGCTTGGCCCTTTCAAAGGGGGAAACACTATTGGGCCCAATTTTTAAATTTATGAACCCAAAAATTAAATGCTTAAAATTTAAGGAATACATTCAAAACAAAATAAAAATTTTTAAGGAAAGTTTTTATTTTAAAAATAATGGTTGGGGTTCTTGGGAATGAACTTATAAAAAGAATTAAAATATGTATTTACGCATATTTATAAAATATTTCTCCGTTGTGACCAAATTGCCCAAAAAATATGGACGGTCTTTGCCCAAACTTTCACCCCTTTTTTCCCATTAAAAAAAAAAACGCCGTATTTTTTTTTTTACGCCCAAAAGGAATACTTTGATGTATTTTAAAAGGAGACTTTATAATAAATTTCAAAAAAATTACCCTTTTTGGATTTTTAAACCTTTCTTATTGTGGTGAAAAAGATTAAAGATCCTACGGAGGGCCCCCTTTAAGTTTAGGAGATGTCATGGCAGAGCAAAGGGGGATTTTTAAAAAGGTTGTACCAAAAGCTTGGGCCTGATTTTCCGCCCGAACAATATTAAAGAAGTACTAAAAGGTTTTTTTTAAAAAACCCAAGGTTATTTCCTGACCAAATATAAATTTGTTAAATGCTTGCGGGAGGGACCCATCCCCAAAGCGTGGGGTCTTAAAACATTTGGGTAACCCTTTTTGGTTTAAATAGTGTTAGGGCGAAAATTAGAAACAAATTTTTAAAGCCCCGGCAGGGTTTTTAACCCCCGTTAGTTTTTGTTATTACAATCCTCTAGGGTACCCGACAACCACGGGCCAAAAAATTTTTCCCCACGGCCGGGACGCGTTAAAAGAAACCATTGGTTTTTTGGAAAAAAAAATTTCCGTACAACGCAAGATTTGATGCATGTTTAATGCGGAAACCAAGACAAGGTTAAATTTTTATGGCCCCGATTTATACCAAGGGGAAACCCCAAATCCGGTTTTCTTTTTGGCCGGGCCCTAAAAAAATTGTTTTAAGCTTTAAAACAGACCCTTTCGTGGGTAAATTAATTTTATGTTGTTATTTTTCATCTAGTTTGAAGGAAAAAAAAATACGTTTGGCCACTAAAATTTCACTTGGAACCAAATCGTGTTTTTCCCTTATAGATTTAAATAAAGGATAAGAAAGGGGAAAAAAAGACGTCGCAAATTTATCCTTTCCTATTTTGCTAACCCCGGAAAGCAACAATAAATTTCATTTGTCTTTTTGCGGTGGAAAAAAATGTAGAAAAAAAAAAGATCCATGTTACACTCTTGATAATTCAGATAAACTTAAAAGGTAAGTTGAACCTGCCCCAAGTTTTGGGATTACATTATCGTATTATAAAAATAAAAAATTTATTTTTTCAGCGTTAAAGTACTTTTTTTAAATTAAAAAAGAGCCAGCATAGTCAAGGCAGAGTGGTGTTATCAAAGCAAAAGGAAAGGGAAAATTAATACATTCTTTTAAAAGGAATGGGTTAAACTAATTTCCGGGTCCCGTTTGAAACCCTTTCCGCCTATGGCTAAATTTTTTTTTTTAAATTTCCCTATGGCGGGAAAGTTGGGGCAAAGACCCGGGAATTTAGACAAAGTATCCGTTGTCCCAAAGACTATCAAGCGTTAAAGTTTTCCGACGGGTCCGTTTTCACCTTTAAAAACAGGTTTTAAATTGATGTAAAATTTAGGTTATTTAATTACAAATTAAAACCCTTTGGGCCCAACCCCCCGAGTGTATGGGTGTTTAAAAACTCTTTTTCTATAACTTATAAAAGGGATCCTTGAACCAAACCCTTTTTAATCTATCAATTTGTTCATTACCTGAAATCTAACCAATTATCCCGAAGGAGGACTTTTTAAATTATAAAAACTGTTTAGAAATTCGGGGAAAGTAAATTAGCCCTTTTCAGGTTTGAAAATTTAAGAGAAAATTTTTGGTGGCGTTATTGAAAAAATCTTAATCCAAATCGGATAAAAATGGCAAACCAATATTAAAGTTAATTTTTGAATTTTATTTTTTGGTTCCCAAATGCGCGGAATAAAAATTTAAAAAATACCCAACAAAATTTGTTTTTAAAAAAGGGTCTTGGCTGGGGAATGTTACCGTTCCAGGCCCAAGATAAAGTTTATCGGCCCTCCTTACCCCGCAAACGCGGATTTAACAAATTTTAATACTGGGGTACCCGGTCCCTTGGGCGGCTCGCCAAGAATAAAAAGGGACATTTAGAGGCTAATAAATTATTTTTTTTATTTCATTTGGACTTCCCACATTCCAAATTTTTAAAATTTTAGATTTTTTTCAAAATTTTTTCTCATGACAAACAAGCAAATATTTTAAGGTACAAAATTTTTTAATTATTTTTTTTAAAATTTCCAGTCAGTCTCTGCCTTTCCTAGATTTTTTTAGAAAAATTAAATTGCTTAAATTTTTAATTCCTTTTGCCAAATGTTTTTTTTATATATATAAAAAAAATGGGGTTATAATTATATTTTATTTTTTTTAATCTAATATTGGGTTATTTTTTTTTTTTCCCGAAATACCGAGTATATATTTAAAATTAAATCCTAATTTCAAAGTTTGTATATATTTTACAAAACTAATTGAAAAGACGGGTTTTATATTTTTTATTTAAAAATTCAAAATTCACTTAAATAATTTATTTCTTTAGACCCGGAGCCCCTAACCCCCTAAAATTTGGTTTTAAAATTCCCCCAGAAACATATTCACATTAAACAAAACGCTATGTTTTAAAACAACCAAATAATATTTTGTAAAATTATAAACAGAACTTTAACTGTTGTGATTCTTTTTTCCGTTGAAATAATTTGTGAATTTTTATTATTTGGGTAATTTAAAGCACCAAAACCCCACCTCCCTATACCAAAATACAAAAAACTTATAATTTAATTCCATTTGGAAAAGTTGAACATTCCCAATTTTGGCCAACATAAAAACCCCCTTCCGGGTTAAAGCCCCATTTTTACTAAAAATTTTCCGTCCTTGGACAAAGGGGTACTTAAATTTGGATAACATCCCCCATGGGAATTATTTATAGGGAACCGGATTCCGAAACCAAACAGCGGAAAAGTCCCCCGCAATTTGTAAGGTTACCGGATTGAGTGTTTTCTTTTATATGGCTCTTTTTCCACCCAAACGATTTATCTTGGACGACTGATGGTGAAAACCAAAATTGGTGTGTTTTCTTTAAATTGCTAATTTAAGAGCACAATTTTCTTTTTCGGGCATATATGAGCACAAACGAAGCACAGTGGAGTGACGCAAATAGAATTTTGTTATGTTGTATTTTTCAATATATGGCGGGCTATTTTGAGCTCAAGATAGCCTTCCCGCTTCGCTACAACGTACCCGGACGCACAAGCTATCTTCCCCCCAGTATGGTACCAAGCAATCCGCCCCGCAACAATGGCCACACTCTTACAATCGTTGTAACAAACGTAGTTTGATGGAACAAAAACTGAATTTCGGGCGCATATGAGAACAAACGGAGCAATAACAAATGGCATAAAAAAAAATTTGATTTCGAAAATGTGGTGGGCCAAATTGAACATCAATCAAAACTGAATTTCAGGCACATGTGAGCACAAACGGAGCACTAACGAATGACATAAGAAAATTTGTATTTCTAAAATGTGGTGGCCAACATGAACATCGATCTAGACCACCACACTAAAATCGTTGTCATGAGTGTAATTTAATTGCACAAAAGCTGAACTTTGTGTACAAATTAGCACAAATAGAGCACAAAGAACTGGCTGAATCAAAATCTAGATAAAATGTTTTAAAAAATGTGGTGAGCCATTTTGAAATCAAGTGGACCCGCCACATTAAAGTCATTATAATTTGAGTATTTTAACAGCACAAATGCTGAGCTTCAGGCACATATGAGCACAAACGTAGCACAAAGGACTGTATGAATTTCAATTCATTTGGAGAAAGTGGTGGGATAACTTGATGTACGTACGCAGAGTTGTAGCTTGACAACATAAAATATCTTGTGCAATAATAACCGCTGTAAACTTACCCCTCTTCCAAGAAGTTGTCTGTCCCAGTGAATAGACAGGAAGGTGCTACTACACTAGTCTGAGGAAATCCATTCACTTTAAAACCCACAATTTGTAACATTTTATTTTGACTAGATAGTGTAACACGTATTTCCAGAAACTCAAATTATGCAGCGCTGAAAATAGACTGATTCTCACTTCACACAGAAGAAGAATGTGGGTTTGTGCAGGTTATTTTTACAGTTGAGTTGAGTGTTGATACTTGATGAAATTATGCGTTCGCCTTTTGGTTCCCCTCTAAGCAGATGTATTCTTCAAGCACTTAAGGAAGTGCAATGTGTTGTGTAAGTGTAAAACACTACAGTAGGTGCTAATAGTAATCGGGGACATAGGTTTATTTAGTATAATTTAATAAATAGCCTTCGCTGAAAAATATGGTAGAGAAACAAGTGTGAAAAAAGGAGAAATATTTCTAAAGCTACAAATCTAATTCGGAAAGTGATGAACAGTTGAAAAAGTGTTTAAAATCAAGTAAATAAGTGATGGTTTTGCGTATTGTAGGGCATGTGATTTTGACATAAACATCGCAACATCTGAGAAATCCGCTTTATAAAAGCATGCATAAAGTAAAAAAAAAACGTTGAAAATTCTAAGATAATTGTTGGTCAATGAACTTTAATCTCTTTTGTGTCTCAAACTACCCCGCTAAACACGTAAGTAAAAGAGGCAGAAGTTCGTCTTGCAACCCCCCCCCCCCTTCTCCCTTAATATCTATAGGGTGAGGAAGACTGAAAATCAGGTAAGAATGTTACCTGGTTGAACAATATATATTTTATTGTAAATAAACAATAATAGTACAATAATTGAGAAGGCACAATCTGTGCGTGAAGCGCACCTCTCCGTTAAACATCGGAGTCGATTAGATAACATAAGTAAACAATCATGAAACCTCCTTAGGACAGTTAAAAAACAACACTAAATGTGTCGGGCTCGAAATCAAACAACAATTTACCTTTCGGGATCACAACTTTATGGACCTTAGCTCCTTTGTTTCTTAACCTACTGGTATTATTTCCAGAATAAGACTTAAGGCATAACCGTAACCCCCACGCAACAGTTACCAAGCCAGATTTAAAGATTAACATTTAAAAACGCACGTAACTAACATGGAATCACACCAATCCAATAAGCCCCAAATGTAAAAGTAAACTAAGTAACATAGCAACTTCCAGGATTTAACCCGATAGATTAAGCTGAGTTCAAATACAACTAGACTAATAAGTGAATTACAAGACGGGTTTCGAACCCTGGACGCACAGACAAACTCTGAGCGCTCTAACCATAAACAAGTATTTACATAAATAGCTAACGATAAAAGGTTTGGACTTGGACCCCAAATTTAGGCGGGTGACGAAGGGCGACGGCCTCTCTATATGCCGCAGTAAACGCATGGCATTGCAAGTTCAACTAACAATATAATAAGGTTTTAAGATCAAAAATGATAATTTTGACTAGAGTGCCCCCCATAACGCCGAAACTGAGATTTAGATATGAATGACAATAATACCCCAAGACCTAGGTCACCGTTCTCACCTCTTATCCACAAGTTGGTGGAGTAGTAAGTACCTTTATGTTCCCGGCGTAGCCGTATATATACAAGAAATAGTTCCCAGAGTGGAGGTAGGATCGAAGGAGTTGGAAGGTAGGAGAACATAACAATCGAAGGAGGGAGGGAGCTGGTCCGAGAACCATGTAGAAGCGCCCAGACGCTACTCGCGGCCGGACACGGAACTCTCTTCTTTCTTCGGCTGGCTGGACACGTGTTCGATCCTTGCTGTCGGTCGGCTTGGGCACGTCGCTCAGTCTGTTCGGTATTTCTTCGGAGAGCGGAGGTTGGCGATAGTGTTTTGTGCCATGTGTTGGTCTTCCGAGAGCGGGCCCACCGGGTTGGTGAGTGTTGACCCATTTATATTACGTGTAACTCGTTACAGTCTCTCAGCTTTTGTTGCTGAAAACGATATATCATCCAACGTAATGCAGCAAATACCTTATCTGATCAAATCCGATTGTCCCGATTTTGAACTTGAGAAGAAGATTTAATGTGGTTGAACTAAAACAACGACTATTGTAAAGCATGTTACGGACTTGGAAAGTAAATACATTTTTTGTAATATTCTTTGTAAAAGCAAGTTTTCTATAATCGTGGATGAGGTGACTGACAACAGCTGTACAAAACATTAGTGTATTGTTGTTATAGTAGAATCGGGTCAAGGTAGGATTGTTGATGCTTTTTTTGACTTGGTTCCACTTGGTGATGCTAAAGGTGTCGATTTGTACCAGCATTTTCTTAGGTCCTTCGAAAGTAAAAACATTCCATACAAGTACAATCTAATTGGATTTGCTGCCGACGGGGCCAGCGCTATGATGGGCTCTTTTGAAGGGAGACGTACCTCACCTATTTTTTATTAAGTGTATATGCCGCTCATTCAACTTGTGCTCCTTCTATTCTAGTGCCAAGCTTCCGCGTGTTCCTGAAGATTTAGTGTCAGACCTCTACAACGATTTTCATGCCAGCGCAAAGTGAGTGGAAGTGTTAAAGGAATTTCAAGCTTTTGTGAAAGTTAAGCCTCATAGATTTTGCATGCTTGTCAGACTAGGTGGTTGTCACTTCAGACTGTAGTTTCTCATGTTTTAGAACAGTACGATTCCCTCCTCCTGTTCTTCACTCATGCAGCTATAGAAGATAGGTTGTTGGCTTCAAAAACAATTATTCAGAGACTAAAATATCCATACAACAAACACTATATAAAATTTCTTGATTTTGTTTTACCGATTTTCACTCATCTGAACAGGCAGATGCAAATTGAGGATCCCTAAATTCACAGCTTACGCACAAATACAGTTGCTTCTTTAAAATTCATTCTTGATTGTTACATAAAGCCTGATCACTTAAAGAGTGCAGAGGTGGAGAAGGTGGACTATCAAAACCCTAATGTCTTCTTACCATTAGAACAAATATATTTTGGTACAAGAGTAGAGGCTTCACATCATTAGATACATCTTCCAGCGCAAGACATTCACATCTTCAAAACAAGGTATCTTGAATTTATATTGAGTCTGTTAGGCATATTATTCAACGATTTCCCCTAAGAGACAGACTCATGAGATACGTCAAAATGTTATATCCAACAAAAATGCAGTCATTCCAGTCCCTTGCCCCTTTTGTGGCAGCGTTTCCAAACATCATTAAGCCCCAACAACTTCAATAGATTGACACAGAGTTGCATTTGCTACGTAACACAGACAATTCACAGGACATTGACAATAGCGTATAATATTTTTTGAATCATGCTGGAAATAAAAAAACATGGGGACTCTAAGCCAGTCTTTCCTTTTTTTGTCATAATTTGTGTGGTGTATTTTAAGCCTTTAAGCTTCAGTGAATCGGGTATTTTGTTAGTCAGCTTAGTTAAAACTAAAATAAGAAATAAATTGTCAACGAAAACATTGTGTGGGTTGTTGCACACCAAGAGGCTAATTTCAAATTCTAACTTTTTTATCTCCCGCCAGTATCTCAATGTAAAATAAAAGTTAATATTGGCATGTATGACAGTGAGGAGGAGGACTAATGACAGTAGAGAAGATATTTTTTGTAATTTATTTTATGAACAGTATATTACGTGCACTTTCTGAACCTACTGATTATATCAGCAAACGATAATGTTGATGAGCGAGAGTAAAGGAACCTACCAATTTTGTTAGTAAAGGTATTTTCACATACCGACAGGATTCTTTTACAAGCCACAGTCAACATGGGACAAACAGTTTTACTTCTCCTCCGAAGGAAGATCTGCTATGGATTATTATCGCTCAAGAAAGATTCGTTGACTCCAGCTGGGTTTGAACCCACGAACTTTGGATTCTGAGGCTAGCACATTACTCCAAGACCACAGGGGTCGACAGCAAAGAATAAAAAACTAGTTAAAGGGAGGAGAAATAACATAGGTGAGTAATATACATACACACACAACATACAAACATTAATACTTATATCCAACCAGAAGAGCACTATTCACAAAAAAGAAGAAAATGATAAAAAAAAATTATCCCTCCTAAAGCAAACGCTTTGCATCTTCAAGCCAAAAGGGCATGTTTTCAGTCAAGAGTGTGAGTCCAATCCCTCTTGCCAACACAGGATGTTCCTAGTTCTGCTGAATAGAGTTGGTCCAAGTCACCCGAAGGCTGGTCACCCACTTGGACAAACTTACCTCTCATATTATAATCAATCCAATTGATAGCTTTTTACTGCGAAAAAGACTACAACGTTAGATGTAAGTGTGGTATACAGAACCTGAAGAGTATATCCCCGTGTGCTTGTGATGGATAATGTAATCACCATTCTTAAAAGACTCTTACTCTTAATAGTAATATTGTAGCATATATTTACCAGTAACTTTTTGCTAAAACCCATAGATGTGAGGGTATAAATGATCCATAGCTTTAATAATCTATGAAAGTTTATTTATATCCTCTAGACTAAATTCTTTCTTCGTGATGCCATGATTAATAAATGACCAGTAAACCCTTGAGAAACTTTCGCACATTCAACCATCACCCTCCTCCGTCTCCCTCCTCCCAAAAAAGATTTAGTCTTTTGTTGGGTTGTTGAAATTAATACTCAGCGAAGTGTAATCACAAAATAGCAAAGAGAGTTTATTAATATGAAAGTATTTACAATTTACAATCTCTCTTTGTATACAATATTTGATGTCAGAATGCAATCATCTTTAATTTTTGTTTGTCATTTTTGGTAATTGATAAAAAAATATTGTTAGATTTTTATTTTAACTTAAATTTTGACAACCTATGTGTTAACGTAAACTGAGTATGCTGTGTCAGAAGTCGGTAAAAATCCTATCCGCTGATACCTAATTCATCGCTGTATTCTTGGTATTAGTTGAGAAAATGGGACGTTGATAACCGAAATAATAAATAGGATAAAACATGTTAACTATCTTATTGCTGATACTCCATTTTAACAAAGTTTTATGCTTTTTCATGTGACGTTGTCACAGACATAATGCAAACATGGACGATCTAGCTCACCTGATCTGGTCCCCTTTGACTGGGCTGGATCTCGACTTCATGAAACACGCACACTCAACTCCACTCAACATCACGCGGCTTACTGACCGCCCGTGGCTCGAGGCCCGATTAGAGCAAGACTCGGACAATTGAACATCGAGATGCGCTAACCCGTATGCGCTGACGGTTGTGTTCGAGTGAAACAAGACTCATCCACCGGCGCGTGATTTGAAATTATCACGAGAATCGTCGAGACTTCTACCGAAGCGACGTACACCCCTCTCCCTTCACCCCAGTGTGTTCCCGCCGTTTGTGAACACGTGATTGACTTTGTACAGTATATAACGGCTGGACTGTGTAGTGATGGCACTCATTTCTCTGCACTCGATTAGGTGAGACACTTGTCTTAGATTTAGACGTAGGTTGCTGTTCGACGTATTGTAAATTATGTTTGGGTTAAAGTGTTCAAAATTTAAGTTTCGACTTTAAATATAAATCATGATTACTAATAGCTATATTTCTCTGAGACTGCAGGATTTGCCTGTCAGCCATTATGGTTTATGCTCTAGCTTTTTCTTGGTACTTAACGTTGTGTCCGCCTCACGGACGGGTTGGAACTTTGGCATGGCGCCATCTTAGGGCGCTAATGGAACTTTAGCATGTCGCCATCTTGGGGCGCTAATTATTTCTGTTTAACGTGTAACTTATTTTAAAATAGTTGTTCTGCTTACTAAAAGCTAAAGGTTTGTTACGATTGTAAATTTTTTACATTGTTATTCAACTCGGGGGCGCGAGCCCGTGCACCCAGCACATTGGTCATTATTATAATAATAATTAGATTGAACTAATTTGGTTAGGAACTATTGTAACAGGTTAGGTTTAGGTTAATCATTTTCTCTGTCGCGCCTTATAATGGCAGTCTATTATAAAACTTCATGCTTATGTCAATGTAGTGTCGGCATCGCCAGGTCGTGTAGACCTATACATATTACTTGTATTTAACTTTCCTGCTAGGTTAGTCGCCTTCTGCGAGGGTCAATTTAATTATGACTACGTTGGTATTAATTGTTCTGTTTTCTCTTAACGACTTGGGGTCTTGCCCCTTTATTTATTGTTTGTTTCGGCCCTTATCGGCCAGTCACCCGACTTTCCTAGAGTGCCTCGATCTTGTATGTCTGCGAGTTGTTTGTAGAATAAAATAAACTCTCTTGTAACTAACCTACCTTTTATTTATTGTAATATGAACCTATCACATCATATGAAGGGGGGGTTACAAGAGAGAAGCTGCGCCACTCTGCTCTCGCAGAGTTGAGTGGGGCACTTAATAGGGTATTAGGTATAGTTAGGAGTGAAAATAGGCTCCGCCTGTCTGCAGTATTGTTGGATGATTGATATTGTATTGATTCTTGTTTGTTTATGTTTCATGACTCCGTGACCATGGAGACCACTCCTGCAACTGCCATGTCCACTTTGACCACATCTAAGACTGCTGTCTACCGCCTGAGCCGGGACGAGTTGACAGCTGAGCTGACTTCAAGGGGCGTCTCCTTCCTCCCAATGCTACTGTGGGTGAGCTCAGATCTAAGCTATGTGGGGAGATTAGCGGGACTGGGGAGGCTGAGACTGACTCGGGTATGGACAGGATTGAGGATGGGAATCCATCCCCTTTAGCGCCAACCGCTCCTCCTCCACCCCCTTCGCTAGTTAAATGTCAGAACAAAGTACTTATGGAAATTTTGAATCGGACCCCTGTTTGCGACGGTCAAAATCACGCTACTCTGTTTAAATTTATGGTTGAGATCAACAGAGCGTATTGTCTAAAGTTAGCGAGTGATAGTGAATTTTTGATTCTGTGTTTGGCCAAAACTTCTGGTTTTTTAACCCAGCTGTTCTCCCGTGGGATTCAAAATGGTTTACCTTGGAGATCACTTACTGACCTCATTTTAGAAGCGCTGTTACCCAGTAGGGCTAGAGAAAGGTTATGTAAGGAAGTTATTCACAGGTTTCAATATCCCCACGAATCGTTGAGAGATTTTGTTTTATCTATCACAGAGGCAGCTCAAGTTCTCAATAGTGGTCTGGGGGAAAGTGAGATCGTTGATATTATTCTTGAGAATGTGTCGCCCCTCACCCGGCGACATTTTGTATTTACATGTAAGCCCTGTACGGTACTTGAACTTTTCTCTCTAGCATCTTCGATTGAAAACTCCCTGCTCGCCGAACAGGAGTATTTAAGTGTGCATGCGCCGGCGGCATTAAACCGCAGACGCACGGGTTCAACTCCCGAACCTATGAATACGGCCTTGTCATTAGCGCCTGTACTACCGGGCGATCGCGATGCTAACACTCCTAGGGACAACTTCAGGCCTTCGGGTTCTGACAACCGTGCGCCCCGCGACCTCTCGCGCATGAGATGTTTTCGGTGTAGAAGACTGGGTCACGTACAGAGACAGTGTAGATCGGGAAACTTATAGGGCGCGCTCGTAGTCGTGGTCCGGTCGTGCCCACTTGTATTAAACCACGTGCTCCTACTCCTGTAGTTCAGATTCAGGTAGCCCAAAATGATTGTGTTGCTCTTTTAGATACAGGAGCCAGTCACTCATTTATATGCCGTGAGTTTTTGCGCCAGTTAGAGGGTAAAACAAAAATCGATTATAGGTCGATAGGTCCTAAGGTTTACGCCGTGGCTAATGGGCAGACTATCTTGGTCGATTGTAAAGTAGTGCTCTCTATTAAGATAGAAGGATTTGCCTGGAAACGTCCATTCTTTGTTATGCCAGAACTTCCCTTTGATGTTATTCTAGGGACTGACTTCATGTTCGAGACTGGAGTCATACTTGACCTGAGACGCTTAGGAATATCTTTTAGTTTTGAACCTAGGTTGTTTATCCCGTTTTGTGTTGGGCACCATCCTCGCAGGTTGTTCCCCATTGTCGAGGAACGTGAAGCGATAGATCGTTTGATAGCTCGATTCCCTGACGTCATCACTGACAGATGGGGCAAGTGCGACATTTTGCCGTACGACATTGTGGCGCAGGACCACATTCCTGTTAGATCTGGTCCCTACTCCTGTGCACCCCCCAAACTCGAGATATTTAGAAATCTTATCATGGACTTGGAACGAAAGGAGGTTATTCGTCCCTCCAAATCCCCATACGCAAGTCCTGCGTTCATTATTCCCAGGAAAGGTCATGGGCATCGCTTGATTGTCGATTATAGAAAGCTTATTAAAAAAATAGTGTTCGACCCATACCCCATGCCTAGCATAGAGTCCGCCTTCCAACATCTTGGCGGAGCCAAATATTACAGCTTGATTGACCTTAATGCGAGCTTTCTGCAATGTGCTCTCTCAGAGTCGTCTAAGAAATTCACCGCGTTTATCACCCCCTGGCAAGTCTACGAATTCAACCGAGTGCCGTTAGGGATAAGTTGCGGGGGGCAAGCGTTGAGTAGAGTCTTAGACCATATTTTGGCGGACCTGAAATACAAATTTGTGTTTAACTACCTTGATGATATCTGCGTTTACAGCAAATCGTTTGATGACCATTTGCGTCATGTTGAGGTAGTGTTGAGGCGCCTGCGCGAGGCTGGGTTGACGGTAAACCCGGAGAAAGTCACATGGGCGAAGAGATCTATCCCATATCTTGGCTATATCATTTCTGAGGGTAACCTGCTCGTTGACCCGGATCGGGTTAAGCCTATCTTGGATTTTCCCGCCCCAAAAAACATAAAAGGGGTATTACGGTTTCTAGGTATGTGCGCCTACTACGCTAGGTTCATCCCGAACTTCTCTGACTTGGCCAACCCCCTTAACTCCTTGAAGAAAAAGGGTGCCACCTTTATTTGGGGTTCTGCCCAACAGCAGGCTTTTGTTGCGCTTAAGCGCCACCTAGTGTCACCAGCCGTGCTACGCATGCCTGACTTTTCTCTGCCTTTCCAACTACATGTTGATGCCTCCTCTGTAGCGCTAGGAGCGGTTCTCTCTCAAACGACTTCCGAGGGAAGTAGACCTGTAGCTTTCGCCAGCAGAACTTTGAGCCCTGCCGAAAGAAAGTATAGTATATATGAAAAGGAATGTCTCAGCTGTATCTTCGGCATCGACAAGTTCGCTGACTATCTAGAGCTTCGCCAGTTTGAGTTGTACACCGACAACATGGCCCTCAGCTGGATGTGGAATCACCCGAAACAACTAGGGAAAATTGGACGGTGGGTTTGGAAGCTATCCAGGTTCAAGTTTACGACCCATCACGTTGCTGGGAAGCTTAATGTTGTCGCTGACGCTTTGTCTAGGATGTGTGAGGATAAGGAACCTGTAGGAGAATGTAAGGAGGAAGGCTCGTTATTTGTTATCCATACGATTCCCGAATCCTTTATCTCAATCAAAGACCATCAGTTGATGGATCCGTGTTGTAGACAGATCGTTGACAGGATCAAGCGTGGAGAGAGGATTGGGAACTACGAGATCTTTAAAGACCTCTTAGTAGTTCGTGTCAAGGGTAGGATAAGATATTTTGTGCCAGAGAAACTTAGGCCTATGTTACTTAAATATTTCCACGACTCCCTTTTTGGCGGCCATTGCGGTGTCCTTAAGACCGAACGCAAGATTTCTAAGGAATTTTTTTGGCCCTTAATGCCTAGAGACGTTAGAGATTGGGTGCGCAAATGTGAGCCGTGTCAATTGGCCAAACCGGCGCGTAATTCTAAAATAGGGTTTCACTCCGCGGATGTTGCTAAGCAACCGTGGGAGAAAGTTTTTGTTGATTTCGTCGGCCCCCTTACCCGCTCTACCCAAGGGAACACCTCTATACTCGTCGCCATGGACGCCTTCTCTAAATTCGTCATACTCATCCCCCTAAGGAACATGAAGGCAAGGACGACTGTTAATGCTCTGTGCAGGCGTGTTTGGGCGATTTTAGGGACCCCAAGGGTCATAGTAAGTGATAATGGACCGTGTTTCCGTTCTAAAGCTTTCGGAGATATGTGTTTTTCGTGGGGGATAAGACACGTTACCACTAGCCCGTACAACCCATCACCGAACCATGTAGAAAGGTTTAATCGTAACCTAAACGTTGCCTTGACGATCTTTCACCACCTGGATCACACCCACTGGGACCAGGACTTAGACGTTTTGAACATTGCTTTTAACGCCGCTTTCCATGAGTCGGTCAAAGCCACTCCTTCCTCTATCCTCCTCAATAGGGACCTGAACCACCCATTATTGTTTAACTGGGATATTGACCCACTCCTTAATGACGCAGGTGATTGTTCTTATGAAAAGAAATGTGAGGTAGCTTTTTCTAACCTCCTGAAGTCCCAAAGGAAGGTTGCCGCCACCTATAACCGAGGGCGTATCCCTGTCCCATTTAAACTTGGGGACGTTGTTGTGTGCAAGTGTTTTCCTCTTAGCTCAGCTGCTGACAAGTCTTCGGCGAAGTTGGCGTATAAGTGGAGTGGTCCCTGGTCAATTGAAAGATTTCTTACACCTGTTTCGGTATTGTTAAAAGAAGTATCCGACCCATCTTTGACACGTAGAGCACATGTCAGCCACCTAAAGGCTGCAGGGAAATGAGTCAATTGACCCCGTGCTGTGCGTCGTCTGTTTGCTTAAGTGTACCTTTGTGATTTATTTTTGCGTTCTTAAGTGCATGTTTCTAGGTATTCTATATTGTTGTATATATAATTTATATAAGGGGAAGGGGTACCACCCCCTGGTATTGTTAGGATAAATTTGTTGTACTGTAGGGCCTAGGTATGACTTTGAGCAGAAACTTGTGTTGGTCTGTTTATAATAAAGCGTGTGTCGGGTCCAAAGTACATGGTGCAGAACGTTCGCCCCACCGACCGGACTACCTCTAAGTGCGTGTGAAGCGGCAAACCCACCTTTCCTCATTCATGGAAAGTCGTCGCTAAACAGAGTTGTGGGTATCTCTGTGACTCGTGCTGGTAGACAATGTTAGTGCTACGAAACTGCCACAGTAACTTTCAAGGATGGCTGCGCTAACTGATAAACTTTACAATTGGATGTGGTGTTCACGTGTAAACTTTTGTTCTCAGAGACTTCACCTATTCGGCCTTCCGTCCCCCCCTTTTCTGCCCTGCCCTTTTCTTCCCCTCCTTTGTTCCTGTACACTCATCGGCAGCCAATGATCGCCCAGCTGGGCGTGGCGATGAAGCTTCCCTGGTGGTTAACGCGGGCCACCTTACGAGCATATGCTGTCTCCCTGTCAACCCGGGATGACGGTGTGTTGGAGTGAGCGTGTGAAGCAGAGGTCTACCCCCGGAGTCCAGTTATTCGTCATCTCCCGCACCTGCATCTGGCCACCTAACATGGCCTCGGAGGGTACCGGAGCCGCCACCCACCCTCTAGTCAGCGGTGAACATCGGGGAAGGCGCCTCCCCGTGTCTTCACCAAAGGCTAAGGACGTCCTTCTTCTCCGTCCAAGGGGGGACATTGTGACGTTGTCACAGACATAATGCAAACATGGACGATCTAGCTCACCTGATCTGGTCTCCTTTGACTGGGCTGGATCTCGACTTCATGAAACACGCACACTCAACTCCACTCAACATCACGCGGCTTACTGACCGCCCGTGGCTCGAGGCCCGATTAGAGCAAGACTCGGACAATTGAACATCGAGATGCGCTAACCCGTATGCGCTGACGGTTGTGTTCGAGTGAAACAAGACTCATCCACCGGCGCGTGATTTGAAATTATCACGAGAATCGTCGAGACTTCTACCGAAGCGACGTACACCCCTCTCCCTTCACCCCAGTGTGTTCCCGCCGTTTGTGAACACGTGATTGACTTTGTACAGTATATAACGGCTGGACTGTGTAGTGATGGCACTCATTTCTCTGCACTCGATTAGGTGAGACACTTGTCTTAGATTTAGACGTAGGTTGCTGTTCGACGTATTGTAAATTATGTTTGGGTTAAAGTGTTCAAAATTTAAGTTTCGACTTTAAATATAAATCATGATTACTAATAGCTATATTTCTCTGAGACTGCAGGATTTGCCTGTCAGCCATTATGGTTTATGCTCTAGCTTTTTCTTGGTACTTAACGTTGTGTCCGCCTCACGGACGGGTTGGAACTTTTGCATGGCGCCATCTTAGGGCGCTAATGGAACTTTAGCATGTCGCCATCTTGGGGCGCTAATTATTTCTGTTTAACGTGTAACTTATTTTAAAATAGTTGTTCTGCTTACTAAAAGCTAAAGGTTTGTTACGATTGTAAATTTTTTACATTGTTATTCAACTCGGGGGGCGCGAGCCCGTGCACCCAGCACATTGGTCATTATTATAATAATAATTAGATTGAACTAATTTGGTTAGGAACTATTGTAACAGGTTAGGTTTAGGTTAATCATTTTCTCTGTCGCGCCTTATAATGGCAGTCTATTATAAAACTTCATGCTTATGTCAATGTAGTGTCGGCATCGCCAGGTCGTGTAGACCTATACATATTACTTGTATTTAACTTTCCTGCTAGGTTAGTCGCCTTCTGCGAGGGTCAATTTAATTATGACTACGTTGGTATTAATTGTTCTGTTTTCTCTTAACGACTTGGGGTCTTGCCCCTTTATTTATTGTTTGTTTCGGCCCTTATCGGCCAGTCACCCGACTTTCCTAGAGTGCCTCGCTCTTGTATGTCTGCGAGTTGTTTGTAGAATAAAATAAACTCTCTTGTAACTAACCTACCTTTTATTTATTGTAATATGAACCTATCACATCATATGAAGGGGGGGGGTTACATTCATTATTCCAATATATTTGTTTTAATCATTTTTCCTATACCATTAAATGTTTTCAATATTAATAATACTATAATCCTTTTTAGCAGGAAATGTTACTGCCAGTTTCAATCAATATTGCAATTTAAGAAAAGAATGTCATAAATAAAAATTCTGCTGATCAAAAAAGTTAATCCTTTCTAACACTGTTCACAAAGGTATACTAAACATACATTCTTATATAAGCATATTTAATGACCATAATTCATTTTGCACAATTCAGTGTACACCATATTAAATATAACATGAAAGTGGCTACAAATGACAGCTTATCCACATTTTTCAGAGATCAAAATTATGTATATTTACTCCTGTGTATATTACAGACAATCTAAGCACAACAAATTAAAGCAAATTAAACCATCCATGTATTCTGATTGAACTATGTGTCTATTATAATTACATACTTCGATATATGTCTGCATAACTTAATATTTTAGAGGCATAATCACATTGATATTGAAAATATTGTAACATTAGCTTGTACTGCTAATATCACAATGTTACTACCCGCTCCAAATAGACCTAAATATATAGACATCTTTCAATATAAATTCTAGCAGGACTAGCTAGTATACTACAACCCCAAATAAACTTATACTCATATACATCCAACATTATTCAATATCACAACCTTACTATGTATAATATAGGTGCTCTAATCACTCGTTGTATCTTCTGCATTGGCGTGACTTCCATAACCAGCCTGTCCTCACCAAATTCTAAAACAAAGAGAAGTCCTAACAAGCTATGAATAATGCAGCAACCAGACGTGCCAATAAAGGGATCCAAAAACGCTCTGATTGGCCCGGCTGAGCTACAGGAGGACCACTGGTCTACGTGACCGACTGAACGTAGTTATAGTCTGTAGCTGCTCTCCATGTGTCTGGTGTTCGTGTCTTGGGAACAAGTCAAATGGATCTACAACACACCAAGATACTGTCGGACGTGAAGAAAGAGACGTAGCATATCCACCAGCTGCTTGGCGTGTGACGTTATACTACTAATAATAAATTTACTAATAAGGAAAACTCCCACCTACCAATCAATCAACTAGACCTATATATAGCTAGCGTTAAGCTAGCATAGAAGACTATTACATCCGACACTTCCACAAGAAGTCCTATTAAGGACTATAACATTATCTAGCCAGGATGGCTATATATATATTATTGATTATAAAACCTTCATTTTACAGCTATGGGTTTGATTATCTTGAACATTAAATTTATTATGTAGTTGAAATCGGTCAGTGTAGGCATGTGTAATTTTTCGCTAAAGGTTTTATTTTTTAAAGTAAATTCTGTTATGGAACCCTTAATGTTTCCTATTGCCGCTTGGGCGCTAGTATCTTTGTAATTTCTTGAAATAATTGAAATTTTTGGCTTGACATATTTTGTTTAAATATTAATTTTTATTGCTCGTGTGGCTACCAATAATTATTTAATTTCCTTAACTTGATGATGTTTATTTTATAGGTTATTTTTGTAGACGTATCTTCTTCGGAGTAAATATTAAAGTTACTTATTTTTGTTGGTTAATAAGGTTTTTACTTTAAAATTCACCGATTTATTTAGTGAGAAATTATTAGTATACTATCGTTAAAATTATTTGTTTTCTATTTTAATATTAAATATTAATATTTAGGAATTATGTCAAATTATTTAATAGTAACGAAGTTTTGAGTTTTTACGGGATGTCCAACATTTGTGCTAATAATGAATATCTATTTCGATATTTAAATTTAAATTTGATCCTAAAATTTAAGTTTGTTTTGTCTGCATTCACAGTGGTGATTCAGACGCGTTGTAAACCATTAAAAAGAGGCTCTTTAGGCTCTTTGTGATCATTGTAAGGCTTAATGATTTAAACTTTTAATAAATGTCTGATTCGATATTTAAATTTAAATCTTGATCCTAAATTTATTTTGTCTGAATTCACTGTAGTGAATCAGATGTTTTGTCAATCATTTAAGAAAGGTTCCTTAATTTATTTTTCATAATATTAACGATAATATTGTTTATATTTTTGGTCTCTTCCAGACTTGTTCAAATAAAATAATAATATACCTTGAGAGTTTGAAATATACTTTCAAACGTAGTGCGCAAGTGAAAACTCGCCCATGCTTTATTGGTTTTCCAACACACTTCAGTTTGACTTCTAAGGTCATGTAATTTGTTGTTTTACCTCTGTTTAATACATTGAATGAATAATCCAAACATTTCTTTAGCTTACAAATGTTTCACTTTTTGTTGTAATAATTTCCTTAGTTTCCGTCCACCCTTTTTTAGGTTAGTAGTGGCCTCTAACTCTTAGGTGTAATGTGAAAACGGTACAATGTCTAAATATTTATGCGAGCTATAAGCAAAACATAAAAATATTAAATTAACCACAGGCAAATATCTTTGATTAAAAAAAATGTAAATAGAATAATTAGAAGCTGGGATATAACAAATTTTAAGAAGGCATCTGACGCCATCTTGAATTGGTCACCATCTTGAACCTGCAGAGTCAGAATCAATGTCTACACTTCCAGAAATGTTCAGGAGGGTCCAATTGAGGAGTTTTCCAAATCTCATCATTTCATCATAAAACTCATAGTTCAAGTGCTTACCTACTGCACTATGGACTCAAAACTGAGTGGGCCACAGGCTGGGAACAGTAATAGATGTCAATAATTATTAAATTAATAATATTAATAATCTGCTTTTGTATTATTCTATTGTATGGACAAATACAAAATCTTTTTTGTTTACGTCCCTAATATCTTTAATAATAATAATATCTAACCAAATCCTCCTCGACATTCGAGTCTGTAGATATTATATTAATAAATAGTAAATATTCTAGAAGCGCGGAGAAGGTGTTTGCAATCTAGACATAGCACGAGACTTATTTAAACTGTGCTAATTTTGCGTAAAACCGTGTGCGAAATATAAGAAACAGCCATTTACTGACCAATTTATGACTTCACTCACTAACCAGTTCAATCAAAGTTGAGTAGCTCCGTGGTTGAAATGCTGAACAGTTGAATAAAATAGGCATTAGCTATTTAAAGGCGTTTCTAAAAACTCGAAGTAAAGAGGTACTAATCCGTCAATTGAGGGGGCTCATAATTTACTATGGTTGAAACTTCAGTTAATTTAAATGACATGTCAAATGTTAAAATAAAATAATAACCCACTCTATTTTTCATATCTCGTTATACGAATACTTAGGGCCTACGAGTGCCAAAATCCAATCCTGATATGAAGTGCACCCTCATTAGCATACACAGAAGTATAAATTACGGGGAAAATCACATGTTGAGAGCATCTAAGGCATTTTATTTCGGGACTCTCTCTATATTTTCTTCAACTGGAATATTCAACCTTACTTTTCAGCCAATGATACGCCAGTCTTAAAGGGCCTGACGCCCTAAGCCACGTGGCTTCAGCCACAGGTTTCATTGAGACAGATAATCAGATAATTAAAGCTTATTTAGAAGTCAACTTTGGTGATGGAAATATTATATGAAACTTTGAGCGTAGTATTTTCAGTAAATGTGCAGCCTGGAAAGTACTAATCCTACACTTTTTTTTAAGATATGTGGTGGTTGTTTTATTATTAGGATACACCCATCTATAACTCTAGTTCAGCCATCTTCACTACAACTGTGCTGCTATCTGTAAATAGATTTGTGAGTAATTTGAAACTTGGTGAAAGTGTTTCTATCTTTGCTGGTGAGAAGTCTTGTGTGAAGCTAGATAGATACACAGCCATGCGACGAGATATTTTCCTTTGCGTTGTTTTAGTGTACAAACCCTTACACGATTAAATTATTAATTTATTTATTTCTTTACCTGCAAACACTTTAATGTTTCATCTAAAAAGTAGCATTGTTTGGTGTCCAGGCACATATTACTTGGCTTAATTTAATTTTAAATGGACAATTTTAAGGAGAAATTTGTGAGTGTAAAAATTTTTTTATTGTTATTTTTTATTTCTATGAGCACGTATTTTTTCCGTCACGAAAGCCTCTACTAGCAGTTACATGGTCTGACGGTCCGGAATCGCATTATTTGGAATGATAGACGTCTCTCTTAGAGAAAAGAAAAGTGATTCAACACAACTGTAAAAAATTGTATTTCGGAAAGAAAGCGTCTAAGGATCAGAATAGCCGACAAAGAGAATACTCGTCAACTTTGGTGACGGAAAGCAGTATAATGATTTGAGAGTGTTTTATAATGAATGTAACTATGTTTAGTGATGTTGGAAGTATGGATAATGTTTGGAATCATCAAAAATGATACTGTAACGATGTGTAATGGTTAGATAAATATTTTATTATCTTTGATTAATATATAAAAAAAGTTAAATGAAAATATAATAAATAATGGTATTGCGTGATGCATAGCAATCGTTTGAAAAATTATTTATAAGTGTGGATTCGAGACAACTTTTGAAACAAATACCATATTAAATTAGATAAATAAGATGTGTCATTCATGAATAAACCATCTACTAGAAAAAGCATTATATTATATATATAAGAACATGTATAGAAACATATATATATTATATAACATGTATACAAACATATATATGTGTTTATTTATGCTTAAGTTTATTAATGTATATATAATAAACACATAATATCCTATTTAACGCCACCACAAAAAATATCTCCGTTTCTTTTGATGATATGAAAAAGATCCAAAGGATAAAATTGTTGGGTTTGAAAGAACTAATATAACATTAGCCAAACTTTTTCGTATAATCATATTTTTCTCTTCTATGTTTAATATTTGTATGGGACAAAATAAGTGTATTGCTATATTGTTGGAGTTGATATAAGAACAACTCAAACAATGTATGACAATATGATCTTTAGATAAGCTAAAACAGCAAAATTCATGTTTGAATGAAAGAAAAACAAGAAAATAATTACTTATGTACAACATAAATCATAGAAGTAAGAAAAGTTTTAATTAATCCTCAATGGTATAGCTACCAACATCAATACAACATTTAAATTTAGTTTCTTGGCTTAAATCAGCACATGATATTTAGAGCGCATTTCACACTCGATTAATCGTTATATTAGAACCACGATTGGGCCTGAACTATAAATATAATCGAATTGTGGTTTTCTGAAGACTACATTTAACAACAACATCTTGGTCAGCGAGAAATGTTTGTTTCAACTGTGTGATATTTATCTTACCAGGGTGAAATGGTTTCACTAATCTCAACCTGAGTGTTTTAATAAATACCCCAGGTTACCTCTTCACGCTGGGCCGCGTAGTCAAGCTGTGTAGGCTACTGTACATGTTACCTGGGGGTGAGGGAGGCTTGGGAATACGTTCGAACATGTTTACAACGCTCAAGGAATATCTTTATAAGCTGTTCTTTCACACCTACACAGGTTTACTAGTATCATTGAATGCATGAGTACATACTTGTGTATATACTGTCAAAGCTAGTATTGGGACCGGCCATTTAATCTGACCATCAAAAATAATATATCTCGGGTTACATATTTTTATGTTAAATTCATCAAATATTATTAAATATCAATTAATATTGACTTTCAAAAAATGTGTTGCATCAACATAAACAAGTTAAGTGTGATTTTACAAACATTTATAGAATGTATGTGTTAATGCAACAAACTAATCTAAGCATTATATTATATTGTGTGCTAAAGTTAATTTTGTAAATTTAAGCTCAGACCAAACTATGAATTATTTTAAAATGTTTATTAATGTTTCAAATAAAGATCGTCAGCTATATTTGACATAAAATGAAATATATGTTACAACATTCCACCCACGCAAAACTTGTGTCCTTCTTTCCCAAAGGATTACACTTTGGATGGAATAGCGTTAGTAGGTCACAGAGGACCGTGAAGTTAGAAGAAGTTGAAAAGAAACCAATGCCACAGGATGATATTGAAACACAAACATACACATTATACTGTATTATAGTCTTGAGGATTGAGAGGATTGAAACACTAACATACACATTATACTGTATTGTAGTCTTGAGGATTGAGAGGAATGAAACACTAACATACACATTATACTGTATTGTAGGCTTGAGGATTGAGAGGATTGAAACACAAACATACACATTATACTGTATTGTAGGCTTGAGGATTGAGAGGATTGAAACACAAACATACAAATTATACTGTATTGTAGGCTTGAGGATTGAGAGGATTGAAACACAAACATACATATTATACCGTATTGTAGGCTTGAGGATTGAGAGGATTGAAACACAAACATATACAGTATACTGTATTGTAGGCTTGAGGATTGAGAGGATTGAAACACAAACATACACATTATACTGTATTGTAGGCTTGAGGATTGACAGGATTGAAACACAAACATACACATTATACTGTATTGTAGGCTTGAGGGTTGAGGGAATTGAAACACAAACATACACATTATACCGCGTAGGCTTGAGGATTGAGAGGATTGAAACACAAACATACACAGTATACTGTATTGTAGGCTTGAGGATTGAGAGGATTGAAACACAAACATACACAGTATACCTTATTGTAGGCTTGAGGATTGAGAGAATTGAAACACAAACATACACATTATACCGTATTGTTGGCTTGAGGATTGAGAGGATTGAAACACAAACATACACATTATACCGTATTGTAGGCTTGAGGATTGAGAGGATTGAAATACAAACATATACAGTATAATGTATTGTATGTAGGCTTGAGGATTGAGAGGATTGAAACACAAACATACGCATTATACTGTATTGTAGGCTTGAGGATTGAGAGGATTGAAACACAATATACACATTATACTGTATTGTAGTCTAGAGGATTGAGATGATTGAAAAACAAGCATACACAGTATACTGTATTGTAGGCTTGAGGATTGAGAGGATTGAAACACAAACATACACAGTATATTGTATTGTAGGCTTGAGGATTGAGAGGATTGAAACACAAACAAACACATTATACCATATTGTTGACTTGAGGATTGAGAGGATTGAAACAAAAACATACACATTATACTGTATTGTAGTCTTAAGGATTGAGAGAATTGAACCACAAACATGCACATTATACTGTATTGTAGTCTTGAGGATTGAGAGTATTGAACCACAAACATACACAGAACACTGTATTGTAGGCTTGAGGATTTAGAGGATTGAAACACAAATATATACAGTATACTGTATTGTAGTCTTGAGGATTGAGAGGATTGAAAAACAAACATACATAGTATACTGTATTGTAGGCTTGAGGATTGAGAGGATTGAAACACAAACATACACAGTATACCATATTGTGGACTTGAGGATTGAGAGGATTGAAACACAAACATATACATTATACTGTATTGTAGTCTTGAGGATTGAGAGGATTGAAACACAAACATGCACATTATACTGTATTGTAGGCTTGAGGATTGAGAGGATTGAAACACAAACATATACATTATAATGTATTGTAGGATTGAGGATTGAGAGGATTGAAACACAAACATGCACATTATACTGTATTGTAGTCTTGAGGATTGAGATGATTGAAACACAAACATACACATTATACCGTATTGTAGGTTTGAGGATTGAGAGGATTTAAACACAAACATACACATTATACTGTATTGTAGGCTTGAGGATTGAGAGGATTGAAACACAAACATATACAGTATAATGATATTGTATGTAGGCTTGAGGATTGAGAGGATTGAAACACAAACATACATGTATACCGTGTTGTAGTCTAGAGGATTGAGATGATTGAAACACAAATATGCACATTATACTGTATTGTAGGCTTGAGGATTGAGAGGATTGAAACACAAACATGCACATTATACTGTATTGTAGGCTTGAGGATTGAGAGGATTGAAACACAAACATATACAGTATACTGTATTGTAGGCTTGAGGATTGAGAGGATTGAAACACAAAACATACGCATTATACCGTATTGTAGGCTTGAGGATTGAAAGGATTGAAACACAAACATACGCATTATACCGTATTGTAGGCTTGAGGATTGACAGGATTGAAACAAACATGCACATTATACTGTATTGTAGGCTTGAGGATTGAGAGGATTGAAACACAAACATATACAGTATATGTATTGTATGTAGGCTTGAGGATTGAGAGGATTGAAACACAAAAATACGCTTTATACCCTATCTTAGGCTTGAGGATTGAGAGGATTGAAACACAAACATACGCATTATACCGTATTGTAGGCTTGAGGATTGAGAGGATTGAAACATAAACATACACAGTATACTGTATTGTAGGCTTGAGGATAGAGAGGATTGAAACACAAACATACACAGTATACTGTATTGTAGGCTTGAGGATTGAGAGGATTGAAATACAAACATGCACATTATACTGTATTGTAGGCTTGAGGATTGGAGGATTGAAACACAAACATATACAGTATTAATGTATTGTATGTAGGCTTGAGGATTGAGAGGATTGAAACACAAACATACATATTATACCGTATTGTAGGCTTGAGGATTGAGAGGATTGAAACACAAACATATACATTATACTGTATTGTAGGCTTGAGGATTGAGAGGATTGAAACACAAATATACGCATTATACCGTATTGTAGGCTTGAGGATTAAGAGGATTGAAACACAAACATACGCATTATAACCGTATTGTAGGCTTGAGGATTGACAGGATTGAAACACAAACATGCACATTATACTGTATTGTAGGCTTGAGGATTGAGAGGATTGAAACACAAACATACGCATTATACCGTATTGTAGGCTTGAGGATTGAGAGGATTGAAACACAAACATACGCATTATACGTATTGTAGGCTTGAGGATTGAGAGGATTTAAACACAAACATATACGGTATACTTTATTGTAGGCTTGAGGATTGAGAGGATTGAAACACAAACATTCGCATTATACCGTGTTGTAGGCTTGAGGATTGAGAGGATTGAAACATAAACATACACAGTATACTTTATTGTAGGCTTGAGGATTGAGAGGATTGAAACACAAACATATACAGTTATTAATGTATGTATGTAGGCTTGAGGATTGAGAGGATTGAAACACAAACATATACAGTATACTGTATTGTAGGCTTGAGGATTGAGAGGATTGAAACACAAACATATACAGTATAATGTATTGTATGTAGGCTTGAGGATTGAGAGGATTGAAACACAAACATATACAATATACTGTATTGTAGGCTTGAGGATTGAGAGGATTGAAACACAAACATACACAATATACCGTAGCTTAAGCTTGAGGATTGAGAGGATAAAAAATCTTTGGTTGTAACAAGAAACGGGTATGACACCAAGGGTTACATAAAAAAATTCTAATTTATTTAAAATATGTATTAGTTCACTGTTATCAGTAAAATAAACGTGTTTTACTAAACGCTATTACTCCTATGTTCTTACTAATATTAAGTGCTAGACTCTATAGTGTATATATAGGCTATTTCTATGAATTTTTATTTTATTTTGAGTAAACTACTTTGTTTTTCTCAAACGCTGTTAATTACAAAACTCCTATTTGTGATATTTCCACTAGTGTATCAATTAATGAATTTTTTAATATTTAATTCTGCCACGATTGCAAGTTTTGTGAGACCTGAAATGACAATGTATATATCATGGTGGTCCAATACAATAGTAAATATCTGTACATGTTGGTGCAAGACAGGGTTTTATATATACATAGGGGTGGCTGGCAGGCTCCAATCAGCCCGGTACAGCAAATATGGTGGCGCTTGAGGGTGCTACAAGAAGATCTACTGCAAACGTTTATAAATACCGCATGATCCAGAAGTGGTTTGATATTTTTAAATATGATTTTTACCAAAATGTGGGCGAAGGATTTGAATCAATAGAAAGTTTAAATTTCAAGTTTATAGGGTTTTAAAAATTCTGTGGTAGCTTACATAAAACCAATAAAGAAATCCCATATTATCTTAAAATGTCTGTTGTAATATGATAGAGGAAGAACAGATATAAACCTTTTTGTTTAAGCTTATGAATTCACGGGTTTAGCGTCGATCATTTTTTCTTTGAGACTTTACAATCAAATTTTAATTTTTTTAACTGGTCACAAACTAAGTAGTAATTTTCGCCTGCATTTTGTTGAAAACTATATTTAAAATATCAAACGACTTGTGAAGTAGTGGGGTATTTCCCTTCACGGCTCTCCCAATAGCTCCATTCACTCATTCATAAATAGCACTAAAGCTATGTTCCAGTGGAAGTAGAACTGGGTTGTTGAAGAATTTTTATTATTTGTAAGTTTAATCCTTCGATTGGTACGTAACCATTCAGTCCACTTTTGACCGCAGTTTGTACTTTATCATGTCATGTGAAGTGTCTCTAAGCTGCAAGATAATAGTTTGGGGTCTATTTTTGAGTTGTTTAATACATTTTAAATGCGTCTCCACCAGCTGATTGTGTGTATTAGAAAGCTTGCATTCGATACCATAGTATCTTCTCAAATGATGTAGTCTGGACAATCACAGAACTACTAGTTGCAACTTTTTAAAACAACCTAGATATTGAATATATAATTTTATTTTAGTTTGAGGTAGTTTCGGAAGATCAAATCAAACAGCCCACCGGAATACTGTCTCCCCGTTTCCCGGTGGCCCATATCTCACAGTGTCCCAGTGACCCATATCTCCCAGTGTCCCAGTGGTCCATATCTCCCAGTGTCCCAGTGGCCTATATCTACCCATGTCCCAATGGCCCATATCTCCCCGTGTCCCGGTGGTCCATATCTCCCCGTGTCTCGGTTGTCCATATCTCCCCGTGTCTCGGTTGTCTATAACTGCCCATGTCCCGGTGGCCTATATCTCCCCGTGTTCCGGTGGTCCATATCTCCCCGTGTCCCGGTGGCCTATATCTCCCCGTGTTCCGGTGGTCCATATCTCCCCGTGTCCTGGTGGTCCATATCTCCCCGTGTCCCGGTGGCCTATACCTGCCCGTGTCCCAGTGACCCATATCTCCCCGTGTCCCAGTGACTCATATCTCCCCGTGTCCCGGTGGCATATACCTCCCCGTGTCTCGGTGGTCCATATCTCCCCGTGTCTCGGTGGTCCATATCTCCCCGTGTCCCGGTGGTCCATATCTCCCAGTGTCTCAGTGGCCTATATCTCCCCGTGTCCCGGTGGTCCATATCTCCCAGTGTCTCAATGGCCTATATCTGCCCGTGTCCCAGTGGCTCATATCTCCCCGTGTCCCAGTGACTCATATCTCCCCGTGTCCCGGTGGCATATACCTCCCCGTGTCCCAGTGGCTCATATCTCCCCGTGTCCCAGTGACTCATATCTCCCCGTGTCCCGGTGGCATATACCTCCCCGTGTCTCGGTGGTCCATATCTCCCCGTGTCCCGGTGGCTCATACCTCCCCGTGTCCCAGCGGCCCATATCTCCCCATGTCCCGGTGGCCTATAACTCCCCGTGTTCCGGTGGTCCATATCTCCCCGTGTCCCGGTGGCCTATATCTCCCCGTGTCCCAGTGGTCCATACCTCCCCGTGTCCCGGTGGTCCATATCTCCCAGTGTCCCAGTGGCTCATATCTCCCCGTGTCCCAGTGGCCCATATCTCCCCGTGTCCCGGTGGCCTATATCTCCCCGTGTCCCAGTGGCTCATATCTCCCCGTGTCCCAGTGACTCATATCTCCCCGTGTTCTGGCGGCCCATACCTCCCAGTGTCTCAGTGGCCTATATCTCCCCGTATCCCGGTGGCCTATACCTCCCCGTGTCTCGGTGGTCCATATCTCCCCGTGTCCCGGTGGTCCATATCTCCCAGTGTCCCAGTGGCCCATATCTCCCCGTGTCTCAGTGGCCTATATCTCCCCGTGTCTTGGTGGTCCATATCTCCCGTGTCCCAGTGGCCCATACCCCCAGTGTTCCGGTGGCTCATACCTCCCAGTGTCCCAGTGGCCTATACCTCCCAGTGTTCCGGTGGCTCATATCTCCCCGTGATCCGGTGGTCTATATCTCCCCGTGTCCCGGTGGTCCATATCTCCCTGTTTTCGGGTGGCCCTTACCTCCCAGTTTTCTGGTGGCCTATATCTCCCCGTGTCCCGGTGGCCTATATCTCCCCGTGTCCCGGTGGTCCATATCTCCCGTTTTCCGATGGCCCATATCTCCCAGTGTTCCGGTGGCCCATATCTCCACGTGATCCGGTGGCCTATATCTCCCCGTGTTCCGGTGGCCCATACCTCCCAGTGTCCCAGTGGCTCATATCTCCCCATGTCCCGGTGGCCTATATCTCCCCGTGTCCCGGTGGTCCTTATCTCCCCGTGTCTCGGTGGCCCATATCTTCCCGTGTCCCGGTTGTCCATATCTCCCTGTTTTCGGGTGGCCCTTACCTCCCAGTTTTCTGGTGGCCTATATCTCCCCGTGTCCCGGTGGCCTATATCTCCCCATGTCTCGGTGGTCCATATCTCCCCGTGTCTCGGTGGTCCATATCTCCCCGTGTCCCGGTGGCTCTTATCTCACAGTGTCCCAGTGGCCTACATCACCTATCCCTGTCCTGATCTGCTTACGTACTGTACATCACCTATCCCTGTCCTGATCTTTTTACGTACTGTACGTCGACTATCCCAGTCCTGATCTCCTTACGTACTGTACCTCACCTATCCCTGTCCTAATCTGCTTACGTACTGTACATCACCTATCCCTGTCCTGATCTTCTTACGTACTGTACATCACCTATCCCTGTCCTGATCTACTTACGTACTGTACCTCACCTATCCCTGTTCTGATCTGCTTACGTACTGTACATCACCTATCCCTGTCCTAATCTTCTTACGTACTGTACATCACCTATCCCTGTCCTGATCTGCCTACGTACTGTACATCACCTATCCCTGTCCTGCGGTTCTGTCCCGAGTTGTTGCGATATTATCTCACAATAACAAATAACGCCATGCTCTACTCAAACTCATGATCTCATTCTGTAAAAATGCTATCCTCGAGTTTAAAATCTCGCAATTCGTGTTGAGTCGTATAATTTCATTTGATTGTGATTTACATTGCAAAATTCCAATCTTCCGGTGTTTGACACTGGGGTTTAGTTTCTACTTTAAAGCTTTATGAAAACACTCCAGCCATTTTAAACAAGAAGTACGAAATTTAAACTTTGCTTTACTCGTTGGCTCTACCTGTTTCTTTTTCGTGTGTTATTTTTGGCGTGTAAATAATTGTAAAATGGATAATAAAAAGAAAATTACTAAGGAACAGAAACAGATTATTTTAGAGCTTGTTGAAGGTATGTAACACATTTTATATTTCCCCCCCCTCTTAGGTTATAATTTAACTTCATAGGCATGTTGGCTAGTAGATTCACTATTATTTATAAACTTGTGCTTCAATTTGCATGCATTATTAAGGTCCATATTTATAAACCTATTTCACTGATTAAGTAAAATAATTGTTTATGGCTTGTTCCAGAGCCAACATTATATTTACGCATGCTAAGAACCACATTTGGTGGGATGTAGCTTACCATTTCTATTTGAATCAGATGAGTACATTTTTTGGGGTAGCCACTGAATTGTATTTTATTTTATAAAAGTGAATAATATTGTAGTACCTAATTAAAAAAATATTCAATGACACTATATTAAGAAAATGTTAAATTAAAAATTGCACACTATTTTCAATTCAATAGTCAAATCAAAAACTATCTGCAGGCAACAAAAAAACTCCAAACTGGATCTAGTTGTTTTAAATTTAATAATAATAATACAAATATACCCCTATGTTATTCTGATAGCCTTTAGCAGAATTTAGGTCTATTACACTCACCTCAATATAAAGTTTTCTAAAGTGGGTATATTTTAAATAAGTATGCCCAGTATAGTAGTATATATGATTTTTTGATTTGATTTGTTTTAGAAAACGAAAAAATATGCAAAGGAAAGTTGGGGCCAGACTTCACTAATAAGGAGTATGTTGAGTTCTGGGAGGAGGCCCCCAAACAATTGAACTCTATAGTGTTGGGGCAACAAAGTCTTGGAAAGATTAGAGAAAAGTTTGTTCTTATGATTATGTTTAGTAGATTTAAGGCCTATAGTACTAATATTGTACATAAGTTGAGCATATCATGTATTCTAAATGCTCGGTAGGCCTACTCTGTTTTAAAAGCTTCCCTGAGTTAACACTAGCATATGCCTAAAATCTATTTATGTGTTCTACATGTAACATACTCATTTCCTTTTGTGATACGTGTGGTCCTACAGATGAACAATGATGATTAGTTTAAAGCATTACTCTTACTATAAATTATCAAACACCCACCACTTGCAAGTGAATTGGATGTTTCATTTATACCCCATAGTTTATATTCTTAAATTGGTATCAAGCTTATAGGCCTATATAGTCTGGTTACCAATAACCAAGAGGTTAGGGTATGGACATCTGATGATCGTTGTTGAATGGTTTACACTCTCCCTGCACACAAATATACGTCAATTTTTTTCTTGTAAGAACAAATGAAAATTAATCATATTGATCTTAATATTAAAATATGCCATATTGGATTTTTTCACCATGTCTTACCACCCATACACATTTACTAGATAAGTTACTCATTTGCATGAAGGGACGGTGGAAAGTAATTTTGTAAAATCCACCTCACTACACCGAACAAAAACTAAATCCCAACCTCCTTGTCACTAGTGAACCAGTCTACTCAAGACAGGTGGACAACTTTGTCAGTGCTAGTACCACAGTTATGGGTCGTTGTCAAGGTACAGTAGCCCCACGGCTTCTTTGGTGCTGACTGACAGCTTTGAAAAGTTACCAGACCAAATTATGTATCCCTACGCCGAGCCATAAGATTTGTAAAAACGTGTGTTTAGCAGCTGTCACTTATGACAGTCAACATTTAGGTATAAACCTAAATGTTGATTGTCAGAAGTCAGCTGTGAGCTGTCAGTCAGCACCAAAGAAGCTATGGGGCTTACTGTAGCTAAATTTTGTAAGTAGTGGTTTTCAAAGGGTCTGTTGCAGCACACCACTGCCGTGAGATTCTAAATATGTTATTGTTGATTATAAAATAATGAACGTAGTTTCATCCCACATATATATGTCTGATAGCTACAATCAAAGTTGGATATTCATGGGAAACTTGAGTTTGTTGTTTGTAACAAAAAGGTCAATTTGTGGTTTAATACTGTCTGTAACACATGTGCATGTCCGAGTTTCCCGTAGTACCGCAAGAACTCCCAATATAATAGTGTGCCATAATAAAAAAAAAAGATTGAGAACTAATGGTTTACACTTTACAGTGAATTTAAAATATATAGACTTTTCTTACATAAATTATGCTCAGCAAAAAACAAAATTAAGCATTTTATTTAGTCTTTTAAAATAAAAAATGTAGTTACCAAAGAATACTTTTTATTAAAAAGTAGATATAATTCTAGGTTGTTTTTTTTTCAGTCATGGTACGACATAAATGTTCAACAAAGAGAAAGGCGGCAGCATATAGGAGAGAATGTGAGAAGACTGGTGGAGGTCCTCCTACCCTAGAGCCGCTAGATGAAGTTCAACAAAGAGAAAGGCAGCAGCATATAGGAGAGAGTGTGAGATGACTGGTGGAGGTCCTCCTACCCTACAGCCGCTAGATGAATTTCAAGAAAGAGAAAGGCAGCAGCATATAGCAGAGAATGTGAGAAGACTGGTAGAGGTCCTCCTACCCTAGAGCCGCTAGATGAAGTTCAACAAAGGGAAAGGCAGCAGCATATAGGAGAGAATGCGAGAAGACTGGTAGAGGTCCTCCTACCCTAGAGCCGCTAGATGAATTTCAACAAAGAGAAAGGCAGCAGCATATAGGAGAGAGTGTGAGAATACTGGTGGAGGTCCTCCTACCCTAGAGCCGCTAGATGAAGTTCAACAAAGAGAAAGGCAGCAGCATATAGGAGAGAGTGTGAGATGACTGGTGGAGGTCCTCCTACCCTACAGCCGCTAGATGAAGTTCAACAAAGAGAAAGGCAGCAGCATATAGGAGAGAGTGTGAGAAGACTGGTAGAGGTCCTCCTACCCTAGAGCCGCTAGATGAAGTTCAACAAAGAGAAAGGCAGCAGCATATAGGAGAGAGTGTGAGAATACTGGTAGAGGTCCTCCTAACCTAGAGTCGCTAGATGAAGTTCAACAAAGAGAAAGGAAGCAGCATATAGGAGAGAGTGTGAGAAGACTGGTAGATGTCCTCCTACCCTAGAGCCGCTAGATGAAGTTCAACAAAGAGAAAGGCAGCAGCATATAGGAGAGAATGCGAGAAGACTGGTAGAGGTCCTCCTACCCTAGAGCCGCTAGATGAAGTTCAACAAAGAACAAGGCAGCAGCATATAGGAGAGATGCGAGAAGACTGGTGGAGGTCCTCCTACCCTAAGCCGCTAGATGAAGTTCAACAAAGAAAAGGCAGCAGCATATAGGAGAGAGATGCGAGAAGACTGGTAGAGGTCCTCCTACCCTAGAGCCGCTAGATGAAGTTCAACAAAGAAAAGGCAGCAGCATATAGGAGAGAATGCGAGAAGACTGGTGGAGGTCCTCCTACCCTAAGCCGCTAGATGAAGTTCAACAAAGAACAAGGCAGCAGCATATAGGAGAGAATGGAGAAGACTGGTGAGGTCCTCCTACCCTACAGCCGCTAGATGAAGTTTCAACAAAGAAAAGGCAGCAGCATATAGAGAGAGTGTGAGAAGACTGGTAGATGTCCTCCTACCCTAGAGCCGCTAGATGAAGTTCAACAAAGAGAAAGGCAGCAGCATATAGGAGAGAGATGTGAGAATGACTGGTAGGAGGTCCTCCTACCCTAGAGCCGCTAGATGAAGTTCAACAAAGAACAAGGCAGCAGCATATAGGAGAGAGTGTGAGAAGACTGGTAGATGTCCTCCTACCCTAGAGCCGCTAGATGAAGTTCAACAAAGAACAGGCAGCAGCATATAGGAGAGAATGCGAGAAGACTGGTAGAGTCCTCCTACCCTAGAGCCGCTAGATGAAGTTCAACAAAGAGAAAGGCAGCAGCATATAGGAGAGAGTGTGAGAAACTGGTGATGGTCCTCCTACCCTACAGCCGCTAGATGAAGTTCAACAAAGAACAAGGCAGCAGCATATAGGAGAGAGTGTGAGAAACTGGTAGATAGGTCCTCCTACCCTACAGCCGCTAGATGAAGTTCAACAAAGAGAAAGGCAGCAGCATATAGGAGAGAGTGTGAGAAACTGGTAGATGTCCTCCTACCCTACAGCCGCTAGATGAAGTTCAACAAAGAGAAAGGCAGCAGCATATAGGAGAGAGTGTGAGAAAACTGGTGAGGTCCTCCTACCCTACAGCCGCTAGATGAAGTTCAACAAAGAGAAAGGCAGCAGCATATAGGAGAGAGTGTGAGAAACTGGTGAGGTCCTCCTACCCTACAGCCGCTAGATGAAGTTCAACAAAGAGAAAGGCAGCAGCATATAGGAGAGAGTGTGAGAAGACTGGTAGATGTCCTCCTACCCTAAGCCGCTAGATGAAGTTC
Source organism: Timema cristinae (assembly GCA_039000515.1). Classification (NCBI taxonomy): domain Eukaryota; kingdom Metazoa; phylum Arthropoda; class Insecta; order Phasmatodea; family Timematidae; genus Timema; species Timema cristinae. The sequence continues at coordinate 15,878,986 of JBCFYV010000100.1, forward strand.
AACAAAGAGAAAGGCAGCAGCATATAGGAGAGAGTGTGAGAAGACTGGTAGAGTCCTCCTACCCTACAGCCGCTAGATGAAGTTCAACAAAGAGAAAGGCAGCAGCATATAGGAGAGAGTGTGAGAATGACTGGTAGATGTCCTCCTACCCTAAGCCGCTAGATGAAGTTCAACAAAGAGAAAGGCAGCAGCATATAGAGAGAGTGTGAGAAGACTGGTGAGGTCCTCCTACCCTAAGCCGCTAGATGAAGTTCAACAAAGAGAAAGGCAGCAGCATATAGGAGAGAGTGTGAGAATGACTGGTGAGGTCCTCCTACCCTACAGCCGCTAGATGAAGTTCAACAAGAGAAAGGCAGCAGCAATAGAGAGAGTGTGAGAAGACTGGTAGAGTCCTCCTACCCTAGAGCCGCTAGATGAAGTTCAACAAAGAGAAAGGCAGCAGCATATAGGAGAGAGTGTGAGAAACTGGTAGAGGGTCCTCCTACCCTAAGCCGCTAGATGAAGTTCAACAAAGAGAAAGCAGCAGCATATAGGAGAGAGTGTGAGAAGACTGGTAGATGTCCTCCTACCCTAGAGCCGCTAGATGAAGTTCAACAAAGAGAAAGGCAGGCAGCAGCATATAGAGAGAGTGTGAGAAGACTGGTAGAGGTCCTCCTACCCTAGAGCACTAGATGAAGTTCAACAAGGAAAGCCATATAGAGAGAGTGTGAGAAGACTGGTAGAGGTCCTCCTACCCTAGAGCCGCTAGATGAAGTTCAACAAAGAGAAAGGCAGCAGCATATAGGAGAGAGTGTGAGAAGACTGGTAGAGTCCTCCTACCCTAGAGCCGCTAGATGAAGTTCAACAAAGGAAAGCAGCAGCATATAGAGAGAGTGTGGAAGACTGGTAGAGGTCCTCCTACCCTAGAGCGCTAGATGAAGTTCAACAAAGAGAAAGGCAGCGGCATATAGGAGAGAGTGTGAGAAGACTGGTAGAGGTCCTCCTACCCTAGAGCCGCTAGATGAAGTTCAACAAAGAGAAAGCAGCAGCATATGGAGGTAGAAAGTGTTGAGAAGACCTGGGTGGAGGTCTCTCCTACCCTAGAGCCCCTAGATGAAGTTCAACAAAGAGAAGGCAGGCAGCAGTCAATATAGGAGAAGTGTGGAAGACTGGTGAGGTCCTCCTACCCTAGAGCCGCTAGATTAATTAAAAAAAGAGTACTTAGCGGTGATAGGGGATAACCTGGTGTATGGCCTTAAAGATACTGAGGAATCAGAAATTGTTCTGGATTAACACTTGGTAACTAGAATTATTACATAATTTCCCTATCTACCCTAAATAACTTCATTCAAAGCTTATAAGAGATCACGTTTTCCTTATTTTTTACTCTCATTTGTAAAGTTCTAATTTCAAATTGATTAATTTTCTTTTAAATCCAGATTTGATGGTAATTTTATTTTACTATGAAGCACATCTTAGGGCAGGGTTTCTCAAACTGTGAGGCACGAGGGGATTTCAGGTGAGGTGCGCGGCAGCATCATTATACCGGTGAACCAATTGTTCACTTCCTTCAATTTGATAAAGTTCTGGTTAACTGTATAAAATGAATATTCTGTTTGATCAATGAACCATTAGAATTTATTTAGGTCTTTGCAGCTATATTATTTGTATGAAAGAAGTTTCTCAACAATGACACTAATCGGAGGGTGAGAGGGGGAAAAAAATTTATTGTTCCATATGACAAGTACATATTTTTTCATGAATAGTATTTGTCATAAAATGCTAAAATAATGGATATTTTATAAAACTCTACTATTCTTAACGGTCCGGGCACATATTTATCTGATTATCAAACCCTTCCTTCACCTCTGACAAGACATCTTGTGTATGTGGGAAATGCCAGGCCTCCACCGTGGTTCGTATCCCACGTTAAGCTGTAGGTCCTCCATTTAATCTCACAATCACCCTACCATTATACATTAGCATAAATGCATAATAACAAAACGGGTGGTAAGATGTGGTGCTAATAATAATACTACTCCTAATGTTTCCTAAATTTTACAAAGTTATTATTAGAAGAATATTACGCACGTACGTAAAAGCGTTTTCCCCCCAGAAAGTGAGGCTGAGTGCATAAAGTTTGAGAATCCCTGTCTTAGGGTTATTCCTTGTCTACTGATAACATTATATCTTTCACTTTTTATTATATTTAACTGTTGTTTACTATATTATATTCATGTTTACTACACAACATATATAATTCTAATTATTAATGTCTATGATACAAATTATTTCCATTGGCTTAGCTAATGAAAGATGGGCACTATTGCCTTATAGCTATTATATTGTTTTTGTTGAATATAGAATATTAGTAATAAAACAAGTCAAGTTGTTTGAGGTTATGAAATATTTTGCAATATTTCTATTGGCATTAGTGACCATAACCTGTCTCAATGGAGTTGTTAGCTAGCTCGCTGGTATCATGTTGAGCTAGATTGCCAAGGACGGGGAGATCGAGGTTCGAATCTCGGTCGGGCGAACTGGGGGTGATTTATCCTAAATGGTTTTCCTCTCTCACTTCACACAAATGCGGGTTCACTTTCTCTAAATTCAACATTCCATATCCCTAATCCATTAGCGTAATTAGTATTGAAGCGTATAACTCGAACGGTCAGTAAGACGCTGTGTTAAAAATTAAATTAAATTCGTGACCATTATGAATAAATGGATTTCACTGTATTATACTTAAAAATAATGTTCTGGTAGTTTATTATTAATTTTATCTATTCTTAATAATAAATTACTTGTACATTTTATATCTCTCCCGGTTATATTTATTTTATTCGAACCTCAATTTGACTTAAGGAAAAGTTTTAAATATTTGCTTTGACTTTGCTTTAAACTCAAAAAGTTAGCTTCGTACACCCCTACTGGATACTAGTAAGAATAGAATATACAGAACTTCATAATTTTATATTGAATTTTTATTTATTAATACTTTGTTTTAGGGTATTCTTTTGCCACAAAATGGCGCTGCCTCTTGTTCCACATCAGCAGCCAATCTCAAGGCAGAACTAAACACACAAGTGCCAACAGTCTCTCTCCCAGGATGATTTATCTTTCAATGTATGTGTCAGAGACCATCAAACCTAAAAGATTTCTACACAGTGCAAAAAGTAAGTAATAAGTTGTCATTTCTTTTAATAATACGTTTTTTATACATATTTAAAAATAGTTTGGTTAAATTGAGCCAACTAAAATTTTAGCTCAAGGTTTGTATTGGGTGTTACAATAAAGAAGGAAAGGATAAAAAATATGGAGGCTTTCATAAAAAGAATTGAAACTCTTTTGCACACTATATTTTATTAATTCATACCATTCTTGTGCAATACAGTTGTCTTCTAATATCTTACAAAATTTATGAAATAGAGTGAGTGCATTGAGAAAAATATTTGTAATAAATAAAATGATAAAGTAGTAGGAAAATACTCTTTACTTAATTTCTTATAAGGAATTGGAATGAGTTTTTTTTAGGGCTCTATTTGTTTTATTATCAGAGGCCTTGTGTACCTCTATAATTAACAGCCCTTATTTTAGAGTATAAATTCTTTAATAACAATCCCTCATTGGTTCACATAGATATTTAATCAGCAATATTAAATTAGTTTAATTTGTAGTGCTTCTCATTGGTCAAATATTTTATTTTCCGGACACCCAAAGCGGGCCCGGGTTGAAAGATCAGCTTCATTTGAAGCATCAGAAAGATTCTCCCAAATACAGGAGAGACGATTAAAATTGGCGGAAGAGAAATTTGCCTTTCAAAGAGAGTGTGAAAGCGAAAAAATAAGGCATTGAAAGACTTTACGAACACTTTTAAAAAGTTAACAAGTCTTTTAGAAGAATATTTGTCCAAAAAATAATGTAGAGTAATGTGTAAAATACAATTGAGAAAAGATATGTAGTGTGTATTGTTTGCATAATAATTTCTTTACTAGCCTAATTCATTTGTCATTGGACAATAACAATTTTGTACACAATTTTAAAACCTGTATTTATTTTAAGATATAATAAGCGAGTCAAAGATTTCAAATAATAACAAATTAAGGGCCCATGAAAGGCATCTTTAAATAACCATAAATCTGGTGGAACTAATTAAATACTGAAAATAATTAAATACTGATTGACAATTTAGATAGTTCAATATGTCATCATAAAGTGTTGTAAATACTAATTGAGCTACAACATTGTTTAATCCGCCACACGGTGTATATAACACGTTTACTCTCATGACATACTGCTGGGGATGGGGACAATTGAGTTTTGATTCCAGTCGAGTGGATTGAAGGGTTTTTTTTCCTAAATTGTTTTGACTATTCACACAAATGTGGGAGCACTTTCGTGCTAGAAAAAATTATGTTTTAAATGGTGCAGTTTTTTTAAAATCTTTATCAGGGTGTCTACTGAGTTGGAAAAACAAAAATTAATGAATTTTTGACAACAAAATTCCTCCCCTAAACGGTTAAACACTATCTAATTCATATAGGCATAATGCACTCGCATAGAACATTTAACTTTAACCTTGTCCTTACTATCACGGTACATCAGGCAACCTAAAGCTAGCGTATGAGATCATGGGTAGTGGGTGGCTCGACATTAGATGCGTTATTACAATTTGCGGGAAATTCAAACATAAATATATTAGTGACTTTATAACCAAAATATTGGGAATTTATTAGTTTTCAGGGACTTTCGTGACTTTTTTTTTCAATTGGTAACTTTTCGTGACCCAGTAGACACCCTGTTATTAAGTCAAGCTGACTAATAACTCTCCCAATGCTAGTGGACTAGGGAATTAGTTACATCCTGGCATCTAATATTCCAGACCTCTGCGCACCACCCTCAGCTCAATCGATTAGTCTGACACGAGACCAGCACGTTATAGTGTGTGGCCACCAAGGCGGGTCATTTCTTTGTTATACCCTTCATGATACTAAATATTCTAATTTACTAATAAATAGTTATTCAGGGTGTCCAGCGACCTTGAAAACAAGGAAAACCTATGGAATTTGTTTGGTCATGGAAAAGTTGCGGAATCTTCACATGTTCACTAAAAACACAACTTTTATTTACAATAGTAAAAATAACATTTATTCCAGTGAATACACACTTCATGTCAATTTTAACAAAGCCGTCACCAATTGAGCACGCTAATCTCAATTCATAAAATCAACATGTGATTTTCAAGATAAGATTTATTAAGGTAGTTGGGTTGGATGACTTTGTGGGAGGGGGCCCAAAAATAAATCTTTCAGGTGGCTTACTCTGTTACGCCACTGCTGAAGAGTAATTGAATCACATATTGTGATAACTTGATTTATCGTATTATATTATAAAATATTACAAAAAAAATTAAAGAATTTCTTAATAAAACATTTTTTGAGTGATTTAATTACATAAAGTTGTAGAAATAACAGCTAAAACATTTTTTTTTAAATCAAACAATTAACAAAAACTATTCAAACTTCTATATAGCTTTGAGAATATTTCATAATTGATTCAAATTTGCTTTGAATTTAAAAAGTGAACTTTTCATATCCCTACAACCAATGTTTACTGATTATACAAGGGAACACAAAGAGATAATTGTTAAGGATATTTATATGTTTAAATCAAATTTCAACAACCCTGTTACGTATACGACACCCCTCTGCTAAAAAGTGGTTTATGTTATGTTGTTGGTTCACATTTTCTTCACCATTCCAAACATTCATGCCGTTATCCTCAGCAGGAATATTAACATCTTCATAATGTGGCACTTCTCTAGCGATGCACATGTTATGCAGAACGGTGCAAGCCGTTATAATTTGTGATGCCTTTTCCGGCATATAATGTAATGTTCTATGCTTTAACTCGCATCGAAATCTTGACTTTAAAAGTCCATTGCACCTCTCAATAATATTCCTGGTTTTTCGATTAGCTCTATTAAAGTTTTCTTCTTTTGAATTCGGAACAATGTTCCCTTCTATTGGCATAAGAAGCCACGGTTCCAAGGGGTAGCCACTGTCTCCTAAAAACAATATTTAATAATTTTATTATTAGTGTGAATAAAATTATAACTTGTTTTGCACCTAGTTTAATATTTATCAGGGTTAAACCTACATTTATGTGAAGAGTCTAAAAAACAATTTGTGGGGGGGACCTTTGCATCCGGTAGATATTCAAATCCAGACTTACTTGTCACCAGCATTTGAGTCTATTACAAAAGTGACAACATAGACCATGCGCTCACAAATCCTGATCATAGATAAGTGATTTTCATGGATATTAAAAGCAAAAAAATATATTTCAATATGATTTTATCATAAACAATATATCGTAATTTGAAAAAATTAGTTTAAATAAATGTTCAACCTTGTTATTTTTAACAAGAGAGTGACGTCTCGGTCCTAGAGATTCAAACCTCAATCTCCCGGTCACAGTGCAGTCTAGTCTATCAGGAAAGTGACGTCTCAGACCTAGAGATTCAAACCTCAATCTCCCGGTCATAAGGCAGTCTAGTCTAGCAAGAAAGTGACGTCTCAGACCTAGAAATTCAAACCTCAATCTCCCGGTCATAAGGCAGTCTAGTCTAGCAAGAAAGTGACGTCTCAGACCTAGAGATTCAAACCTCAATCTCCCAGACATAAGGCAGTCTAGTCTATCAGGAAAGTGACGTCTCAGACCTAGAGATTCAAACCTCAATCTCCCGGTCATAAGGCAGTCTAGTCTAGCAAGAAAGTGACGTCTCAGACCTAGAGATTCAAACCTCAATCTCCCGGTCACAGTGCAGTCTAGTCTATCAGGAAAGTGACGTCTCAGACCTAGAGATTCAAACCTCAATCTCCCAGTCACAGTGCAGTCTAGTCTATCAGGAAAGTGACGTCTCAGACCTAGAGATTCAAACCTCAATCTCCCGGTCACAGTGCAGTCTAGAATATCAGGAAAGTGACGTCTCAGACGTTGAGATTCAAACCTCAATCTCCCAGTCACAGTGCAGTCTATTCTATCAGGAAAGTGACGTCTCAGACCTAGAAATTCAAACCTCAATCTCCCGGTCACAGTGCAGTCTAGAATATCAGGAAAGTGACGTCTCAGACCTAGAGATTCAAACCTCAATCTCCTGGTCACAGTGCAGTCTAGTCTATCAGGAAAGTGACGTCTCAGACCTAGAGATTCAAACCTCAATCTCCCGGTCACAGTGCAGTCTAGAATATCAGGAAAGTGACGTCTCAGACGTTGAGATTCAAACCTCAATCTCCCAGTCACAGTGCAGTCTAGTCTAGCAAGAAAGTGACGTCTCAGACCTAGAGATTCAAACCTCAATCCCCTGGTCACAGTGCAGTCTAGTATATCAGGAAAGTGACGTCTCAGACCTAGAGATTCAAACCTCAATCCCCTGGTCACAGTGCAGTCTAGTCTATCAGGAAAGTGACGTCTCAGACCTAGAGATTCAAACCTCAATCCCCTGGTCACAGTGCAGTCTAGTCTATCAGGAAAGTGACGTCTCAGACCTAGAGATTCAAACCTCAATCCCCTGGTCACAGTGCAGTCTAGTCTATCAGGAAAGTGACGTCTCAGACCTAGAAATGAAAATGTTCCGCTGTGGTGGTTTGAAGGGGTTAAATTGTAGAGGTGGCACTTATAGCCTATAGTACTTCAAGATATAACGAGTTAAGAGACGATATGCTAGTAAGAAAAGGGCATTTGTGTGGGAGTGTTAGATAGGAAGCACGTAGGATATTTGGTGGGGGGGAGGACGGGGGGGGGGGGACAGATTGTCAAACCAACCTTAAAATTATCTGAATTATTACATTAGTTATGACAAAAAGTTGGAGTATTGATTTATGAACATATTGGGTTTACAAAGCTTCGCACTTATTTATTTCTTTTTTTAGCACTGAGTCTTACTACCCATTCATTTTATACGATATGCACTGATCACTCTAATGTGTTATGTATGAGAATGGTTTAATTTATAAGAATTGCACCCACATTGGCGTGGAGTGATAGTGGAAAACCATTAAGTAAAACCACAAACAATGCATTCGACCGGAATAAAACTCTGATGTGATATTGACGCGTTAGACCGCACGGCCATCAAAACAGGTTTCAGGTCTATTCTAATAATGTCTTTCCAGTTACGTCCAGGTCTTCCCAAATCTATCTTCCCATTAGGTTTGTAAGTCGAACGTTTTCCTCGTTTCTCCTATTCGCGTTTTATGTTCTGTCCACCTTTCACTGCCAGATCGTATTCAATTAGGAGCAACAATGTTTTGTTAGAAGTTCAGGTTATGTATCTCAACGTTATGTAAACTAATCCACTGTCCATAATACTAATCAAACAAATACAGATTTATGTACCTTCTTCGGTGGCCACGTGGTATAAGGCATCACTCTCGTGTCAGACTAGACTTCCAGGGACAAGAGATCGGGGTTCGAATCTCAGTCGGGTGTACTGAGGGTGCCTTTTCCAAATTAGTTTACCACTCTCACTCCACGCAAATGAAGGTGTACTTGCTCTAAATCCAAT
>JBCFYV010000100.1:15887633-15934465 GCA_039000515.1 Timema cristinae
ATTTTCTATTCAATTCAGATTTCTCTTGAAATTTAGAATAGTAATAGTAGTTTTCTCTTGTTTCGGCTAGGTCTGGTGTTGGTACTCTCCTCTACCTGTAGTGTTGGAAAAATATCTCTTATAGTGAAATTACCAGCTGCTGATGAAGGCTATCATCAAAGTTCCAGGATCCAAAGGTTTTCCCATATATTTTTTAATGTCATCTTGAGCGCAGTTTGGGCCAGCAAGAGCTTTATTTTGAGGCCCAGTGGGTAAATTTGAAGAAGCAGGAAATATTTAAAGCTTGTTTGGGGTCTCTTTTGCTGCGAAAATTGTTCTAGTAGGATGTAGTCATTGATTGTATGAATCCCGGTCTTATGGAAACCACTGATCACCTTACTTAGTGTTACCATAAGAAAATATAAGCACTAGGGGTGACCTGGTGGTCTAGGGGTAAGGTGTCAGACTTTTATGCTGGCGACCGGGGTTCAATCCTCGGTCCCGGCAAAGATTTATCTGATTACCAAACCCTTCCTTCACCTCTGACAAGACATCTTGTGAATGTGGGGAATGCCAGGCCTCCACCGTGGTTCGGATTCCACGTTAAACTGTAGGTCCTCCATTTCATCTCACAATCACCCTACCATTACACATTAGCGTAAGTGCGTATAACCTGAATGGGTAGTAGGACGCGGTACTAATAATAATAATAATAATAATAATATAAGCACTAACTAACATTCTCGATATACAGGAAAAATACGCCTGACGGTTGAAGCTGATGAAATGTATGAGGAGGTAAACTTAAAACATGTGCATGATTTATCCTTGAAGAATCAAGTAAATGTACGCTTTTTTGCGTGCTTTGCATGACCATCTAATATTAATAACACAGTACCAGTTTTAGGGGACTTATCATGTCCTAGAAAATGATTCATACGAGTTGGGCTATAAATATCAGTTTGCAGCCACCCAGATGAATTACATACCAAAATGCCGTCCAGCAATTCAGGATTGTGCCTTAATGTCGGACTATATTTCCCAGCTGCATTCAAACAAACTAGGGTTATTTGGAACAGTGCTTACTGACATTTGGTTGACATTATTGAAGCGGCTAACTTTAGTTTGTTTTTTTGTAATTTCAACTAGAATATTGATAAAAGAACTTGCATTATGCTTATTAAATGCAAAAGCACCCGCATTAAGTTAAAATGTTCTGGAGTTCGCAAAGAAAGTTGTGGAATCCTTTTTATTAGAGCTATAACCAAATCTTTTCCAGCTAGTCCTTCGTTAAATAGTTGTAGGGTTTTATTTTAGACTTTGAAATGATAAGCAAGATAACGACAGCTAATACTAATACCAAACATTCCATTCTACATAGAGAAACCATTTTTGGCCAATGATCTTTCTTGTTCAGGCGTAAAACAGTTGCTGAATCATCCCAATAACTTTTTTGAAGCATCTTCAGCACTGACTTATTTAATGCTAATATGAATACAGCACCTTTTGGGATAACAAACTAAGTAGCCACTTCGTTCAGTTTCATACGTTTCTTCCTGACGACTAAAATCACTTCTATCAAGTCCTGTTCAGACAAATTTTGCAGACGAATCTTTCCTATATATTTACTCACCTTAACTTAGACCTAAATAAATAAAATATGCTGACTAATAAGCAGCATTAACCGAATACACTTTTATTTATAGTTTAATTGTTTGTTTAAAGTAAAGCCTCCGCAAACAGCGTGGTGGTGATCAGATGATTTACATAAGTACAAGGAGTGCGCACAAAGACGGTGATCCGACGATTCTGCTCGTGCACTTTGTTGCGTTCTAACACGCCGGTCCTTCTGCCTCACGGTCGAACTCTGCATGCAATGTTTGCCCTTCTAACCAAGTGGACAGTAATTTAAAAAGCACGAGTGAAGTGAAGTGAAGGTGCTTATTTAAACTTTGCGTAAATACCATTTTTGTATGATATATCAAATCATGAATACAAAAATATAAAGGAAAAATATGGGATTATATAGCATAGTATTTTGATTCTCGAACGATATAGATGTCATCTTTGTTTTTTCTGAAGAAATTAGAATTAATGCTCTTGGTATCTCAACAATTTATTATCAAAAATACCCAATGCTATAAAAAGAAAGTACTCCACTAATTAGATTTAAGATACCACAGCTGGCTCACTTTTTGAGTAATACGGTCACATCCACCATTCTTACTATTGGCGAGTATTTTAAATTTTTGAATTTTTGGCTTCTACTTATTTTATGGCAATTTTTAATTTTCAACATGTTTCAGCATGTTCTAACAGGTCTCGTCAAGACTTAACGGTTTTAGACAATTTTTATTTATTTACTGATTAATTGACATGTGATTGATTGATTGATTGACAGGTGATTGATTTACCAACATTTATAACATGTATGAATATGAATAAACATTTTGAAAAATTTAGATGGTCTCCCTTATACCTTAAAGTGTGATTTGTAAATTAAAGAGGGGGATCTCCTACCCACAACTCGAGTCCATACTGGTATATCTCCCAATTATTTTTTTAGGGTGTTATTTCCATACTACTACTGAACTTGTTTGAACATGTTGACGACCAAATTTATTTGTAGATATATGAAATTTATTTCCTTTTAATTCCCTTTGTCTCCCTGCCACACCAATTTTTATGGTATCTACTTTTTGATACTACTAACTTTATTATTGTCATAAATACCCGCGTATTTGAACTTGTTTGAACTTCTTTAAGTAAATCATGACCGATCATGTCCAAAACTAACTAAAATTCATGACAGTCACCCACATGATTTACAGTCCGAGATGAAATTTCTAGAATGTTGATCCCACCCTTAAACCCCGTGGCGGTAAACCCTCATTTTTTTCTATCTCAATACCCCAGTTCCATATTCCTACTGAACGTGTTTGAATATATTCGATGGATCCATTTTCTAATAATTGTATACACTTTTTTCATTTGAATCCTTACTATACCAGTATTTTGCTATAGAGAACAATAATTTTCCCACCATTAATGAATATTTATGTCTGAACATGTCTATGAGCTCATTTCCCTATAATTTATACACTTTTTACGTTTTTTCTACCTACAACACCAATTTTCATTGTAAAAAACTATTTCAAATTTACTACTGAACTTGTGTGAATATGTCAGAAGAACTAATTTAATTTTAAGTCAATGTGAACCAGTGATCGAGGATATCCGTAATCAAAGATGGAGTCCCTGTTGACCTATAAACTAACCAGAGCTAACACTCACCCTGGTGGCGTACAACTAAACTAGTGCCGTATGTATCCTTGACCAGGCCCATACTTGATCGGCTGATGATATTTACATACCGAAAACCACTTACCTTCCAGCCAGTGTGCCAACCCTACTGATATTTCAGTAGATCTACTGATTTTTAACTTTTCTACTGATCTACTGATTAATTCAAATAAAATTAACAAATCTACTGATATTTTCATATGTTGTCAACTTCACTCATTATATCTTTGAAATGATGTGATGGGTGAGGAAGGAGGAGGGAGGGGGGGGTCTAAGTGGGAGGGAAATGCTTCTACTTAAAGACATACATCAAGTTAGCCTGCCACTATCTCCAAATTAATTGAAATTCATATAGTCTTTTATGCTAAGTTTGTGCTCATATGTGCCTGAAGCTCAGCACTTGTGCTATTAAATTACTAAAATTATAACGATTTTAATGTGGCGGGCCAACTTTATCTCAAGCTAAATTTTTAAAACAACCTATCTTGATTTTGATTAGGCCAGTTATTTGTGCCCTATTTGTGTTAATATGTGCCCAAAGTTCAGATTGTATGCTATTAAATTACGCCCGTGGAAACGATTTCAATGTGGTGGGCCAATTTGATGTTCAAGTTGTCCCGCCACATTTTCAAAATCCAAATTTTCTTACGCCATTCGTTAGTGCTCCGTTTGTGCTCATATGTGCCAGAGATTCAGCTTTTGTGCCATCAATTTACGCTTGTTACAACGATTATAAATCTGTTGTCCACTGTTGGGTGGAGTCCGGCGGGGTGGATTGCTTGGTACCATGTACTGAGTGGGAGACAGCTAGTTCGTCCATTGGAGCGAAGCGGGAAGTATAATACTGAACAAATGGAGTACAATTGACTGTATATATTTTAACTCGTTTGTAGGATGAGGCGATTAACAAGACAAGAATAAAATTTACTAAGAAAGTATTTTATCTCCTTATAATGATACTAGATAGCTGTTGCCCGCGGCTTTGCTCGCGTGGAAGTTGATTATATACAAATACGAAAATATACATATGTATTTACAGATTAATTTAAAATATTACGTTACGTTGATGACCATAACTTGACCTCAGATCAAAAATAATGAAGGTTCGATACAAACTTTCACCCCCTTTTTCATCCCTTATTAAATAAAATTTCCAAAATTCCTGAAACACGTATTTATTTTTTTTACGTCAATAACCGAAATACAAAATTTTGTTTATGTAACTTTCAAAATTACGGACTTTCATACATATTATCATACATATTATCATCCCCTATTTTGACCCCTTTGGGGTGGAATTTTCTAAAATCCTTTCTTAGTGGGTGCCTACATAACAAAATGAATATACAGTCCGAATTTCATGCTTGTAGCCTTGATAGTTTGCGCTCGGCGATGATGAATCAGTCAGTCAGTCAGTCAGGACATGTTATTTTATAAGTATAGATTGTACCTAATGCTTGGGCTGATTTATCTCGTCATCACCGTATAAACAATATTATAATGTACAGTACTAATAGATGTTTTTAATTTTAAATATAACTCTCAGATTAATTTACATTGAACTAAATATTAAAATTTAGTTTATATGCTTAAGCGGGCCTTCATTGCGCTTTTAGTAATCCACTTTATTCCACAACGATGACCAAGTGGTCTTAAACATTGGAATAACATTTAATCTGGTTGCCATCTATACGAATGTTAGGAGTCAAATAATTTTTTATGAAATGAAAATTATTTTTATGAGTGCACTCAGGACTCGGATTTTGATGACACGTTAGTTTTTGATACATCATTAACAATTTTCATACGTAGGCCTACTGTACAACCACTGAGCCAAAAAAGTTTATCGCGGGCAACGCCGGGTATTTCAGCTAGTAAGATGTAAATTTCACTTGTAAACATTCATAGACCTACGGAAAAAAACAATTTCACGTACAAAGAACAAGATTTATGACAACTGGGTTAAACAAGACAGTTAATATTTTTATAGATGCCAGTATTTCCATCACTGAGAGTCTGGAACTTAAGTTGGTTTTTCTTTTTGGACACTAGAGCATTACCTTTCTAAACAATATATTGTTACGTTTATATTTTGCTTTAAAGACATAGTACTGTGTACAGTGCGTGCTCAAATTATTTTAAAGTAAGTTAGTTAGTTGTCATCTAGTTTTAAAAAGGAAGGGAAAAAACTAATATATTTCTTGTTTAAAGTGCCACTATAATCTCTATCACGTTGTGTGCACAAAACTCAGTGATTTACTCGGATATAAGATTCACTTAATCATCAGTTGGAGCTAATGAAAGGGATAAAAAGCAAGACGATTGTATCTATAATTTCAGTCCTTTCTTCTTTATATTATTAGCTACACCACTGAATGTCAATCAATATTATCTTCATTTATGTTCTTATTTGACTGCTTGTTGACCATAATAAATTTTAGAATAATTTTAATTATATTTGATTATCCATTACACTTACTTGCTCAATTCTTAATAACATTATTAAGTTTGTAATGTTATTGACCTGCCCCTAAAGAATATGTGAGAGCATTGACCATAATATCGTCCTAATTTTATAAACGTATATTATTTTATTTAAATTATATAATATATTACATGGCGCTTAAAGTACTTCTTCTTCTAAGAGGGCACAAGAGCCATTGTCAATTACGTCAGAGTGCATGACGTAGGACCTGTTGAGTCAAAAGGACAATTTAAGGTATTTTATGGGAAAATTAATTTACTTCCTTTCCTAAAAGGAACAATATGCATTTCTAAACGGTAATTTTAGCCAGCTTCCTGTTCTCGAACATTCTACTTCCAGCCATATGTTCTATTTTATTTTTTATTTATTTTTCTGTACAGAAGCTTCTGGAAGCTTCCATGAGCAAATGATATATGCGAAAGATGGGGCAATAGAACCTCACTAGGAGTCCAGTCCTTGATGTAGTAGGACTGTAGCTCCTGTCCGTGATCCCTACGATTGTGCTATCAACCGCGTATGAAGTTTATCGACGACATGATCTGTTTTCTCTTGAAATAAACAGAGATTTTGAATTAAAAGAATGTCAACATTGTCAATGTGTATTTATTACATATTATTATAAAACGTGGCCCAACGAGGGGCGAGTGATATAAAGAGTGATATAAATTAACCTCATTTTTTATAAACCTTATAAAAAGGCTTCAAATCGTGTGGCAATCAAACCACATTTTTCCACAACTCATCAATTAGTACATAAACCAGGACAATTCAAATAAACAATAAATACAAGAAGAGGAGTTCTCTTCAAGTTATATAGAACACATGCTTTTATTTAGCATATCAGTTTAAAGATATAATCAGATAAACAATACAAGAATTTGAAATATAAGAGAAAAGTTTCTAGTTGGTCGTTAATTTAGAAATAATATTCTATAATACCAAACTCGGTTATAAAAATGACACTTTCATATTATATTATGATTAATTTTGATTATCATTTCATTCTTGTTGCCATCTTATTATGTCAAGCGATGTCTAACTTAAATAAATTTACACAAATATCAATCAACCTCACTATGTTATTACTATAATACACTGGGTGACCTGGTGGTCTAAGGGTAAGGTGTCTGACTTCTGTGCTGGGGAACCGAGGTCCAATCCTCGATCCAGGCATAGATTTATCTGATTGCTAAACCCTTCCTTCACCACTGACAAGACGCGTATTAATCACAACTTGTGAATACGGGGAATACCAGGCCTCCACCGTGGTTCGGATCTCATGCCATATGAGTGCAAATAGAGCACATTAGAGTGACGTAAATAGAATTGAATTATGTTATATTATTCAATATGTGGACTGCCACATTCAATGTTATTTGAGAGGCCTAGTTTCACAGCAAAAAAGTTAATATTCGTACACATACGAGCACAAATGAAACAAAACCATAAGGTAAAACAAAATTTGGTTACATTGATTTTTTTTAAATGTTCTGAGTCAGCTTTAACTCTAGTTTTCCCTATACCGTAGGCCTAACCTTTAGAAAACTTAAGTTGGCCCACCGCATTAAATGTTCTCTAGATTGCCTAATTTCAGAGCACAAATGTTCTTTTTCGGGCATATATGAGCACAAACGAAGCACAGTGGAGTGACGTAAATATAATTTTGCTATGTTGTATCTGTCAATATATGGCGGGCTAGTTTGAGCTCAAGTTAGCCTTCACGCTTCGCTGCAACGTACCCGGACGCACAAACTCAGTATGGTACCAAGAAATCCACCCTGCAACAATGGCCAGCACACTTACAATCGTTGTAACAAGCGTAGTTTGATGGAACAAAAGCTGAATTTTGGGCGCATATGAGAACAAACGGAGCAATAACAAATGGCGTGAAAAAAAAATTTTGATTTCAAAAATGTGGCGGGCCAAATTGAACATCAATCAAAACTGAATTTCAGGAACATGTGAGCACAAACGGAGCACTAACGAATGACATAAGAAAATTTGGATTTCTAAAATGTGGCGGGCCAACATGAACATCGATCTAGACCATCACACTAAAATCGTTGTCATGAGTGTAATTTAATAGCACAAAAGCTGAACTTTGTGTAAATATTAGCACAAATAGAGCACAAAGAACTGGCTGAATAAAAATCTAGATAAAATGTTCTAAAAAATGTGGTGAGCCAGCTTGAAATCAAGTTGACCTGCCACATTAAATTCATTATAATTTGAGTAATTTAACAGCACAAACGCTGAGCTTCAGGCACATATGAGCACAAACATAGCAAAAAGGACTGTATGAATTTCAATTCATTTGGAGAAAGTGGTAGGCTAACTTGATGTACGTACGCAGAGTTGTAGCTTGACAACATAAAAAAACCTTCTGCAATAATAGCCACTGTAAACTTACCCCTCTTCCAAGAAGTTGTCTGTCCCAGTGAATAGACAGGAAGGTGCTACTCTACTACACTAGTCTGAGGAAATCCACTCACTTTACAACACACAATTTGTAACTTATTTTGACTAGATAGTGTAACACGTATTTCCAGAAACTCAAATTATTCAGCGCTGATAATAGACTGATTTTCACTTCGCGCAGAAGAAGAATGTGGGTTTGTGCAGGTTATTTTTACAGTTGAGTTGAGTGTTGATACTTGATGAAATTATGCGTTCTCCTTTTGGTTCCACTCTAAGCAGATGTATTCTTCAAGCACTTAAGGAGGTGCAATGAGTTGTGTAAGTGTAAAACACTACGGTAGGTGCTAATAGTAATCGGGGACGTTGGTTTCTTTTGTATAATTTAATAAATAGCCTTCGCTGAAAAATATGGCAGAGAAACAAGTGTGAAAAAATGAGAAATATTTCTAAAGCTACAAATCTAATTCTGAAAGTGATGAACAGTTGAAAAAGTGTTTAAAATCAAGTAAATAAGTGATGGTTTTGCGTATTGTAGGGCGTGTGATTTTGACATAAACATCGCAACATCGGAGAAATCCGCTTTATAAAAGCATGCATAAAATAAAAAAAAACGTTGAAAATTCTAAGATAATTGTTGGTCAAAGAACTTTAACCTCTTTTGTGTCTCAAACTACCACGCTAAACAAGTAAGTAAAAGAGGCAGAAGTTCGTCTCTCAGCTTTTGTTGCTGAACACGATATATCATCCAACGTAATGCAGCAAATACCTTATCTGATCAAATCCGTTTGTCCAGATTCTGAACTTGAGAAGAAGATTTAATGTGGTTGAACTAAAACAACGACTATTGTAAAGCATGTTACGGACTTGGAAAGTAAATACATTTTTTGTGGTATTCTTTGTAAAAGCAAGTTTTCTATAATCGTGGATGAGGTGACTGACAACAGCTGTACAAAACATTAGTGTATTGTTGTTATAGTAGACTCGGGTCAAGGTAGGATTGTTGATGCTTTTTTTGACTTGGTTCCACTTGGTGATGCTAAAGCTGTCATTTGTACCAGCATTTTATTAGGTCCTTCGAAAGTAAAAACATTCCATACAAGTACAATCTAATTGGATTTGCTGCTGACGGGTCCAGCGCTATGATGGGCTCTTTTGAAGGGAGACGTACCTCACCTATTTGTTATGAATTGTATATGCCGCTCATTCAACTTGTGCTCCTTGTATTCTAGTGCCAAGCTTCCACGTGTTCCTGAAGATTTAGTGTCAGACCTGTACAACGATTTTCATGCCAGCGCAAAGTGAGTGGAAGTGTTAAAGGAATTTCAAACTTTTGTGAAAGTTAAGCCCCATAGATTTTGCATGCTTGTCAGACTAGGTGGTTGTCACTTCAGACAGTAGTTTCTCATGTTTTAGAACAGTACGATTCCCTCCTCCTGTTCTTCACTCATGCAGCTATAGAAGATAGGTTGTTGATTTCAGAAACAATTATTCAGAGACTAAAATATCCATACAACAAACACAATATAGAATTTCTTGATTTTTTTTACCGATTCTCACTCATCTGAACAGGCAGATACAAATTGAGGATCCCCAAATTCACAGCTTACGCACAAATACAGTTGCTTCTTTAAAATCCATTCTTGATTGTTACATAAAGCCTGATCACTTAAAGAGTGCAGAGGTGGAGAAAGTGGACTATCAAAACCCTAATATCTTCTTACCATTAGAACCAATATATTTTGGTACAAGAGTAGAGGCTTCACATCATTAGATACATCTTCCAGTGCAAGACATTCATATCTTCAAAACAAGGTGTCTTGAATTTATATAGAGTCTGTTAGGCATATTATTCAACGATTTCCCCTAAAAGACAGACTCATGAGATACAGCAAAATGTTATATCCGACAAAAATGCAGTCATTCCAGTCCCTTGCCCCTTTTGTGGCAGCGTTTCCAAACAACATTAAGCCCCAACAAGTTCAATAGATCGACACAGAGTTGCATTTGCTACGTAACACAGACAATTCACATGCCATTGACAATAGCGTATAATATTTTTGGAATCATGCTAGAAATAAAAAAACTTGGGGACTCTACACCAGTCTTTCCTTTTTTGTCATAATTTGTGTGGTGTATTTTAAGCCTTTAAGCTTCAGTGAATCGGGTATTTGGTTAGTCAGCTTAGTTAAAACTAAAATAAGAAATAAATTGTCAACGAAAACATTGTGTGGGTTGTTGCACACCAAGAGGCTAATTTCAAATTCTAACTTTTTTATCTCCCACCAGTATCTCAATGTAAAATAAAAGTTAATATTGGCATGTATGACAGTGAGGAGGAGAACTAATGACAGTAGAGAAGATATTTTTTGTAACTTATTTTAGGAACAGTAAATTACGTGCACTTTCTGAACCTACTGATGATATCAGCAAACGATAATGTTGATGAGCGAGAGTAAAGGAACCTACCAATTTTATCAGGAAAGGTATTTTCACATACCGACAGGATTCTTTTACAAGCCACAGTCAACATGGGACAAACAGTTTTACTTCTCCTCCGAAGGAAGATGTGCTATGGATTTTATCGCTCAAGAAAGATTCGTTGACTCCAGCTGGGTTTGAACCCACGAACTTTGGATTCTGAGGCGAGCACATTACTCCAAGACCACAGAGGTCGACAGAAAAGAATAAAAAACTAGTTAAAAGGAGGAGAAATAACATAGGTGAGTAATATACATACACACACACACAACATACAAACATTAATACTTATATCCAACCAGAAGAGCACTATTCACAAAAAAGAAGAAAATTATAAAAAAAATTATCCCTCCTAAAGCAAACGCTTTGCATCTTCAAGCCAAAAGGGCATGTTTTCAGTCAAGAGTGTGAGTCCAATCCCTCTTTCCAACACAGGATGTTCCTAGTTCTGCTGAATAGAGTTGGTCCAAGTCACCCGAAGGCTGGTCACCCACTTGGACAAACTTACCTCTCATATTATAATCAATCCAATTGATAGCTTTTTACTGCGAAAAAGACTACAACGTTAGATGTAAGTGTGGTATACAGAACCTGAAAAGTACATCCCCGTGTGCTTGTGATGGATAATGTAATCACCATTCTTAAAAGACTCTTACTCTTAATAGTAATATTGTAGCATATATTTACCAGTAACTTTTTGCTAAAACCCATAGATGTGAGGGTATAAATGATCCATAGCTTTAATAATCTATGAAAGTTTATTTATATCCTTTAGACTAAATTCTTTCTTCGTGATGCCATGATTAATAAATGACCAGTAAACCCTTGAGAAACTTTCGCACATTCAACCATCACCCTCCTCCGTCTCCCTCCCCCCAAAAAAGATTTAGTCTTTTGTTGGGTTGTTGAAATTAATACTTAGCGAAGTGTATAATCACAAAATAGCAAAGAGAGTTTATTAATATGAAAGTATTTACAATTTACAATCTCTCTTTGTATACAATATTTGATGTCAGAATGCAATCATCTTTAATTTTTGTTTGTCATTTTTGGTAATTGATAAAAAAATATTGTTAGATTTTTATTTTAACTTAAATTTTGACAACCTATGTGTTAACGTAAACTGAGTATGCTGTGTCAGAAGTCGGTAAAAATCCTATCCGCTGATACCTAATTCATCGCTGTATTCTTGGTATTAGTTGAGAAAATGGGACGTTGATAACCGAAATAATAAATATGATAAAACATTTTAACTATCTTATTGCTGATACTCCATTTTAACAAAGTTTTATGCTTTTTCTTTATTCCAAATATTTTTGTTTTAATCATTTTTCCTATACAATTAAATGTTTTCAATATTAATAATACTATAATCCTTTTTAGCAGGAAATGTTACTGCCAGTTTCAATCAATATTGCAATTTAAGAAAAGAATGTCATAAATAAAAATTCTGCTGATCAAAAAAGTTAATCCTTTCTAACACTGTTCACAAAGGTATACTAAACATACATACTTATATAAGCATATTTAATGACCATAATTCATTTTGCACAATTCAGTGTACACCATATTAAATATAACATGAAAGTGGCTACAAATGACAGCTTATCCACATTTTTCAGAGATCAAAATTATGTATATTTACTCCTGTGTATATTACAGACAATATAAGCACAACAAATTAAAGCAAATTAAACCATCCATGTATTTTGATTGAACTATGTGTCTATTAAAATTACATACTTAGATATATGTCAGCATAACTTAATATTTTAGAGGCGTAATCACATTGATATTGAAAATATTGTAACATTAGCTTGTACTGCTAATATCACAATATTACTACCCGCTCCAAATAAACCTAGATATATAGACATTCTTCAATATAAATTCTAGCAGGGCTAGCTAGTATACTACAACCCCAAATAAACTTATACTCATATACATCCAACATTATTCAATATCACAACCTTACTATGTATAATATAGGTGCTCTAATCACTCGTTGTATCTTCTGCATTGGCATGACTTCCATAACCAGCCTGTTCTCACCAAATTCTAAAACAAAGAGATGTCTTAACAAGCTATGAATAATGCAGCAACCAGACGTGCCAATAAAGGGATCCAAAAACGCTCTGATTGGCCCGGCTGAGCTACAGGAGGACCAATGGTCTACGTGACCGACTGAACGTAGTTATAGTCTGTAGCTGCTCTCCATGTGTCTGGTGTTCGTGTCTTGGGAACAAGTCAAATGGATCTACAATACACCAAGATACTGTCGGACGTGAAGAAAGAGACGTAGCATATCCACCAGCTGCTTGGCGTGTGACGTTATACTACTAATAATAAATTTACTAATAAGGAAAACTCCCACCTACCAATCAATCAACAAGACCTATATATAGCTATCGTTAAGCTAGCATAGAAGACTATTACATCCGACACTTCCACAAGAAGTCCTATTAAGGACTATAACATTATCTAGCCAGGATGGCTATATATATATTATTGATTATAAAACCTTCATTTTACAGCTATGGGTTTGATTATCTTGAACATTAAATTTATTATGTAGTTGAAATCGGTCAGTGTAGGCATGTGTAATTTTTCGCTAAAGGTTTTATTTTTTAAAGTAAATTCTGTTATGGAACCCTTAATGTTTCCTATTGCCGCTTGGGCGCTAGTATCTTTGTAATTTCTTGAAATAATTGAAATTTTTGGCTCGACATATTTAGTTTAAATATTAATTTTTATTGCTCGTGTGGCTACCAATAATTATTTAATTTCCTTAACTTGATGATGTTTATTTTATAGGTTATTTTTGTAGACGTATCTTCTTCGGAGTAAATATTAAAGTTACTTATTTTTGTTGGTTAATAAGGTTTTTACTTTAAAATTCACCGATTATTTTAATGAGAAATTACTAGTATACTATCGTTAAAATTATTTGTTTTCTATTTTAATATTAAATATTAATATGTAGGAATTATGTCAAATTATTTAATAGTAAATAAGTTTTGAGTTTTATACGGGATGTCCAACATTTGTGCTAATAATGAATATCTATTTCGATATTTAAATTTAAATTTGATCCTAAAATTTAAGTTTGTTTTGTCTGCATTCACAGTGGTGGATCAGACGCGTTGTAAACCATTAAAAAGAGGCTCTTTAGGCTCTTTGTGATCATTGTAAGGCTTAATGATTTAAACTTTTAATAAATGTCTGATTCGATATTTAAATTTAAATCTTGATCCTAAATTTATTTTGTCTGAATTCACTGTAGTGAATCAGATGCTTAGTCGATCATTTAAGAAAGGTTCCTTAATTTATTTTTCATAATATTAACGATATTGTTTATATTTTGGTCTCTTCCAGAGTTGTTCTAATAAAATAATAATATACCTTGAGAGTTTGAAATATACTTTCAAACGTAGTGCGCAAGTGAAAACTCGCCCATGATTTATTGGTTTTCCAACACACTTCAGTTTGACTTCTAAGGTCATGTAATTTGTTGTTTTACCTCTGTTTAATACATTGAATGAATAATCCAAACATTTCTTTAGCTTACAAATGTTTCACTTTTTGTTGTAATAATTTCCTTAGTTTCCGCCCACCCTTTTTTAGGTTAGTAGTGGCCTCTAACTCTTAGGTGTAATGTGAAAACGGTACAATGTCTAAATATTTATGCGAGCTATAAGCAAAACATAAAAATATTAAATTAACCACAGGCAAATATCTTTGATTTAAAAAAATGTAAATAGAATAATTAGAAGCTGGGATATAACAAATTTTAAGAAGGCATCTGAAGCCATCTTGAATTGGTCACCATCTTGAACCTGCAGAGTCAGAATCAATGTCTACACTTCCAGAAATGTTCAGGAGGGTCCAATTGAGGAGTTTTACAAATCTCATCATTTTATCATAAAACTCATAGTTCAAATGCTTACCTACTGCACTATGGACTCAAAACTGAGTGGGCCACATGCTGGGGACAGTAATAGATGTCAATAATTATTAAATTAATAATATTAATAATCTGCTTTTGTATTATTTTTATTGTATGGACAAATACAATTTTTTTTTTGTTTACGTCCCTAATATCTTTAATAATAATAATATATAACCAAATCCTCCTCGACATTCGAGTCTGTAGATATTATATTAATAAATAGTAAATATTCTAGAAGCGCGGAGAAGGTGTTTGCAATCTAGACATATGACGAGACTTATTTAAACGGTGCTAATTTTGCGTAAAACGGTGTGCGAAATATAAGAAACAGCCATTTACTGACCAATTTATGACTTCACTCACTAACCAGTTCAATCAAAGTTGAGTAGCTCCGTGGTTGAAATGCTGAACAGTTGAATAAAATAGGCATTAGCTATTTAAAGGCGTTTCTAAAAACTCGAAGTAAAGAGGTACTAATCATTCCGTCAATTGAGGGGCTCATAATTTACTATGGTTGAAACTTCAGTTAATTTAAATGACATGTCAAAATGTTAAAATAAAATAATAACCCACTCTATTTTTCATATCACGTTATACGAATACTTAGGGCCTACGAGTGCCAAAATCCAATACTGATATGAAGTGCACCCTCATTAGCATACACAGAAGTATAAATTACGGGGAAAATCACATGTTGAGAGCATCTAAGGCATTTTATTTCGGGACTCTCTCTATATTTTCCTCAACTGGAATATTCAACCATACTTTTCAGCCAATGATACGCCAGTCTTAAAGGGCCTGACGCCCTAAACCACGTGGCTTCAGCCACAGGTTTCATTGAGACAGATAATCAGATAATTAAAGCTTATTTAGAAGTCAACTTTGGTGATGGAAATATTATATGAAACTTTGAGCGTAGTATTTTCAGTAAATGTGCAGCCTGGCAAGTACTTATCCTACACTTTTTTTAAGATATGTGGTGATCGTTTTATTATTAGGATACACCCATCTATAACTCTAGTTCAGCCATCTTCACTACAACTGTGCTGCTATCTGTAAATAGATTCGTGAGTAATTTGAAACTTGGTGAAAGTGTTTCTATCTTTGCTGCTGAGAAGTCTTGTGTGAAGCTAGATAGATACACAGCCATGTGACGAGATATTTTCCTTTGCGTTGTTTTAGTGTACTAACCCTTACATGGTTCAATTATTAATTTATTTATTTCTTTACCTGCAAACACTTTATTGTTTCATCAAAAAAATAGCATTGTTTGGTGTCCAGGCACATATTGCTTGGCTTAATTTAATTTTAAATGGACAATTTTAAGGAGAAATTTGTGAGTGTAAAGATTTTTTTATTATTATTATTTCTATTGCAACCCCCCCCTTAATATCTATAAGGTGAGAGAGGCAGTAAAATTAGGTAAAGAGTTACCTGAATGAACATAACAATTTTATTTAGTCAAAAAAGAACAATAACAAGCTGAGCAAACAATCAACACCGCGTGAAGCGCGCTTTTCCGTCCATCGCGGAAATCAATTACATCAAAGGTAAACATAAACGTTACCTCCTCAAAACAAATCACGTTACATTAAATCCATCAAAGGTAACGGTCCGGGATCTCAGTGACATGGTCTTTGGTTACTTCGTTAAATTGATTAGTTCCTAAACTGGTTACTCTAGCGTTTAAGTTATCCACCCTAGTATAAATATATATCTTTCTTACAGACGCCCGTAGCAAACGTGACGTCATAGCAATCAAACAAGGCCACAAGGTAATAATAACTTAACAACCCTAGGCGTTTAACTTGGCGAACAAAGATGAGTCCAGAAACAGCTATACTCGAAAACAACATAAGCCGGGTTTCGAACCCAGGACCTGACAATCTCAGGCTAAAAGCTAATATTGGCAAATGTATGAAGTACATTTGAATAGGGCCCAGACCCTGAATATAAGTGGTGGCGAAAGCGACGGTCTAACTCCCAGCAGCGATAAGCGCGTAGCATAGTCAATATTCAAATAAACATAAGTTAATAACAAAGTCCAAATAGTAATTTAGAAAGAGTTCCCCCCATGACGCCGAAATAGTAATTTTGGTAGGAAAGTAATATCCCCCGAAACCCAGTCGCTGCCCTCACCTCTTATCCTCGAGCCGGTGGGGTAGTAAGTGACCTGAGATCCCGGTACCGCTAGCATTTATACGAAATATAATTCTCAGAGAAGGGGGGCGGATCGAAGGAAAGGAAGGTTGGAGAACATTACAAACAAGGGGGGAGGAGAGGTTCGAGACTCATATCGAACACCTAGCACCTTCTCGAAGCTCGGCGAAGGCGGAAACGGAACTCTTCTATCCATCTTCTCTGCTGGCCGAACACGTGGTCGAGCCTCGTTGCCGGCAGGCGCGGACACGCCTTCAGTCAGTCCGATGTATTTGGCGAGAGCGTAGGTCGCCGGTCAAGCTAGTGCCGCGTGTTGACTCAGTTGGCTGTCCCAGTTGGCGAGTGTTGTTACCATGTAAGTCGTTACATCGCTGTCCCAGTTGTCTGTCCGAGTTGGTGAGTGTTGTTACAATGTAAGTTGTTACATCCTCCCCCCCTGACGGGATGTCAGAAGGAGTCCTCAGCAGTAGGCGTAACGGCAGGGCGGTACCTTCCCTGCCGTTAGTGGCAGACAATGGGAGATGATCCACACGAACCCTCATGACAGTCCTCGGATAGCCGGCCTCATGGTCAAGTAGTAGGCCCCCCCGGTAGTGGCGCTCTGACAGATCCTGGAGTAGCTCACGCCGGAGTACTACACGCACGGCACTGATGCTCTCTCTCTCCTTCTTTCCGACGACCCACTGAAGCTGAGACTCGTCCCACATATCCGTCGGTCCAGTCAGCCTCCGTCTTCAGTAGCAGACGCTGAAGCTGAGACTCGTCCCACATATCCGTCGGCCCAGCCAGCCTCCGTCTTCTGTAGCAGACGCGTTCGATATCTCGCCCCGAACCAAAAGGGAAGGGGAGGGAAGGGTGAAGACCTCTCTGAGAACAAATAAACTACAGTTACAAAAATAATATAAGTGTACAGTCTACAATGCTCTGACACGGCTGCTGGCAGGCGCAGTCCATCTAATCCAGTTCATCACGGCACTTGGTGCGCATCCACATGAGGCTATGCCTCCAAGTAGACACAACAGGAACAAGAGTGTTCTACAAGGGCAAGCACTGTATCATCTTCCTTTTTCTTATAGTACGCGCGCACACACGCGTATGGATTCTTCCAAGTTCCCAGAGTGACACTCAAACATAAGTCACTAACCATTAGATATACATATAGAAGTTCGGGTAGGCCTACCCCTAAGATTTGAATCAATGTCCAATATAACAAATAAACATAACCTACAATAAACCCTAAACTTTACACTATATACCTAAATAACCTATGATAATTCCTAAATTTTACTCCATATACACATAAATAATACTTAACCAATAACACGTCCTGCCTTCTTGCACAGGACGTGGACTCACTACGTCACCGCCTTGAGGTGGCTAACGTGGGCGCGGCGGGTTACAGAAGGGTCCGCAATGTCCACTAGTAGGACTGAGACAGGCGTTAGGAACTTGTCGATGTGCCATGGCCCACTCCATTTGAATGCCAGCTTAGCCGACGTCTTGTCCATCGCCGAGCTCAAGGGGAAGCATTTACAAACTACTTTGTCACCCACATTAAACGGGACGGGGACACGTCCCCGATTGTAAGTAGCAGCTACTTTCCTCCTAGACTTTAACAAATTTTTATAGGCGAGTTCACACTTCTCTTCAAAGGGGCGGTCATGGGCGTCAGATAAGAGCGGGTCAACATCCCACGTGGTTAAGAGGGGGTGGTTTAAATCCCTATTCAAGAAGACCGAGCAGGAGTGGCTCCGACTGACTCGTGGTACGCAGAGTTGAACGCGACGTTCAGAAAGTCGAGGTCCTTGTCCCAATGAGAGTGGTCCTGGTGGTGGAAAATAGTTAGCGCCACATTTAAATTCCTATTAAAACGCTCAACGTGGTTGGGGGAGGGGTAGTATGGGCTGGTGGTCACGTGTTTGACCCCCCAAGAGAAGCACATGTCTTTGAAAGCCTTCGAACGGAAACAGGGGCCATTGTCACTAACCACAACCTTAGGGGTTCCAAGAACGCCCCACACCCGCCTAGATAAGGCATTCACAGTCGTAGATGCCTTCATGTTCCTAAGGGGAATTAACACCACAAATTTAGAAAATGCATCCAGCACTACCAAAATAGACGTGTTGCCCTGGGAGGAACGCGTAAGGGGCCCAACATAGTCAACAAAAACTTTCTCCCAGGGGCGTGTGGCAACGTCAGCAGAATGAAAACCAAATTTCGAGTTTTGTGGAGGGTTTGGCCCTTTGGCAGGCCTCACACTTGCGCACCCACTCCCTCACGTCCTTGGGCAAGTTGGGCCAATAAAACTCCTTGGAAACTTTCCTCTCTGTTTTGAGCACCCCACAATGCCCACCCAAAACAGAATCGTGGAAATACTTAAGTAGCATAGGCCTGAGCTTCTCGGGAATATAGTATTTGGGTCTCCCCCTAATATTAGTCACTAAGAGACCCTTGCGCAGGCGATAGTTCCCAACTACTTCCCCAGTTCTAATCCTATCTACGAGCTGTTTACAAAATTCATCCTCGGCCTGATGAGCACCAATTGAAATAAAAGATTCTGGGATGGTGTGAATCACGCCTAGCGTTCCCGCCTCCGCTTCATCTCCTACAGGGTCAAGATCCTCTGCCATCCGCGACAACGCATCAGCTACAACATTCTCTTTACCCGCGACATGATGGGTAGTGAAGTCAAACCTAGAAAGCCTCCAGATCCAGCGGCCTATTTTACCCAACTGTTTGGGGTGGTTCCATAGCCAGGTCAGCGCCATGTTGTCTGTATACAGGTCAAACTTTCTAAGCTCTAGGTAGTCTGAGAACTTTTCTACTGCGAAAACACAACCTAAGCATTCCTTTTCGTACGTACTGTACTTTTTCTCAGCAGCATTTAAGGTCTTGCTGGCGAACGCTACCGGCCTACATCCATCAGGGGTTCGCTGCGAAAGCACCGCGCCGAGGGCAATTGACGACGCATCAACATGTAAAATAAAAGGGAGGGAGAAGTCGGGCATGCGCAATACCGCCGGAGAGACAAGGTGCCGTTTGAGGGCGAGAAAGGCATCATTTTGTTCCCGACCCCACGCAAATACAGCTCCCTTTTTCTTAAGGCTGTTTAGCGGGTAAGCTAACTCAGAGAAAGAGGGATAAACCTGGCGTAATAAGCGCACATCCCCAAAAACCTAGAAGTTCCCTTTAAATTCTTCGGGGTAGGGAAGTCAAGAATAGGCTTGACTCGCTCAGGGTCAACGAGCAAATTTCCCCGGGAAATAACATATCCCAGATACGGGACCGACTCCTTAGCCCATGTAACCTTTTCAGGATTAACAGTGAGTCCAGCAGAGCGCAGACGTTGTAACACAGTTTCTACGTGACGCAAATGGTCCTGAAGTGAATTACTATAAATGCAAATATCATCGAGATAATTGAAAACAAATTTAAATTTTAAGTCGGCAAGAATATGATCTAACACTCTACTAAGCGCTTGTCCCCCGCAACTAATGCCTAACGGGACGCGGTTAAATTCATAAACCTGCCACGGAGTTACAAAGGCGGTAAATTTCTTGGATGGCTCTGAGAGCGCGCATTGGAGGAAGCTAGCGTTAAGATCAATGAGACTGTAATACCTGGCTTTACCAAGGTGTTGGAATGCCGACTCTAGGCTAGGCATCGGATAAGGATCGAAAACAAGTTTCTTATTAAGTTTCCTGTAGTCAACAATGAGGCGATGCCCCTTGCCCTTGCGGGGAATAATGAACGCGGGGCTGGCATACGGTGATTTAGACGGGCGAATGACCCCTTTTTTTTCTAAGTCGAAAATCAGATCTCTAAAAATCTCCATTTTGGGAGGAGCGCATGAGTATGGCCCTGACCGTACGGGGATGTTGTCAAGAGCAACAATGTCGTAAGGGAGAATGTCGCATTTCCCCCACCTATCTGTGATTACATCAGAAAACCGGTTAACTACCCTTTGAATGGCCTCTTTATCCCTATCCAAAGGAAACAAGCATGGCGGCGTTTTCTCGGTCGCAAACGAGACAAATTCCCCTGGCGCAAAACTAAAGGAGACAATACGTTTTCCCATATCCAACCTAGCGTTGGTCTCAAACAAAAAATCGTTCCCCAAAATCATGTCAAACGGGAGGGTCGGCACTACGTAAAAGGAACGTTTCCAAGAAAACCTGTCAATTTTAATGGAGAGACGTACCTTATGGTCTACCATTAAACATTGCCCATTCGCAACTGTGTACGATTTCGGGTCAATATCTTCACACATAATATTAACTTTGCCCCCAATAATACCAAGAAGTTTCTCACTAATGAAGGAGTTGCTCGCCCCAGTATCAAATAACCCTAAACATCCCACAGGACCAATACAAATATTAACCATGGGATTCAAAATCCGCGGCATAAAACTTACAGACGCGGCCGTACCACGGTCGCGAACGCGCCTTATTAGTTTACCTGCCTGCACTCCCTCTGAACGTGCCCCAATCTATTGCAGCGGAAACATCTAACTTTAGAAATGTCACGAGGCCCGCGGCCCCCTTGGTTAGCACCCACAGGGTTACTACCCCCCAAGTACCTAGAACGGTTCCCGAGCGGACGAGCGCCGATAAGCGGCACAGGAGAACTTGCTCCGGGATTTGAACCCGACCGCGCGTGGCTAACAACCTCAGGCGCACGCGCATTGAGATATTCCTCTTCTGATAGAAGAGTCTCTTCAACGTGCGAAGCCAAGGCATAGAGATCAAGTATACAAGTTGGTTTACTTGAGAACACAAAATGGCGCCTGGTAAGCGGCGACACATTCTCCAAAATAATATTTACAAGTTCAGGCTCCTTAAGATCGGCATCGAGTACGCGAGCTGCCTCCGTGATAGATAGAACAAAGTTCCTAAAAGTTTCACAAGGAAACTGAAATCTATGCACAACCTCCCTGCATAACTTCTGTCTAACTCTACTAGGTAACAACGTATTAAGAATCCGGTCAGTTACAGCCTTAACTGATAAACCTGCCTGAATACCCCCGGAAAATAATTCGGTTAAGAATCCCGACGTCTTGGACAAACACAATGTCAAAAACTCGGGCTCACTAACGAGTTTAAGGCGGGATGCCCGGCTAATTTCAACCAAGAAGTTAAATAACTCCGTGTAGTTCTGACCACTACACACAGGAATGCGACCTAATATTTCCAATAGGACCTTACTATGACATTTGACAGATACCGCTGGCGTTTGGAGGACGGGGGGAGGGGAGGGCGTCATCGGTTGTTCACCACTCGCAACTGTGTCCATGCCAAAATCTGCCGGAGATTCCCCAACCTCACTCACTAGTTCGCATAAAATAGACCTTAACTCACCCACCGTTGCGTTGGGTGGAGTAGGGGTGGACCAATTTTGGAGCTCGGCGATGAGTTGTTCACGGTTCAGTCTGTAGACATCAGATCTCGTCAGTTTGGTTGATGGCTTGTCGCCTGGTTTCAGCGGAGGAGCCATGGCCAATGACAGTATGAAAAAAGATACAAATAGGTATTAGTACAATGTATTACATAAAATATAACCCTCTGGCATATTTCCCTTTTTTGTTTAATTTCTCGGCATCTTTCCAAGCCCATACTTTATAGAGCCATAGTCGTTCGAGGCATGAACTAAGGACCAAGAGCACAATATAGACATAAACGTCGAAATTATAAAGCCAATAATTACTAACCAGTAACCATCAATCATGTAACCACTGTTAACCACGTTAACCACAATAACCATGTTAACCATGTCAACCATGTAACCATGTAACCATGTCAACCATGTAACCATGTAACCATGTTACCATGTTAACCATGTTAACCACGTAACCATGTAACCATGTAACCACATTAACCATGCTCTGCTACCATTTTTGCAACCCCCCCCTTAATATCTATAAGGTGAGAGAGGCAGTAAATTAGGTAAAGAGTTACCTGAACGAACATAACAATTTTATTTAGTCAAAAAAGAACAATAACAAGCTGAGCAAACAATCAACACCGCGTGAAGCGCGCTTTTCCGTCCATCGCGGAAATCAATTACATCAAAGGTAAACATAAACGTTACCTCCTCAAAACAAATCACGTTACATTAAATCCATCAAAGGTAACGGTCCGGGATCTCAGTGACATGGTCTTTGGTTACTTCGTTAAATTGATTAGTTCCTAAACTGGTTACTCTAGCGTTTAAGTTATCCACCCTAGTATAAATATATATCTTTCTTACAGACGCCCGTAGCAAACGTGACGTCATAGCAATCAAACAAGGCCACAAGGTAATAATAACTTAACAACCCTAGGCGTTTAACTTGGCGAACAAAGATGAGTCCAGAAACAGCTATACTCGAAAACAACATAACCCGGGGTTTCGAACCCAGGACCTGACAATCTCAGGCTAAAAGCTAATATTGGCAAATGTATGAAGTACATTTGAATAGGGCCCAGACCCTGAATATAAGTGGTGGCGAAAGCGACGGTCTAACTCCCAGCAGCGATAAGCGCGTGGCATAGTCAATATTCAAATAAACATAAGTTAATAACAAAGTCCAAATAGTAATTTAGAAAGAGTTCCCCCCATGACGCCGAAATAGTAATTTTGGTAGGAAAGTAATATCCCCCGAAACCCAGTCGCTGCCCTCACCTCTTATCCTCGAGCCGGTGGGGTAGTAAGTGACCTGAGATCCCGGTACCGCTAGCATTTATACGAAATATAATTCTCAGAGAAGGGGGGCGGATCGAAGGAAAGGAAGGTTGGAGAACATTACAAACAAGGGGGGAGGAGAGGTTCGAGACTCATATCGAACACCTAGCACCTTCTCGAAGCTCGGCGAAGGCGGAAACGGAACTCTTCTATCCATCTTCTCTGCTGGCCGAACACGTGGTCGAGCCTCGTTGCCGGCAGGCGCGGACACGCCTTCAGTCAGTCCGATGTATTTGGCGAGAGCGTAGGTCGCCGGTCAAGCTAGTGCCGCGTGTTGACTCAGTTGGCTGTCCCAGTTGGCGAGTGTTGTTACCATGTAAGTCGTTACATCGCTGTCCCAGTTGTCTGTCCGAGTTGGTGAGTGTTGTTACAATGTAAGTTGTTACATCATGAGCACGTATTTTTCTGACACGAAAGCCTCTACTAGCAGTTACATGGTCCGACGGTCCGGAATCGCATTATTTGGCATGATAGACGTCTTTCTTAGAGAAAAGAAAAGTGTTTCAACACAACTGTAAAAAATTGTATTTCGAAAAGAAAGCGTCTAAGGATCAGAATAGCCGACAAAGAGAATACTCGCCAACTTTGGTGACGGAAAGCAGTATAATGATTTGAGAGTGTTTTATAATGTATGTAACTATGTTTAGTGATGTTGGAAGTATGGATAATGTTTGGAATCATCAAAAATGATACTGTAACGATGTGTAATGGTTAGATAAATATTTTATTATCTTTGATTAATATATAAAAATAGTTATAATGAAGATATAATAAATAATAGTATTGCGTGATGCATAGCAATCGTTTGAACAATTATTTATAATGGTGGATTCGAGACAACTTTCGACACAATTACCGTATTAAATTAGAAAGTGTCATTCATGAATAAATAATCTACTAGAAAAAGCTTATATTATATATATATAAGAACATGCATAGAATCATATATATATATATATTATATATACAAGTATACAAACATATATATGTGTTTATTTATGCATACATTTATTAATGTATATATAATAAAAGCGTATAACCCGAATGGGTAGTAAGACGCGGTGCTGAATATTATTATTATATATAATAAAAACATATTATCCTATTTAACGGCACCACACAAAATATCTCCGTTTCTTTTTATGATATGAAAAAGATCCAAAGGATAAAATTGTGTGGTTTAAAGAACTAATATAACATTAGCCAAACTTTTTCGTATAATAATATTTTTCTCTTCTATGTTTAATATTTGAATGGGACCAAATAAGTGTATTGCTATATTGTTGGAGTTGATATAAGAACAACTCAAACAATGTATGACAATATGATCTTTAGATAATCTAGAACAGCAAAATTCATGTTTGAATGAAAGAAAAACCAGAAAATAATTACTTATGTACAATATAAATCATAGAAGTAAGAAGAGTTTTAATTAATCCTCAATGGTATAGCTACCAACATCAATACAACATTTAAATTTAGTTTCTTGGCTTAAATAAGCACATGATATTTAGAGCGCATTTCACACTCGATTAATCGTTATATTAGATACACGATTATGCCTGAACTATAAATATAATCGAAGTGTGGTTTTCTGTAGTCTACATTTAACAACAGCATCTTGGTCAGCGAGAAATGTTTGTTTAAACCGTGTGATATTTATCTTACCAGGGTGAAATGGTTTCACTGATCTCAACCTGAGTGTTTTAATAAATACCCCAGGTTACCTCTTCACGCTGGGCCGCGTAGTCAAGCTGTGTAGGCTACTGTACATGTTACCTGAGGGTGAGGGGGCTCGGGTAATACGTTCGAACATGTTTACAATGCTCAAGGAATATCTTTATAAGCTGTTCTTTCACACCTACACAGGTTTACTAGTATCATTGAATGCATGAGTACATACTTGTGTATATAGTGTCAAAGCTAGTATTGGGACCGGCCATTTAATCTGACCATCAAAAATAATATATCTCGGGTTACATATTTTTATGTTAAATTCATCAAACCTTATTTAATATCAATTAATATTGACTTTCAATAAATGTGTTGCATCAACATAAACAAGTTAAATGTAATTTTACAAACATTTATAGAATGTATGTGTTAGTGCAAACACACTAATCTAAGCATTATATTATATTGTGTGCTAAAGTTAATTTTGTAAATTTAAGCTCAGACCAAACTATGATTTATTTTAAAATGTTTATTAATGTTTCAAGTAATGATTGTCAACTATATTTGACATAAAATGAAATATATGTTACAACATTCCACCCACGCAACACTTATGTCCTTCCTTCCCAAAGGATTACACTTTGGAGGGACGTTAGTAGGTCACAGACAGAGGACCGTGAAGTTAGAAGAAGTTGAAACCAATGACACAGGATGATATTGAAACACAAACATATACAGAATACTGTATTGTAGTCTTGAGGATTGAAACACAAACATACACATTATACTGTATTGTAGGCTTGAGGATTGAGAGGATTGAAACACAAACATACTTATTATACTGTAGTGTAGGCTTGAGGATTGAAACACAAACATACACATTATACTGTAGTGTAGGCTTGAGGATTGAGAGGATTGAAACACAAACATACACATTATACTGTAGTGTAGGCTTGAGGATTGAGAGGATTGAAACACAAACATACACATTATACTGTATTGTAGGCTTGAGGATTGAGAGGATTGAAACACAAACATACACAGTATACCGTATTGTAAGCTTGAGGATTGAGAGGATTGAAACACAAACATACTTATTATACTGTAGTGTAGGCTTGAGGATTGAAACACAAACATACACATTATACTGTAGTGTAGGCTTGAGGATTGAGAGGATTGAAACACAAACATACACATTATACTGTATTGTAGGCTTGAGGATTGAGAGGATTGAAACACAAACATACACAGTATACCGTATTGTAGGCTTGAGGATTGAGATGATTGAAACACAAACATACACATTATACTGTATTGTAGGCTTGAGGATTGAGAGGATTGAAACACAAACATACACAGTATACCGTATTGTAGGCTTTAGGATTGAGATGATTGGAACACAAACATACACAGAATACTGTATTGTAGGTTTGAGGATTGAGAGGATTGAAACACAAACATACACAGAATACTGTATTGTAGTCTTGAGGATTGAAAGACAAACATACACAGTATACCGTATTGTAGTCTTGAGGATTGAGAGGATTGAAACACAAACATACTTATTATACTGTAGTGTAGGCTTGAGGATTGAGAGGATTGAAACACAAACATACACAGAATACTGTATTGTAGTCTTGAGGATTGAGAGGATTGAAACACAAACATACACAGTATACTTTATTGTAGGCTTGAGGATTGAGAGGATTGAAACACAAGTATACACATTATAATGTAGTGTAGGCTTGAGGATTGAGAGGATTGAAACACAAACATACACGTTATACTGTATTGTAGGCTTGAGGATTGAGAGGAGTGAAACACAAACATACACAGTATACCGTATTGTAGGCTTGAGGATTGAGATGATTGAAACACAAACATTCAAAGAATACTGTATTGTAGTCTTGAGGATTGAGAGGATTGAAACACAAACAGACACAGTATACCGAATTGTAGGCTTGAGGATTGAGAGGATTGAAACACAAACATACACAGAATACTGTATTGTAGGCTTTAGGATTGAGGGGATTAAAACACAAACATACAGAGTATACCGTATTGTAGGCTTGAGGATTGAGAGGATTGAAACACAAACATACACAGAATACCATATTGTAGTCTTGAGGATTGAGAGGAGTGAAACACAAACAACACATTATACCGTATTGTAGGCTTGAGGATTGAGAGGATTGAAACTCTAACATACACAGTATAACGTATTGTAGGATTGAAGATTGAGAGGATTGAAACACAAACATACACAGAATACTGTATTGTAGGCTTGAGGATTGAGAGGATTGAAACTCTAACATACACAGTATACCGTATTGTAGGCTTGAGGATTGAGAGGATTGAAACACAAACATACACAGAATACTGTATTGTAGTCTTGAGGATTGAGAGGATTGAAACACAAACATACACAGTATACCGTATTGTAGGCTTGTGGATTGAGAGGATTGAAACACAAACATACACATAATACTGTATTGTAGGCTTTAGGATTGAGATGATTGAAACACAAACATACACAGTATACTGTATTGTAGGCTTGAGGATTGAGAGTATTGAAACACAATCATACACATTATACTGTATTGTAGGCTTGAGGATTGAGAGGATTGAAAAACAAACATACACATTATACTGTATTGTAGGCTTGAGGATTGATAGGATTGAAACACAAACATACACATTATACTGTATTGTAATCTTGAGGTTTAAGGGAATTGAAACACAAACATACATATTATACTGTATTGTAGTCTTGAGGATTGAGAGGATTGAAACTCTAATATACACAGTAAACCGTATTGTAGGCTTGAGGGTTGAGAGGATTGAAACACAAACATACACAGTATACCGTATTGTAGTCTTGAGGATTGAGAGGATTGAAACACAAACATACACAGTATACCGTATTGAAGACTTGAGGAGTGAGAGGATGAAACACAAACATACACAGTATACCGTATTGAAGGCTTGAGGATTGAAACACAAACATACACAGTATACCGTATTAAAGGCTTGAGGATTGAGAGGATTGAAACACAAACATACACAGTATAGTATATTTTAGGCTTGAGGATTGAGAGGATTGAAACACAAACATACACATTATACTGTATTGTAGGCTTGAGGATTGAGAGGATTGAAACCCAAACATGCACATTATACTGTATTGTAGGCTTGAGGATTGAGAGGATTGAAACACAAACATACACAGTAAACTGTATTGTAGGCTTGAGGTTAGAGAGGATTGAAACACAAACATACACAGAATACAGTATTGAAGACTTGAGGATTGAGAGGATTGAAAAACAAACATACACATTATACTGTATTGTAGGCTTGAAGATTGAGAGGATTGAAACACAAACATACACATAATACGGTATTGTAGGCTTTAGGATTGAGATGATTGAAACACAAACATACACAGTATACTGTATTGTAGGCTTGAGGATTGAGAGTATTGAAACACAATCATACATATTATACTGTATTGTAGGCTTGAGGTTTGAGAGGATTGAAAAACAAACATACACATTATACTGTATTGTAGGCTTGAGGATTGATAGGATTGAAACACAAACATACATATTATACTGTATTGTAATCTTGAGGTTTAAGGGAATTGAAACACAAACATACATATTATACTGTATTGTAGGCTTGAGGATTGAGAGGATTGAAACACAAACATACACATAATACTGTATTGTAGGCTTGAGGATTGAGAGGATTAATACACAAATATACACATAATACTGTATTGTAGTCTTGAGGATTCAGAGGATTGAAACACAAACATACACATTATACTGTATTGTAGGCTTGAGGATTGAGATGATTGAAACACAAACATACACATTATACTGTATTGTAGGCTTGAGGATTGAAAGGATTGAAACACAAACATACACATTTTACTGTATTGTAGGCTTGAGGATTGAGAGTATTGAAACACAAACATACACATAATACTGTATTGTAGGCTTGAGGATTGAGATGATTGAAACACAAACATACACATTATACCGTATTGTAGGCTTGAGGATTGAGAGGATTGAAATACAAACATACACAGAATACTGTATTGTAGGCTGGAGGATTGAGAGGATTGAAACACAAACATACACATTATACTGTATTGTAATCTTGAGGATTGAGAGGATTGAAACACAAACATGCACATTATACTGTATTGAAGGCTTGAGGATTGAGATGATTGAAACACAAACATACATATTATACTGTATTGTAGGCTTGAGGATTGAGAGGATTGAAACACAAACATACACAGAATACTTTATTGTAGGCTTGAGGATTGAGAGGATTGAAACACAAACATACACATAATACTGTATTGTAGGCTTGAGGATTGAGAGGATTGAAACACAAACATACACAGTATACTGTATTGTAGGCTTGAGGATTGAGAGGATTGAAACACAAACATACACAACATACCGTATCTTAATCTTAAGGATTGAGAGGATTAAAATTATTTGGTTGTAACAAGAAACGGGTATGGCACCAAAGGTTACAAAAAATATATATATAATAATTTAAAATACGTATTAGTTCACTGTTATCAGTAAATTAAACTTGTTTTACTAAACGTTTTTAATCCTATGTTCATACTAATATTTAGTGCTAGACCCTATAGTGTATACATAGGCTATTTCTATGAATTTTTATTTTATTTTGAGTAAATTACTTTGTTCCTCTCAAACGCTGTTAATTACAAAACTCCTATTTGTGATCTTTCCACTAGTGTATCAATTAATGAATTTATTAATATCTAATTCTGCCACGATTGCAAGTTTTGTGAGACCTGAAATGACAATGTATATATCATGGTGGTCCAATAAAATAGTAAATTTCTGTAAATGTTGGTGCAAGACAGGGTTGTATATATATAGGGGTGGGCTGGCAGGCTCCAATCAGCCCGGGACAGCAAAGATGGTGGCGCTTGAGGGTACTACAAGAAGATCCACTGCAAACGTTTATAAATACCGCATGATCCAGAAGAGGTTTGATATTTTTAAATATGGTTTTTACCAAAATGTGGGTGAAGGATCTGAATCAATAAAAAGTTTAAATTTCAAGTTTATAGGGTTTTAAAAATTCTGTGGTAGCTTACATAAAGCCAATAAAGAAATCCCATATAATCTTAAAATGTCTGTTGTAATATGATAGAGGAAGAACAGATATAAACCTTTTGGTTTAAGCTTATGAATTCACGGGTTTAGCGTCGATCATTTTTCTTTGAGACTTTACAATCAAATTTTAATTTTTTTAACTGGTCACAAACTAAGTAGTAATTTTCGCCTGCATTTTGTTGAAAACTATATTTAAAATATCAAACGACTTGTGAAGTAGTGGGGTATTTCCCTTCACGGCTCTCCAAATAGCTCCATTCACTAATTCATAAATAGCAATAAAGCTATTTTCCAGTGGAAGTAGAACTGGGTTGTTGAAGAATTTTTATTATTTGTAAGTTTAATCCTTCGATTGGTACGTAACCATTCAGTCCACTTTTGACCGCAGTTTGTACTTTATCATGTCATGTGAAGAGTCTCTAAGCTGCAAGATAATAGTTTGGGGTCTATTTTTGATATGTTTAATACATTTTAAATGCGTCTCCACCAGCTGATTGTGTGTATTAGAAAGCTTGCATTCGATACCATAGTATATTCTCAAATGATGTAGTAGTCTGGACAATCACAGAACTACTAGTTGCAACTTTTTAAAACAATCTAGATATTGAATATATAAATTTATTTTAGTTTGAGGTAGTTTCGGAAGATCAAATCAAACAGCCCACTGGAATACTATCTCCCCGTTTCCCGGTGGCCCATATCTCCACGTGTCCCAGTGGCCTATACCTCCCCGTGTCCTGGTGTCCTATATATCCCCGTGTCCCAGTGGCATATACATGCCTCTTTTCCGGTGGCCCGTAACTCACAGTGTCTCAGTGTCCCATATATCACCGTGTCCTAGTGGTACATATCTCCCAGTGTCCCAGTGGCCTATATCTCCCCGTGTCCTAGTGGCACATATCTCCCCATGTCCCGGTGGTCCATATCTCCCAGTGTCCCAGTGGCCTATATCTCCCCGTTTCCCGGTGGCCATACCTCCCAGTGTCACAGTGGCTCATATCTCACAGTGTCCCAGTAGCCCATACCTCCCAGTGTCACAGTGGCTCATATCTCACAGAGTCCCAGTGGCCCATACCTCCCAGTGTCTCAGTGGCCCATATCTCACAGAGTCCCAGTGGCCCATACCTCCCAGTGTCACAGTGGCTCATATCTCACAGAGTCCCAGTGGCCCATACCTCCCAGTGTCGAAGTGGCTCATATCTCACAGAGTCCCAGTGGCCCATACCTCCCAGTGTCACAGTGGCTCATATCTCACAGTGTCCCAGTGGCCCTTCCCTTCCAGTGTCCCGGTGGCCCATACCTCCCAGTGTCCCAGTGGCCCATACCTCCCAGTGTCTCAGTGGCCCATATCTCACAGAGTCCCAGTGGCCCATACCTCCCAGTGTCACAGTGGCTCATATCTCACAGTGTCCCAGTGGCCCTAACCTCCCAGTGTCCCAGTGGCCCATACCTCCCAGTGTCCCAGTGGCCCATACCTCCCAGTGTCACAGTGGCTCATATTCACAGAGTTCCAGTGGCCAATACCTCCCAGTGTCCCAGTGGCCCATACCTCCCAGTGTCTCAGTGGCTCATATCTCACAGTGTCCCAGTGGCCCATACCTCCCAGTGTCACAGTGGCCCATACCTCCCAGTGTCCCAGTGGCCTATATCTCCCCGTGTCCTGGTGGTCCATATTTCCCAGTGTCCCAGTGGCCCATATCTCCAGTGTCCCAGTGGCCTATATCTCCCCGTGTCCCAGTGACCTATATCTCCCCGTGTCCCGGTGGCCTATATCTCCCCGTGTCCCAGTGGTTCATACCTACCCGTTTCCCGGTGGCCCATTCCTCCCCGTGTGCCAGTGGCCCATATCTCCCCGTGTCCCGATGGCCTATATCTCCCCGTGTCCTGGTGGCCCATACCTCGCCCTGTCCCAGTGGCCCATATCTCCCCGTGTCCCGGTGGCCTATATCTCCCCGTGTCCCAATGGTCCATATCTCCCGTGTCCCGGTGGTCCATATCTCCCCGTGTTCCAGTGGCCCATATCTCCCAATGGCCCAGTGGCCCATATTTCCCAGTGTCCAAGTGACCCATATCTCTCCTTGCCCTTGTAGTCCATATCTCCCAATGTCCCGGAGGCCTATATCTCCCCGTGTCCCAGTGGCCTATATCTCCCCGTGTCCTGGTGGCCTATATCTCCCCTTGTCCTGGTGGCCTATATCTCCCCTTGTCCTGGTATCCTATATATCCCCGTGGCCCAATAGCATATACCTCCCCGTGTCCCGGAGACCTATATCTCCTCGTGTCCCAGTGGCCTATATCTCCCCTTGTCCTGGTGTCCTATATATCCCCGTGTCCCAATAGCATATACCTCCCCGTTTCCTGGTGGCCTATAACTCACAGTGTCCCATTGGCCCATATATCCCAATGTCCCGGTGGTCCATATCTCCCAGTGTCCCAGTGGCCTATATCTCCACGTGTCCCGGTGGTCCATATCTCCCAATGTCCCAGTGGCCTATATCTCCACGTGTCCTGGTGGCCTATATCTCCCCTTGTCCTGGTGTCCTATATATCCCCGTGTCCCAATAGCATATACCTCCCCGTGTTCCGGTGGCCCATAACTCACAGTGTCCCATTGGCTCATATATCCCCATGTCCCGGTGGTCCATATCTCCCAGTGTCCCAGTGGCCTATATCTCCACGTGTCCCGGTGGTCCATATCTCCCAGTGTCCCAGTGGCCTATATCTCCACGTGTCCCAGTGGCCCATATCTCCCAGTGTACCAGTGGCCCATACCTCCCAGTGTTCTAGTGGTCCATATCTCCTATTATCCCAGTGGCCCTTCCCTTCCAGTGTCCCGGTGGCCCATACCTCCAAGTGTCACAGTGGCCCATACCTCCCAGTGTCCCAGTGGCCCATACCTCCCAGTGTTCTAGTGGCCTATATCTCCCCGTGTCCCGGTGGCTCATACCTCCCCGTGTCCCAGTGGCCCATATCTCCCAGTGTCCCAGTGGCCCTTCCCTTCCAGTGTCCCGGTGGCCCATACCTCCCAGTGTCCCAGTGGCCCTTCCCTTCCAGTGTCCCGGTGGCCCATACCTCCCAGTGTCCCAGTGGCCTATACCTCCCTGGGTCTCAGTGGCCCATATCTCCCCGTGTCCCAGTGGCCCATACCTCCCAGTGTCCCAGTGGCCTATATCTCCCAGTGTTCAAGTGGCCTATATCTCCCCGTGTCCCAGTGGCCCATACCTCCCAGTGTTCTAGTGGTCCATATCTCCTATTATCCCAGTGGCCCTTCCCTTCCAGTGTCCCGGTGGCCCATACCTCCCAGTGTCCCAGTGGCCTATACCTCCCTGGGTCTCAGTGGCCCATATCTCCCCGTGTCCCAGTGGCCCATACCTCCCAGTGTCCCAGTGGCCTATATCTCCCAGTGTTCAAGTGGCCTATATATCCCCGTGTCCTGGTGGTCCATATCTCCCAGTGTCCCAGTGGCCTATATCTCCACGTGTCCTGGTGGCCTATATCTCCCCGTTTCCCGGTGGTCCATACCTCCCCGTGTTCAAGTGGCCTATATCTCCCCGTTTCCCAGTGGTCCATACCTCCCAGTGTTCAAGTGGCCTATATCTCCCCGTGTCCCAGTGGCCCATACCTCCCAGTGTCCCAGTGGCCTACATCACCTATCCCTGTCCTGATCTGCTTACGTACTGTACATCACATATCCCTGTCCTGATCTTCTTACGTACTGTACATCTCCTATCCCTGTCCTGTTCTTCTTACATACTGTACATCACCTATCCCTGTCCTGATCTTCTTACGTACTGTACATCACCTATCCCTGTCCTGATCTTCTTACGTATTGTACCTCA
The DNA here is from genome assembly GCA_039000515.1 of Timema cristinae. NCBI lineage: Eukaryota > Metazoa > Arthropoda > Insecta > Phasmatodea > Timematidae > Timema > Timema cristinae. The sequence goes on from JBCFYV010000100.1 coordinate 15,921,810, forward strand.
CCTATCCCTGTTCTGATCTTCTTACGTACTGTACATCACCTATCCCTGTCCTAGTCTTCTTACGTACTGTACATCACCTATCCCTGTCCTTGTCTTCTTACGTACTGTACATCACCTATCCCTGTCCTGATCTTCTTACGTACTATATATCATCTATCCCTGTCTTGATCTGCTTACACACTGTACATCACCTATCCCTGTCCTGATCTGCTTACGTACTGTATATCACATATCCCTGTCCTAATCTTCTTACGTACTGTACATCACCTATTCCTGTCCTTATCTGCTTACGTACTGTACATCACCTATCCCTGTCTTGATCTGCTTACGTACTGTACATCACCTATCCCTGTCCTGATATGCCTACGTACTGTACATCACCTATCCCTGTCCTGATCTGCTTACGTACTGTACATCACCTATCCCTGTCTTGATCTGCCTACGTACTGTACATCACCTATCCCTGTCCTGCGGTTCAATCCCCGAGATGTTTCGATATTATCTCACAATAACAAATTACGCCATGCTCTACTCGAACTCATAATCTCATTCTGTAAAAATGCTATCCTCGAGTTTAAAATCTCGCAATTCGTGTTGAGTTGTATAATTTCATTTGATTGTGGTTTACAGTTCAAAATTTCGAACTTCCGGTGTTTGACACTGGGGTTTAGTTTCTACTTTAAAGCTTTATGAACACACACTCCAGCCATTTTAAACAAGAAGTACGATATTTAAACTTTGCTTTACTCGTTGGCTCTACCTGTTTCTTTTTCGTGTGTTATTTTTGGCGTGTAAATAATTGTAAAATGGATAATAAAAATAAAATTACTAAGGAACAGAAACAGATTATTTTAGAGCTTGTTGAATGTATGTAACACATTTGATATCCCCCCCCCCCCCCTCTTAGGTTATAATTTAACTTCATAGGCATGTTGGCTAGTAGATTCACTATTATTTATAAACTTGTGCTTCAATTTGCATGCATTATTAAGGTCCATATTTATAAACCTATTTCATTGATTAAGTAAAATAATTGTTTATGGCTTGTTCCAGAGCCAACATTATATTTACGCATGCTAAGAACCACATTTGGTGGGATGTAGCTTACCATTTCTATTTGAATCAGATGAGTACATTTTTTGGGGTAGCCACTGAATTGTATTTTATTTTATAAAAGTGAATAATATTGTAATACCTAATTAAAAAAATATTCAATGACACTATATTAAGAAAATGTTAAATTAAAAATTGCACACTATTTTCAATTCAATAGTCAAATCAAAAACTATCTGCAGGCAACAAAAAAACTCCAAACTGGATCTAGTTGTTTTAAATTTAATAATAATAATACAAATATACCCCTATGTTATTCTGATAGCCTTTAGCAGAATTTAGGTCTATTACACTCACCTCAATATAAAGTTTTCTAAAGTGGGTATATTTTAAATAAGTAAGCCCAGTATAGTAGTATATATGATTTTTTGATTGGATTTGTTTTAGAAAACGAAAAAATATGCAAAGGAAAGTTGGGGCCAGACTTCACTAATAAGGAGTATGTTGAGTTCTGGGAGGAGGCCCCCAAACAATTGAACTCTATAGTGTTGGGGCAACAAAGTCTTGGAAAGATTGGAGAAAGGTTTGTTCTTATGATTATGTTTAGTAGATTTAAGGCCTATAGTACTAATATTGTACATAAGTTGAGCATATAATGTATTCGAAATGCTCGGTAGGCCTACTCTGTTTTAAAAGCTTCCCTGAGTTAACACTAGCATATGCCTAAAATCTATATATGTGTTCTACATGTAACAATCTCTTTTCCTTTTGTGATACGTGTGATCCTACAGATGAACAATGATGATTAGTTTAAAGCATTACTCTTACTATAAATTATCAAACACCCACCACTTGCAAGTGAATTGGATGTTTCATTTATACCCCATAGTTTATATTCTTAAATTGGTATCAAGCTTATAGGCCTATATAGTCTGGTTACCAATAACCAAGAGGTTAGGGTATGGACATCTGATGATCGTTGTTGAATGGTTTACACTCTCCCTGCACACAAATATACGTCAATTTTTTTCTTGTAAGAACAAATGAAAATTAATCATATTGATCTTAATATTAAAATATGCCATATTGGATTTTTTCACCATGTCTTACCACCCATACACATTTACTAGATAAGTTACTCATTTGCATGAAGGGACGGTGGAAAGTAATTTTGTAAAATCCACCTCACTACACCGAACAAAAACTAAATCCCAACCTCCTTGTCACTTGTGAACCAGTCTACTCAAGACAGGTGGAACACTTTGTCAGTGATAGTACCACAGTTATGGGTCGTTGTCAAGGTACAGTAGCCCCACGGCTTCTTTGGTGCTGACTGACAGCTGACAGCTTTGAAAAGTTACCAGACCAAATTATGTATCCCTACGCCGAGCCATATGATCTGTAAAAACGTGTGTTTAGCAGCTGTCACTTATGACAGTCAACATTTAGGTATAAACCTAAATGTTGACTGTCAGAAGTCAGCTGTGAGCTGTCAGTCAGCACCAAAGAATCTATGGGGCTTACTGTAGCTAAATTTTGTAAGTAGTGGTTTTCAAAGGGTCTGTTGCAGCACACCACTGCCGTGAAATTCTTGATATGTTATTGTTGATAATAAAATAATGAACGTAGTTTCATCCCACATATATATGTCTGATAGCTACAATCAAAGTTGGATATTCATGGGAAACTTGAGTTTGTTGTTTGTAACACAAAGGTCAATTTGTGGTTTAATACTGTCTGTAACACATGTGCATGTCCGAGTTTCCCGTAGTACCGCAAGAACTCCCAATATAATAGTGTGCCATAATAAAAAAAAAGATTGAGAACTAATGGTTTACACTCTACAGTGAATTTAAAATATATAGACTTTTCTTACATAAATTATGCTCAGCAAAAAACAAAATTAAGCATTTTATTTAGTCTTTTAAAATAAAAAATGTAGTTACCAAAGAATACTTTGTATTGAAAAGTAGATATAATTCTAGGTTGGTTTTTTTCAGTCATGGTACGAAATAAAAAGTTCAACAAAGAGAAAGGCGGCAGCATATAGAAGAGAGTGTGAGAATACTGGTAGAGGTCCTCTACCCTAGAGCCGCTAGATGAAGTTCAACAAAGGGAAAGGCAGCATATAGGAGAGAGTGTGGGAAGACTGGTAGAGGTCCTCCTACCCTAGAGCCGCTAGATGAAGTTCAACAAAGAGAAAGGCAGCAGCATATAGGAGAGAGTGTGGGAAGACTGGTAGAGGTCCTCCTACCCTAGAGCCGCTAGATGAAGTTCAACAAAGGGAAAGTCGACAGCATATAGGAGAGAGTGTGGGAAGACTGGTAGAGGTCCTCCTACCCTAGAGCCGCTAGATGAAGTTCAACAAAGGGAAAGGCAGCATATAGGAGAGAGTGTGGGAAGACTGGTAGAGGTCCTCCTACCCTAGAGCCGCTAGATGAAGTTCAACAAAGGGAAAGTCAGCATATAGGAGAGAGTGTGAGAAGACTGGTAGAGGTCCTACTACCCTAGAGCCGCTAGATGAAGTTCAACAAAGGGAAAGTCGACAGCATATAGAAGAGAGTGTGAGAATACTGGTAGAGGTCCTCCTACCCTAGAGCCGCTAGATGAAGTTCAACAAAGGGAAAGGCAGCATATAGGAGAGAGTGTGGGACGACTGGTAGAGGTCCTCCTACCCTAGAGCCGCTAGATGAAGTTCAACAAAGGGAAAGGCAGCAGCATATAGGAGAGAGTGTGGGACGACTGGTAGAGGTCCTCCTACCCTAGAGCCGCTAGATGAAGTTCAACAAAGGGAAAGGCAGCATATAGGAGAGAGTGTGGGAAGACTGGTAGAGGTCCTCCTACCCTAGAGCCGCTAGATGAAGTTCAACAAAGGGAAAGTCAGCATATAGGAGAGAGTGTGGGAAGACTGGTAGAGGTCCTACTACCCTAGAGCCGCTAGATGAAGTTCAACAAAGGGAAAGGCAGCAGCATATAGGAGAGAGTGTGGGACGACTGGTAGAGGTCCTCCTACCCTAGAGCCGCTAGATGAAGTTCAACAAAGAGAAAGGCAGCAGCATATAGGAGAGAGTGTGGGAAGACTGGTAGAGGTCCTCCTACCCTAGAGCCGCTAGATGAAGTTCAACAAAGGGAAAGTCGACAGCATATAGAAGAGAGTGTGAGAATACTGGTAGAGGTCCTCCTACCCTAGAGCCGCTAGATGAAGTTCAACAAAGGGAAAGTCGACAGCATATAGAAGAGAGTGTGAGAATACTGGTAGAGGTCCTCCTACCCTAGAGCCGCTAGATGAAGTTCAACAAAGGGAAAGTCGACAGCATATAGAAGAGAGTGTGAGAATACTGGTAGAGGTCCTCCTACCCTAGAGCCGCTAGATGAAGTTCAACAAAGGGAAAGGCAGCAGCATATAGGAGAGAGTGTGAGAAGACTGGTAGAGGTCCTCCTACCCTAGAGCCGCTAGATGAAGTTCAACAAAGGGAAAGTCGACAGCATATAGAAGAGAGTGTGAGAATACTGGTAGAGGTCCTCCTACCCTAGAGCCGCTAGATGAAGTTCAACAAAGGGAAAGGCAGCATATAGGAGAGAGTGTGAGAAGACTGGTAGAGGTCCTCCTACCCTAGAGCCAATAGATGAAGTTCAACAAAGGGAAAGGCAGCAGCATATAGGAGAGAGTGTGAGAATACTGGTAGAGGTCCTCCTACCCTAGAGCCGCTAGATGAAGTTCAACAAAGAGAAAGGCAGCAGCATATAGGAGAGAGTGTGGGACGACTGGTAGAGGTCCTCCTACCCTAGAGCCGCTAGATGAAGTTCAACAAAGGGAAAGGCAGCATATAGGAGAGAGTGTGAGAAGACTGGTAGAGGTCCTCCTACCCTAGAGCCAATAGATGAAGTTCAACAAAGGGAAAGGCAGCAGCATATAGGAGAGAGTGTGAGAATACTGGTAGAGGTCCTCCTACCCTAGAGCCGCTAGATGAAGTTCAACAAAGGGAAAGGCAGCATATAGGAGAGAGTGTGAGAAGACTGGTAGAGGTCCTCCTACCCTAGAGCCGCTAGATGAAGTTCAACAAAGAGAAAGGCAGCAGCATATAGGAGAGAGTGTGGGACGACTGGTAGAGGTCCTCCTACCCTAGAGCCGCTAGATGAAGTTCAACAAAGGGAAAGTCGACAGCATATAGGAGAGAGTGTGGGAAGACTGGTAGAGGTCCTCCTACCCTAGAGCCGCTAGATGAAGTTCAACAAAGGGAAAGTCAGCATATAGGAGAGAGTGTGAGAAGACTGGTAGAGGTCCTCCTACCCTAGAGCCGCTAGATGAAGTTCAACAAAGGGAAAGTCGACAGCATATAGGAGAGAGTGTGGGAAGACTGGTAGAGGTCCTCCTACCCTAGAGCCGCTAGATGAATTTCAAAAAAGAGTACTAGCGGTGATAGGGGATAACCTGGTGTATGGCCACAAAGATACTGAGGAATCAGAAATTGTTCTGGATTAACACTTGGTAACTAGAATTATTACATAATTTCCCTATCTAGCCCGAATAACTTCATTCAAAGCTTATAAGAGATCACTTTTTCCTTTTTCCTTACTCTCATTTGTAAAGTTCTAATTTCAAATTGATTTATTTTATTTTATACCCAGATTTGATGGTAATTTTATTTTACTATGTAGCACATCTTAGGGCAGGGTTTCTCAAACTGTGAGGCACGAGGGGATTTCAGGTGAGGTGCGCGGCAGCAACATTATACCGGTGAACCAATTGTTCACTTCCTCCAACTTGATAAAGTTCTGGTTAACTGTATAAAATAAATATTCTGTTTGATCAATGAACCATTAGAATTTATTTTGGTCTTTGCAGCTATATTATTTGTATGAAAGAAGTTTCTCAACAATGACTCTAATCGGAGGGTGAGAGGGGGAAAAAAATGTGTTGTTCCATATGACAAGTACATATTTTTTCATGAATATTATTTGTCATAAAATGCTAAAATAATGGATATTTTATAAAACTTTTCTATTCTTAATGGTCCGGACACATATTTATCTGATTACCAAACCCTTCCTTCACCTCTGACAAGACATCTCGTGAATGTGGGAAATGCCAGGCCTCCGCTTTAAACTGTAGGTCCTCCATTTAATCTCACAATCACCCTACCATTATACATTAGCATAAATGCATACTAAAAGAACGGGTAGTAAGATGTGGTGCTAATAATAATACTACTCCTAATGTTTCCTAAATTTTACAAAGTTCTTATTAGAAGATATAATAATCAATTGAATATTACGCATGTACGTAAAAGCGTTTTCCCCCCAGAAAGTGAGGCTGAGTGCATAAAGTTTGAGAATCCCTGTCTTAGGGTTAGTTCTTGTCTACTGATAACATTATATCTTTCACTTTTTATTATATTGAACTGTTGTTTACTATATTATATTCATGTTTACTACACAACATTTATAGTTCTAATTATTAATGTCTATGATACAAATTATTTCCATTGGCTTAGCTAATGAAAGATGGGCACTATTGCCTTATAGCTATTATATTGTTTTTTGTTGAATATAGAATATTAGTAATAAAACAAGTCAAGTTGTTTGAGGTTATGAAATATTTTGCAATATTTCTATTGGCATTAGTGACCATAACATGTCTCAATGGAGTTGTTAGCTAACTCGCTGGTATCATGTTGAGCTAAATTGCCAAGGACGGGGAGATCGAGGTTCGAATCTCGGTCGGGCGAACTGGGGGTGATTTTTCCTAAATGGTTTTCCTCTCTCACTTCACACAAATGCGGGTTCACTTTCTCTAAATTCAACCTTCCATATCCCTTATCCATTAGCGTAATTAGTATTGAAGCGTATAACTCGAACGGTCAGTAAGACGCTGTGTTAAAAATTAAATTAAATTCGTGACCATTATGAATAAATGGCTTTCACTGTATTATACTTAAAAATAATGTTCTGGTAGTTTATTATTAATTTTATCTATTCTTAATAATAAATTACTTGTACATTTTATATCTCCCCGGTTATATTTATTTTATTCGAACCTCAATTTGACTCAAGGAAAAGTTTTAAATATTTGCTTTGACTTTGCTTTAAACTCAAAAAGTTAGCTTCGTACATCCCTACTGGATACTAGTAAGAATATACTATACAGAACTTCATAATTTTATATTGAATTTTTATTTATTAATACTTTGTTTTAGGGTATTCTTTTGCCACAAAATGGCGCTGCCTCTTGTTCCACATCAGCAGCCAATCTCAAGGCAGAACTAAACACACAAGTGCCAACAGTCTCTCTCCCAGGATGATTTATCTTTCAATGTATGTGTCAGAGACCATCAAACCTAAAAGATTTCTTCACAGTGCAAAAAGTAAGTAATAAGTTGTCATTTCTTTTAATAATACGTTTTTTATACATATTTAAATATAGTTTGGTTGAATTGAGCCATCTAAAATTTTAGCTCAAGGTTTGTATTGGGTGTTACAATAAAGAAGGAAAGGATAAAAAATATGGAGGCTTTCATAAAAAGAATTGAAACTCTTTTGCACACTATATTTTATTAATTCATACCATTCTTGTGCAATACAGTTGACTTCTAATATCTTACAAAATTTATGAAATAGAGTGAGTGCATTGAGAAAAATATTTGTAATAAATAAAATGGTAATGTGGTAGGAAAATACTCTTTACTTAATTTCTTATAAGGAATTGGAATGAGTTTTTTTTAGGGCTCTATTTGTTTTATTATCAGAGGCCTTGTGTACCTCTATAATTAACAGCCCTTATTTTAGAGTACAAATTCTTTATTAACAATCCCTCATTGGTTCACATAGATATTTAATCAGCAATATTAAATTAGTCTAATTTGTAGTGCTTCTCATTTGTCAAATATTTCCTTTTCAGGACACCCAAAGCGGGCCCGGGTTGAAAGATCAGCTTCATTTGAAGCATCAGAAAGATTCTCCCAAATACAGGAGAGACGATTAAAATTGGCGGAAGAGCAATTTGCCTTTCAAAGAAAGTGTGAAAGCGAAAAAATAAGGCATTGAAAGACTTTACGAACACTTTTAAAAAGTTAACAAGTGTTTTAGAAGAATATTTGTCCAAAAAATAATGTAGAGTAATGTGTAAAATACAATTGAGAAAAGATATGTAGTGTGTATTGTTTGCATAATAATTTCTTTACTAGCCTAATTCATTTGTCATTGGACAATAAAAATTTTGTTACACAATTTTAAAACCTGTATTTATTTTAAGATATAATAAGTGAGTCAAAGATTTCAAATAATAACAAATTAAGGGCCCATGAAAGGCATCTTTAAATAACCATAAATCTGGTGGAACTAATTAAATACTGAAAATAATTAAATATTGATTGACAATTTAGATAGTTCAATATGTCATCATAAAGTGTTGTAAATACTAATTGAGCTACAACATTGTTTCATCCGCCACACGGTATATATAACACGTTTACTCTCGTGACATACTGCTGGGGATGGGGACAATTGAGTTTTGATTCCAGTCGAGTGGATTGAAGGGGGTTTTTTCCTAAATTGTTTTGACTATTCACACAAATGTGGGAGCACTTTCGTTCTAAAAAAAATTCTGTTTTAAATGGTGCAGTTTTTTTAAATCTTTATCAGGGTGTCTACTGAGTTGGAAAAACAAAAATTAATGAATTTTTGACAAACAAAATTCCTCCCCTAAACGGTTAAACACTATCTAATTCATATAGGCATAATGCACTCGCATAGAACATTTAACTTTAACCTTGTCCTTACTATCACGGTACATCAGGCAACCTAAAGCTAGCGTATGAGATCATGGGCAGTGGGTGGCTCGACATTAGATGCGTTATTACAATTTGCGGGAAATTCAAACATAAATATATTAGTGACTTTATAACCAAAATATTGGGAATTTATTAGTTTTCAGGGACTTTCGTGACTTTTTTTTTTCAATTGGTAACTTTTCGTGACCCAGTAGACACCCTGTTATTAAGTCAAGCTGACTAATAGCTCTCCCAACGCTAGTGGACTAGGGAATTAGTTACATCCTGGCATCTAATATTCCAGACCTCTGCGCACCACCCTCAGCTCAATCGATTAGTCTGACACGAGACCAGCACGTTGTAGTGTGAGGCCATCAAGGCGGGTCATTTCTTTGTTATACCCTTCATGATACTAAATATTCTAATTTACTAATAAATAGGTATTCAGGGTGTCCAGCGACCTTGAAAACAAGGAAAACCTATGGAATTTGTTTGGTCATGGAAAAGTTGCGGAATCTTCACATGTTCTCTAAAAACACAACTTTTATTTACAATAGTAAAAATAACATTTATTCCAGTGAATACACACTTAATGTCAATTTTAACAAAGCCATCACCAATTGAGCACGCTAATCTCAATTCTCAAATTCAACATGTGATTTTCAAGATAAGATTTATTAAGGTAGTTGGGTTAGATGACTTTGTGGGGAGGGGGCCCAAAAATAAATCTTTCAGGGGGCTTACTCTGTTACGCCACTGCTAAAGAGTAATTGAATCACATATTGTGATAACTTGATTTATCGTATTATATTATAAAATATTACAAAAAAAATTAAAGAATTTCTTAATAAAACATTTTTTGAGTGATTTAATTACATAAAGTTGTAGAAATAACAGCTACAACATTTTTTTTTAAATCAAACAATTAACAAAAACTATTCAAACTTCTATATAGCTTTGAGAATATTTCATAATTGATTCAAATTTGCTTTGAATTTAAAAAGTGAACTTTTCATATCCCTACAACCAATTTTTACTGATTATACAAGGGGAACACAAAGAGATAATTGTTAAGGATATTTATATGTTTAAATCAAATTTCAACAACCCTGTTACGTATACGACACCCCTCTGCTAAAAAGTGGTTTATGTTATGTTGTTGGTTCACATTTTTTCACCATTCCAAACATTCATGCCATTATCCTCAGCAGGAATATTTACATCTTCATAATGTGGCACTTCTCTAGCGATGCACATGTTATGCAGAACGGTGCAAGCCGTTATAATTTGTGATGCCTTTTCCGGCATATAATGTAATGTCCTATGCTTTAACACGCATCGAAATCTTGACTTTAAAAGTTCATTGCACCACTCAATAATATTCCTGGTTTTTCGATTAGCTCTATTAAAGTTTTCTTCTTTTGAATTCGGAACAATGTTCCCTTCTATTGGCATAAGAAGCCACGGTTCCAAGGGGTAGCCACTGTCTCCTAAAAACAATATTTAATAATTTTATTATTAGTGTGAATAAAATTATAACTTGTTTTGCACCTTGTTTAATATTTATCAGGGTTACACACATACATTTAATGAGAAAGATATTACGTAGAATTTAGATTAAATTAACCTAAATTTATGTGAAGAGTCTAAAAAACAATTTGTGGGGGGGACCTTTGCATCCGGTAGATATTCAAATCCAGACTTACTTGTCACCAGTATTTGAGTCTATTACAAAAGTGACACCATAGACCATGCGCTCACCAATCCTGATCATAGATAAGTGATTTTCATGGATATTAAAAGCAAAAAAATATATTTCAATATGATTTTATCATAAACAATATATCGTAATTTGAAAAAATTAGTTTAAATAAATGTTCAACCTTGTTATTTTTAACAAGAGAGTGACGTCTCGGACCTAGAGATTCAAACCTCAATCTCTCGGTCACAGTGCAGTCTAGTCTATCAGGAAAGTGACGTCTCAGACCTAGAGATTCAAACCTCAATCTCCCGGTCATAAGGCAGTCTAGTCTAGCAAGAAAGTGACGTCTCAGACCTAGAGATTCAAACCTCAATCTCCCGGTCACAGTGCAGTCTAGTCTATCAGGAAAGTGACGTCTCAGACCTAGAGATTCAAACCTCAATCTCCCGGTCATAAGGCAGTCTAGTCTAGCAAGAAAGTGACGTCTCAGACCTAGAGACTCAAACCTCAATCTCCCGGTCACAGTGCAGTCTAGTCTATCAGGAAAGTGACGTCTCAGACCTAGAGACTCAAACCTCAATCTCCCGGTCACAGTGCAGTCTAGTCTATCAGGAAAGTGACGTCTCAGACCTATAGATTCAAACCTCAATCTCCCGGTCATAAGGTAGTCTAAACTAGCAAGAAAGTGACGTCTCAGACCTAGAGATTCAAACCTCAATCCCCTGGTCACAGTGCAGTCTAGTCTATCAGGAAAGTGACGTCTCAGACCTAGAAATGAAAATGTTCCGCTGTGGTGGTTTGAAGGGGTTAAATTGTAGAGGTGGCACTTATAGCCTATAGTACTTCAAGATATATCGAGCTAAGAGACGATTGGGTAGTAAGAAAAGGGCATTTGTGTGGGAGTGTTAGATAGGAAGCACGTAGGATATTTGGTGGGGGGGGGGACAGAATGTCAAATCAACCTTAAAATTATCTGAATTACATTAGTTATGACAAAAAGTTGGAGTATTGATTTATGAACATATTGGGTCTACAAAGCTTCGCACTTATTTATTTCTTTTTTAGCACTGAGTCTTACTACCCGTTCATTTTATACGATATGCACTGATCACTATAATGTGTTATGTATGAGAATGGTTTAATTCATAGGAATTGCACCCACATTGGCGTGGAGTGATAGTGGAAAACCATTAAGTAAAACCACAAACAGTGCATTCGACCGGAATAAAACTCTGATGTGATATTGACGCGTTAGACCGCACGGCCATCAAAACAGGTTTCAGGTCTATTCTAATAATGTCTTTCCAGTTACGTCCAGGTCTTCCCAAATCTATCTTCCCATTAGGTTTGTAAGACGAACGTTTTCCTCGTTTCTCCTATTCGCGTTGTATGTTCTGTCCACCTTTCACTGCCAGATCGTATTCAATTAGGAGTAACAATGTTTTGTTAGAAGTTCAGGTTATGTATCTCAACGTTATGTAAACTAATCCACTGTCCATAATACTAATCAAACAAATACAGATTTATGTACCTTCATCGGTGGCCACGTGGTATAAGGCATCACTCTCGTGTAAGACTAGACTTCCAGGGACAAGGAGATCGGGGTTCGAATCTCAGTCGGGTGTACTGAGGGTGCCTTTTCCAAATTAGTTTACCACTCTCACTCCACGCAAATGAAGGTGTACTTGCTCTAAATACAATCTTTCTTATCCCTATCTCACTAGCCTAATTAGTATATATATTAGACACAGTCATATTTCAAAGTAAACCCGTTTATTGTTTCATATTATTAAGGGGGCCGCCTTCCTGAGCATTGGAATGCATTACAGACGTTCAGGAAATAGGCCATGGTTAGGTAGTGTTTTATTTTTACCAAACTTAACCTAAGCCAAAATGAAGAGAAAAGGTGGGAACATGCTTATCTAGTACTCTCAACCTTACATCTTGATAATCTATATATATAAAAAATGAATGAAATATCGTAATTTGCTCATTTTCAATGGCCATTTAAATATATTGTCACAGTTCTGAGACGAGGGTAACTACTAGATAATCCTAGATACAACCTTTCAGAAACAAATTAAGTCATTTTTTGATAAGGTCACAACAGAAAATGTAAAGATAATTGCTAA
>JBCFYV010000100.1:15934565-15947630 GCA_039000515.1 Timema cristinae
GGGGAAAATAAAATTATTTAAAATATAAGAATATTAAAATATACTTTGTTAAAAAATCAAAAATTTGAAAATTACGTTTTTTTGTTGTACACCCTTTTGTATTGTACGGGTGAGGAGTCCACCCTTCCTCCGGGGGGTCCCATCGGACCATGACGCTTTCCCCGGTCGTCACAAACACGGGCCCTCGACTCGGGAAAAAAAAGACAAAACGGAGATAAGTTACGATCAGAAAGAAAATTAGGATCTAACGGGAGCCAAGTATGGTCAAGAAAAAATCTGGATGAGAGACCTTAGCTACAGGGAAAGTCAACAGTGATTGTGCATACTAAGATCAGTTAAAGCCCCCAACTACAATTAAAAAACCAATAAAATTTAAGCCTTCATAACATTATGACAATACTAAATACAAACCACAACATTCAATTTTACTCTTTGGCATACTTGGAAAAAACCCTCTAATTTGATTCTGTTTTGTCTACATTTAAAATTCCCTACACTGATAAAACCTCTCATTATTTAAATTTTTTAACATGTTTTTCAAGCATATTTTTTTATATACCTAAAAATTATAAGGGATTTTTTTTGGTTTTAAAAATTTACTACTGCTTTTATTTAAATGGTTAGTACAAAAAGGGAAAAACACTACAACTAAAAAAAACTAAAAAAAATTTTTAATATTTTTTAAAAGTCAAGTTAACAAAAATTTAAAAAAATCAAAGGGATAAACCCCTTTAAAACCCAAAAATCATTTAAAATAAAGTAAAGCGTGTTGAAACCCAAAATTAAAAGGCGAGTTCTATTTTGTTACCTACTATCAGATACCCAATCTTCCATACAGAATCCTATGGCCTATTTATGAGATAAAATATGAAACAAGAAGGTAAGCCTTTTACCCGGAAATGAGGGTACAAAATTTTTAAAAAAAAAAAAATTTAAACTTTCCTTTTTAGAAGGCAATTAATTTTAAAAAAAAAATCATTTTTAATAAAATTTACAATTTCTACTCTGTTTTTTTAAGAACAAAAAAAAGAAATTTTTTTTTTAAAAAACCCTTCGAACTTAAAAACTATTATTTTTTAAATGAGCCCCTTGGTTACCACACTCCCGGCTTTAATGGTAACCCATCTTGAATTTCCTTTTGTACCTTTTTAATTTAGAAAAAATCGTAGAATAATTTTTTTAAAAGGTTTCATTTTCCTTTATAGTAATTTATTCCCCCCAAACAATTTTCATTCTTTTTCAGATTTCTTTTGAAATTTAGAATAGTAATAGTATTTTTCTTGTTTGGCTAGGTCTGGTGTTGGTTTCTCCTCTCCCTGAGTGTTGGAAAAAATCTTTTATGGGAAATTTTTCCGCGTGATAAAGGCTATCATAAAATTTCCCAGGATCCAAAGGTTTTCCCATATATTCTTTAATGCATCTTGAGCGCGTTTTGGCCAGCAAGACTTTATTTTTGAGGCCCAGTGGGAAATTGAAGAAGCGGAAATATTTAAAGCTTGTTTGGGGTCTTTTTTTGCTGCAAAAATTGTTTAGTGGGTTAAAGTCTTTTGATTTATGAATCCCGGTCTTATGGAAAACTATCACCTTCTTATATTACCATAAGAAAAAAAAAGCACAACCTGGTGGTTAGGGGAAAGGGTGTCAACTTCTATGGGCGGCCGGGGTTCAATCCTGGCCCCGGAAAAGATTTATCTTTTTACCAAACCCCCCTTTTCACCTCTGACAAACACTTGTGAATGGGGGGAATGCCGGGCCTCCACCGGGTTCGGTTCCAATTTAAAAGTAGGTCCTCCATTAATTACAATCACCCTACCTTTACACATTCGTAAGTGCTTTAAAAAACCCGAATGGGTATAGGAGCGGTCTAAAAAATAATAAAAATAAAAAAATAAAAAATAAAAAATAATAAAAAAATAATAAAAAAAAATATAACACTAACATTTCGATATAAAAGAAAAAAGCCTACGGTTGAAGCTGATGAAATGTAGGGGAGGTAAATTTTAAAAACAGGCCATGTTTACCTTGAAGAATCAAGTAAATGTCGCTTTTTTGCGTGTTTTTGCATTACCACTAATATTAAAAACACAGTCCATTTTGGGGATTATATGCCCAAGAAAATATTAATACAAGTTGGCCTTAAATATCAGTTTGCAGCCCCCAAATGAATTACATACCAAAATCCCCGCCCACAATTCAGGATTGTGCCTTTAAATGTCGACTATATTTCCCCGCTTCAAACAAACTAGGTTTTATTTGGAACAGTGTTTACGACTTTGGGGTTAAATTTATTGAAGGGGTAATTTTAAAAGTTTTTGTTTTTTTTGTTAATTTCAATGGAATTTTAAAAAAAATTTACATTATGTTATTAAAGCAAAAGCACCCCATTAAAATTTAAAGTTTCTGGAGTTCGCAAAGAAAGTTGTGGAATCCTTTTTATTAGAGCTATAACCAAATCTTTTCCGCTAGCCCTCTTTAATGTTGTGGGTTTTTTTTAGACTTCGAAATGATAAGCAAGATAACCGACAGCAAATACAATCCCAAAAACTTTCCATTCTACATAAAAAACCTTTTTTGCCAATGATTCTTTCTTTTCAGGGCGTAAAACAGTTGCTGAATCACCCCCCAAAATTTTTTTGAAGCTCTTCAGCACGACCTTTTTAAATGAAATATAAAACCCCACCTTTTGGGATAAAAAACAAACGGGCCATTTCGTTCATTTTTCATACTTTTTTTCCTACACAAAAATCACTTCAAAAAAGTCCTTTCAGACAAATTTTGCAGACAAAATTTTTCCTTATTTTTACTCACCAAAATTTAGACCTAAAAAATAAAAAATGCGAAAATAAGCAGCAAAACCCGAATACACTTTTTATTTATAGTTTAATTGTTTGTTTAAAGTAAAGCCCCCAAAACAGCGTGGGGGTAACAGATGTTTTTACATAATACAAGGATGCGCACAAAGCGGGACCGACTTCTGCCGTGCACTTTTTGCGTTCAACACGCCCGTCCTTTCTCCCTCACGGTCGAACTCGAAAGCAATGTTTCCCTTCTAACCAAGGGACAGAAATTTTAAAAAAGCACGAGTGAAGGAAGGAAGGTGCTTATTTAAATTTGCGAAAATCCCAATTTTTTGTATGTATATCAAATAAGAATACAAAAAATAAAAAGGGAAAAATAGGGTTTAAAATTAGCATAGTATTTTGATTCTCGAACGATATAATGCATCTTTGTTTTTTCGAAAAATTAAAAAAAAGCTTTGGAAATCAAAAATTTTATTATCAAAAATACCTTGATAAAAAAAAAGACCCCATAATTAGATTTAAATACCAAAAGCGGCTCACTTTTTGAGTAATACGGTCACATCCACCTTTCTTTTTTTGGCGAGTTTTTTTAAATTTTTTGAATTTTTGGCTTCACTTATTTTTGGCAATTTTAATTTTAAACTGTTTCGCATGTTCTAACGGGTTTTGTCAAACTCAAGGGTTTTAACAATTTTATTTTTTACTGATTAATTGACAGTGTTTGATTGTTTTGATTGACAGGTGATTGTTTTTCCAACTTTTATAACATGTAAAAGAAAAAAACATTTTGAAAAATTTAGTGGTCCCCCTTAACCTTAAAGGTGATTTGTAAATTAAAGAGGGGATCTCCTACCCACAACTCGAGTCCATATGGTTTATCTCTAAATTTTTTTTTTTTAGGGTTTTTTCCATACTATATGAACTTGTTAAACATTTCGCCCAAAATTTTTTTGTAAAATATGAAATTTATTTCCTTTTAACCCCCTTTTGTTCCCTCCCCACACCAATTTTTTGGGTATCTATTTTTTTGATACTACAAACTTTATTATTGTCATAAATCCTGCGTTTTTTGAACTTATTAAAATTTGTTTGAACTTCTTTAAGTAAACAGGCCCGATCTGCCCAAAAACTACAAAAATTTTTCTTCAGTCACCCACATGATTTACAGTCCAATGAAATTTCTAAAATTTGATCCCCCCCCTTAAACCCCGTGTTAAACCCTCTTTTTTTTCTGCCCAAATGCCCATTTCCATATTCCATAAAACGGTTTGAATAAAAATTTCGAGGTTCCTTTTCTAAAATTGTATACATTTTTTCTTTGCACCCTTAAATTCCCCATTATTTTGCTAAGAGAACAATAATTTCCGACCATTAATAATTTTATGTCTAACATGTCTATGCTCATTTCCCTATAATTTTACACTTTTTACTTTTTTTCTCCCACAACCCAAAATTTTCATTGTAAAAAACTATTTCAAATTTACACTGAACGGTAAATTTTCGAAGAAAAATTTTTTTAAGCAAGGAAAACCAGTGATCGGGATATTAAAAAAATTGGAGCCCTGTTGCTGTATAAACTAACCAAGCAACACCCCCCCTGGGGGCGACAACTAACAATCCGTAGTACCTTTGACCAGGCCCATACTTGACGGCTGATGATTTTTTACATACCGAAAACTCACTTCCCTTCCAGCCAGTGTCCAACCCCCATGATTTTTCATAGATCTACGATTTTTAACTTTCTACGATCTACTGTTTAAATTTCAAATAAAAAAACAAACTCTATATTTTCATAGTTTCAAATTTACCATTATCTCTTTGAAATGAGGATTTGGGGGGGGAAGGAGTGGGGGGGGGCTAAGGGGAGGGGAAAAGCTCTACGTAAAGATACAATTAAGTTAGCCCCCACTATCTCCAAAAAATTTAAATTCATATAGTTTTTATGCTAAGTTTTTTGCTCATAGTGCCCGAACTCACGCTTTTACTTTTTAAATTTCTAAAATTATAACGATTTAAAAGTGGGGGCCAACTTTATTCAGGGAAATTTTTTTAAAAAAACCCCATCTTTTTTAAATTTTATTAGGCCAGTTTTTTTTGTGCCATTTGTGGGGGGGGGTTGCTTGGTCCATGTACTGGGTGGGAACAGCTAGTTCTCCATTGGGGCGAAAAACCGGGGAAAATATAATACGAAAAAAGGGGTTACAATTGACTGATATTTTTAACTCTTTTTTAAGGATGAGGCAATTAAACAAACAAAAAAAAATTTACTAAAAAAAGTATTTTTTCCCTTTTAATGTATAGATGTTTGTTGCCCGGGGCTTTTTCGGGTGGAAAATTTTTATATACAAAACGAAAATATACAAAAAATTTAAATTAATTTAAAAAATTACGTACTAGATGCCCCAAAATTGACCTCAAAAAAAATAATCCCCAATTCGATACAAAATTTTAACCCGTTTTTTTAATCCCTTTTAAAAAAAATTTTTCCCAAAAATTCCCCGAAACACTTTTTTTTTTTTTTACTCAATAAGAAAAACAAAATTTTGTTTTTTGTAAATTTAAAAATGGGGGTTTTATACAAATTACATCCCCTATTTTGCCCCCTTTTTGGGGGGAATTTTCAAAAATCCTTTTTTTTTGGGGGTGCCCACATAAAAAAAGAAAATAAACCCAAATTTTCATGCGGGTTTACCCTTTTATTTTTTTCGTTTCGGCGATGTGAATCGTCAGCCCATCGGGACATCTTTTTTTTTATAAATTTTACCCAATGCTTGGGCTAAAATTTTTCTATCCACCTTTAAAACAATTTTTTAAAAGTGAAAAGGTACTAATAACTTTTAATTTTAAAAAAACTTTCAGTTTTAAATTTTTTCATTGAACTAAATTTTAAAAATTTTTGGTTTATAGTTAAGGGGGCCCCTTGCATTTTTGTAATCCACTTTATTCCACAAGAGACCAAGGGGTTTTTAAACATTGGAATAACTTTTAAAAGGGGGTTTCCATTACACAAGTTAGGGTCAAATAATTTTTTTGAAATAAAAATTATTTTTTGAGGCACTCGGGACTGGGATTTTGAGGGGACACGTTTTTTTTGATAATTTTTAACAATTTTCATAGTGGGGCCTTACTGTAAAACCCAAACTCCCCCAAAAAATTTTTTCGGGGAAAAACCGGGGTTTTCAGTAAAAGATGAAATTTTTTTTTTAAACTTTTATAGACCTCGGAAAAAAAAAAAAATTTTTTGCAAAAACAAGATTTGAAAAAGGATTAAACAAGACTTTTAATTTTTTTTATAGCCCCCGTTTTTCCCAAACCTGAGAGTCGGAACTTAATTTTGGGTTTTTTTTTTTGGGCACTAGACCCTTTAAACCTTTTAAACAATATATTGTTTTTTTTTATTTTGTTTTTTAAAGAAAATTTTGGGTCTACGTGTACATGCGTGCTAAATTTTTTTAAAAGAAATTTTTGTTTAAAGTTTTAAAAAAAAAAAAATTTTTTTTTTTTTTTTGAAAATTTTTTTTTATTGGGAAAAAAGGAAAAATTAAAAAATTTATTAATAAAAACAAAAAGGGGGGAAAAAAAAAAATCATTTATCCTAATTTAAGATTTCCCCTTATTTTTATTATTGTTTAAACCCCTAAAAATGTCAATAAAAAATTTTAGTTTTTTTGGTTTTTATTTGACTGCTTTTTGGGACCATATAATATTTTTTAGAATAATTTTAATTTTTTTGTTTATCCATTCCCTTTCACTTTTCAATTCTTAATAACATTATTAAATTTTTAATGTTACTGACCGCCCCAAAAAAAAAAAGGGGAGCATTGACCCAAAAATTGTCCCCCAAAATTTTTTAAATTTTTTTTAATTTTATTTAAAATATAGTATATTTTCAAGGGGCTTAAGGCACTTCTTCTAAAAGGACAAGGGCCATTGTCAATGACTAGAGTTTCATGAGTAGGGGGCCCAAATCAAAAAAAAAAATTTAAGGATTTTATAAGGAAAATTAAAAAATTTTTTCCCCCTTTTAAAAAAGGAAAAAAAGAAAATTTTTTAAAAAAATTTGAGCCCCCCCTTTCCGTTTCAAAAATTTTTTCTTTCCCCCCCCAAAGTTCTATTTTTTTTTTTTTTTTATTTTTCTATAAGAACTTCGGAAGCTTCCATGAGCAAAAAAAATGGAAAAAGATGGGGAACAAACCCACTGGGGATCCCCCCTTGATTGTAGGCGCACCCCTGTCCCGACCCCTAAAAATCGTGCATCACCCGCGTGAAGTTTGTGCGACTACTTTTTTTTCCGAAAAAAAAGAGTTTTTTAAAATTAAAAGAATGTCAATTTTTAAATGTGTTTTTTTACAATTATTTAAAACGTTGCCCAACGAGGGGCGAGTGAATAAATAAACCTATTTTTTTTTAAACCTTATAAAAAGGCTTCAAATCACCGTGGCAATAAAAACCAAATTTTTTTCACAAACTCATCAATTTTACAAAAACCAGGACAATTCAAAAAAAAACAAAAAAATACAAGAAGAGGAATGCTCTTCAAGTTATAAGAACACCTAAATTTAAAGTTTTTCATGCTTTTATTTGGCATAACTTTAAAAATATAATCAGATAAACAAAACAAGAATTTGAAATAAAATGAAAAATTTTTCTAGTTGGTCGTTAATTTAGAAATAATATTCTATAATACCCAAACCCTCGTTTTATAAAATGACACTTTCATATTATTATTATGTTTTAATTTTGATTTCTTTCATTCTTGTTGCCATCTTATTATGTCAAGCGATTTCTAACTTCAATAAAAGTACACAAAATCAATCAACCTCACTATGCTATTACTAAAATACATGGGGGCCCTGGCGGTCTAAGGGTAAGGTGTAAAACTTCTTTACTGGGGAACCAAGGTTCAATCCTCGGGTCCCCGGCACAGTTTAATCTGTTTTGCTAAACCCTTCCTTCACCACTGACAAACGCGTATTAATCACAACTTGTGAATACGGGGAATACCAGGCCTCCACCGTGGTTCGGATCTCATCCATATGAGTGCAAATAGAGCACATTGAGTGACGTAAATAGAATTGAAATTATGTTATTTTTTTTCTATATGTGGACTGCACATTAAGTGTTATTTAAGAGGCCTAGTTTCACAGCAAAAAAAATATATTCGTACACATACGAGAAACAAACGAAACACAAACAAAAGGGAAAACAAAATTTGGTTTCATTGATTTTTTTTTAAATGTTCTGAGTCAGCTTGAACCTAGTTTTCCCTATCCCGTAGCCAAACCTTTAGAAAACTTAAGTTGGCCCACCGCATTAAAATGTTCTCTAAAATTTGACTAATTTAAGAGCACATATGTTCTTTTTCGGGCATATATGAGCACAAACAAAAGCACAGTGGAGTGACGCAAATAGAATTTTGTTATGTTGTTTTTTCAATAATGGCGGGCTATTTTGAGCTCAAGATAGCCTTCCCGCTTCGCTACAACGTACCCGGCCCACAAGCTATCTTCCCCCAGTATGGTACCAAGCAATCCGCCCCGCAAAAATGGCCAGAAATCTTACAACGTTGTAACAAACGTAGTTTGATGGAAAAACTGAATTTCGGGCGCCATATGAGAACAAACGGGCAATAACAAAATGGCATGAAAAAAATTTGATTTCGAAAAAAGTGGTGGGCCAAATTGAACATCAATCAAAACTGAATTTCAGGCACATGTGAGCCAAACGGAGCAAATAACGAATGACATAAGAAAATTTGTATTTTCTAAAATGTGGGTGGGCCAACATGAACATCGATCTAGACCACCACACTAAAATCGTTGTCATGAGTGTAATTTAATTGCACAAAGCTGAACTTTGTGTAATATTACACAAATAGAGCCACAAAGAACTGGCTGAATCAAAATCTAGATAAAATGTTTTAAAAAATGTGGTGAGCCATTTTGAAATCAAGTGGAAACCCGCCACATTTAAAGTCATTATAAAATTTTTAGTTTTTAACAGCCAAATGCTGAGCTTCAGGCACATATGAGCCCAAAAGTAGCACAAAGGACTGTATGAATTTCAATTCATTTGGAGAAAGTGGTGGGATAACTTGATGTACGTACGCAGAGTTTTTAGCTTGACAACATAAAATAAAACTTTTGCAATAAAAAACCGCTGTAAACTTACCCCTCTTCCAAGAAGTTTTCGTCCCAGTGAATAGACAGGAAGGTGCTACAAAAACATGTTGAGAAATCCATTCACTTTAAAACCCACAATTTGTAACATTTTATTTTTGTAGATATGTAACACGTATTCCAGAAACTCAATTATGCAGCGCTGAAAATAGACTGATTTCACTTCACACAGAAAAGAATTGGGTTTGTGCAGGTTTTTTTACAGTTGATTGAGTGTTGATACTTGATGAAATTATGCGTTCGCCTTTTGGGTTTTCCCCCCTAAGCAGATTTTTTTCTTCAAGCACTTTAGGAAAGTGCAATGTGTTGTGTAAGTGTAAAAACTACTGTAGGTGCTTTAAAAAAATAATCGGGGACATAGGTTTTTTTAGTATAATTTAAAAATAGCCTTCGCTGAAAAATATGGTAGAGAAACAATAGTGAAAAAAGGAGAAATATTTCTAAAGCTACAAATCTAATTCGGAAAGTGATGAACAGTTGAAAAGTGTTTAAAATCAAGTAAATAAGTGATGGTTTTGCGTATTGTAGGGCATGTGATTTTGACATAAACATCGCAACATCTGAGAAATCCGCTTTATAAAAGCATGCATAAAGTAAAAAAAAAACGTTGAAAATTCTAAGATAATTGTTGGTCAATGAACTTTAATCTTTTTTGTGTCTCAAACTACCCCGCTAAACACGTAAGTAAAAGAGGCAGAAGTTCGTCTTGCAACCCCCCCCCCCCCCTTCTCCCTTAATATCTATAGGGTGAGGAAGACTGAAAATCAGGTAAGAATGTTACCTGGTTGAACAATAATATATTTTATTGTAAATAAACAATAATAGTACAATAATTGAGAAGGCACAATCTGTGCGTGAAGCGCACCTCTCCGTTAAACATCGGAGTCGATTAGATAACATAAGTAAACAATCATGAAACCTCCTTAGGACAGTTAAAAAACAACACTAAATGTGTCGGGCTCGAAATCAAACAACAATTTACCTTTCGGGATCACAACTTTATGGACCTTTAGCTCCTTTGTTTCTTAACCTACTGGTATTATTTCCAGAATAAGACTTAAGGCATAACCGTAACCCCCACGCAACAGTTACCAAGCCAGATTTAAAGATTAACATTTAAAAACGCACGTAACTAACATGG
Organism: Timema cristinae; assembly: GCA_039000515.1. Classification (NCBI taxonomy): domain Eukaryota; kingdom Metazoa; phylum Arthropoda; class Insecta; order Phasmatodea; family Timematidae; genus Timema; species Timema cristinae. The sequence goes on from JBCFYV010000100.1 coordinate 15,944,687, forward strand.
AATCACACCAATCCAATAAGCCCCAAATGTAAAAGTAAACTAAGTAACATAGCAACTTCCAGGATTTAACCGATAGATTAAGCTGAGTTCAAATACAACTAGACTAATAAGTGAATTACAAGACGGGTTTCGAACCCTGGACGCACAGACAAACTCTGAGCGCTCTAACCATAAACAAGTATTTACATAAATAGCTAACGATAAAAGGTTTGGACTTGGACCCCAAATTTAGGCGGGTGACGAAGGGCGACGGCCCTCTCTATATGCCGCAGTAAACGCATGGCATTGCAAGTTCAACTAACAATATAATAAGGTTTTAAGATCAAAAATGATAATTTTGACTAGAGTGCCCCCCATAACGCCGAAACTGAGATTTAGATATGAATGACAATAATACCCCAAGACCTAGGTCACCGTTCTCACCTCTTATCCACAAGTTGGTGGAGTAGTAAGTACCTTTATGTTCCCGGCGTAGCCGTATATATACAAGAAATAGTTCCCAGAGTGGAGGTAGGATCGAAGGAGTTGGAAGGTAGGAGAACATAACAATCGAAGGAGGGAGGGAGCTGGTCCGAGAACCATGTAGAAGCGCCCAGACGCTACTCGCGGCCGGACACGGAACATCTCTTCTTTCTTCGGCTGGCTGGACACGTGTTCGATCCTTGCTGTCGGTCGGCTTGGGCACGTCGCTCAGTCTGTTCGGTATTTCTTCGGAGAGCGGAGGTTGGCGATAGTGTTTTGTGCCATGTGTTGGTCTTCCGAGAGCGGGCCCACCGGGTTGGTGAGTGTTGACCCATTTATATTACGTGTAACTCGTTACAGTCTCTCAGCTTTTGTTGCTGAAAACGATATATCATCCAACGTAATGCAGCAAATACCTTATCTGATCAAATCCGATTGTCCCGATTTTGAACTTGAGAAGAAGATTTAATGTGGTTGAACTAAAACAACGACTATTGTAAAGCATGTTACGGACTTGAAAGTAAATACATTTTTTGTAATATTCTTTGTAAAAGCAAGTTTTCTATAATCGTGGATGAGGTGACTGACAACAGCTGTACAAAACATTAGTGTATTGTTGTTATAGTAGAATCGGGTCAAGGTAGGATTGTTGATGCTTTTTTTGACTTGGTTCCACTTGGTGATGCTAAAGGTGTCGATTTGTACCAGCATTTTCTTAGGTCCTTCGAAAGTAAAAACATTCCATACAAGTACAATCTAATTGGATTTGCTGCCGACGGGCCAGCGCTATGATGGGCTCTTTTGAAGGGAGACGTACCTCACCTATTTTTTATTAAGTGTATATGCCGCTCATTCAACTTGTGCTCCTTCTATTCTAGTGCCAAGCTTCCGCGTGTTCCTGAAGATTTAGTGTCAGACCTCTACAACGATTTTCATGCCAGCGCAAAGTGATGGAAGTGTTAAAGGAATTTCAAGCTTTTGTGAAAGTTAAGCCTCATAGATTTTGCATGCTTGTCAGACTAGGTGGTTGTCACTTCAGACTGTAGTTTCTCATGTTTTAGAACAGTACGATTCCCTCCTCCTGTTCTTCACTCATGCAGCTATAGAAGATAGGTTGTTGGCTTCAAAAACAATTATTCAGAGACTAAAATATCCATACAACAAACACTATATAAAATTTCTTGATTTTGTTTTACCGATTTTCACTCATCTGAACAGGCAGATGCAAATTGAGGATCCCTAAATTCACAGCTTACGCACAAATACAGTTGCTTCTTTAAAATTCATTCTTGATTGTTACATAAAGCCTGATCACTTAAAGAGTGCAGAGGTGGAGAAGGTGGACTATCAAAACCCTAATGTCTTCTTACCATTAGAACAAATATATTTTGGTACAAGAGTAGAGGCTTCACATCATTAGATACATCTTCCAGCGCAAGACATTCACATCTTCAAAACAAGGTATCTTGAATTTTATATTGAGTCTGTTAGGCATATTATTCAACGATTTCCCCTAAAGACAGACTCATGAGATACGTCAAAATGTTATATCCAACAAAAATGCAGTCATTCCAGTCCCTTGCCCCTTTTGTGGCAGCGTTTCCAAACATCATTAAGCCCCAACAACTTCAATAGATTGACACAGAGTTGCATTTGCTACGTAACACAGACAATTCACAGGACATTGACAATAGCGTATAATATTTTTTGAATCATGCTGGAAATAAAAAAACATGGGACTCTAAGCCAGTCTTCCTTTTTTTGTCATAATTTGTGTGGTGTATTTTAAGCCTTTAAGCTTCAGTGAATCGGGTATTTGTTAGTCAGCTTAGTTAAAACTAAAATAAGAAATAAATTGTCAACGAAAACATTGTGTGGGTTGTTGCACACCAAGAGGCTAATTTCAAATTCTAACTTTTTTATCTCCCGCCAGTATCTCAATGTAAAATAAAAGTTAATATTGGCATGTATGACAGTGAGGAGGAGGACTAATGACAGTAGAGAAGATATTTTTTGTAATTTATTTTATGACAGTATATTACGTGCACTTTCTGAACCTACTGATTATATCAGCAAACGATAATGTTGATGAGCGAGAGTAAAGGAACCTACAATTTTGTTAGTAAAGGTATTTTCACATACCGACAGGATTCTTTTACAAGCCACAGTCAACATGGGACAAACAGTTTTACTTCTCCTCCGAAGGAAGATCTGCTATGGATTAATTATCGCTCAAGAAAGATTCGTTGACTCCAGCTGGGTTTGAACCCACGAACTTTGGATTCTGAGGCTAGCACATTACTCCAAGACCACAGGGGTCGACAGCAAAGAATAAAAAATAGTTATAAAGGGAGGAGAAATAACATAGGTGAGTAATATACATACACACACAACATACCAAACATTAATACTTATATCCAACCAGAAGAGCATATTCACAAAAAAAAGAAGAAAATGATAAAAAAAAATTATCCCTCCTAAA
>JBCFYV010000100.1:15947730-15978175 GCA_039000515.1 Timema cristinae
GATATTTGACTTTTTTCTATCAGTGATAGGTTTAACACACTTGCTATTAATGGCCCGGTGACCTGGCGGTCTAGGGTAAGGTGTCAGACTTCTATGCTGGCGGCCGGGGTTCAATCCTCGGTCCCGGCACAGATTTATCTGATTACCAAACCCTTCCTTCACCTCTGGCAAGACATCTTGTGAATGTGGGGAAAGCCAGGCCTCCACCGTGGTTCGGATCCACGTTAAACTGTAGGTTCTTCATTTCATCTTACAATCACCCTACCATTACACATTAGCGTAAGTGCGTATAAACCGAACGGGTAGTAAGACGCGGTGCTAATAATAATAATAATAATAATAATAATAATAATAATGGCCTAATTTAATTGGTAAGACCATAAATAATATAATGTATATATGTAAACCCGATATTTTAAAATACTTCAATATTATAATCAAAGTAGGCCTTTATAAATAAGAATCACCATTAGTTTGAAGAGAGTATGAAAAAACCACAACAATAAATAAGTTTTAAAAATCACCTTCAGTTCACTGAGTCAAGATTCGAACCTTTGCCTCCTAGTCAAAAGCTATCGAGTGCAACGCACCATTCCGCCACTGGAGCGGCTAATCTGATTTTAAAACACTTCAGTACAGTACCATACGCATTTCTCAATTTATTAATTGGATGCACTCCTACTTTTTTTCTTTTTTATAAATACACAATATTTTCTGTAAGAATTTTCGAGGAGCAGAGATGTACCAAGTGTCTTTGAAAGAGACATCTTCTCTAACTAGGGGGGGAGGGGGGCGGCGGTGACCTGGGGGTCTAGGGGTAAGGTGTCAGACTTCTGTGCTGGCGGCCGGGGTTCAATCCTCGGTCCCGGCACAGATTTATCTGATTACCAAACCCTTCCTTCACCTCTGACAAGACATCTTGTGAATGTGGGGAATGCCAGGCCTCCACCGTGGTTCGGATTCCACGTTAAACTGTAGGTCCTCCATTTCATCTCACAATCACCCTACCATAACACATTAGCGTAAGTGCGTATAACCCGAACGGGTAGTAAGACGCAGTGCTAATAATAATCTAACTAGGGTCCGCTAATTACGCGCTCGCTCGCTCGCTCGCACGCTTGGCAGTCTGGCCGAACCCTTATCCTAACGTACATGGTATTAATGTTTCTTTGACTCAAGAAGGTCACAGAGATTAGTTTAACCCTCCATTGCCGCCTGCATTCCGATACAGCAGGTTAGCCAACGCCTGCAAAATGATACTAGCTTGTAAATGGGTAATGATCATACTAACGGCACCTATTATCAGCTATGACAACTAGATGCAGAAGGAAAAGTTGTATTTAAAACCATGTATTTTGACTAGAGAATCGACTTGGGAGTCGTTAGAGCTCAATATCGTCGTAATTATTGAAGCTAACCCAAATTAAAAAATATGTCTAAAAAGAAAAATAAATTATTCATTAAATAGTATGTTATAAACAAACACTCTAGATTAATTGTAAAAAGAAAATAAATAAATCCATTAATAATTTTTGTTTTCCCATTTAAAATGCATTGAAATGGAAACATTTTAATGAAAATATTTCAATAACTATTTTTAGCATGGTTTGAAAATTCCATAAGAATTATGAAAGATGCCCAGATATGTTACTAAAATAAATAAAAAACAACAAGGTTGAATTATTAAATATATTTTGTTCTAAATTCTTTTGTTTAAAACCGTGCATTTATGGGTAGGCAGGGCCTTAACAGACACCGAGATAGAGTTGCGATGTTGTCATATCTGTCAAGTTTGGTCCTGAAAGAGTGAAGTGGCAGCGAGCTAATCTGTTGTTTACATGGGTCAATTTTCTTGAAAAGGAAAGGCCAGAGTGCGGCTTTTATCAAAGACCACTCACTTACTTTGCAGAAATCTGCTGCTTTATTTTTAGGTTGAACTCAATCAGTAGTCTAGGTTTCTTTATATTTCTTACCTAAGGCCCCGGCCAGGCTTGCGACCAGGTCGCAGTAGTGTATTTCATTGATTCTTATGAGGGTGGCCACGCTTGGCGACCTGCGACAGCGACAGATTTTGAAAGGCTTTCGTGAGCGTTTTCAGGTCGCAGCGACAAATACGCTCGCCTTTATTTCTTATGGAGGTGGCCACGCTTGCGTTCGGGTCGCAGCCTGTCGCGAGAACACTGGACACTTGTGTGGGTTTGCTTGCGTCATCCTATGTTAAAATGTCGACCGATAAGGTGCTCGGAACCACACTATCACTCCTCCACTAAGTATTTTCACTAACTTCCTTGAAAACCGCCCAGTGTTTCCCGGTTGCGTGGCAAGGGCTTGTAGTGCAAATGTTTTTTCCAATTATAGTAATTAATTTCACTTAGTAAATATTTTTTAATACCTTGAAGATAGCGATAAATTGCATTCTATACGTGACACCGAAAACACTTTAGTTAAATAGGGGTGTGTTCTCATGTTTTTTACAAGTCTAGCAACAATAGAATTTTAATATAAGATCTCATTTATTTAAAAGTCACACGTGGAATACCATAATATTTTTCCTACTAGGTATGAAACTGTCCATAAGTACGTCTCTGCATATTAATAGGGTGGACACCATATTATATATATATTACGTTTCTTCTTAATTTAACTATATACTACTATGGCTAATAACACATCTTCACGCCTTGGTGCCATGATAACAACTGCTCATAAAACGCGGCGACCAGGTCGCAAGCGTGGCTGGGACCAACAAAAAGCATTCCCCGCGATCTGGTCGCAACGTCCTGGTCGCGGCGACCTGGTCGCAAGCCTGGCCGTAGCCTAATGGAAGAAAACATTTTTCATTCGACTTTCTCGTACTAGACTAGATTGCTGGTGACGAGATCGGGGTTCAATTCCCAATAGAGTGTACCGAGGTTGCTTTTTTTTTTTCTTCAATTGGTTCCAAACATGCAATTTTTATTTAATTAGTTTTAGCAGCGTGTCTTACTACCCGTTCAGGCTATACACTTATGAACTAATTACTTTAATGCGTTAGGCATCAGGAAGGTTAAATTAAGAGGTGCATTCGTATTTTCGTGGCGTGAGAGCGGAAAAATGTTTAGGGAAAAACCACCTGAGTGCACCCGACCGGAATTGAACCATGATCCCCGTCTTCAGCATGTCAATTAAACACGGCGGGTAACACACACTATTAGACTGGATTGTTGGTGGTGGGAAGTTTGAAGTTCAAATCCCAGTCGGATGTAACAAGGTTATTTTTCCCTAAAATGGTTCCCCTCTCTCAATCTACGCAAATGTGGGTACATTATATCTAAAATGCCACCTTTCCCATTCCTAGTTCATTAGGGTAATTAATGTGTGTGTATAATTCAAACGGGTAGAAAGTCGCCATGAAAAATATACTATAGTGATGACTACCAAGAGTGTTGGCGAGGTGATTTGTAAAAAAAATATTTTTGGGGAGTTTTTAGGGGATTGACTCCAAGAAAATGGAAAATATTTGAAAATGTAATGCCACTAAAAGCTATTTGGGGTGTCCCTTAAGAATTTTGAAATAATAATAGATTGTTATAGAATCTATTTGAAGTTTGATGCAAACCATCTTTCAGTTTCAAACTAAGAGTATATAAGAGGGGAGTTTAACAAACTGGAGGAAGGCATATGACTTAACCCAAGTTATGAGGGGTGAGGACAGTGTCAGAGTCACAATGGTTACTTAATTTTCTTTAAAAGATTCAGACGTCAGTCATGTAATTTCTTTTGATGGAAAATATAAAAAGCCAAATGATAATAGTACTAAGAAGAAGAAGAATGGTAATAGAAATATATTATAAATTGGCATACAAGTTTATTTTTATTTTTTAAACACTTCCTTCATGGACATAGAAAATTGGGGGTCATAGGTCTGGACCCCCTTGAAATTTGTTATAGCCCTTAAAAGTAAGGTGGGGGGGGGGGCATATATATGAATAAAATATAAATAATAAAATTGTGATTTTTAATTATCATTCTTGTATTACATCAGCCAGATACGAATTATTATTAGTATATTATTATTATTATTTAATATAAACTTAGAGCTGCACTAAAAATTCCTATTGTAAAACTAGCTTTACCAACACTAGCTTTTAACATGTACAAAGGTGTAACCATGCAGTAATGGACCCATGGTGGGTCCCCCCCCCCCAAAAAAAAAACCCCACCCTCGCCAAATATTATGTATAATTGTAGATTATAAAAAAAATACATTTATTATTGACATTCTTTTATAATACGTAATAATATAGAGTAGGTAGGTTGAATTTAGAGGAAGTGCAACCAAATCTGCGCGGAGAGATAGGAGAGTAAACCACCCTAAGTGCATTACCACATTACCATACAGCCATAAAAGTTGTTAAAATTGTTGCTGAAAAGTCTCAATATAACGTAAAAAATAATTAATTTGAATTAAATAAAACAATATTTATAAATATTATAAAAAATCTATAATAAATTAATAATATTAGCACTTAGAGACTAAACAAGCATTGATCTCTGTGAAATTGTCTACATTTCCTACAAGGACATGCTACGGGCAGCTCAACAGACAACATAATTAATCCCTACAGCCTTTCTCGATTCATGTGCTCCTTAAAGAAATTTTAACAAAGTCTTGAAAATGACCTTTCAGCTGTTTCTATTGATTTTACAGAAAAATATGTACATACATTTTTTGTATAGCATAAATTATGCGCAGTAAAGTGACTATTGAGTAATTTTTGATTGAAATATTAGATCTTTACGTAAAAAAAATAAACTTAAAAGACAATGCTTTCATCTCTTTCCAAATTAATTTTGGGTGGGTGGACCTGCGTGGTAGGCCTGCGGCATTTTGCCACTACTCAATAGTTACACCACTGAACTTTACTCTATAGCTACACCACTGAACTTTACTCTATAGTTACACCACTGAACTTTACTCTATAGTTACACCACTGAACTTTACTCTATAGTTACACCACTGAACTTTACTCTATAGTTACACCACTGAACTTTACTCTATAGTTACACCACTGAACTTTACTCTATAGTTACACCACTGAACTTTACTCTATAGTTACACCACTGAACTTTACTCTATAGTTACACCACTGAAATTTACTCTATAGTTACACCACAACTTTTAACTCAATAATTTCAAACTCTATTAACATATTTTTTATTTACTATAGATAATCAAATATAGCTTTATACATTTAAACATATGTTAATATGTCTAACACCCACTTTGGTGAACTAATGGTCTAACGCGCTATTCTTGCAGTAGACTAGACGGCCGATGACTGGGTGATCGAGGATAGAATTTCGGTCGGGTGTAATGAGGTTGATTTTCCACGCTCCCTCCCCGCAATTGCGGGTACACTTCCTATGAATGTAACCTTCCTGATCCCTAAAATCATTAGCGTAATTGTTGAAAAACAAAATCTATTCACAAATTCTCTGTTTATTTGACAAAAATTTGAATCTGGCCATTCCTCAGGAACTGTATATCCTACTGAAAGAAAATATTTCGACCAGTCTACCTAATATTATATATATATTATATATATACAGATATTCAAATTTGAAGATAGTATATAAAACAATTTTCTGCAAAAAGAAAGATTTCATTTTAAATAATTGGTAATTTGTATAGAATAAATATTACATAGGTAACATTTATTGCCTCTATTGCAAAAATTATAAACACTTACTCCAAAAATAAGTATTTAAAATTACAATAAAACATAATAGAAATATACTGTAAGAAAAGATTTCTCACCCAATTTTATGGAAAATATCTATATCGATTTTGACCAAAAGTGATAGGGCACACAAGTTTTACATTGAAGCATGATAAATTTATAATGTATGTATCCCTTATCAATAACTTTTGTGTCAGGGGTGTTCATAATATCTACACATCACTGGCTATTTTATCATTTTTGCTACACACAGTATATAATAATGCATGCATTCTACAGCTTTATACATTCAATGTCCTTCATCAAATCTCCTGCAATGAACACACTTAAAATTATTTTTTTAACTTTTATTTAATTAGGTACCTGTGCTACAAATTTCGGTTGAATCTTGGCCGTGTCAACTGAGGTGTTTTTCCTTATGATTGCTTATTCCCTCCACGCAAATGTAGGAACACTTTCTCTAAATTACTGTATTCCTTATCCACCCTACTTAATTATTGTAAATTTACGGATAACCATGAAGTAAATAAGTGAAGCATTCCTAATATCACAAAAACAAAAAAATGACATGGAAATAATCTTTACAGTGCACACTCTTATATGTGTTGAGTAACATATTAATCTTTGTGTTCCCCCCTCCCCTTCCTTTCTAAAGCTTACGTTATTTCCATCTCTTTGACTTGGCACGCAGTGGCACCCAAGGGGTGCGAGAAAGTAAAAATGATATTTGTGATTAATTTATATTAATTTTAAAAGAGTTATGGTCAAGTCATGTTCACTAGTGCCCCCACTCCCCATTCATTATCTACCTTTACAGTTGATAGCAATATAGTTTCAAGACGTTTATATATTGTGATAAGTGTATTTTTGTTAAAATTGCCAATAATCCATAGTGATTTAGATAACCCTGTATTATCAATACCAAATTATGGATTGCTTACAGATCAGATTACCAAAGGTAGGGCCAAAGTATTTGATTGGTACACCTAAGTGAACCAGGCCCGTGTAGGTTTTAAGCCGATGTACGAATTAAGCTAATGTGTTAGAGAAGCGTAAGGTTGCTTTTTGATGACATACATTCACATTTGCGTGGAAGGTGAGTGGAAAACAGTTTAGGAATAATAACCCCATAGCACCCAACTGGGATTGAACCCCTATCCCCGTCCTCGGCAGTCCAGTTTATTGCAAGAGTAGTACCTTAGATCATGCGGTTACCAAAGCGGATCCCGTAATTATATTAATTAGGTATTCTACGCACATGATATGAAATTAATGGATGAATTATAAATTACAGTATTAAAATTGTATTTTCCATGCAGAAACAATAGTAAATTCATAACACATTAAAAAAAATCTAATTCACAAGATGAGAACATTTATTTTTCTTTCGTCTGGTTGAGAGATAAAGTCGTTATTTTATTATCTTAGATCTCTTTTTACAGAAATGGATTCCATTGAAAACACATCTTATTCACACAACTGATTTCATAAATGAACGTAGCCGAGTTGATATTTTTCCTGCGAACATCTGTGTATCACAGCGCAACGCTTGGCATCACTGCTTGGCATCACTGCTTTGAGTTTTCATGAGAGGCTCATCTTGTTCAATCTTACACCAATAGGTCGCAGCATACAGCACCACAACACTTTTTTGAATTAAAATAAAACTGCACCACTTTATTTTAGTTTAGAACAATATGTATGTTGAGAAATGAAAGGATAATTATTCTCAATCATATTTTCTATGTTTATGTTTTGTCTGCAGACTTAAAAAAAAAAAAACATTAAACCAAAAAAATACGATCATGTAAAAATGATTTAAACTAAGTTGCTTACAAATATTTAACTTTTAATTGGCGTTAAATTATACTTAATGATAGGCTAAAACTGTTTTCATTATAATGCAATAAACACATTTCTCTAAGTCATCCCACATTTTAACAACAAGACACAGGTGACCTGGCGGTCTAGGGGTAAGGTGTCAGACTTCTGTGCTGGCGGCCGGGTTCGATCCTCGGTCCCGGCACAGATTTATCTGATTACCAAACCCTTCCTTCACCTCTGACAAGACATCTTTTGAATGTGGGGATTGCCAGGCCTCCACCGTGGTTCGGATTCCACGTTAAACTGTAGGTCCTCCATTTCATCTCACAATCACCCTACCATTACACATTAGCGTAAGTGCGTACAACCCGAACGGGTAGTAAGACGCGGTGCTAATAATAATAATAATAATAATAACAAGACCAGTTTGTCTTGTGCGGTGTTCTTTAAATTAATTTCTAAAACTTAAATTTGAATTGGATGGGTGGATATGAATAAACCATAAATCACGTGAGTGAATTTATCTTTACAGTAGTAAAAATTTGATTCAAATGTGTATAGTAGTTTTCTTAGTAATCGGGTACAGAGAAATCACCTTAGAAACCGGCCACGCTCATCTCTCATGGTGATTCATCCCCTTAAACTATGACCAATTCAAGTGAATAAGTTTGAGTAGCTAAAATCCTAACTAAAAGCACCAAGTTGAGCAATGCAATACTTTCTAGATAGATTAAAATAGTCACCAATTGATTTAAAGTGTATTGACATTGCCATTGCCATAGCCATATTCTGGATATGCAGTCACAGGAATCAGTCATGAGTTGAAATGTCACAGGATTCCAATGACGTAATATATGGGCTTGAGCTAGAATAAGTTTGTTAGCTTGAGGCTGGTGTTTCCTTAATTTTCGTAATAACCCACCCTGTGGTGTGGTGAGGATTGCACCTGGCTACGTTCTAGGGGGTCACAAGCTCGATTCCCAGCTGGTTCCTTGGCTATTTTTCCCATAAGGGGAACTATACCAACGGTCACCAGGGTTTTGCTGGTTATACTCAAGTGTGGTTGTGTTTCCATTGGTTCCACACCTTCATACTCACTATCATCATCACCTCATCTCATCGGGGCAAGGAAATAGCCTCATGGGAAGATTTACGATTTGTACATTCGGGCGTCTCCCGGGCAACGATAAATTAGTACTGGCTAATCTTTCCACAAACTGAGCTACGAATGATGTGGCCCAGACTTGGAAATTATATATATACTTGTCATAATAGTATGTATGATTACTATAGAGCCTACACACAATGCATCCAAGTTCAACAGAATGTTAGGACACAAAAAATGCCGGTCGGTTTGATAACCAATATGCGTAGTAATGTGTTCTCTCAGTTTATCGCAATATTTCTTTGTGCGTGTATGTATTGTACAAATAGTTAATATTGTATTGATATAAGTGAATCCGTGAATTATTTAACTATATTAAAACAAAATACATGATCAAGAGTTTAAACTTAAAAGAAAGAGATGGTAATGAAAAACGATAAAACTTCTTGCCGAAGACGAAATTAAGTCTACAAAATGTACAGATATAGGCTTAGATAAAGTAACTTCAACCCAACCCATGTTAGATACTGAAAATCTAGTATTTACAAAAGCATTTCTATCACTACCGCATTCACTCATTTCAAACGTCAAGCTGAGGATTTCCAAGATTTTTTTTATTTTTAATATCACTCGGTCCAGCCAAGTAATAATGAGGATGACCTGCAACTTATAAATTTACGCCGTCTATATTTTAGAAGCAAAGGTGGGCTCAACCGGATTGGTAATCATATTACTCTGTATCTAGGGACTGTACAATGTACAGCAGGTGTGTCATACTCGTTTGATCATGACGGCCACATTGAAAATTAAAAATACTGAGGGACAGAATTTGGAAAATTGTGTTTTTGTCACCGTATTTAAGTAAAATAAAACAAATATATATTATGTACTATTAAAAAAATAAATGTTAGATCAAATAAAGCTTTAAGGCTTACTGTATTTTTTTCTTTTCAGAAATTTGAATTTTTTTTTGCATAACCTGAACACAGGAATCTAACCTGAAACTTTAGCTCCATGTCCAGGTGTATTTCTCCAATTTAAAGTATATGATATTTATATACGGTTACAACCGTAACGAACAAATATAATAGCTTGGTTATTTAATTCATTATTTTTTAAATGTCATCATATTAAGTGAATTCTTCCTGCAACGTCTATTTAAAAAAAAAATCATAGCGCATTATACGTTGAACCTTCGAAGGGATTCACGAGTCGCGCAGAATCATGGATCAGACCACAAGTTAGACCTGCCTGCTGTAGTGTTCCTATCGTACGGTCAAACTAATGGTGGCAACGCATTCACACAAGGAATTGATGCTTGGAAGTATCGGCATCAGATAATAAAACACGAAAAAAAATCAACTATCATTGCTAGTGTGTAGAAGCTAATATTATGAATAGTAACAATTGTGACATTTACAGTTTGATATTTCCTCATCAACAAAATATCTGACAGCAAATTAAAGAAAAAAAGGCAAGTTTTGGAAAGAGTAAATGAAATTGTGCGACTGATTGGAAAAAAAAAGGACTTGGTTACTGATCGATAAATGATTATGCTTATATGTTAGAGCAGGGGTTCTCAACCTTGTGATGTCCATGCCCCCTTTTATACTGTTGTATGAGGTCACGGCCTTACAATTTTATATATATATATATATATATATATATATATATATATATATATATATATAATGTGGTGTTAGGAATTAAATTGATTTAATTTAAATCCAACTTCAGTGTTGTTTTATAATGCTTTTATTTTAACATACATTAAAAAAATAGTCTTTGTTAAGACACTTCAAAGACAATATGAAAGTTTTAAAACTACATTTTAAAGCAAAGTGCACTCTATTTTAATTTATTTTTTGTCTTTATTTTCGTGATTGTCTTCATTATTGCACAGATTAGTGAAAGGATTGAGATTGTTTATCTTTGACAAGTTTTTAATGTTTGGTGTCAATTGTGATAGTGCACATCTCAGATCAATCCCCAAGTCCAGCCGTGCTCGATATTTTGATTTGACGTAAGCAAGGTGTAGAAAACCCAGAGTCACAGAAGTACGCGGAGGAAAACTGCGCCAACAGCCTCACAGCTTCCATCGAAACTTGTGGGTACATAGGAAGATGGCTCAACCAAAAGTCTCCAACAATCGTATTTAAAAATTCTGCTCTTGCTTGAGAATCATATTAAGGTTGATGGCCTGCTCTTGAGGGGAATCTGGGAGTATGTCCACTCCGATGTTGAATCAATTTCTTACCAACAAATTGCCAGGCCAGTTCAGTTTTCTGAAGATATATCTGGGACATAATTTCCAAATTCGTCCTTCACAGTTTATCACGCCTCCTCAGGGGGGTGCGCCCTCCAGGTTGAGAGCCCCTATTTTGGAGGATATCACAATTGACCACAGGACCAAATTGAAAATCTTACTACTTTTTTTAAATATATTATTCCTTTAAAAAAAAATAATCTGGTGATTCAGAAAAGTAGAAAATCAAATTCAGGTGGTAACAAAGGTAAAATAACTTTACCCTACTAACCAGTACAACAGTGAATTAAATCGTCGATATTGTGCGCACATTAATAAAGAAAACTATTTCAGAAGAAATAAAATTAGCTTAAATGTTGTAGGTACAGCTAGACACCACTCAAGATAATGTCAAAGATCACTGCCCAATTATTACTATACGATATGTTACTGAGAGAATTCATGAATGTTTAATATGTGTTGCATACTGTACAGCTTCTATGTTAGATATATTATTCCAATAGAAAGAGTTTAACATTGATATTGAAAACTGTGTCAACAATTCTACAGATGGAGTAGACAATAAGCATGGTCAATACAACGGGTTCAGTGACAATATTCCTAATCAAATTCACGTTTGGTGGTTTGCACATCTAATAATTCTTGTTCTGAAGGATAATACTCAAATTTTGAAAGCTTAAATAAAATCTTTTCCATCTTCTGAACAATTGCGTGGTATTTTTACGTGAATCATATAAAGAATGAATGTTTGGGCCAGACAATTTTCAGAAATCAATCTACCAAATACCAAGTGTAATTGGTGAGAAGTGTTGGTTGGCCAAAATCAAGTACCTTGAAAAAAGTATTCATCAACTTAGATGATCCTAAATCATCTTTAAAATATATAGAGTTAGTTTATACATTACATGAACAAACAGCTTCAGAAGCTTTCAATGCGAGAGTTAGAGATACATCTCCAATATTGCTGAATTAGCTTATTAAATTTGTAAGTATTGTCACAGGAAAGATTTTTTTTTAATGACTGTTCATCAAACAGTGTCACTTTCCACGTATTTGCAGACAAATGATATGGACGTAAGTCAAGCGTACTTTAACGTTGATTGCACTATTACAGATTTGCAAAAAATTTCCAGATATTTCAAGGGCGTTCTTGCTAGCGCAAGTCAATATGTAGAGGGAGCAAATATAAAATAAGACAAGGAGATTGAAATTGTAGTGGAAAACACATTTCCAGAGAAAAGAGTACACAAACCAGAAAGACTCGCGAAGTTACTGGTGGCAATGAAGAGGGTCAATTTGGCATTTATGTAAATAAGTGTATTATGGACATTGGACAAGGTAGTAAAGGAATTATAAGATAAATTTGAAAGTCATAATTTATTGGCAGATTTTTTGCCTAGATATACATAGCTTTAAATATATTTGTGAGCAAGACTTAAAGTCAACTGCCCCGCAACCCCAAAATAGCATTTTCATAAAATATGACCAAGATGTTACAGCTGCTAATATTAGTGAGGAACTGTGCGATTTTGTTAAAAATGGGATGGATCCAAAAATGTTGTGCAAGAAGAATATCTGAAATCACGGTTCAATGAAGACCCATAGGAATACTGAGACGGAAGACTTTTTACTAGAGAATGACAATGTAGATAAACAAACAGATGCTGTTGGAAGTAAGAATGAACCATTTGATATTACCAAATGTAAAACTTGAGATAATTGACTTTATTGCCGTTTCTTGGTGTAATTTAAGCACAATTTCCTCGGCTAAGCGTACACGCATTTATTTAGTGCGTATAAGTTCTTACAGGCATTGTCATCTAGAAAAGTAGCGTGTAAAAGATATATTTCCAAACTTAAACGTATATAAAATATACTCTACAGTTTATTGTCATATACCCATAAAGAGGCCACTACACTTTTTAAATGAAAAACAACTTTTATGGTACACACAGTTGCCAGATCTTACCAGCTTGGGGAGGTTGACATTTCTTATATTATAAACTAATCTAGTTGTGCAAAATTTATAAACTTCATGTCAATATATTTGACGTTTGTCTTATGTCAATAAAGGATTATTATTGTTATTACTAAGCCGGATTTAAATACACAATTCACTTGCGATTAGTAGAATTCTTATATGTCGAGCTAAATCTGGTTTTCACAGGTAAGTTAAAATATTTCTTTACCCCTTTTCTATCTATGTGAATGTGTGTGTGTGCACTTTCTTAAACACTAACCAAGCTCAACCCCACCTTATTAGATTGATAATAATATTATTATAACCTTGGTTTTACGTTCTATAATAACTACGATTGATCAGGGGTGCAGAATATGCTCAAACGAGAGAACGAGGTTCGGGGGAAATTAAAGGAGTACTGGGGAAATCTGGGGCAGAGAAAAGTCCAACAATTTTGTTGATGACGTTTTTAGTACATTCTGGTTCTGATATGGTAGTTTTAATTATTTGTATGAAAAACTAAGGCCGATGACACACAACACCTGACACTATCAGTATGTGCCATAGTGAGGCAGTGTCGGTGTAAGCACAAAAAGTTGTGGTTTCTAGGGGGGTTAAGATAATGTCAGAGTTATAGGTAAGAAGTCAGAGGTTGAGATAAGGGGCAAAGACAAAATCTAATAATTCAACCTGGCTAAAGGCGTGATTGAGTGATAAGTTATCAATCACCTAACCTACCGCGAGTGTTTGGTAGCTAAGGCGGGCAGGCGGTTGAGAGTAGGGAAGGGTGAGCGATGTCTTGTTTTAGTTTGAATTCAGTCCCCAGTTATATCGTGGCCTAATTACACTGCGATAAGCGTGCAGTTTATTTAAACTCATTACATGCGTATTGTAATAATTATGTAGCCATGAAATTGTTTTTAGTGGACCGATTAAGGTTTGTACATTGATTAATAAATTGATAAATGTCTATAAAAAAAGTAGATGATTTAGTGAAACAAATGTTTATTGTGTCAACTTTTAAGAGTAGACAAGAAGTCAATTGTGCTTATAGTGAATGGCATGGCGGACGTTATAAACTCATATCACGTATCTAATAAACGTCCCCAAGAAAATCCTAGAAGTAAGAATCAAGGGAGCATTGCATGTTTTGTAAAACGTAAATTATGTGAACAGGAACACCTCAGTCGTAAATAGCTATAGTATTTCCTCTAGTGTGGGTGAGTGATAGACCTTGCATTAGTGGCGAGTCTACGAAAAAACGAGAATTCTATGGAAATCAATAATTAAATAAAGTTCTCCCATAATTACACTCCATTGCCTCTTACTCTCAAAATGTAAAACTAAATGTGAGTACCGGTAAGTCTACTGGCATCAATGAACAATTAATAACAATATGTCATGCACACAAGGAAATGGGAAGTAAGGCTGCCATTTGTGGGAGACACTAAATTTTTTATAAGGTCGGTACTATAAAAATAACTATGATTAAAAATATGTTTAAATTTGAATTTTCCAAACAATGTAGTAGGTAATAATCTTTATTCCCTTCAACCTCTATCAAATATTCAATGCTTTATTTTGAGCGCTATGGTTTCCGGGTTATTTTTTTATAAAAATGTTATATTCTGGGGAAATATTGAGTCTCTGAACATATTCTGCACCACTGCAATAGATCACCAAAGACCACGTAGGTCTGCACCAAAATAATTACCGAAACCCTAAACAAATATCTCGCAATAGGTAGACAGACCTCTTAGGTATTTTTAAATAGCTGTGTTTTGCCTTTTCATGAGGACATTAGTTCACATTTCTGACTTATCAGTAGCGGGTGGGGATTTATTGGTGTTAAGGTCAATATTCTCAGTCTACACATCTGACGCCTGTGGGATTTTTTGGTGTTAAAGTCAACAATTCTACACGTCTGACGCCTGTGGGATTCATTGGTGTTAAGATCAACAGTCTACACGTCTGACGACGCCTGTGGGATTTATTGGTGTTAATATCAACATTCTACACATCTGACGCCTGTGGGATTTATTGGTGTTAAGATCAACAGTCTACACATCTGACGCCTGTGGGATTTATTGGTGTTAAGATCAACATTCTACACATCTGACGCCTGTGGGATTCATTGGTGTTAAGATCAACAGTCTACACGTCTGACGCCTGTGGGATTCATTGGTGTTAAGATCAACAGTCTACACATCTGACGCCTGTGGGATTTATTGGTGTTAAGATCAACATTCTACACATCTGACGCCTGTGGGATTCATTGGTGTTAAGATCAACAGTCTACACGTCTGACGCCTGTGGGATTCATTGGTGTTAAGATCAACAGTCTACACATCTGACGCCTGTGGGATTTATTGGTGTTAAGATCAACAGTCTACACATCTGACGCCTGTGGGATTTATTGGTGTTAAGATCAACATTCTACACATCTGACGCCTGTGGGATTCATTGGTGTTAAGATAAACAGTCTCAGTCTACACATCTGACGCCTGTGGGATTTATTGGTGTTAAGATCAACATTCTACACATCTGACGCCTGTGGGATTCATTGGTGTTAAGATAAACAGTCTCAGTCTACACATCTGACGCCTGTGGGATTTATTGGTGTTAAGATCAACAGTCTACACGTCTGACGCCTGTGGAATTCATTGGTGTTAAGATCAACAGTCTACACGTCTGACGCCTGTGGGATTCATTGGTGTTAAGATAAACAGTCTCAGTCTACACATCTGACGCCTGTGGGATTCATTGGTGTTAAGGTCAGCAGTGTGATATAGCACCAACAATCATTTCAATCTGGTGTCAATTTCCACTACATGGTCTATTATTACGTACAGGCTGTGCTACAATTTAAGAGTGGAGCGGCCTATAGAGGCATATATCCTCATAGTAGTAGAGATTGGATCCGTACTATTACACACTTGGCAAGTGGATTTATTGTTACCATAAACATTTCATTAAAAATTAATATATAATAATTTTGACAGCTTGGATTATAAAATAGAGATAAGAATGAAACAAGTCATAACAGATATATATTTTCCATGATAACTAAAACTATATTTTATATCCCTAAATGTGCTAGAGAGTACATAGTATGTGTGTTTGATATAGTAGTAATAATAATAATATTTACCGTCCCGGGTAGCTTAACCTGCAATTCCACCCCTGTTAGCATTGGCTAGACCAACAGAGGTTTTAATTATCATGGAATGTTGTGTTAGCAACACAAGTTATGATTATAGAGCGGGTTCTTAGACATCAACAATATTTCAAATGGGCATACAAATTTATGGGATTAAGGCATCATACTAGACACCATTAAGAAAAAAGCACACAATAAGCAATTTTAAATTCATTTTACCACCCACCATTTTATTACATACAGGCAATTCACATTGGTGTTTTTTAGCACCAAGTGTCACTACTTTTTCAGGTTATACGCATATGTAAGACTAACTACGCTAATATGTTATGATTTAGTAAAGTGGAATTTAAGGTGTATCTGCATTTGTGTGGAAAGTAAAAATAATTTAGTAAAAAAACAATAAGCACAGGGCACCAAGAATTGAACCTCGATCCCCCTGTCAAAGACAATCCAGTCTACTTCAAGAGTGACTCATTAGACAATTCAACCCCCGAATCGGTCACATTCTGTTAGTAACACGATACTTTTCTAGATTCTCAGTAGTAATACTGGTTATATCTTCAGACAGAATGTTTTTATTAATTTGAAAAGCTGATTCTACTTTACACTAGGGTGACCTGGTGGTCTAGGGGTAAGGTGTCAAGTTTCTGTGCCGGGGGTCCTGGGTTCAATCCTCGGTTCCGGCACAGATTTATCTGATTGCCAAACCCTTCCTTCACCTCTGACAAGATGTGTATTAATCACAACTTGTGAATGTGTGGAATGTCAGGCCTCCACCGTGGTTCGGATTCCACGTTAAACTGTAGGTCCTCCATTTCATCTCACAATCACCCTACCATTACACATTAGCGTAAGTGCGTATAACCTGAACAGGTAGTAAGACGTGGTGCTATTATTATTACTATTATTAACAAATATAATAACATTAATAATACTTTACACAATGCCAAGGGAGAATATTTCAAATTGGCCGTTTCCGAAGAAAATGAACTTTTCTCCTGCAATATGTCGGCCGCTGCTCTGATTCACGCTCGTTGGAAGCTATTTAACAACTATCTTTAATCCTACTCCAAACAGGAATGCAAACAGATTATAATTCTAAGAATATGAAGTCTTTCGTTCTTTCAGCAAAATCCATATTGTATTAAGAAGAGGCCGGAGCCAATATAGGCACGTTAAGGCACTTATTCATAAATAAATAAAAACAAATAGAATGGCCAATTATAGGGCACCCGCCTCGGTGGCGTTGTTGGCTAACGCTCTTGTGTTGAGTTCGACTGCTGAGGACGGGGATATCTAGGTTCGAATCTCGGTCGGGTGAACTGGGGTTGTTTTCCCTAAATGGTTTTCCACTCTCCCTCCTCGCAAATGCGGGTTCACTTCCTCTAATTCAACCTTCCTAATTCCTAATCCATTAGCGTAATTAGTACTTAAAGCGTATAATCCAAACGGGTAGTAAGACGTGGTGCTAAATATTATTATTATTATTATTATTAATTATAGGGCCAATGAAATTTACATATTGTGCTTGTAATAACATGAAATGAGAATATATCTCAACTGTTTATGTTTTACGATCAAGGAAAATAAATGGGAAATAGGCAAAATTTGATCCCTAGCCACGACCAGCAGAGTATATTATTAATTATCATGGAATGTTGTGTTTAAATAGTTACATTAATTATGAACAGCAGAATATAGTGTGAATTATCATGGAATGTTGTGTTTAAATAGTTACATTAATTATGAACAGCAGAGTATAGTGTGAATTATCATGGAATGTTGTGTTTAAATAGTTACATTAATTATGAACAGCAGAATATAGTGTGAATTATCATGGAATGTTGTGTTTAATTGGGTCAAGAAATTGTGCCAATACCAAGAAAATCTGTATGTAGGTCTATATACTATTATTGGTCATAACCAACAGTGTAAGGTTTACTACAGGATGTCTACCAAAATCATTTAAAACCGCTCATAAAAATTGCATAAATTTTGATTAACTATAACTGGGGAGTTGTAAATTTAAGATAATATTGAAAAAATTATTTAAAAAAATTACACTATTCTTAACTACAAAATTAACTTTGCTCACAAAAATGCATTATATTAAATAAATTTTATGCTTTTTTAATCATCTTCGAGAATAGAATCTAATTTTATTAATCTTCTACTACTTTCATAACTTGTTAGACACGATGTAATGTAATGGCTGACTTTAGGAATTAACATTTATTTATAAATTGTAGATTGGAATGTGCACTACCGTATGAGAATCAGTGTGTATATTATCAATGGGTATAGCTAAAATGTTCCCGCCTCGATGGTTGCATAGTCTAATACAGGGTTGGCAACCTACGGGACGTGTGCCAATAGTGGCACGGGGAACTATTTTCAATGGCACGCTCAGCGATTTGAATACAAATAATATAAAACTTTTATTTTTAATTAAAACCATTGATGTGAGTAATAATTTTTATAACCAATTATTTAAGTTTAAATTATTCAATTGTTTTGTTTCAAAACTTCAAAATAATGTTTTCAGAACTTAAATTTTGCTAAACACATTTATAACTTTCGTATTTATTCTGATTTCTGTTAAAATATTAGATATTCAAAAAACAGTAGTTACTTAATGTATTCGATTTAGAAACATGTTTTTACATTTACATTTTACAATATTAACTTGAATTTGTTTTAATAGTTGTATAAGTTAACTAGTATAAAAATAACCCAAATCGGTATTAATACATTGGGTGTTCATAATTTGTCATTCAAAATAATTGGAATTGCCAATGACTCCTAATTTTAAACATGAATTATATTCGAAACCCTGGAAATTTAAATGTATGACCAATTAAATTACAAGGATAGGTGTAGTTGATATTCATTAGATTTATATCTTAGCTCTAGGAATGTTTCAGTAAAGTTAATAAAATAGAATATTTCCACTCCATTTGGTTAAAAAATAAAATAGTTTTTATTTTATTATTTTTTTCACTATAGTGTGATTTTGAATGAGAGTGCCAAAATGAAAAGGTTGGAAGAGACTATATTGGTGTATAAGAACCCATGGTCGGCGATGGCGCTTTTATAGAAATTCAAACATGTGAGGTATAACCTGAGGTATAGGATTTTTTTCTGGCATACCAGCAGCACTACCACTATTATGGTTCATCCTAACCTGAGACAAGAAGTAAACAAACATTTCCATATCACTACGCTAAGGACTTACTTGATTGATGGAACATGAGTTCAATATTTTAAACGGGCGCGATCATGTATATAGTCATTATCATAGCAAAATAGGTCACTACGAATTTTTGTATAGTTTAATGCTTTTAAATTTCCTGTCAGGTTTAACAAAATTCCGGCCAGGCTCAGCAAACGCCATAAATATATGGAAAGGACTAAACACTCACACCCATCACCTTATCACTGCCGAAATGAACTGTCGACTGACCGTTACTAACTTGACGTTACCATAAGATAAGGATTGTACCATAGGGTAACGCTGAGTCGGACGTTTGTTGGAATTCGAATAGCGCTTGCAAAGCTTAAAGTATCATTTCTAAGTCAAATGAAGGGAAATTTTTAGTTATGATACATTTCTAATGTTATTTTAAAACAAGTTTAATACCAAAACAAAGGAGGGACTATTTAGTGAAAGGTATACCATTGAGGTTCGTTCAGGATCAAATCAGAGCATAATAGTCAACGTGGCCTTGTTTACATCAGGTCTCAGCTTAGGGTGAATCAATAATAGATGGTGGTATGGTCACCATCGAAAAGATTAGTCTCATCCAAGCAAAGGTCACATGATGGCTGTAAGCATTGCCCCATTGCCATTAAACAGGCACCAGGCTCGTATCATACAATAGAGGGACAGAGTTAATAATATAATAATAATAATAATAATAATAATAATAATAATAATAATAATAATAATATTTTGCACCACGTCTTAATACCCGTTCGGTTTATACACTTTAATTACTAATTACGCTAATGGATTAGAAATTGGGAAGGTTGAATTATAGGGTGGAAAGCCATTTTAGGAAAAATCACTCCCAGTTCACCCGACCGAGATTCGAACCTCGATCTCCCCATCCTCAGCAGTCGAGCTCAATATAACCGCGTTAGCCAACTACGCCACCGAGGCGGGTGAGACAGAGTTAAGGATTAAACATTACGAGAGCTAGCTGATATGCACTTTATTTACAGGTTTTCATAAATAAACTTAAATTGTCAACGATATTAAAAGCCAGGTTGTTTTTAAAAAAACCGCACGATAAAAAAATGTTGTGATGGTGTAAAACTATTTTTATAATTACCTATATATGAACATGTGATTATTGTTTCAATATTAAATATTGTATTTTTAAAACCGAATAAAACTAACCATACCTAAACACTTCTTGCTAAAGGAAATATGCTATTCAGGGTCGATGCAGCCAGGGGTGCCACACTACAAGATATATTATTCCAGTACCAACGATGGTTTATGTTCATATAGGACCTGACTAACATTATCAATTAACCAGTAATTCCCCACGCACAGGGAAGATGCTTTAGTAATTAATCCATTACGTACCTGTTTTATTAGCCAACATTATAGACTATTATCGATGATGGGGAGATCGAGTTTTGAATCTCAGTCGGGTGTACTGAGGGTGGTTTTACAAAATAGTTTTCCACTGTCCCTCCAAGCAAATGTGGGTGCACTTCCTATTAATATAACCTCACTGAACTCAGGGTTCCTACAGTATTTGTAAAAATATTCTCCCTGACTTTTCCCTGACTTTCCCTGACTATTTTCCCAAGTTCCCTGACCAATTTCTCATAAAATTTCCATTATAACTTTACGGTACTATACACGTGAAAATATTAATTTAAATAAATTTATTTCGGCCTCCTCCCCCCTTACAGCCGACCTTGCCTCACCTCTCATGGAAGAATAAGAAAGCAGACATCTTGCCAATCAGTTGAGGGAAAATGATGGAAAAATAATCCCTATCAAAAATTTGTAACAAACTTGATTCCCTTTGGTATCATGTGCAGAAATACGTATTAAATAACAGGCCACTAAGAACATACTAAAGAGTTTGGTATCATTACAGTTTTATTTTACCTAAACTGTACATTTCCTGAACTGCATAGCTTACAACAGGAACTCTGTCTGCTTTCATATTATTCATGTCTCAAGTCAATTTTATTTTTATTAAAATTATCACTATAGTCATACAATAAGAAACTATGTTATATTTAATAAAGTGAAGCTTGCTTCTTCTTCAGTTCTTGCAACTCCACGTCTATTGCTTCTCGTTTCTCTTCAGTTGCCATCATTAATTTTTTTCTTTCTCCTTCTAAATCTTTAACTTGTATATCTAATTTCCTCTTTTCTGCCTTCTTCTTGTCTTTTTCACTTTTTTCTTGCTTCTTCATCTCTAAGTATTCATGATAGCGTTTCCGAGCACCTCTCACGTAATCCAACATCTTTTTGCTAATGTGTATATTTTTAATCCCTCCTGCTTCTTGTATCTCATCATTAATGTGACGCTGTGCAATGACTGTCTTTTCATGCATGTTTTCAACCAGTAAAGATTTATTGATTGAAAAACCACCTTCAACAGTTGCATTCCCATGCGACAAGACAAGGCAAATCTTTATTACTTCCCAAAGATGTTTGTAGTTTGCTTCTCCTATTAGAAAGCTACCATAAATAGTGTCAAGTCCTACTTCATCACTAAACTGATCACAAGGACGAAATATTTCTTGAAGCTCAGATTTTTTGAGGTTGCAAAAATGCAAGTATTCTTTCTTGGCATTTTCAGCCAGAACATCATTTATGATGTTGGCATGGTTGAGTTCCTCCAAAAGAAAAGAAAATCTCTTCTGGGCCAGTTGAGGTGAATGTTGAATAACACAAGGATCCAATGAAGACAAACCTCTCACAGCTTTCTGTTTTAAGGGACTTTTTTCTTGTAGTTTTGCAATCATGGTGGTTAACATACTGCGGCACTCATGTATAAATTCTAATTTTTGTCTTTCTGTTACTGTGATCGCAGTTTCTCCTAACAAACGTTTTGTTGCAAATCCTATATCAATATTTTTGCTAAGGATCAAATTTTCTGATTTTTTTGTGTCAATAGACAGTAACTTTGGACCCGTGCACTTCATAAGATCAGGTTTCACACAACGATTCATAAGGTATCTTAGAAGTTTCTCTACAGCTTCAAAAAGATATGGAGTCATTGGTTTTGATGTCTGGAACCGTTGCAGGAAAGGCTGACATTCATCTGCAATTGTCTTGCAGAACGCTAGTTTACACTTTAGGAATGGATCACAGGCTGCTCTTTTCAGTGTCTCTACAGGTTTTGTTTTAGGAAGTTTTGCTTCTTTGAGAAACTTAATAACATGGTCCCAAATTTGTAATGCCCTTTGAAAGCACTTCGCATTCTCTAACCAACGCACACCACAGAACTTCAATGGAAAAGTTGTACACCCTGTCAACTGGGTGAACAATGCTCGACGAGCTGGAGAGTCAGTGAACAGGTAGTACATGTGACGTAATAAGCTACTTATATCACAATCAACAGACTCTACTCCTGTTCTCAAGGAACCATGAACAACATGAAGCCCACATGTTCCCAGATTTAGCAAACTACATACTTCATTGTCTGTTACAGATTTGAGGTGTTCCTGAAGAAGTGTTATAAACTTTAAATTGACATTTGGGCCATCCATTGACACTTGTATCAACTTAGAGAGTGGAAGAGGAGAAATACCATCCAGAAAATGCTTCAGTAATTCTTCAGCAGTGCTCCTATCGAAAAACACACTGTTTAAGTAACGACTGATGACTTTATGATTTTCCTTGTCCCAGAATCTAATTACAATGTCCATCTGTCCTCTTTGAATAACTTTATTCAATGCCTCATCAAAACAAATTACAAAGTTGTTACATGATTTTAGGCGGTCCAGTAAATTATTATGAAAGAATGGAGCCAAGCCATGCACAATGAAGTATGCAGCCTTGTCTCCACCAAGGGTAAAGGCATTGGCAATGGAACACTCGGGAAACATCAATTGAAAAATTGTACTTAAATTATTGCACGAATTGAAAGACATTTTTTTGTCAACAACTTGCATAGCCCAAATGACTTCCGCCTTAGTTATATCATCTTTTATAACAAAAGTGTTATGGTTTCTTTGAGGCACTACACTAATTTCACTTTTAGCAACAGCTTCCTTCTGCGACGTTACGATTTTTGATGAAACAGAAAAACTCTTCGAGCAACCAGCAGAATCATCACTTGGTAGAATGTCTTTGTGTGCCAGAGATTCTCTTGAAACTGGGGAGCTCGATGAACCTGAATCACTTGACTTTTTTTGAAAAAAAAAAAGTCAACAGAGAGCGTTGATTTGTCAAAGTTTCAAGAGTTTTGATATGAGTTGGTCCTTTTGCATGGGAAGCTAATGCTTGCTTTCCCATATTACTTAAGTTTATAATTTTTTTGCACACTTTACAAAATGCCTGCAGCTTATTACTTTCAACACCACTTATCCAGTATGAGAATTCAGGAAAATGGTCTGGGCTTAGCCAGAGCTGGTTAAAAACGGTTTTTTTTGTTAGACATTGCTGGTGTAGTCTAATCAGTCCTGGTGCACTGTATCAAACTATAACGATGACAAACCTTGAACAAGAACAAAAACAAGTGATCACTAAAGTTAAAAGAATTGTCATGTGCAGGCTAGGAGACCTCTGCGTTCACATTCTGAAATAAAATGCTACCAAAACTTGTGTTAGGGCAAGTTTGAGCATGGTAAGTGCCCCTCAGCTTTCTTCATTGGGGCAGTGGCTTATGACGCAGTAAATAGAAAAAATATTTTCTTTGTTTTTTCTAAGTGTGACATGAAGACATGAATTGTCATTTCCCTGACTTTCCCTGACCTTTTTAAAGCTTCCCTGACTTTCCCTGACTATTATTTTTTTCCCTGACTTTCCCTGACTTTCCAGAGCGTAGGAACCCTGGAACTTTAAAGCCATTAGCGTAGTTATTGTATAAGCGTATAGCCCTATCAGGTAGTAAGACGCGGTGCTAAAATAATCAATTTAGGTAAATTAAACTTGTTGCGAAATAATGACGACCCAATATCGATATAACCGTTAAAGTGGCTATTACAAAATATTAGACACAAATTTACATAGTCAATGTGTAGTTTTTTTAGCAACGCGTCTTAATAATCGTAATAATAAAACAGCATTTAACCACCAAACACTCCGGTGAGTAAAAAAAAACATTATTTTAAACCGATTTTAAAATTACAACACCAGCCAACAACTAAAATGAAAATAAGTGTTTTTAGTTTCAGATAGTTTTGCCTCAATTAAGTTATCAAGCGTATAACCCGAACGGGTAGTAAGACGCGGTGCTAAATATTAAATATTACTTAAGTCATCCCCCCTCACCCCCCCCCCTACACGTAACATCAAGTAGACCTAACCCCTAACCCTTCCAACCTGTTACCCAACTTCCCACATCAAGAGTGAATGCCATTATTTCAGATAGAAGCTTTTTAGACACTAAAAGAGGGACTTTGATTCAATATCATCTGGAATCACTTTTAAATTCTGAATATAGGCCTAAATTATTTTTAAACAATATCATATGACTAACTCTATTTATGGATTAACAGAAAATAGAGAGATGTATCAAGTAGTATATTTATTAACGGTGAAAACATGAACATTAGTATGGTTATTCTAATTTTGACAAAATAGCATTTAAGTTATTTAACTATACAACAGGCCTACTTGTTACGTCGTTTATGAATGAACCCTTGAAGGCTATAGAAAATCTAAGGTTATATAGGACATCGTAATGTGTGAAATAAATTTATTAGTTTATGGGTACAACATAAATAATATTAGTCTACTTTTGACGTTTGTAGCCTAAGCAAAAAAAAACATGTATTTAAAAAGTTAGAACCAAAAAATGTGTTTTCTCTCATTTTATGTTTACAAACCTAATTGAGTTTAAAATAAATAATTCTATATCTCTTACCGTGAATTGTACGCTTCACCGAAATTGTTCCACTAGGTAGATGTTTTTACTTCAAGCAATTCAGAATTAGTTTACACAAAATAAAGTATTGTATTTAGTTTGACAACCATGTACTGGACCTTTCATAAACACCCTTTAGTAATCAACAACTAAATGGCGCACAAGATACTAATTAAAGAACTATTAGCTTGTAAACGACCCCCTCTATTGTCAATTGTCAAATTACAAGTGTGACCGACCGGTCTTGAAATGCTTTCAGCTCAGCAGTCAGCTCATTCAGTGTTACCAACACTTTAGCCTCAAGTGATAGTACACAGACCAGAAATGGATATTATTTTGACCGGAAGAATACTCTATATTGTTACTAGATGTTTAAAAAAAATAGCGGGCGCTTAATAAACAAGTGCTGATACTAGCTTTTAATTTCTCAATATTGATTAATCTACTTATTTTTTATAATAAAATAATAATTAATACATTATATTGTTTATTTGTAGCAGAATCTTAGGATATTACTTTTAGGAAATCTCCCAATATTGGTTTGTAC
This sequence comes from Timema cristinae, assembly GCA_039000515.1. Taxonomy (NCBI): domain Eukaryota; kingdom Metazoa; phylum Arthropoda; class Insecta; order Phasmatodea; family Timematidae; genus Timema; species Timema cristinae. The sequence continues at coordinate 15,973,387 of JBCFYV010000100.1, forward strand.
AGATATTATTATTATTATTATTATTATTATTATTACCGCGTCTTACTACCCGTTCGGGTTATACGCACTTACGCTAATGTGTAATGGTAGGGTGATTGTGAGATGAAATGGAGGACCTACAGTTTAACGTGGAATCCGAACCACGGTGGAGACCTGGCATTCCTCACATTCACAAGATGTCTTGTCAGAGGTGAAGGAAGGGTTTGGTAATCAGATAAATCTTTGCCGGGACCGAGGATTGAACCCCGGCCGCCAGCATAGAAGTCTGACACCTTACCCCTAGACCACCAGGTCACCTCAAATAATTACTAGTAATCAGTTTAATTATTACATTTAAAAGTAGCTAGATAATTTTAAAAAAAAATATTAATAATGGAATTTCTTAAATTTCCATAGGAAGGACCTAGCTTGAAAAGCTACATATATTTTAATTTATTTATACGTCAAGTCATAGGAACTGTGGATGTCACTTTTGATAAATATTATATATTATTATACATAATTATATAAAATAACACTAATAAAAAAATTAGTACTATCAATATTGGTAAAATGGGGCTGTAGGCACGTGACCAAAGGGGTCTGACTAACTTTGCACCGTGAACATAGAGGTCGGAGTTCAAATCCCGAGGGGGTGTATTGACCTCACCATTATAATATGACCTCGCTCCCTCCAGGCAAAGGGGGATACACATTCTCAAATTCTCTACCTTCATAGCACTTCTTCTCAAAAATTAAATATAGCGTTAAAATATCTGGTTTGGCAGGACTGTTTTTTGTGTTACGGTAGAGCCCCTGACTTTGTCTACGGTAGAGCCCCTGAATTTGTCTTTACAACAGCGATAAAAGGTGTTGGCCAACATCATAGAATCTATTATAGCAACTTACAACAACTAAACACAGTGTAAAGATAATAAGACAATTTATATCATCAATAACTACTTTTAAAATATTCTTAGTAAACCTATTTAGATGTATATCATTATTAGATTTAGTTAACTAAGCATGCATAGGTTCAATGTTGGTAAACGTGTTGACCTTGGTGAGCTACTACGGTCGCAAGTGGTGAAGTGGGGGACTTCCCTTTGAAAAGATATGCATTCTTTAGAATTGTGTGCAATGCGTGCATGTGCACCTACATATTAGTGTGTATGCATGTGCGCATGAATAGTTATGTGTGTGCGTGTGCGCATTAATAGTTGTGTATGCATGTGTACGCGTATTTATGTGTACAAGTGGCTTAGTGGCAGCATTAAGCCAACTACTGAGTCAAAGATGATTACGTTATCTGATAGCTCGTGATCTTAATAAAAAAAATCACAATTTCCACACATCCATCATAGACTCTGCCTTAAAATATGAGTGAAGAATGGCCGGGCACGGGACGACTCCTGTATAGCTCAGTGGTAAGAGCATTGGCATACTAAGTCATAGGTCCCGGGTTCGATTCACATGTCCAAGTGTCACTTTTCAAAATATATTATAGATACAATATTTTTGGTTTTATATATAGTATATAAAGATTCCCATTCATTCTGTAAATATACATATATATATATATATAAAGTAATAAGTGTATATAATTATTGTATTTCTTACAGATTGAATATAATCTTTATATATATAATCTATACACTTAATGAACATATCATATACTTATACATATATTTATGTATACTCATATACATATATACTTAGGGCTGGGCCGATAAGCCCTTTTGGCGATATTGCCGGTGAGCGATGCCAGTTTAGTTTGACAAAATACCGTAACTAAACCACTATTTACAACAGCGGTAGATTGTTACTAGGACATTAAGCTTGAACGCGCTCTAAGGCCCCGGCCAGGTCGCAGTAGTGTATTACATTGATTCTTATGAGGGTGGCCACGCTTGGCGACCAGCGACAGCGACAGATTTTAAAACGCTTTCGTGAGCGTTTTCAGGTCGCAGCGACAAATACGCTCGCCTGTATTTCTTATGGAGGTGGCCACGCTTGCGTTCGGGTCGCAGCCTGTCGCGAGAACACTGGACACTTGTGTGGGTTTGCTTGCGTCATCCTAGATTAAAATGTCGACCGATAAGGTACTCGGAACCACACTATCACTCCTCCACTAAGCATTTTCACTAACTTCCTTGCAAACCGCTCAGTGTTTCCCGCCCGTCTGAAGTTTGACACTCGGTAGAGGGTACTGTACATAACAATGTTTGATACCAAGCTATTTATAAATGAAGTAACTACTTAAACCCATCTCCTATGAAATCACAACCCCACCACCTTCAACCTTAAACTTCAACACCTCAACTCACATGTCAAGCCTAACCCAAAGCCCAAACAATGTCTTTCAACCAATTATCATCACTTACCCATCAATCTAGCCACCAACCAGTATCTAGAGCATTACATCACCAACACAACGAAGAGCAATCAACAACATCTGATACATGAGAGCGAGTCAAGTGTGTTTAGTGTGTTTAGTAGCCCTGCTAACAATTAGAAAGAATTTTCAGTCTTTAAAACTTGTATTTTTTTAATAAACAATTTCAAGTAAATTTTACAGGGCATTGCTACTGTAAAAAATGTTGTTTATCCATGTCTCATCTTACCTCAATGCTACCGCCACTCTTTCTTCCACTGGAATCGAGTTATTCACTCTCTTTCTTTGCTTCTCAATGCCCTCTCTGACGTATGAGCAAAGTTCGTAAAATGAAGCTACACTCATTCTAAAATACTGAAAAAATCTATCTTCAGCCTTTCTGAGTTCATTAAATAAAGTATGAAACTGTCCATAAGTACGTCTCTGCATATTAATGGGGTGGAAACCGTATTTTTTAGATGTACGTTTTTTCTTCATATAACTAGATACTACTATGGCTAGTAACACATCTTCACGCCTTGATGCCATGATAACATCTGGTCACAAAACGCGGCGACCAGGTCGCAAGCGTGGCCGGGACCAACAAAAAGCATTCCCCGCGATCTGGTCGCAACGTCCTGGTCGCGGCGACCTGGTCGCAAGCCTGGCCCTAGCCTGAGAACTGATCTCGTGAAGCGCTCAGTGAGCGAGTGTTCGAGCGGATCTTGGAGCGCATACAGCCGACGTTACGCAACATGAAAGAAATTTATATACATGCTTATTGAACGCTGTTTTGTGCAGCTAGCCCTTAGAGTACGCAATAGTACAATAATGATACGTTATCTTGGACGTATTCGTTGTTTTTACTATGTGAATAAGTTACGGTCAAATAAATACAATATAGTTTAGTTAATTCAGCCAATGGAAAAATTGTGGGTACATAAAATATAATAACTCAAATCCAAAACGAAAAGTATTTAAATAAAAAGCAAAATGCTGTGCGCCTGCGCGGGCCTCGGCTCTTACTTAAAAATATAGATCTTATTTAATATTAGGTTAGTTCACAAGTTGTATTCAATTAGAACTACGTTACTTATAGCCATGATATTATGATGTATTTTATTTTTTTGTAAATCCGCAACAAATAAAATCCCCCACCTAATATTGTTTTTGCTAGGGACTTTGTTACTTGCGGAAATATTTATCTCTAATATTTATCAAGTATATCATAATTTGAAATAAGCCTTAAGATAAATCAAATTGAATGGGTTTTTTGTTTAGAATATTGGTTTTGCTGTTTATTATAAAATAAAATAACTAACGCAGAATCAACGAATTTGTGTTTACATGCAAGAGACCGTATTTAAATATTTTTGTTTGAACTATGAATTATATTTTCATGACTTGAGAATTTAAACTATATCTATAGATTTTGAATAATCGTAGTAAAATATCTGCATGATAAAAAAACCGATTATCATTAGCCGATTGTGCCAATATCGCGTGATAAATCCGATCGGTTATTGGCATCGGCCCAGCCCTAATAGACTTGTATACATACGGTACACCATTTTTATTAATACATTTTAAAATACTGTAATTTCTTCAGACTGAGTTATATCTACACACAATTTCTATATATAGGTACAATAAATTGTATTTTTTACAGACTGAATGGATTATTTAATATATATTATCCCATTTGAAGTCTTAGCTGCGTGAATATTTTATCTCCACAGCTCATTCCAGTTATTCCGGTTGTCAGCGCTTCGCTGCATCGCGTATCGCTTAAAAGGAACACAGAGGAACGGAGCGGTAGGGTCTGATGTTGCGAGTGAAGGATGTTTTGCGACGTCACATAAACAGGAAGATAGAGGTTTCCCTTCTTTCTTCACTTGTTTGGTATTCACACGAGTGGTCTTCGGTGTTTGGTAGAGGGGGAGGGGAAGGGGGCACTTTGTCAACTGCAAAATAACATTTTGTCAACAGTAATATCATTCACGGCCAACAAAATTTATGAAAAAAAAGGCAACATTGGAGAGTGGGTTTTAAATAGCGTTTTCTCCTTCCTTGTTTTCGTTGTTTTGGAACTAAACCGAAGCAAATATTTTCCATTTTGACAGTTCATTCTTACATTCCCTTAGAAAATAGGTGAAAAAATTCAGTAACTTCATCTTAGTAACAGCACCAAAGTTGTTTTATTCTTCTTGCTGTCAATCCTTCCTAAACGTTTTAAATTACAGTATAATGGAATAGTTGGGTAGAAGGTATAGCTAAGAGATGTTCCCTAATTGTTGTGCACTAATAGTGTGAAGCCAACTATGAAAACCCCCCTCAATACTTAAAATAACAACTCTCCTGTCATCGTTAAATCAAACATGATGAGCCTGACCGTAAGTCTACGTGCGCACAAACGTTAGTATTAGTGCTAAATAT
>JBCFYV010000100.1:15978275-16024756 GCA_039000515.1 Timema cristinae
GGGGGAATATGGTGGTTTAGGACCTAAGGGGGTAATTGAGATTTAGGAATTAGGGGGGTTAATTGAGGTTTAGGAATTAGGGGAGGACTATGGGAGTTTATGAATTAGAGGTGAGGATGAGGATTCAGGAATCAGTGATGAGGATGGATATTTAGGGGTAATATGGGGTTTTAGGAATTTATGGGGCAGATATAGATTTATGAAATTGTGATGACAATGGGGTTTTTAAGGGAGGTTATAAGCATTAGCTTGAAAGCTTAGAGAATGGATGTAAGAATCAATATTATATCATATGTAAAAAACCCCACAATGCCCTCATCCAAGATTAGAAACTGGATCTCTTTGCTGCGGTGATTAATCTCAATGCAATTACGTAGGGCCTATATGACTTAGGATATGTAGGCTTATGTATGAATATTGCTGCTTCAGCCAAAGGGCTGTAATGTACTCCTTGGGCAAACTTTGCTAAGTCTTATTTAAAATCAAAAGTTTAAAAATAATAGTCATTAACTTTTTAAATAATTATATAAAAACTTTTTAATTTTTATTTTGATGTACATTCATAGTCGAAGCAACTTAATGTTTAATTTAAGCGTAAAATAATAGAACTATTTGTAGGGGACCAGGCACAATGGTAGTTTAAGTTCATGTAAAAAAAAATATAGACCTGTCTTAAGACATAACACATAATAATAGTAATGATAAATTTAATTTGTGCCCACTTGGTGTCAAAATGTCTACACATGTGCAGTAAAAAAGAAATAACGTGTACACTCGGGTGTCTTTATTTACTCCAATTTTGGTGGAGTGTGTACTTAAGGTGAGGTTGAAGGGGACAGAAGAAATGGCCAGTGTTTTTACCGTTTTTATAGCAACACATTTCTCTGGCCAAAATAAATTTAATATTTATTGCTCCACTACAAACAGAGTTTAATTTGCTTCACCTGGTGACCTCAACAGTTGTTGAATATCTGTCATGAGCATAACGTCACTAGGGGACAAAATTTTTTAATGAAGGGAAAAAGTTGTCATTAAATTCCAGGACACCCTTGAGAGATATTCAACAACTGTTGATATCATCATGTGAATTAAATTAAACTCTATGTTCCTACTGGATTTATTTATCTAACTATTTTATTTGGACTGATTTATTTTGACCAAAAAAGTGCTTCGCTATAAAAACCGTTAAAACACTGATCTCGTGTCGTGTTCCCTATACCCCCACCTTAAGCTCAAAGCTACGAGCAAGGAAAAACTCACAAATTTGAGAAAACCCTAATATTAGACACTAACATGGCACCAAGAATCAGTCCTGCTCTCTTATTTTAGCTAGCAGTAGCTCTAAGTACTAGTCTGTGGCTATGGTCCCACCGTCTAAAGGATTGGTCTCACAATATTCTGTATTGCTGGTTACAAGGAGGTTAGAGATCAAATCTTATTTTGGTGCGTTTGGGAGGTCTTACATATGTTTTTTCCATCCTCTCTCCATGAGAGAGTGGGATTATTTCCTCAGAACTACCTTCCTTAATTCCCTAAATCTAATTTTAAGGTGTTCATAGACATGTTAAACGTAATACGTAGCCACATCTACCAATAATTTATTTGGTTCTACTTTTCCATATCAGTTAACTTTCGTAGAAATTTGGTAGAAAGGAACTTAAAAAAAAAAAAAAAAAAAAAAAAAGCAAACTATTTTGAAGTCAACAGTGATAAAAAATATTTATGTTACGAGTATTCATAATATTTATCAAAAGTGATTGATGCGTATTCCATGACTTGACGTATGAATCTGTGAAAATAAATCTTGTAATATTTTTAGCTGCCAAATGAAATGTATACTGTATCAAAGTTGTATTTATAAGAAAGTGACATTCACGCCAAGACGTTAGTTTTATCAAGTCTGGTTTGTGAGTAATGGAAATCCCGGGTTTTGGATCCCGGCTCAATCTTCCGAGTTGGCTATTTCTGCGTCTTACTACCCGTCGGATTAAACGCTTATGAACTAATTACGCTAATTGTTTTAGGGATAAGGAAGACTATATTTAAAGGAAGTGTACCCGTATTTGCGTGGAGGGAGAGTGGAGAGCAATTTTGGAATACACCACCCTCAGTACACCCAACAGAGATTCGAACCTCGATGTCCCCGTCACCGGTGATCTAATTTATGGCGAAAGTGGCGTCTTAGACCATGCGGCCACAGAAGTAGGTGTTTCTACCCATTGCTCCACACAAATGTGCGTACATTTCATCCACATATTTTACCTTCATCACTATCTCATTAGTGTAAAAATGCGGAAATACTTGTTGGTTAGGTAGTAATACACGCTGAATATATTTATCTGAATACTAAGCTAAGACAGTAGTAAGTTTTAGTGAACATGTTTTATTGTTGTTAGCTTTCCCAGAAAAGAGCAAAGCTGGCACAAATGCTTTTATTTTTTCACTGAATAGGAACACGTATAATTGGTTCAGCGGGAAATTTTCCAGTTCGATGTTGCCACCCTTTGAATTACCCGACTTACCCTCCTCCCCTTACCCACGTTTATGTTCCAATATGTATCAATGGCGTTTCTAGCTTTGCATTTAAACAACCCTATTATTTCAAAAGGGTCTCGTTTCGGCTTAGGGAGGGGGAAATCCTTACAATAATACCACAGGCTAGGAAAAACACCACTCTTAAGCCGGGATGAAGATAACTTGAATTGAGGCAAATATTTAGTAAGTTTTTATAACAAGAAACAATTTTTGTGCAAAATAAGTAAATTATTGTTTCAGTAAACACGTTTAGTAATTTATTTGTCTACACATGGTTATTTAAACAGTTTTTGATTATTTGTTACGAGGATCGCGGAATTTGGATCAGACTTTTTTTTATCTTCATTTAGAAAGTTTATATTTAAATAACACTAAACCAATTACAAATAATGATTAAATGTTAAGATTACTATATTTTTATGTAGAAATTTAAAATAAACGTATTCATTAAAACAATATATTATTTTATTAGATATGTTTTTGGCTATATTTACTTATTTGTGGTATTTAACGAGCACTTTCTGAACTGACTGAGTTTATCAACACACGAGAATTTCTATCAGCAGAAGGTTTTACTTTCACTGCGAAGGAAGTTGTGCTACGGATTTCTATTGCTCGAGAAAAATCCGTCAACCCCAGGTGGGTTTGAACTCACGAAATTTGGGTACTGAGGTTTTTGGTTATAAAAACTGTAAAAGAACACAACTTAACTCGCATTCCTTTCCATCTCGACAAAAGGAAGCACTAATGTGCCTTAGTGTAACTTTTAATATTTCTTGAAATAATTGGTTATTTATTTAAAAATATAAGTAATCAACACAGTTGTTTAGAATAGTGTAATATATATGTGAAAGGCTATACAATATCAATAAAATTGTCACATTTAAAGAAAATAACCATAATCACGCTTTCTCAGAAAATATTGCTTGTCGGTAAAATCGTCTATTTTAAATGTTGATATGATATCCCAACATCATTAATTTAATAAAAGTTATTTTGTAATAATATACGTTATAAGTGTTTAAAATCCTTCTCTAATTATTTTATTCTCAAACACTTTCACTGCAATATAATACTTTTTATAAAATTTCCTTGAAATATTTTATTCAAATAATTGATATGATAAAATATTACAGAGATCATTATTTTATGAAACGTGGTTCTCAGAATTTTATTTAAATTGGATGGGGTTATTTGATTTATTTTTTTGTTATTTTACGTAATATATATATATAGCACTATTTCAAACAATTGTGAGGAGTCATTTCCTTTATTATATTTCAATTAATATAGAACGTCCTTGGCTTAAATGACCAACTCGTTCCAAATGATTCCACGCAGGTTTAAAAATCGTGTAGGTCGATTGGTTATTAAATAAATACACTTTTAACACACATGTTCGTCCAAAGGAATAATAAATATATCTGATTTTAATTTTATTTAAATAAAATGTGGTTTAAGTTCAAGATATAACAAACACAATGGCGATGACACTATCAACCATATTCCAGTTTATTAAGAACGCCATCTATTATGCTTAAAGTGGAGCTTGATAGATGACGTCACTAGAAATAAGTCGAAATACAAGTATGTATATGCGAACCCACGTAAATCAAATACGTGTAAGTTGGAGTAACTGTCATGGACGTCTTGCGTTAGGGCCTCTTAATACAATTAGTGATATATTTAACAGGGGACGTGACAATGTTTATCCACTTGTGTCATATCATGTCAGCTCCTGATTGGTTAATTTCTCAGGTTCGTCCTCCACCAAGGGGGCGAGGTCACAAACCTTACCCTGGAAATTGCAAGCGAGGGGCGAATCAGAGCAAGCGCTAAAGTAGTTCGTTCATATTTAATAAGACAGTGACAGGTTTCCTGCGTCAGACGTTTGATGCCGGAGCACTCACAATTGGGGCTTCTCTAATAGGTCACATGAGAGGCCTCGTGGTGTGTAGACTGTGTTAAAGGAGCGAGAAGAATGTGTTATGAAACTAATAGGTCCCACTACTCCCTTTACAGGCTATAAAACATGGTCTCATTCAGACAGAGCTACAAATTAATGTTTAATAAACAGCAAGTTCTCGACTTGCACGTATTCAAGATAAGCGGTTCTAGTAATTTTACTTCTTTGACTTATTACTATCGAAGCCATCTATCAAGCACTCCGTTAAACTAATTTTTGGCGTTAAGAGTAGGTTGACGCATAGCGCAAGTTGTGTTTTCTAAAAAGTATATCTTCATAATCAGAACTTGTTTTGATGTAATTAGCTTTTGAAACGAACATGAATTTCAAAAACATATCGTATTTAAGCATCATTTGACTTAATCGATGTTTCAACTTCCTAGGGAACGGATTGGCAGCGTTAATTTGAAGTCTTGATGTATACAAGATATCACCCGCATCAGTATACATATATAATTAGTTAAGTTTGGTTTGATTATGGTGGCATAATCGGAGTTCAAATCCCATCTAGGTCTATAATAGTTGGATTTTCATAAAATGTTTCCCACTTTTACTCCACGCATATGCAGATACATTTCATATATATTGTACCTGAACGGCAGTTCAAAAAATTGCTCTATATATCCACCACTAACCAAGAAATACACAATTGAACAATTTCGAACTTTTGACACTTTTTTTTTTAATTGAGACTGAATTCGAGGCATGTTTGGCAAATAAGTCTGACACTATTTATTGGTTCAAGTGTAAATGTCATAAGAGTTTTATTTAGAAAATCACAGCTCTAGGTGAAATGATTTTAGCTATTTAACTATAAGGAGAATCGTCAGCTATATTTATTTAATTTTGTTTTAATTAATATTGTCACACAACAACTTATGCTAAAAAATTGTATCAGGTTTTCTTACCAGCAAAATATTTTGTTTGATCAGTTTTCCAGTCTTTAATATATTTCACCAGTTGAGCCGTAGTTAGGTATTTACCTATTTATAAACTTAAAATATTTAAACTAGTAGGGAAAAGAGACGTTTTGATCTTAGTTTTTACTTTACAAACACAGATAAGATGGTCAGAAAAGATAGCAGTAATAAATTGTTGTTTTAAAGTCTTGATAAACAGCTATATGTAAGAATTTGTTTTTCAAGAACTCCTCATGATAACTATCTTTTCTTTACTAATAAAGAGAGATATAGTAATAGTGATATTCTCAACCGACAGATGATGTAGAATCCTTATATTGGATATACCCTAAGCTGGTCTTTGTCTATCCTTGGTGCTACAGCCAAAACAGTATGTCAGATTTAGTTCAGCTTTGATAATTAGCTTTTAAAAAATGGCCTTATCATAGGAATATTTTCTTTCAGCCTTAGAATCAAGGATGGTTTACCGATAACTGTTTTCCGAAAATTATGAGTTTCCTGAAAATGACTTTAACGGTTTCGTATGGATATATACACAGTGATTGACATAAAAAAAACACACGTTTAATGGTTTTTGGGAAATAATTCATTTAAGGGTAATTTACGGTTAGCTCATTTTTGAAAATAGTGTCACAATTGAAAAAAGTATATATGGTGTTATTGTAGCCCCTCCATTTATTTAGTGGCAACCAATTCAGTGGCTGATTGGTCTAAGGTGAGGGTCTTCTCAGGGTGGTGTTTTCCTAAATGTTTTCTGATTCTACTTTTCAGCAAATGCGGGTAGACTACCTCTAAAATACTAGATCCCATTAAGTAATGATCAATACCTATAACCTAACAGGTAAGATAATAGTAAAACAAAGTTTCCGAGATATATATATATATATATATATATATACACGAGTATTTAATGGTGTGAAAGAGTAAGTGGCCTTTGTCATGGTTTTGTTTTGATGCATTTATAGTGAAACTTGTTCAAGCTACATTCCTATTGGTAGATCCTTCCGTCCGAAAGTGTGACATGAATCCTGCGTGTAAAGATCTGTTTGATAAGGGATTGAACTCGAGGGTGCTACTTAAAGATAAAAAAAATAACTTTGTGACAGTGTATTACAATTTTTAAAATTAATTAAGAATCTGTGCCTTTGTTTCACTGTCATAGAAATATTTTCTGTATTCTTCATTAGAAGACAGTTGAGTTGAGAGGAGTGAAATAATTATATAATGTTTTTAAAAAGACAAATTTTATGAAAATTAAATTGAAAAAAACTAATTAATTTCAATCTAACTTTTCCAAAGTGAATAACGCAAAAAACTTCACTTCAATGCGATTTTTACATATAGCATTTTAATGTAGACCTATCTAATTTTTCCGTTAACCTTTTAGCCATAAAACAACTAAAAGTCTGGTTTTCGTTATTTTTCATTCCTCAATAGACGAACATGAAGCTTAAATGACTAGAAAATAGGTTTGTTGTAAGAAAAGAAAATGCATTTATTAAAAAAGATTTTACCACACAAGCTCTGCCTAATTAATTTCTACTGCCTTATAATTAACACTTCATCAAACCACGCTATCTATATATTACGTTTGATTCAAGTTTAACTATCCATCTGACTATTCTCTGTCCTTGGGGATTGATTAAACAAGTTTCTAAATACACGATTAATCTCGAACCAGAAATAGCATTGAAATTCAGATTTTCTTTATTTTTATTCACTGGATGGCTACAAAATTTTAAAGATATAATTAATGTTGTAAATTTGGAATGTTTTGTACTTTTAATTTCTTGCACCTTGTGATCGTCAAAAAATCTAAACGAAGATTTTGATGAATAAACTAAAAAAAAGTATTTTTTACAACATCTATCTGTCTGATAGTGGGACTAGAATCGAAACCATTTTACCGGACAAATTAAAACTTGGTTTCTAAGGTTTTCATAGGGTTTCTCAGAAGGATTTTGAAATTATCCATCTAATCTAGGGGTAGTTTACTTAAGGGTCAAAAAAGAGGGGAAAAAAATAACACAAAATATGCTCAAACAATTTTGATTAAACTTCGTATTTAGGCATTGTTTAACGTAAAAAAAAATTGTTTACACATTTAAAATGGCTTCGATGGTACCTTCTTACATAAATGTAAATTTCCATCTCTTTAAGACACGAAATAACTTATCATTGCCAAGTTGTAGTACATTTAAAACCAATAGTTTCTGAGATATTGGCCAATATATGTTTTAAATTGAGGTATAAATGTATTATGCTATTTTGTGAGCACAACTGTTACTTGTTCCTCAATATTATTCTACAGAGTGAATATTTTATTCGTTATTTTTGGTGAAACATTTCTGCAACCATGTTTATTATTTTGTTTCACATATATTTTACGAGTTTTGAAGAATAAAATTGTAGGAGTGATAAATTAAAAAAAGAGAAAGAGGACGAAGTAGGTACCAGATGCTGGATTCAATAAAGGTTGGAGGAAGATACAAACCAACCCAGAGACTGGCCCAGGATAGGGAGAGTTGGAGGAATATCATAACTGGACCTGCCAAGAGACAGAACACTTGATGATGCTAATGAACCTGATGATGAGAAAATTTCTCCATATTTAGGCAAAGGAGGGAGAAAGTCTGTTCGGTTCACCAATCCATTTATTTAAAATGTAATAAAATGTGTCCACTGTTTGACAATGAAGGCTAAAGGATACCCCCCTACAATGCTTGGCTAGAGGGGTACTACCTACCGGAGCCAAGCACTGGCCACGGGCTGAGAAAAGATTTTTGTAATTTCTGTTACAAAAATACGTTTCTGGCCATAGTAAATATTGTAACGTGGGGGGCACACATGACCTGGGAGGGTCACAGGCCGTTCACACGTGGAAGTGCTAACCACGAGTTATTTTAGTGATATTGGGGTAGGTTGCCGACCAAACACGGATAAAAATGCCCACGGAATATTCAAGGTTATGATTATTAAAATTACCACTTACATACACACTCTGATTAACTGTATATCTAAATTAATTATAACTAAACAAGTAATTAAATAAATAAAAAGAGTCTTAATCAAGTCTGTAACTTAATTAAACTAATAGAGCACAGAGATATAAGTAAATTAAATAAATAAATTAACAACTCTAAAACACCTAATAACTATTCAAAGATTTAAAAACAGTCACAAACATTTTGATTAAAAACAATTAGTCCACATTAACAAAGAATGTCTACATCACCCGTGTACTTAGGCCAACACTTGTCCCACACACGATACACTGCGATGACCCGCGATACACAAACACCGATCCGCACACTGGACACGCCGGTCCACTCCCAGTCCCACTGGTTGAGAGCCAAGAACTGAATATTCTACGGCTATCGCTGAGCTTGTTTATATAGGGGTGGTGACAGCTAAGGGTCTGGAATCCTCCATTTCTAAAGTTAAGAGTCCAGAATAAAAAGGATCCCGACCCTTCCAGACGTGTCTCCGTCCTCCCTCCGCACACCCTTGGCCCCTCTAATCCCCCAGTCAAGTGAGAATGTCGCTGCCTACCTGCTAGACAAGGAGGGAGAAACAGTTCTAGGATATTGCCACACGCAATTATTTTATCATAACTGGTTGATGGAATATTGAATCATTTAGGGAGTGTTAAGGTAATATGTCAGGAAATCTTGGACCATTTTGGACTCCTTCCCCCCTTTTGTGAGCAAAAATAAGTAAACGCCTAACCCCTTTATCCCCGTCCTACTTACGTTATATTTGTAAACTTTTGTAAGTTTTTTAACAGGAATATCCATTTTTTTTATGTATTTTATAAATTGCTGGTAATTATTAACGTTAAAGTGTAAATTAATGGTGCAAAATAATTAACAATAAATATTGTTCTAAGCTGGATTCAAATTTACTGTACTAAACAGTTAAAGCTAAAAAGAATTATAAAATGGTTTTATAAAAATATTTTAATTTATCTAAGTTGCAATTTAAATAAGTTATTATTAGTGAATACATTATTTAATTAATATAGTTATAAAAACTCTACACTTCTCTTTATCTTATGACCAATGTCCTTGCATCCACGTCTTGATATTTTTAATTATTATTATTACTATTCAATTTGGGGGGACTGGGTCACTCACGGAATATTTGAACGTCCCCGTTGGGGACATTATATAGCCTATTAATAAAATGTGCTTTACGTTACTTAGATTTGTATTTCTACTTAATACCGTGGAAGAGTGTAACGTTTTAACTAAATCAATTACAGAATTTATACAGTAACAAATTTGTTTCAAGATTAATATCGGCGCTATATATGAAAATTGAAACAGTTATACAATAGTTTCTGAGTGATACAAAAAATGAACCGGAGTGCCCCTTTTATGACCTCGGCTAACTCACGGTTTAATGATCCAAATCTTCCTGACATTCAACTTGTTTGAAATTAAACCAATGAACAGCATAACCTACTTTATTTCTTAATGTAGAGCCTTATGAATCTGAGTATAACCTAATACCTTACGTCCCAACAAAATAAAAAACCCACCCCCACACAAACTAATATAACAAGCAAATTAACAATCAAAATAAACTTATCATATATAGATAGACCTATACTACCTGTAATAAAAAATACATTTATAGATCATAAATCTATCACAATATTTTCTACCAAAGTAGTAAATTAATTTTAATAACAAAATAAATAAACTGGTATCAGAGTGTGAAGAAAGTTTCAATTTTTAGAACTAGTGAGTTTGATAAAAAAAATGAAATCTTACTAATCTTGTCTTCAATCTAAGCTGCATGGAAGAGTAAATTCCTTCAGGAAAAATCTGAAAAACATAGGGAATTTGGTAGCAAGAAAATAGTGGCAGCCCTGTTGTAAGTACCTAGTACAGTCAGTTGCAATCAAACTCCAGCTTCTTGAGCTACCAGTGAGGTTCAGTGTCTTTATCATTAGATAATGTCCCGCCACAAAGACTATACATTACACATTTAATGATCTCACAATGACGGAAGATTAAACAAATCCACACACTCCTTTTATATTTTAAAGCAACCTTCCTCCCAATCAACCACACTACACCCAAGACCTACAAAGGATAAGTATGTAAGTCCTTGCTAAGTAAAGGTCTTCCTATCTTTTCTTTTGATGAATAATTAATTACATCTACATTTAGATGAAAGCTGCAAAGGTGGCGAACATTAATCCAAGACCTCTTCTTAGCACAGAGGCCAAGCAAGGCCTCATCCACTTCATTATTTAACCAAGTAACCGTAAACTAGTACTTGCGAGCGAACAGATTTCTGAAAGCGCTCTGATGGAAGTAATGACGTCAGTAGGATGCGTTCAGGCATCTACCTTCTTCTGCTTAGATATCTGGGTGGATAGAGAAAGGAGAGAAATGTTGGAGAGGGGTCGAAGGGAGTTCCGGAGCGGAAGTGTGTGTGTTTACGCCTTGATAAGCAACTACTTACAGGAGGATTGGGACCTGGAAATTAATTTTACTTTTTTCCTTAGAATAGAAGGGATGAAGAAAAAAAAAATTCGCCTTACAGTTTAAGAGTGAGACGGAGGTTTTGAAACCGGTATATTTTTTTTTACTCTCTGTTGCCAGTGATGGCTCAGTGGAACTAATCCAAGCGATCAGGATTAGGGGGAGTGAGTTATACAGAATAGGACCAGCCTCTGTCAGTGAAGCGAATGGAAAACCACAGTTACAATACTAGCTTGCATTGGTGGACACGCAGATTACATTTCATGACTCGTATATTATAATTTGTCAGTGGTGAGGCTCAAATCTCAACCAGTTGTATTAAAGGTGTTTTTTTACTAAATGGATCACCACATTCCTTCCGTGAAAACACGTTTACACTTTCTCTAATATGTACCTTCCTCCTCTAGAGCCCACTAGCATAAAATTAATCAACATACCGACATTGTGGGGTGGTATTAGCACAAGTCAACATAATATTTAAAAACAATGGTGATAATTATTTTCGGTGATGCTTTCTTAATAGGTTTACTTTATCAGTCTGAAATATGAAAATACATTCATTTCGGGTACCCGTCATTTGGCCTAAAAGGCATTTGGCCTAAAGTGTAGGCTAAACGCCTTTTAGGCCAAATGCCTTTTAGGCCAAATGCCTTTTAGGCCAAACGACTTTTTGTAAAGTTAATTTTTAGACCATTTATTAAAATATGTTTTGCTGTCTCCGGAAACATTCGTTAAGATTTGTAGTGATGCTAATAGATGGCGAGGTGTGTAGTGTTTAGTTAAATAGTATATACTACCGTTTCAAAATATATAAGTCTTTTCAAAATTTACTACTTCCCAAGGTATAGCAGCACGTCCATTAACCTGTAGTACCACTTTTGTATGTTGAACTTTTGACATTGCCAAGGTTTTGTTCTAATTTTTGACAAGCCATCTTGTTAATGTGGGGAGTGCCAGGCCACCACCGTGGTTCGGATTCCACGTTAAACTGTAGGTCCTTCATTTCAATTAAAATTTCCTGGGGGGGAAAAAAGAAGGGAGAAGAAAAAAAAGGGGGGGGGGGGAAAAAGGGGGGGTAAGAGGAGAGGGGGTTGGGGGGAAAAAAGGGGAAAAAAAATTTGGGTGATTAAGGGGAATTAAAAAGGCGTGGGAAAAGGGGGGGTGGAAAGATTTTAAAGTTTTTATAAAATTTTTAAAACCCCTTTTCCCAAACACCCTTTCCCATTGGTCCCCCTTTTATGATATTTTTTTTCATTTTAGGTTTTTAAATTTTTCCCCATTTATTAAAATTTTTTAAATAAATGGGGAAAAAAAACACCACATTTTCCTGAAAAATTTACCCTTAAATTTTTCCCCCCCCTTCAACCCCCTCAAAAAATTTAAAATTTTTAAAATTTTTGGTTATTAGCCCCCAACAAATATTAAAACATTAATATATTTTTTTTTTCAATGGTTTTATTTTCCCGGGCTAAATTTTGAAAATCTCTTTTCGCCCGCAAAAAGGCTTTTTTTCCTAAGTTAAAACCTTTTACCTCCTTTTTTTTTTAAAAACCCCTTTTTTTTAAACCCCCAAAACCCCCCCTTTTTTAAAGGGTTTTTTTTAAAATTTTTTTTATTTAAAATATGTTTCTTCCCCCCGGACATCTTAATTTTTACCCTTAACCCATTGTTTTTTTTATTATCCCCCTTAAAAATTATTCTTTTCAAAATTTCCCCCCCTATTTTCCCCCCACACCCCCCCTTTGTGTACCCCCTTTTTAGGGTACTTTTACTTCCAATTTTTTTTTTTAAATTTTGAAAAAACCATCCTGTTAAAAAATTTAAAGTAAAAAGGACGGGTAAAAAAAAAAAAAAAAAATTAAAAAAAGGTCCTAAAAAAATTTTCACCCAAATCACCCCCCTTTTTTTTTCAATTTTTTTGCTTTTAAAATTGTTTTCCTACTATTGTTCGAAGGAATATGTCAGCCGCACCAGGCAAAGCACTTTCTTTTTAAATTAAGGAACTTTAATTTTCCTCTGCCGCTTTAATACTCCACTTGGGGTTTTTTCATTAAACTAGCGCCAACTCCGCCACCAGTTTTAAAACTAATACTCCTCATACTAACATTTATGCCCCGCTTCATTATTTAAATGTATTATGGAATGGTTGGTGGGCAAGTTCTTCATTGTTGATGCCCGGGATCACGAGCAACGAAAACGTACCTTTACTTTAGGCAAAGAAACAATGTATGATTAACGAGCAACCTTACGTCACGTAATGTAACATCATTAATTTTAATGAATATTTAGTATTGATCAGGGTTCAGGTAACATAAAGTTATGATACGGGAAAAAGATTAATAATTGGAACTGTTTTTTTAAAACCATTTGGTTACCACCGGTCTTACTATAGTTCGGTTCGCTTATGTACAATTACGATCATAAATTTTAGGGATTAGGATTTTTATTTATATGAAGTGTACCCGCATTTGCGTGGAGAATAAGAGTGAAAAGAAATTTAAAACCCTCCCCTCAGCACACTGACTGATATTCAAACCTTAATCTCCTATCATCGTCGTTATTTTACTGCGAGTGTAGCGCGTTTAAACCCGCCTCGGTGGCGTAGTTGCTAACGCGCTATGTCGTGTTGAGCTCGACTGCTGTGAACGGGGAGATCGAGGTTCGAATTCGGTCGGGTGAACTGGGGGTGGTTTTTCCAAATGGTTTTCCACTCTCATCCACGCAAAATGCGGGTTCACTTCCTCTAATTAACCTTCCCAATTCATATCCACTTGTTTTTTAATTAGGGACTTAAAGCGTATAACGAACGGGTAGTAAGGACGTGGTGCTTTATTATTATTTACTTTTATTAGAGTAGCGCGTTTGACACGCGGCCACCGAAGCGGGTAATAAAACAAAAATGTTCACTAAAATTAAGCTGCTGTTTTGGCTGATTAGCTGTGTAGTTCATAGAAGCTCATTGAAGCTATATAATAAGTTGTTAAGAAAACATGGTGTGTTACTATTAGCTAGACATAGTCAAACTAACTAGATCGAAAAGTAATCTGAATATAAAAATACACAAATGTGATACTACTAAATAATGATTTGATGGGAAAGCGCATCGTAAACTTCCAACTTAACATCACGTACGTGAAAACTATATCATTGACAACGATTATATTAAATTAACTGTATCTGATGATTACATCTAAGAACACACAATAAAACTTTACTTCAGTTACGTTACCTGTACGTCAAGTGACGTTAATTGAATTTTTAAGTTGAAATGGTACCCGCATAAGTGTGAGATAATGATTCTCTCAACGTAAAGATAATGCAACGTTAACACGCGAGCAAAATATTGCAATTGAATTTTTCATGGTTTTAAAACAATTTGCTTACAAATTAGAAATCAAAGTATTTGTTTATTGAAGCCTTGGGGCCATATCATATAAGTCCGTGCGAATTCCAATTTTTCAACACTTTATCTTTGTCCTTGTTTACGTAACCTCTTGACAACCCAATGGAGGGATATAAATATCAATCAAATTCATCGAAATAAAACAATTTAAGAAAATTCTACATAAATAATCAACATTTTTCATAATTTAATTTTTTATTACAGTGTTTTTGCTAAAAATAATGATAGCCTTAATTTATGTATTGCTATCAAAGGTTGTAAATTTAACATTACGTTGGGTTTGAAAATGGAGGCCATTTTCCATTGTTGATTCTTACATAAATGATCATTTGTCTCTCACTGTGATTGGCTCTATGTAGCCGTTTTTGTGGCGGGCAGGACTTAAGATAGGTAATAGTTGATCGACTTTGTATGGAATGCTAAAGACTAAGGATCTTACGAATTGGGATTCTGTAGACAGACCAATCTGTTAACAAATATTTTTAAACTACAGTTTACTAATATTTTTGGGGTTTGATCACTTTACTACGGACCCTGCGGTTAAACGAGTATGTGAACGGGGCTAATAGGCCACGACACTTTGTTTCGGATGTTCGTTAAAATATTACCATAAATCCATACCATAACTTTTACCATACACGCGTAAGCTAATATTACTTACATATTGTTTCTATATAAAACTTAAAACGAAAATAATAAAATGAAAGACCTATATTACGTTAATATGAATGTAAAGTTAAATCGTCATCTCGAATATATCTCGAAATCCTAAAGAGAAAAGAAAATGTTCATGGCGAGAGGAACATGAACTAGTAGATTAGACTTAGAAATAAAGTGATTATTTACTGTCTACCCTATTCTTGCTCCAAGTATTACTACATCTCTGGGCAATTAAATACTTACACAGTTTTGTGGGTACACTTGAGTAAGCAAGAATTTTTAGAGGAAATATACTTGCATTTGCAGTGAAGGAAGAGGTGAATAGAATTTAGGAAGCACTTCACTCAGTCACCTGCTTGGATTTAAACCTCTTCCTCTTCATCACCGATACTGCCAGGCAGTTAGAAATTGATTAAATAACAAAGTTTATTATATTTTCGTTAATTAGGGTTATATAGCCGCATATAAATATAATATTCTTTAAAGCGAAAAAAATTACACCTGGACACGGGAATCGAACTGTACCTATGATTAGTACGCCCTTTTCTATGATCTCTTGAGCTATCCAGGAGTCATCCGTATTCAGGTGTATTTTTCAATTTAGAAAGAGACAATTTAGAGATAGACAATTGTGTCTTAGGTCATCATCGGTGGGGTATACATAACAAATTGAATCAGTAAATTCAGTACAACTGAAGCTGACTCTCGTTGGTGAGTATCTGAGACTTTTGAAAACCATTGTTTGCAGGCAACGTCAAGTTTTGTTGGAAACTTTAAACTTTTGAGTGAAAAATATTTTCTTACGAAATTTGTAGACGTTAAAGGATTTCTCAGCTGTGACAAATATACCTGTTACAAATATTTCACAATTAAAATTTGTAGCCACTGTTTGACTATGGTTGAAAAAGATTTAGTAATGTCTTTACAGCAGATGATCAGTTAGTTTCTACGATGACGGTAAAGTTTAAATACTTTTACTTTATGGAAAATTTCTTCTGTTAATTTTATATAGCTTTTAATATCAAACCACAATAGCTTCTTGTATTTTTTTTTTTTTTTTTTTTTTTTTCAAATATGCTTCAACTGAGGTTACTAAATATATTTTGTGTGTGAATTTATTCAATTTAAGTAACTAGAGAATAATTTATTACAAAGTTATCAGAAGTAACTGCATGGATCTGGCAACGCTTTCTTTTGTTCAATGGGACACAGAAATAACTCTTAATTCTAGTTCTTTCGACACCAATTTCTAACCACATTAAAAAAATCTTACAGACAAGCATCTTCATTTTATTAATATTTATTAGCACAGAAAAACAATTTACTTGGAATGAAGAATCGAGAAAGATTAAATCATTGAGGTAAAAGTGCTCGCGTTGAGTGTGAATAGAAAAATGATATAGTGATAATTATGAATCCGTTTCTCTGAAGTATATTCTTCAGTATTTATTTTGGACTCGCCAAAAATTTGCAGCTTTTTCCAAAAGTATTTTCTTTAAAAAATATTAGGCGGTGGGCTAATTTCCCATCATCTGGTCATGATAGGTTTACCATTGATTAAGGAGATAGGGGTTTCAAATCCCAGACGGGTGTACCAGGGTGTTTTTTTTTTATATAAATTTATTCCCTCTCTCCCTCTTCAAGCAATATGAGTAAATTTAGCTAATATTCTTCCATTCTTATCCATTGTGCGTTACATGCAGCTCTCCCCGTCGGGTTGTAAGAAATGGTGCGGGGAAAAGAACTACCAATAAATTAAAATGCTTATGTTTAAAAATGGATTGGAATTATATTACTAAAGAGTATTTTTTGTGCTTTATTATTTGCAAGATATTTTATTTAAACGGCAGTTGGTTTTAAACGAACTGTATTAGGTCAGTGTTCATTCTATTTGATGAAGGTTTTAATAGTCCTATTAGTTATTTAGAATACGAGGTATTTTGTTGCCGACTCCCGGCATGTGTATGTGTTGTCAGCATGTCAGTGTGTTACATATGTAAAATAGAGGGGGTTCGTAGGCCCAGCAGAGAAAGTCTCCTACGTGAGAGTTCCAGGGTACAAGACTCACGCCAGTTGTTTAGTTCATTTGGACAGATAATATCCGGCAGTAAAACTGTTTAGAAACAAACCAACCCTTTTTATGTGGTATTATATTAAAATCAACCACATTGGGTTACGTGGACAAGACGGATGCCATGAGGTAATGTTCAGAGTTTGCATTTCCTAAAGTGTACGATAGGTGTAATATTTATTTTAATACAGAGATTCCATTTTTACCACATAAATGAGGTAGCGGACCATTTAAAGGTTTGTACGACTTGCCTTTAGACACTGATACAATTTTTATAAAAATTTGTTTTGTAGAAGTATATAGACTAGTAATTTAAGTTGAAAGTTATTGTCATATTTGCGTATAACCGAATGGGTAGTAAGTAGCTGGTGCTTAATAATAATAATTAATAATAGTCATATTCACACTTAAATTAGTGTATGTATGAATGTCATCTGTTTGTTAATGTTTTTAAGATCAAAGTCTCACAATAACAAAAACAATTTCTCTTTTTTCATGGTATTTATTTCTGGTAAATATGTACAGAAATAAACTATATAATTATATTTATAAAAAACACTTTTGTACACACACAAATTATGTGAGTTCGGTTTGAGAATACTTATTTTCCAATTCAAACAACTATTCTAACGATACTGATTTGGACCCCTCTATATATGTAAATAGTCATGATTAAAGTGCATTTTTTTCATTTAAAGTATTGTATGGAAAATATCTTTTCAATATTTCTGCCAGGAGAATCACGCGAATTTTCAGAGATAATGTCAAAGGATGCACAAATTAAAACTTATTTTTTCTTTCAAAGTGAGCAGACTCCGCAGTATTTACAAAAAAGCAAGTAACGCTACAGTTAGCCCCCATGACTTCATTGGTACTGACTGACAGCTCACAGATGACATCTGTCAGCTTTAAAATGTTACCAGAACAAATTACGTATCCCTACGCCAGGAACCAAGATGATCTGCAAAACTATGTGTTTAGAGCTGCTCACATTTGACAGTCAACATTTAGATATATACCTAAATGTTTGACTGTCACAGAAGTGAGCTGTGAAGCTAGTCAGTCAGATCAATGAAGCCACGGGGCTACTGTTATAGAGTTTGAGTCGAGGATCCTTACAGTTACATTATCAAGTTTCCTTTAGCACTGATTCTTACAACCGTTTTAGGTTATCGTTTTATATAATTTATACTAATGTTTTAAGGATTAAGAAGCTCGTATTGAGGAGTGTACCGCACTTGCGTACAGGAAAATAAAAAAGTTTATATCATACTATACGCCAGGCAATTAAATATAAACATCATGAACCGTGGCTATATATTTTCTTTTAGGGGATTACGGGGTGGTTTTTGTTAATAATCCCACTCGAGGAGATGTTAATCCCTTTTGATTTATTTAAAGTTTTTTGATTTGTAATTGGGGTTGTCAGGCTATTTACAACAATCATTAAGCTAGCGCATAGTCTTGACGAGGGATAAACCAAAACAGATTATAATAATATTTTTTCAGAGGAAAAGCAAGGGACTGAACTCCAGTACCCCCCCCCCCTTCGGTTACAGCCTGAGCGACTCAAAATATTGTCATGTTATTTCATTATTACATACGAAAAAGATAATATATATATTTTATGCGTCTACACAAAGACAGCTATTGTCGTAAATTGAGGTCACAAGGAAAGTTTTTCTCTTTTTTCTTCGCTCTTACAAATCATTGCTTTATTAAGTTCCCTATAGGGAATTTTTTAATAAAGAACCGACGTGTTAACGTCAAGAAGGGAATCGAGGAAAGGAGTAAGTATTAAAATTGCTTGGATGAGGGCAATAAACGACGAAAAATGAGGAGATTCAATCTTTTTTATATAAGATTAATAAAACGTGATCCTCAAGAACAAAACCTAAGGGAAAAGAGAAAAAAAGGTTATATACAATTTTAATCCACTAATTATCCCTAATCAGTGCCATATTAACTACATTATAACAATAAATTTCCACGCTCCAGGGGAAGATTGGTTTACTTTAGGGAGTGTTATTATCGATATGCTGACGTCACAATCGCACCCTAGCTGATTATATTCAAGAGTCTTTTAGTTGGTATTTGGAATGGACAAATATAATGAGAAGTTTTTCTTTCTTACAATGATTGGTCGGGGGTTATTTGTAAACGGTCTGAGAATTCACACAATGCGTCTTATCATAATTTTATAGATTCAAATTTTAAAATTAGATTCAGTCAATAAAAATAAAAGGGAATATTAAAAAAAATGTTTTTATATATATTGCGTGCTAATAACAATTTTACTGGTAAAATGTCGACACTATATATTTTATAATACTCTTACGTAATTATATAATTATATAATTAATGTACTCTTGCATCATAGTTGCTAAGCTCTAATGCGAAACTCGGACGTTGGACTTGATTGACCGTTGGAGGGGGAGATTGGGGTTCGAACTCCGGTTCGGGTTTACTGAAGGGGGTTTTGGCCTATAATGGTTTTCACTCTCATCTCCACGTTAATTCGGGTACACATCTCTACTAATTTACTTTTCTCATCCCTATTCTATCAGTACATATTAATTTATTTTCGTATGGCACGAACGATTACTAAGAAGTTTAATAAAATAAATGGTAACGAACACAATTATTTTATTTTTTTCATAATTCAACTGTATTAAATTTAGGTAAATTTATTCAAAATAAGTATTTATAAAACTACCATTTAAAATTGTTTTGGATTTGTAAAGTTAAATTATTTTCTTTATTTTATCATGGAAACTAACTATTTGACAGATTACCCATTTTGAGCTCAATCTCAAATTCCTTTTTTGATATGTTTCAAAATTTTCTATTATTTCTAGTATTATGTCTTAAGTAAACTACCCTTAAATCAATTTATTTTAGAAAAGCCCAAAAAAGCTTTATTATCGTCATGTAAAATAATATTGAATATAAATTTTGAACAAGATTATTTTTTTTTGTAACTATCTAATAATATTATTAATATACAGTATAGATTCTGTATTTGGGGTGACTTACAATACCAATAAATCAGAAAACTGAAACTTGTCGACGTATTAAGGGAGACTGAGGGTGAATTAATACTTCTTTTTACTTATTTTTAAATTACAAGTTGAAAGACTAATTAGTTATCAATGGTTTTTGAGGTTTGACTAGAGTATCCAATATGATTTTATTTTTTCTATGTGCTGTTTGAATGTGGCTATCATTATTTTTTCTATTTAAAATCTTTTCCAAGGACAAACTCCGCCTTCTATAACAAAAGGCATGTATTAAAAAGCACAACTTCACTCCCGGATTGCACAAGTTTTTTCAGCTGGCAATTGATATAATAGAGTCAAACCTTTAAACTCACTCCACTGATGTTATCATTTCTATTCTTTAAATTTCTTTCCTTTCCTTGTCTTTTTTACTATTCGTCCATTACTGTTTCCTTGCCTGGTACCTGGGTCAGTTTTTTATATTCAAGTCACATATTTTTCCACTAACGGCTTGTTATGCTGAATAGCGCCCATATGGCTTATAAATATAACTTAAGAACTAGGACAGCACAACGGCCAGTCCTCGACGTAATTCATCACTCATATTTCATCAATTATACATTTTTTGGCACTGCTTAGAATCCAACGAAACCCTTAGTTCAGTAGACAAACACGCTACAGATGAGCTAAAGTGTCGGATCTTTTCATTGATGAACTTTTTTTATTTTGTAAATTACAAAAGTTTATTTTTTAATACCTAATTTGTTAACGTAAGAATTTATGTTTTCTAAAGTAAAAGATAAGTTTAGTTTGTAACCGGCTTCAAACTCCACATTCCGCTATTTTCTCACTGCCAATTAACAAGAACTCAAAAAATTCTGTTCCAGTGGACACGGTGGTCGATCTAAACGCGCTTCTTTCATGTTGTACTTAGGATGCCGAAGACGCACAATACAAGGGTTCATCTCGTTCGGGTGTATTTGAGGGTGGTTTTACTATATGGTTGCCAACTCTATTTTCAACGTAAATGGGTGAATTTCTGCATAATTAAAAATTTATAATCTTCAAAAACACTAGTGCAATTTGTAAATAACGTTTAACCCGAACGGTTAGTAAGTTGACTGGCTCAGAAAAAAATCACTTAAACAATATTAAGCCTTTTTATTACATTACACTCTTTGTTACTTCTTTCTGTGTTTATACCAGTGACGTGTTGCCACATTCAACAATCCTCACTTAGGATGATGAGGACATAAATAGGTTCAAAATATCTATTACATCTTTAATACATTTTTATGAAGTCATGGTGTACAACTTAAAATGCCATAACGGGGACGCGTACTAAATCAAACTATTTAGTTTATTACATTTCTGTTTTAAATTTTACTTGTTGTCAAACATCAAGAATTTGTCAGGATGGTTTTTGATATCTGAACAAAACCTATTTCAAAACAAATTATAGTTAATATATTTTGACCTGAAAAAACGTCCTTCTTCGTTAGCTTCAGATAATTAAGGAAGAAAAGCATCGATACACAATTATAGTATATACAAAAATGTAAAGCTTAGTGTGATGATGAATGGTAATTACGGAGTATCAGGCCATTAGCTGAATAATAACTTTGGAATATATTTTCTACATGTGTACCTAGTTAGAGTAGTTTTCTCATACCTATAGTTGATAATTTGAAATTTGAGTTGTACTTCCTTAAGAATACCTACCCTCACTATTATTCTCTTTGGGTTTTTGTAGGAGTATTTATTTCATACAATGGTGCTAGCATGCAATTGATAACAATGTTGTATTTTTGTAAAATAAAAACTCCTATCCAAAACCATCATATAATATCATAGCCCCATAATTTTATCATCAGTATAGTTCCTCAAGCAGAAAGTATAGTTATGACAACAGTTGATAGGTCTCACACCTAGTACAAATTTGTCTAGATTAGGGCTATTGACAAGGTCATAGGGACTTGCGTAGGGGACGAGAGGATTGGTGGGAGGGAGTTGTACCGGCAGCTACTCCAGAGCGCCCTCTAGAAGTATTTTTAATACATTACAATAATTACAACAAATACCTCCTCCTTTATGATCACGTGAATTTCTGAGCGAAGTCTAAATAGGCAGAAATTACTCACCCTATCTAAGATAGATTACAGGGTCTAACATTAATTCATACTTAGAAGGAGAGAAAGCATCATGGTTGTGGTATTTATCACTGTCTAACAGACATTATTATTACTTAGAAGTCGATTGATTGAAAGCTAATTTTTTAGTAGTTGCACACCATTAATAGGAATGTTGTTTAAATAGTAGGGCTCCTTCACTAAAATTAATCTGATAAAATAGGTTTGGGAATTATTGACAAACTAAACTGTAAGATCATTCAAAGTTATAAAAAGAGATATAATATACATATTAAAAGATTGGTTAACATTCTTTGATATATTATATATTTTGATAATTAATTCAATTTTTTATAACAAAATTCTCTTATGTTCTGACATTATAGAAGAGATGCGCAACAATAATTAATTGTAATATAATGTTTTATGTATTTTTTGTGTTCCAGACATAGTTAATTTCATAGAAGAATGTTTTATAGCACAAAAGTAAATGATGTTAAGCAGTGATGGCAAAAAATTAAACTTCGTAGATATTCTCAGTGAGAGCGTGCTTCGAGTTATAGCTGTATTCAGCTCGTTAATTTAAGTTAAGTAATAATAAGACCACTCCCTTAAAAATTAAATAACAATAACATTATCTTATTCAACACTACAAATTTTAATGGTACTGTCTAAATACATTTTTAATCCGACTGTGCTTAAACTTTGCTAATAAAAAAATCAGCTAAAGATTATTTCTTGAGAAATTAATAAGTAATAAATTTTGTTTGGCAAAACCAAAATTGTGCAATCCCTTTAGTGCGCTTTGTTTTTTATATAGGAGCAATGACTTATCCAAATCTCTTTTATATAAAAATAATATAAAAATACAAAATGTTAGTTTTGTGGTGGTCTAAATTATTTTTATACAAAAATATATAAATTGAATAATATTATATTTCCCAAATGTGTATCTAATCGGCTTCAAATTTTAATGGAAAAACTAATGTATATCTTGACGAATAAATCACATTTATAAGTTATATAAACCTATTATAAATTAAGATTGTAGGAATAAAACAATTCGAATAATTGGCCGTAATAGAAATATCAAAATAAATCTTTTTGACTACATTGACCCAAAGTAGGAGATTATTATGTTTGTTTTTATAAAAAAAAAAGTTTATTTTTAACAAGTTTTAGACAAGGTTTTTTTTCTATATTATATAAATAGAGTTATAATCAGGAAAATAGACGAACAAATAGAAAGAGGTCAGTTATGATTATGATTCATGGAGTATAAAGTAATTCTTGTACCTTTACATGCAGTCCTACCGTGACGTAATTCATTTATCTAGTCCTAGCTTATAACTGTGCAGAATGATAGATTGCTTACCTTTCAGGTAACTGAGTGTACATACATACATAATTACATACAAACAATACATACCATACATACATACATTTCATACACATACATACATACATACATACATACTTACATCATACATACATACATACTTTCATACATACAAAACATACTACATACATACATCATACATACTTTTCATTCATGCTTACTTGATAATAATGACATGCATTCATGCATACATGCAGCTACATGCTTATAATACATACATACATACATACCATTACAATACCTATACATACATACCATACATACATACATTCATTACTTACATACATACTACTTACATTAATTACATCATACATAATATACATACATACATACATACATACATACATAATACATACATACATACTACATACATACATACCATTACATACATAAATACTAAATTCATACCATACATACATACTTACTACATACCATACATACATTTTTTTAAAAAAAAAAATAAACCAAATACCATACACACACATACACACCACCACATACATAATACACTATTTTGATAGATAGAATATCTAATTCTGTAACCCTCCGGTGGGATTTTACGAAAAACCCTAGATACAAAGGTTTGCTCATTCGTAAAAGAATTTATTATCTAGCCCGATGTTACAGACAGCAGGACAAAAACATGACATTGCAAAAACAACTCTTTAGGTTTTCATGGAGTCATTGAAACAGATCGACATCTATCACTATTATCGAGTTAAACTTTTTTTGACATCACATTACTTTCTTTTCGAAGTGTCTATAGAAAGTAAATTATTATGATTGTATCCTTTAACCACGATTCTATATAGCGACATTTTTAATTTTGAAAAATAAATAAGCTTGTTTAAGGGGCAATAGAAATTAAGATAATTATTTTTGGCCAATTTTCTATAGACTAAATAAGTTTCACCATAATGAATGAATGTGCATCAGTAACTACATTTAGTTTAATTTTTTACATATAGTAATATCAACAGCATTTTGAAAATCAATCATGTGCATATTGGTTGTTTAGAGACCCTTTCTAGATTGAAAGTTAGTCAAATTCAAGCGATGTATGACTAATATTAAATACAGTTTAGTATAATTTATGTGTGAAAATTTAACTAAACGTAAATATATTAATATAGCCCCCTCTACTGACAATTATTTTATTTATTTTGGTCAAACACTTTTTTTGATAATTAAATACTGACCTTTTGACTTGCGATCTATTCGATTACCATCTTTTAATCATTGTAAAGTTTTTAAAAAATTCAAAAACACTATAATCTCTTTGAAAGAACCCTTAGGTGTTTCCAAGTAAATAAACTACTTAGGGTATATATCCTTAGAGCAAATTATTCTAAACTCTAAATGGTTGTAGATTAGTGTAGCATAGCTTCCCTGTCACCCCTTTCCAAAATTCATGTCCCCCCCCCTCTCCTTCCGTTTTTGGAACTTCCAATACCACCACACCATTCGCCCTCCGCTAACCCAACAATTCCTGTTTGAGGGGACGTGCCTATTTTCATGCAAATCGACAGACAGCGCCTGCTGGTCGTCGCGGTATGGAATTGTACAGGCAGGAGATGAATGCTGGCGCGGTTCTTATTAATGTGGCACCAAGGTATGCCGGGGTTCGCTTCACCGCCCTTTGCACCTTCAGGAGCATCAATTTATTTAAACCCCGCCGAATAAACCCCATCTTTCCTCTTTGCTTGAGCTTCTCCCAATTTCCCAAGACATTTTATTTGGATCCGTCAAAATACTCGAACATTAGATCTTATCGTCATTTTTTTATATGCTAGGTAATGTTTTTGCAGCATATTTTTAATCCAGTTTTGTTTTTGTATATATTATTTAAACATGCATGCTATTTGCATTTTATTCTTGTTTACATCTCATCTTTTATTTTTCCATCTTTTCATTGATACCGTTCGAGCTATCGTATACATCTTTCTCCTGTTGAATATGGATGAAGAAGGTTGGTTTAGAGTAAATTTACCCGGAATGGTTTGTAGGTGGTATTTGGAGAATAATTGTTGGGAAAAACCACCTTTAGTAAAACTGTCAGGATTCGAACTCTGATCTCCCCGTCATGGGTAATCGTTTGTGCACCACGTCTTACTATCAATGTTGGCTTATTCACCTTTTAACACTACTGGGCTAGGGACGAGGGAAAGTAGGATTCAGAGAAAAATGCAACCAAAATTTGTGGAAAGAATAGTTGGAAGTTATCAGGAAAAATAATTCTAGTACATCCAGCGGGATTTGACTTGACCTCTCCATTACTGGCAAAAAAAAAACAACAACAATCAAACTTTATGTGCTGACGCTTTAGCCAATGTAGCTTCAATGCCTGTAGCTACTAATGGTTGTTGGTATTAAAACATTATTAATGCTACTCTATTAAGATTTTATATTTCATCTTATTTTGTCAGCTTCTGCCTCTAGAAATAATAAGTATAAAATCTAAAAACACCGCAACATTTAATTTCCTCACATATTTATGGAATCAACTTCTTTTTTTGTTTTTACAGAACACCATTTGAATGAATGAAGATTAATATTTATGCTTTCTTTTTGTACTTCCATGTATATTATGATGAGTATAATATATAATTGAAAACAATTCTACACTGATATTTGTTTGTTTGTTACAACATCTCCATTATTATCTATTCTGTTTGGTATTCGCACAATTAGAAATTTTACTGCGTGTGTAGGGAATAAATGACAGGGTAAGGAGAGAGGGGATCCTATAATATTAATTTCTCTACTACCGACTATTTAAATTACACATAGAGATATTGTAATTTTGAAGAGTAGGCCACACACGTTTCAAAAATTATAATTGTTAGTTGTTTAGCTAATTGAATAATTTTTCTTTTCTATTATTTTTTTTTTTATATTTGTGCATCTATTTCTATATTAGGTTCTTTGGAGAAGTCACTGAGAGTAATAATTTTGTGTGGAAAATATATTCGCAATTCAATTTTTTTCCCCCTCTGGTGACGAAGTTCCGCAAATATAATATATTATATGAAAGAGAAAACGTTGGGGCTAGAATCCGGTGAGTGGGACTGAGGTTTTTTTGCAATTGATTTTCTTACCACCCTCATGTCAATGAGTGTGTATTTATTCTGAAACTCTACATTCCTCACTCCCTCCTCTCTTAGCATAAATAAATGAACAAGCACTTAAGCGGTGTGAATAGGAAATTTGGTTAATGTTTGAGGCCCCTGAGGACCACCTCGGTGGGCATGGTTAGCTAACGCGCTAGATTCATGTTGAGCTTTATGATCAGGACGGGAGATTAGGTTCAAATCTCGCTTGGGTGAACGGGTTTGCCTTTTTCATAATGCTTTCTACTACCCTTCCATGCAAATGGAGGGTTCACTTCTCTATATTCAACCTTCCAATCCTCTAACCCATTAGTGTAAAATGGTGGCCATAGCGCTTATAACTCGAACGGGTAGTAAGACATGGTGTTAAATAATATTATTATTATGTTTGACTCCTGAGCTAGATTCCTAGTTCTCTTTCTCTGCATGACAAACATAACTATTTGGTGAAATTAGGTTTCCTCCTATCGCAATGATTATTTAATGGGCAAGAGATGTAGAGTTGCTTTTAGTCTGTAAGTGTGTGTTAGTGTTGATAAAAATCCGTTGGGTCAAAAAACGCATGTTAAATACCGCTTGTAAAAATGTTAAACAGAAATATACAGTACTGCTCCTAAATAACCTTCTTTATTGGGAATGTAAATTGTTTTGTTGCGCATGAACTCTTGAAAAAAGAAAAAAACATCTCTGCAGACATGTATTGTTGTTACTAAGTATTATTACCCACTCGATGGCGTATTTTTTTGGGTTGGCTAAAGCGCTTGTTTCCTTGTTGAGCTAGGACTGCGAGGAAAGGGAGATCGAAAGCTCAATTCTAGGTCGGGGTTAACTTGGCGGTTGGGTTTCCTAAATGGTTTCTCCCTTTTCTCGACGTAATATGCTGGTTCACTTTATCTAATTACAACTTCCTCTTTTAACTCCTATTAGTATAATTAGTTAAATCTTAAGCGTTTAATACGAAAGGGATTGTAGATGCGGTGTTAATTAATAATAATTATAAATAGTATTATTTCACACCTCTCAAGCTTGAATCCACGTCGCCGAAAATAAAAAGCGGCTTCTGCCTAAGTGGCGTAGCAATTCACACGGTGGTATGATGTCCCATGTTAGCTTTTCACTTAACTTAATATAGCTTAATATCAAATATATCTATATTTCTATGTGAATAAATATATATTTTAGGATCATTCCTCTCACGTTTGGATGCTTTCAAATTATAAACGCTGGGTCGTGGACACAATCTAAAAAATCAAGACACAACGCGTTTGTATATTAACGTGTTACCTCAAATCTACCTTCAAACGCGCCAACAAAGTTGTCTGCTAGCTTCTGGCTGTTGAAGGCATGCGCGCTGATTTGAGATTGTTTTCTGAGATTTGTTTGGTTCTCCCTTGCGAAAATCTCAGGCAGGAGCGGACAAAGTAGAGAACAATACAACTCTTTAGTTGAAACAGCTTACGCCGATAAGGTGGAAATCTTTAGAGTGGTTAGAACTCGTCAACGTGACCACGTTTCTGTTCTCACCAGTTTTTCGGCGACACGTGTGAATACCTCAGGTAAACACTTTGTTTCTGCGTAGTTCAAGAGGTCTATGTATCTATTCCCCACCTAGGCCCAACTTTTATTGATATACTCAATCAAATTGGTTCCAGAAACCGTAGGAAAAATTTTGATTGTGAAGTCGACAACATTTTGATTGTATGAACAGATAAATATGGGATCTACACCAATATAACATTTGCATAAGTTGAAAATATATGAAGTCAATCAATGAAAGAAGTCTACCCAGTACAGTGTGTGTATGTACGGTATTAAGTAAGCCCGTATTGAAAAATAGAATTCTTGTTGCCACAATGGCGGATAAAAAAAGTTTTTAAATTCATAGCTACGTTTAGTTAATTATGTTGTAAAATAATCATACTTCATCTATAAGATAGTAGTATTGGATGATTTGATAATTTTTAGAAAAGAAGGCCTAATTACTGTAATAAATCCGATTTTTGTGATTTTAAAAATAGGTGAGAGCGAATTTCCTATGAAAATCAACTACTTTTTTTATATATAATAATGTGTGTAGCCTTTTATAAGTTGAACACTCCCCATGGCCTTCTCTTAATTTATTTTTTAGCACCAGTCTTACTACCTGTTCGGGTATAAGTTTATGATTAATTACGCTATTTGTTACAAGGATTAGGATGATTATATTCAGATGAAGTGTTACCTTTATTGGCGTGGATAGCACAGAGTGGAAAAACCATTTAGGAAACCCACCCTCTTTACACTGACCGAGATTTCAAACCTCCATTTTCCTGTTATCGGCAATTAGTCTACTTGCATGAGTAGAATCTTTAGACCTTTGTGACCAACGAAGTGGGTTCTTATTGATATTAATCTCGAATTTGAAGTTGATTTTTCGATTAAATGTC
The DNA here is from genome assembly GCA_039000515.1 of Timema cristinae. Taxonomy (NCBI): domain Eukaryota; kingdom Metazoa; phylum Arthropoda; class Insecta; order Phasmatodea; family Timematidae; genus Timema; species Timema cristinae. Next base: position 16,007,392 of record JBCFYV010000100.1, read on the forward strand.
GTTTAGATCAAAATAAAATAAACCAAAAGGAGAGGTTTCCTTTTGGTTTCTGTAGTAAACTAATTCTCTTTACTTACATATGGTTTTATTTTATTTGCTGGTAAGCTTTAAAGCCAGTCTTTTGGCTGACAGCGAAGAAAAAAAGAAGAGACAGAGTAAGTGATCCCCATCCTAATCCTTATCTGCTTAAAAAAGAAGAGGGAACGTTTTTGTGGACATAAAATAATACTAGCGCTTCAACGAGGGACTTGAACCCTGGGTCTCCCAAATTGGAGTCCAGATGTTAGTAGAAACAAGCCCAAAGCCTAATATGACACATTATATATATATGCTTGATTATAATAAGTGTGTGAATTGTATTAAAAAAATAAAAACTATGTTTTAAAATATACAATAGATTTAATTAATTATGTATAAATAATGTGTATGGTTTGTTGTTTATATATTATTATATTTGTGGTAGGCCTATTACATGTGGACTTAACACATAATATAGTATGAAAATATAATAAATATATATTGCTATATTTGTATAGAATCTATCTTATTGAAACACTATATAATATATTCTATTGTTGGGTCTGATTTTAAATTATATACAATTTATTGTTTATTAAATATAATGTATTTGATTTGTTACTTACATAATATATGTTATTATTATGTCATATATTGTTTTTTTATTATTCTATTGTATATTATGTTTATAATTATACATTCGTTACTTTATATAGCATATACTATAATATTTCCCTTATTACACAGTCTATGTTTCATGCGGTGGTAACAATCCCCCGAAATCTCGCCTAGCGTTTACAACCAAACAGCAGGGATAATCATGTTCACGTTCATCATTTGAATTTCAAATCCACCACAACTCTTTGTAAACTGTTCAAGCAAGCTCACCAGAACCCCAGAGTTGTTTGATTTAAAGTGTTTTTTGTGGTTGATAAAACATTTCATTTCGACTCTAAAACACATGTAATATAGCGAGGTTTCCTCTATCAGATCGATTTTTATATTTTGATAGAACAACAGGAAGAAAAAAAAACTCGTCAATACGTCAGATTATTTCAGGGAATCATATTTAGAGTTATTTTAAAAGAGTTAGTATTGTTTGTTTTTACATTATTTTATTTTATATTTAAAAACCGTTTTTATGACTACACAAAATATATGTTAACAATTTAGTCAATTCATTAAAAACAACATGTTTGAATGTATTTATTTTAACGATTAATTTTTGAAATCCTGGGAGTGTTTGGCATTTAAAGTAATGTCAACGGTTTTGAGTAATTAGTGATCGTTGGAGGATGTAGGAGTGAGTAATAAAAACAAAGTACGAGTATTAGTGCTAATGTAAAATGAACAGTATTCTTATTTCTTTTCCCGAACTATCTTCATTGAATTTGGTCTTACGATTAAATTTTATGAATATCAACACACAGGCTGTAAAACATTGTAATTACGGCACTCTCCGTATGGATGGTGAGCACAATATCAATTAATCTGATATTAGTTGGGAATGCCAGGCCGCCACCGTGGTTCGGATTCCACGTTAAACTGTAGGTCCTTCATTTAATCTCACAATCACCCTACCATTACCATTAGCGTAAGTGCGTATAACCCGAAAAGGGTAGTAAGATGCGGTGCTTAATAATAATAATAATAATGATATTGTTGAAAAAAAAAAGAAATCTGGACATGGGAATAAACCAGGAACCTTGTCTTAGCGCGCCAATAAACTTCACCACTGAGCTATCAAGGATTCGTCCATGCGTCATTATTCACTTATAGCTGAAGTCATGTATCCATGCGAAGCTTAGAGTTGCCAGTGGTAGTAATGCCCTTAAGTTCAGAGGGAATAATGTTACATAAAAGCCAAGCTACCGCACGAGGTTTTTTGTATCCAGTTTCATCTTTAAAATTAATCTCGCATGAGCACTATGCTCTATATAAACAAGAGATTCCAACCTTAATTCACACTTGATATATTAATGTAAGCATTATAATACACACTTTAATATCACTCTGGTTGGTGGTTGTAAAGTGAAGTCGGTCAAGTGAGGTTTAACAATAATGTTCGAATCTTTCTCTTGACACTAATCAATCTTGCGAACATTTCCCCCCTCTTTTCCTTCCGTCAAAATTCATCCTACGCCCTCTCTCCAACTGACAAACAATATATAAATTTTATATCACTCCACCACATTTTCTATTCTCGTCCCTTTTTTTTCATTTCTTTTGTTCGATAGTTCTGCTCTATTATTCCTTTTCTCCACATCGTCTTTTCCAGTTGAATACACTTTCTTCACAAAAATATTCCTTTTCAAGCGTGTTTCCCCCCCTTCCCCCTCCTGGTAGTGGGCCTACAAGTAAAGCTCTTGCTGCCAATACTTTGTTCAGTTGCCTGTGTGTACGTATCATATTTCACCATCTGCTCTACGGCGGAGTTTCCACACAAAAATAGCTTTTGCTCTCTTTGTCGAGAACCGAGATGTACACTCCACCCACCATGTATCAGGTAAATAAAGAAGATTGCTATCTAACGGGATATAAGATTTATAGATTGGAACAGAAAATAAAACTTTTATAGGTCTCTGATTCCACTATTTTTTATTCCTTCTAATTGTATCATATAATAAATTAATTATGAGATAAATTAAATTTTTTGAGTAATATTTCTTTAAAGATATATCAACACTACCAACTTTATATTTCTGATTGTTTGGCATTATCTTTGACTTTATTCCTATTTTTTAAATTAGAGGTGGCGCGTATTCTGTACCACTGCCATACAACACGTATGTTTTTATGTTGTTTGAAGTTTTTTTTAAAATAACATATCCAAAGATATTTTGAAAGCAGAAATGCTAGTGTCACATTCACAAACTTTTTAACTGGGATATTTCACAGTAAAACGTTTTTTTTAAAATTTGATCGTTTAATTTAGTGACTTTATGTTATGGCTAAGACCTAACCTAAATATATTAACTAATTTCAAAATTTGAGTTGAATTTTATTTTTTCTATCATGTATGAAAATCAAGGATAGTTTGTGTACATGCATGTTCATAACTAAAAAGCACCACTACTTAATTTACCCGTTCGGGCTATACGCTCAAAAAATATTACTACAAATATTATCACCCGTGTGATTTTTTTATTTAGGAAACACTAAATCAAGGTATTTTGTTAACTTAAACTCAAGTAAATTGTTTTAAAAAACAGTTTTAAATCATTCAATGTGAATACTTCTCATAAAATAGATCAAAGTGTCTAAAATATTTTGAGGATCAAGGGAACACTTTATTTACTTTGAAAGGTCTTACTTTGACGTATTACACTATGGCCCTATCTTGTAGGCTACACCATGGTGGTCGTCGACCTCTGTGGTCTTAGATGCTCACCTCAAGACCCGATGTCTGTGGGTTCATAACAAACCCAGGTTGACGGATTTTTATTGAGCAATAAATTACCTAGCACAATTTCCTTCAGAGAGGAAGTAAATCTGTCCTTCCCATGTCGATTGGGGCATTGTAAAAGGACCATTCTCATGTGGTGATTTATTATTTAATTTTAATTTTATTTATTTAGCTATCCGTTCGAGTTATATGCTTAAGTACTAATTAGGCTAATGGATTAGGAATTGGGAAGGTTGAATTTAGAGGAAGTGTACCCACATTTGCACGGAAGGAGAGTGGAAAACAATTGAGGAAAAAAACCCCCTTCAGTTCCCCCAACCGAGATTCGAACCTCGATCTCCCCGTCCTTGGCAGTCGAGCTCAACGCGACTAGCGCGTTAGCTAACTACGCCAAGGAGGCGAATGTGGTATATTCAGTCGGTTTATAAAGTACCGGTTAAATACCTCAAGTAAATAAAATAAAATACACCATATTTGATCCAAGCAAAGTAAGCTTGCTACCTTTCAGGATAAAAGGAATGTGCATCGTGGTCATTTTCATTCAACGAAATATTAAATATTTATTAAGCTCTACTACGTAGCAAGGATTGTTTTATAACAATATTAATTTTTTTAACAACTTTCTTTGAGTTTGATTTTTAGTACTCATAATATTAGATGTTTCATCATCATCATCATCATTACTATTATTATTTTCACACATATCTGGGTGTTGGCTTTTAATTACGTTAAGAGATTAGGCTTGTTGAGGGAAGAATTGCTAATATATTTCTCTGCATTTGCTTATTGGTAGAGTGGAAGATTATTTAGATTATTTATTTTAAAAAAAGTACACTTATCTGGAATTCTATACTCGACCAGAATTTCACCAGCAAATATGACTAGACTAAAGTTTAGTACGCGTGTCGTACTAATGTAGGTTTGTGATGTTACATTTTAAGATTAGGTCTTGTTAAATTTATGATAAAATGTAGCCTTGGTAAACCCTGAAAGGTAGCAAGCTTACCTAGCAGGAACTTATAAGATAAGAACTTAGTGTATTAAGTCATGGTAAGACCTTTCAAGGTAAATTGAGTGTAGGTAAAATCTCAGATTAATGTAAAAATATTCTCTTAGTAGCTTGAACATATCTTACAATTTAAGTATTAACAAAATTCAATGCAACAAATTAATGTTAAAATCATTTGTCAATAAATTAATGAAAAAACTAAAATAATCCTCTTAGTTCGTAGAACTCCTACTGTATTTTGTCGAATTAGGGTTGATTCAGGTGGCTTGATCATGTTCTCTATGATACCTTTGGGCTAGCATCTACTCAACATGTCAAAAGGTAATATCATTGACACATAATTATTTTCTGCTTTATTGAGTGGAGTCGGCAACAAAGAAAATGAAAATATACAAGGATTTAGTAAATCATAACATTATTTAATTATGTTTTGTGGTCCAACATGCTTTTTTTTAACACAAGTACTAAGTAGCACACACACCACACACCCACACATACACACACACACACACACACACACAACACACACACACACACACGCTTTTACTTATCTTTTTACTGATAACGATGTATGGAATTTAATTATATTAATGCAGTAGATATGTAAAAGGTACATTTCAGAGGAATCGTACCGCATTTGGGTAAAAGGGGCACGAGAACATATATGATAAAATTTACATTTTCGTTTTAGTAAATATAAATATTGGTACTTAATTACTTTTTTGGGGGTAAAAATTCTACTATACTTGTAAAGTTACTATGGGAAGTACAGATAAAGTATTGAGAAATTGAAAATGAGCTCAAGAGAGTTTAATGAAAATGTATTTGTTTCAAAACAAATAATAATTTGGATAAAATGTTATTTGTTTCTAGAAGGTAAGGTAAACAAAATTAATATGCATATGCCAAATGACACAAAAAATAAAATCATATATTATATATATATTTTTGAATTTTAAATAGGTAATAAATAGAACGCTCACTTTTATGGTGGAAAACTGTGATTACTGATGTGATTCATATTTGAAATTAATATATATTTATTAAATTAACAAACTACTCTATTGACATGACCATATATTAGCCAAAAGCATGATTTTTTTCCTTGGTTTAAGCTATGTCGCTTAAATTCAACTCAACAGTAATTTATAAGCCACAAATATTCATTCACAAAATATCTCAGCTATATATATATATATATTATATATATTATATATATATATATATATATATATATATATATATATATATATATATATATATATACATTTTATATATATATATATATATATTTTAGCATATAAAAACTCACATTGATTTATTTATTAATGGTTTGACAAAATTTTATTTATATTTGGTATTTAAATGTATCTTTCACAGATATTTCATGAATATGGATGCAAGAATGTACAAAAAAAAGTTATATAACTGGGAAAAATAACAAATACATAAATAATATGTTTCATGAAACGTTCGGACAATATATTGATTTAATTCAATTTGTTTGTAGAGAGCAAAGACAAAGTAATAATAATAAATAGTTGAATAGTTTAAACACACGCGAAAATATTAAACCAATATCTCTGTTCAGTTTTTTTAATTTCCCTGTAAATTACACCACTCTATTAGACCTATATACAATGTTTAGCCCCTTTTTTCGTAAAATGTAGTAATTGTTTATAACTGTAACGTCCATATACAGTTACCTTAAACACATGAAAATATTAACACGAAATGTAAAGGATTATGTTAATAGGTCAACGGCCCGTTTTCTTCAATACGTCTGGAAAGATTTTTATAAAATTTAGCTTATTTATAGGTGGGTAGGATAATTTTTTTTATTAATATGTAGTTCTTTATTTGTTTAAACCAGGGTTTTCGAACTCATGACCCGCGGCCACATCCGGCCCACGAGACTCATCTGACTGCAACACTTTTATCATCCGACTGTGGTCTTATAAGCACGCGGAATACTGATAGTTTCCAGTTTAGTTCTTGTTGTTTCAAAACAAATGTTCAGTGACCATATTACTGTTTGTCTGCGTGTTACAATCTTCCCTTTGTTGGTGAACTGTACTGTTTTGCAGGCTCAAAGGCAGGCTATCCTGCAGTATCAGTGTTGGTAACTGACAGAAGGCTGAAGATTTTTTTTTGTAAACATTGGTTGAAAGTTATTAATTTTAGTCTATGCGGAAATTATTAATATCTTCTTAGTAATGCTATACATTCAATCAAAAGCTTCTAAAATTACTTTTCCGAGGATTACTGAAAAAATTGCTTTTACATGAGTAGTTTAAAGAACAATAACATTAATAAAAATTAAATGTGTTTTGTTACGTGGCTTGTGGTAACATGAGGTAGTGTAGTGATGAATGAATTCAAAAGTATCATATTCACAGTTTTATAATCTTAGAACTGGCCACAAATTGTACAACATAAATAAATGGCTTTTATTAAATTAGAAAAAAAAAGCCACACTAAATATTAGTGTCAACTTATAAAGTTTAATTTTGTAGACACTATTGCATAAACATCATAATATTATGGGTAACACGTGATTAACCAACAGCCTAGTTTCATCATGCGCCATCTTGGTTTTTCAAGCAGGTCTGTGAAGTCGATACTCCAAGCCTTCGACTTCAACTCCCCTATCTTTCTATTGTCCGACTACAGCTCCTCCATAAATGGCTTAAAGTATATTAATTAGTAACAATAAATAAGTGCAGTAAAATTCTCCAATACACATTACTTCGGATTAGGGAAAATTGAACCAGGAAAACTGCACTTTCCAGAAAAAAGGGGAAAATTACGCCCTCCTATCAATCATCACACCAATAGGTGGGAAAAGTGCGCCCTCCTATCAATCATCACAACAATAGGTGGGAAAAGTACGCCCTCCTATCAATCATCACAACAATAGGTGGGAAAAGTGCGCCCTCCTATCAATCATCACACCAATAGGTGGGAAAAGGACGCCCTCCTATCAATCATCACAACAATAGGTGGGAAAAGTGCGCCCTCCTATCAATCATTACAACAATAGGTGGGAAAAATGCGCCCTCCTATCAATCATCACAAACAATAGGTGGGAAAAGTGCGCCCCTCCTATCAATCATCACAACAATAGGTGGGAAAAGTGCGCCCTCCTATCAATCATCACACCAATAGGTGGGAAAAGGACGCCCTCCTATCAATCATCACAACAATAGGTGGGAAAAGTGCGCCCTACTATCAATCATCACAACAATAGGTGGGAAAAGTGCGCCCTCCTATCAATCATCACAAAAATATGTGGGAAAAGTGCGCCCTCCTATCAATCATCACAACAATAGGTGGGAAAAGTGCGCCCTCCTATCAATCATCACAAAAATATGTGGGAAAATTGCGCCCTCCTATCAATCATCACACCAATAGGTGGGAAAAGTGCGCCCTCCTATCAATCATCACAACAATAGGTGGGAAAAGTGCGCCCTCCTATCAATCATCACAAAAATATGTGGGAAAAGTGCGCCCTCCTATCAATCATCACAACAATAGGTGGGAAAAGTGCGCCCTCCTATCAATCATCACAACAATAGGTGGGAAAAAGTGCGCCCTCCTATCAATCATCACAAAAATATGTGGGAAAAGTGCGCCCTCCTATCAATCATCACACCAATAGGTGGGAAAAGTGCGCCCCACACACTGTTTTACACACTTACAAAACAAGTACGCCCAAGGACCTAACAAAGTTTTTGAAGAGTCTAGCCTAGGGATGGGAAAGACTGCTACTTTAGTGGAGCAGGAGCAATCTGTTACTGCTCCACCACTGGACCTGTTCCTTTTACCTGCTCCTTTTTGTCACAGTGACAGTATTCGTACCTACTACCAGCCTTGGGTTTTTTCAGCACTGCATCTACTGCCCGTTCGGGTTATACGTATTTATGATAAGTAAGCCACTGTGTTAGGGATGAAGATGGTTTATTCTAGAGGAAGTGCACCACATTTGTTTGGAATGATAGTTGAAAACGTTCACCCTCAGTGCATTCAACCGGAATCAAACCTTAATATCCCTGTCCTCAACAATCCAATCTACTGCGAGACTGCGAGAGTGAAGCCAGATACCAGAGGTGTGCAACCTTATTGATATTGCGGGCCATGTTGGTTTTAAAAAAAGTTTGGCTAATTTGAAAAAAAGTAACGCAAAAAAAGTTCAATTTCACATTTACAATGTAGTAATTAGTTATTAAGTCAATGTTTTGAACAAATTGTTTGTTTGCTAAATATTTTGTGGGCTAGATAAAATCAGTCAGTAGACCGTAGGTTGCCTAAAATAATTTTATCACCAAGCGGGTCCCTTCAATGTCAATCACTGACGTAAGCATTTATTCTGAGAATATATTACATACGGTACTTGTATTGTGGAAATAATGTTTTATACTACGAAAGCTTTCTCCTTCAAAACTCATTTGTTACTCCCCAAACCATCTCTAGATTAGGCGTATATAAAAGATAAGTAAGTTTACTCTGGACCTGTTCCAGCGCTGACTGTGACAGAGAGACAAGAAGCAAGAGGTTCCTCTGGACCTGTTTCAGCAATGACTGTGAGAGAGAGACAAGAAGCAAGAGGTTCCTCTGAACCTGTTTCAGCGCTGATTGTGACAGAGAGACGAGAAACAAGTTTACTCCGGACCTGTTCCAGCAATGACTGTGACAGAGAGACGAGGAGCAAGAGGTTCCTCTGGACCTGTTCCAGCGCTGACTGTGACAGGGAGACAAGAAGCAAGAGGTTCCTCTGAACCTGTTTCAGCGCTGATTGTGACAGAGAGACGAGAAACAAGTTTACTCCGGACCTGTTCCAGCAATGACTGTGACAGAGAGACGAGGAGCAAGAGGTTCCTCTGGACCTGTTCCAGCGCTGACTGTGACAGGGAGACAAGAAGCAAGAGGTTCCTCTGGACCTGTTCCAGTGCTGACTGTGACAGAGAGACGGGGAGCAAGAGGTTCCTCTGGACCTGTTTCAGCGCTGATTGTGACAGAGAGACGAGAAACAAGTTTACTCCGGACCTGTTCCAGCGCTGACTGGGACAGAGAGACTTGGAGCAAGAGGTTCCTCTGGACCTGTTCCAGCGCTGACTGTGACAGAGAGACGAGAAGCAAGAGGTTCCTCTGGACCTGTTTCAGCGCTGACTGTGACAGAGAGACAAGAAGCAAGAGGTTCCTCTGAACCTGTTTCAGTGCTGACTGTGACAGAGAGACAAGAAGCAAGAGGTTCCTCTGAACCTGTTTCAGCGCTGACTGTGACAGAGAGACAAGAAGCAAGAGGTTCCTCTGGACCTGTTTCAGCGCTGACTGTGACAGAGAGACAAGAAGCAAGAGGTTCCTCTGAACCTGTTTCAGCGCTGATTGTGACAGAGAGACGAGAAACAAGTTTACTCCGGACCTGTTCCAGCAATGACTGTGACAGAGAGACGAGGAGCAAGAGGTTCCTCTGAACCTGTTTCAGCGCTGATTGTGACAGAGAGACGAGGAGCAAGAGGTTCCTCTGAACCTGTTTCAGCGCTGATTGTGACAGAGAGACGAGAAACAAGTTTACTCCGGACCTGTTCCAGCACTGACTGTGACAGAGAGACGAGGAGCAAGAGGTTCCTCTGAACCTGTTTCAGCGCTGATTGTGACAGAGAGACGAGAAACAAGTTTACTCCGGACCTGTTCCAGCAATGACTGTGACAGAGAGACGGGGAGCAAGAGGTTCCTCTGGACCTGTTTCAGCGCTGATTGTGACAGAGAGACGAGAAATAAGTTTACTCCGGACCTGTTCCAGCAATGACTGTGACAGAGAGACGAGGAGCAAGAGGTTCCTTTGGACCTGTTACAGCGCTGACTGTGACAGGGAGACAAGAAGCAAGAGGTTCCTCTGAACTTGTTTCAGCGCTGACTGTGACAGAGAGACAAGAAGCAAGAGGTTCCTCTGGACCTGTTTCAGCGCTGACTGTGACAGAGAGACAAGAAGCAAGAGGTTCCTCTCAACCTGTTTCAGCGCTGATTGTGACAGAGAGACGAGAAACAAGTTTACTCCGGACCTGTTCCAGCAATGACTGGGACAGAGAGACGAGGAGCAAGAGGTTCCTCTGGACCTGTTCCAGCGCTGACTGTGACAGGGAGACAAGAAGCAAGAGGTTCCTTTGGACCTGTTCCAGTGCTGACTGTGACAGGGAGACAAGAAGCAAGAGGTTCCTCTGGACCTGTTCCAGTGCTGACTGTGACAGAGAGACAAGAAGCAAGAGGTTCCTCTGGACCTGTTTCAGCGCTGACTGTGACAGAGAGACAAGAAGCAAGAGGTTCCTCTGAACCGGTTTCAGCGCTGATTGTGACAGAGAGACGAGAAACAAGTTTACTCCGGACCTGTTCCAGCAATGACTGTGACAGAGAGACGAGGAGCAAGAGGTTCCTCTGGACCTGTTCCAGCGCTGACTGTGACAGGGAGACAAGAAGCAAGAGGTTCCTCTGGACCTGTTCCAGTGCTGACTGTGACAGAGAGACGGGAGCAAGAGGTTCCTCTGGACCTGTTTCAGCGCTGATTGTGACAGAGAGACGAGAAACAAGTTTACTCCGGACCTGTTCCAGCGCTGACTGGGACAGAGAGACTTGGAGCAAGAGGTTCCTCTGGACCTGTTCCAGCGCTGACTGTGACAGAGAGACGAGAAGCAAGAGGTTCCTCTGGACCTGTTTCAGCGCTGACTGTGACAGAGAGACAAGAAGCAAGAGGTTCCTCTGAACCTGTTTCAGTGCTGACTGTGACAGAGAGACAAGAAGCAAGAGGTTCCTCTAAACCTGTTTCAGCGCTGACTGTGACAGAGAGACAAGAAGCAAGAGGTTCCTCTGGACCTGTTTCAGCGCTGACTGTGACAGAGAGACAAGAAGCAAGAGGTTCCTCTGAACCTGTTTCAGCGCTGATTGTGACAGAGAGACGAGAAACAAGTTTACTCCGGACCTGTTCCAGCAATGACTGTGACAGAGAGACGAGGAGCAAGAGGTTCCTCTGAACCTGTTTCAGCGCTGATTGTGACAGAGAGACGAGGAGCAAGAGGTTCCTCTGAACCTGTTTCAGCGCTGATTGTGACAGAGAGACGAGAAACAAGTTTACTCCGGACCTGTTCCAGCACTGACTGTGACAGAGAGACGAGGAGCAAGAGGTTCCTCTGAACCTGTTTCAGCGCTGACTGTGACAGAGAGACAAGAAGCAAGAGGTTCCTCTGAACCTGTTTCAGCGCTGATTGTGACAGAGAGACGAGAAACAAGTTTACTCCGGACCTGTTCCAGCAATGACTGTGACAGAGAGACGGGGAGCAAGAGGTTCCTCTGGACCTGTTTCAGCGCTGATTGTGACAGAGAGACGAGAAATAAGTTTACTCCGGACCTGTTACAGCGCTGACTGTGACAGAGAGACGAGGAGCAAGAGGTTCCTCTGGACCAGTTCCAGCGCTGACTGTGACAGAGAGACGAGACAAGTTCACCCCGGACCTGTTCCAGCGCTGACAGACAGAGAGACGAGAAACAAGTTCACCCCTGACCTGTTCCAGCGCTGACTGTGACAGAGAGACGAGAAACAAGTTCACCCCTGACCTGTTCCATTGCTGACTGTGACAGAGAGACGAGAAACAAGTTCACCCCTGACCTGTTCCAGCGCTGACTGTGACAGAGAGACGAGAAACAAGTTCACCCCTGACCTGTTCCAGCGCTGACTGTGACAGAGAGACGAGAAACAAGTTCACCCCGGACCTGTTACAGCGTGTATTTGATCCGTTGACCTAAAGGCCCGTTGACACGATGTTAGTGGACTAATGCAAGTTTATTGTTATTAGCTTACTAACATGTTAGTTGTGTTGACACGCATTTTTCACTTGCATTAGTAGCGCTTATAAAAACATGGCTGAAAATGAAGAGTGGTGATAACTGGTCTCTCTATTGGAGCCTTTTTTTTTATCACTTCCTCTCATTTCTTGTTCGGGTAATTTATACGCATATGCTATTTATGCTTATGTGTTAGGAGCTAGTAAGGGTGAATTTATAATAAGAATGGGCGGCCAAATAAATTACAATTTCTTAGTAAACGCAATTTATCATAATTAGTTTACCTATTTAATAAAAATTGTTTTATATAGCCAACATAAAAAAGTTAGTGATTAGTGTGTCTCCTATTTCTTAGTTCCTTAATACATTAAAATATATTTTAGTTGATCCCAAATAATTATTAAATTATTTTACTTTATTTGTTAACTTAATTAGCATATATGTTAAATAAAATTAAACTCAAATAAGGTCAATACATTCCAATATAACCAAACTCGGTAGGGCATTTTTTTAAATAGGTCCAACCCAGATTTTTTCAACCCTGTTTTAAATGTTGGTATACTAATAACAAAATATCTTGTTAAGTCCTAGCTAGACCTAAAACATTAAAAAAAAATAGTTGGCCTTAATTAATTTGTTGGGCATTTTTTTAAATGGGCCTAACGCCGGTTTTTTTAAACCCTGTTTTAAATGTTGGTATACTAATAACAAAATAATTTGTTAAATGTTAGGCCTAAAATATTCCTAAAAAATAATAATTCATTAATTTGTAGATTAGTTTAAATATAGACTATCTGGTTTGCTATACGATAATAATATTAAATTATGTATCTACTCAAGATTCCAAAGCATTACTACAAGAGTTTGAAGTGTTTGGGCTGATCATTTATAATTAATTTTAAAACTTATAAAGATTGGTTAAAGTGTCAAATATGGAGATTGGAAAACGCGCCGAAGATTTCGCGTGTAAACCACCGGCCATTCATACCTTACTTGCCGATAACGCGAATATTATGTTGCCCGAACTAATCACGGTACTACAAAGTCGTATTATATTTTGTGATCGTATATAAAACAATTTACACATTCCACGTTGAGTGGTAGGAAAAAATTGTTTGTTAAAATTATTGATAACATTTGTTTACCGATATTAAATAATATCTCTCAATAGGAACATTTGTAAAATTTACGTAGGCCTAAAATTTTATTTTGGAAACTTCTAGAGAATATGTACACCTGATATAACTTTACAATACCCTATAGTGCAATATCCCTCCCATTCTTATCTTCATAAATTCGGTGCTTAAAATTGCACAAAAACTCATTATTTTCTTAACATCCACAAATAAGTGTCCCCCGCACAACCAATTCTTCAGTTGCCGCCATTTTGGATTGTCTACTTGCATTAGTAAAGTTGGAAGGTGACCAACTTTTTCAGTTGCAAGTGGACTTGCATGTTAGTAGCTTGCTTGTCTGTTTACACGGTGCAAGCTGTGCGCGCGCAGCCAAATTAGTGTACTTGCATTAGTCAACTAACACCGTGTCAACGGGCCTTAACACAAAAAGGAACAGCTCCTTTCGTCTGTCAGGTAGATGTTGTGAATGTGACGTCAGAGGAGCAGTGACAAAGGAACAGGTTGTGATTACACAACACATCCCTAGTCTAGCCTAGATTCAAAAACTAGAGTAAAAGGTCTACAATAATTATTTTGTTAACTTCATTTATACATTCACATCAAATGCTTACAGATACACACTAATCTTTATTTTATTGAAAAACCTAACCTAACCTAACCTAAACAACAGGCAAAGAGACAGCTGCGATGAATCGATGTACTTTGACATCCTCAAAACCTCATAATGTGCGATGAGTCGATTTGAAATATATCCACCCTCCTAAACAAAAGGTTGCGATGAACCGAACCTACGTCGGTGAAAATGGTAAGGTCGTGAGAAAAGTGAAAAAAGTTCGCCCACACGACCTTGTACAGTACTTTTTATAATATTATAAGTTTTAATTTTGAAGCCGAAATCGGAGTCGACACATTTTTTACTGACTCCACAGCCCTGTTTTTAAGTATTGACAACAATCTACAGGCTCTCGTATTAAAATCCTTTTTAAGTGAAATAAAAACAATATTTCCAAAATAAAATAAACATCCGAACGTTTATTTTCATAACAAAAATGTAATAACTTTAAATACACTATCACGTGGGGAATTAACATATACAACACAAATAATAAAACCATGTGAGTGTGTTTACAATGATAATATATGGTTCTACAGATCATTATTGCTAGGCGTAGAGATACATTAAGTTTAATCTGGTAGCTTCTGCTAGCTGTCAGTTACCACCAATCCTGGCCTGGATGCATAAACCTCACTCTTTAAGAAGCTAGCTTGATTCCCACTGTGACTTAGCGATATAAGTGTCGTTAATATTTTATTGCTTCTCCGCCCTTGCGTATATGTCCAAGCGATCCAAATTGATTGATAATACAGTGCAATGAATGATTAACCTTTAATTTTGAACAATAAACACAAATATAACTATTTAAAAACAGTGCTATACTTTTCTACAACCTAAAATACTAAATTGTGTGAATTTCTATTAACATAATTTTAAAAATACTGCGTTCAGTATTTTCCTGTCCCTCATAAATATTTAGGAAAACGTGGGCTTAAAATACCATATTTTATCCATACAATTAATTATTTTTTAAAATATTATCAAATAGCTATATACCCACATCAGTGGAAAAGCGAAATAAATAACGTATTCATCTACTCTGGTTTACTAGTGACAAGAAGGTTGGGGTTCGAATACCAGTTGGTTGTATGAGAGTGGTCTTCATAAATAGTTTCTCACTCTACCTCCACTCAGATGTGGGTACATTTCCTCTAAATATTACCATCCTTATCCCTTAGCTACTAACGTTATTGGAACAGTTAGTAAGAAGACGCGATAAGAAAAACCGCAAACATATTCCTATAGGATATGGCCCGATGTTGCACGCTCCGTGTTTGTTAATCTGACCCTTGCACTAATTTCAGTTACAGACCACTGCTTTAATTAAGTCCTCAGCAATGGCTCCGTTTCCAGGAGCGTTGGACGCTGATTGTATAGTACCAAGTAGCATTTGACATGGATGTTGGAGTTAACATCCTGGTTGGGTGTTTGGGGGAGGTCTTATTACGCGTTTTTTTCGCTGGGTTTATACCACAGCACCTGCACGTTAATACGGACAATTTATTCCTCATCCTTAAATCTTAGATTAAGTGATTGATAGCCTTATATATATATAAAATTTACCATTAAATAGGCTATCCAATTATTTTATTTCATGGTGGGACTCAACCCTGGAAGCAATGACCCACTCGGCGACGTTATATTTTGTACCCCGTCTTACCACTGATTAAGGCTATCCACATTTCAATATCCTAATTAAAAAGGATAACACTTAAAGCATAATTATCTTATCTAGGTACAGAAATAGTGGGAAGCCATTTTGGGAAAACCACCCAACTGAGATCCGAAATCATGACCTTCACGTCACCGGAAAACTAGATGAGATATAAGTTTAGTTCGCATGTCCACCGATGAAGGTACACCCCATTTGCAGTAAGAGAGGAGGTAAGTGACAAGCTTACAGAAACTTCCTTATTGCAACATTTACTGAAAGTAACTAATACCAACCTAGCCTGAAATTATTATGAAATTTCTTAGTAATACTATATTATCTATTATTATTTCCTATTATTATTATTATTTTTAGCACCGCGTCTTACTATCCGTTCGGGTTACACGCACTTACGCTAATGTGTAATGGTAGGGTGATTGTGAGATGAAATGGAGGACCTACAGTTTAACGTGGATCCGAACCACGGTGGAGGCCTGGCATTCCCCACATTCACAAGTTGTGATTAATACACTTCCTGTCAGAGGTGAAAGAAGGGTTTGGAAATCAGATAAATCTGTGCCGAGACCGAGGATTGAACCCCGGACCGCCAGCACAGAAGTCTGATACCTTACCCTAGACCACCAGGTCACCATTTTATTTCCTAATAAGTTGACATTAGTTACTTTCAGCCAAAGTTTTTAATATCGAACCTTCTGCTAGCTGTCCTCTCCTACAGCAGACAGGGTGTATTAATATATATTACTGTTCCCACAAGTTCACGTAAAAGCTATTTATTTATAAATACAATAAATCAGCACGTTAACTCTCTCTTTGATGTATATATATATATATATATATATATATATATATATATATATACATCAAAGAGAGTTAACGTGCTGATTGTATTGTATCTAAAAAATAAACTGTTCCCACAAGTTCACGTAAACTATTTATTTATAGATACAATACAATCAGCACGTTAACTCTCTTTGATATATATATATATATATATATATATATATATTATATATTTTATAATAATATATTATTTTATACACATCAAAGAGAGAGTTAACGTGCTGATTTTATTGTATTTATAAATAAATAGCTTTACGTGAATTTGTGGGAACAGTAATTTTAAAAATATTTTGTATACATCATAACTTTAAAATAATAAACGTTTAACCCAAAATCAAATGTCATTTTAAATCATACAGTGTAATCATAGCAAAATACTTAACATAAACAAAAATATAAGTGCAGACATATTATATGTTACATATCAATTTATTATTTTAATTTTTTACTTTATAATGTTTATTGAAAATAATTTAGGCACAATGCAATTAGAGGAATGAGGAGTGAATCAAACCTACTACACTATTGAGAAACTAGTGTCTTATATTATACACTATAGATTCACATTTCTTATTACGGAAGGCATTCTAATAAAAATAAATACTTTTTGTTTATTAATGATAAGTACAATTCGGTAAAATGTGTAACATAATACAAATGCACCAGATCAACAATTCATTCCGTTTAAATTCACATAAAAAGTTTTTGAATAGTTTTCAATAAATACACCACACACAATGATATTACAGCTTCTCATTCACAGCACAATTCAAGTTTTTTTAATGCCCTGTCGTAACGATATTACTTACAAATCCCAGAGGGAACTTATTTCTTC
>JBCFYV010000100.1:16034927-16127270 GCA_039000515.1 Timema cristinae
TTGATGGGAGGGGAAATGGCTCCAACTGCAGAACAAATTCAAGACAGGCTGGCAGTAGATGAGGGGGATCCTGGACACTACGTAATGACTGAGGACGAGATTGCAGAAGATCTAAGAGCTGCTACAACACCTGAAGAAGAAGAAGAAGATGGCGAGGACGAAGAGGAAAATGGCACAAGAGACTCGTAAGTTTTCTGATATTAGAAAAACGCTAGATAGGGATCATGGGGTTGTACACTATCTGAATGTGACTACAAAAATGTAAGGCGGATAAGAGAAGTTGTAGTTATAAAACAATATAACAAATGCAAACAACTAAAAGTGGATGTGTTTTGTTTCACATAGTTAAAAGAGAAAACTATGACAAATTGGTTTTAGTTGACATTTATTTAAACTTTGAAGAAAAATTAACTGCAAAGACAAACTGCACTGTTATTTTTTAATGTGTATATTATTACTTTACTTAACTCATTGTAATAAAAATGCATTATTAACGCAAAAAAAGATATTTTATACTTTTATTTTTCCACTCACTCATTTTTCACCCCGATTTTATGGACAGACTTTCCGCCAATTAGTCCATAAAATCGAGGGCTTTCTATAGAGTATTTGCGCCTGGATAACATTGGCTTGTGTTTTAAAATTACCTTTTGCTTGTTTCATCTTCTAGATAGACACGTGCTTTCACAGACACTTTTAATCCACATCCTGACAGAAAGATTCCTACAGGACACTTGCGTGCACAAACAAAATAGCTTGAGCTGTGGACGATTGGAAAAAATTTCATTCACAAAAAAAACCTATCTAAGATAAAAAAAAAAATTTTTTGTGACTATGTAATATTATTATAATTATTCAAGATGGAATGGAAGGGAACGCGAGAAAAAGTTAGTTTTTTATGGCAAACATTTTTTTTTGCCAAAATAAATAAAATATTGCTCCAATACAAACATAGAATATAATTTTCTTCGAATGATGACCTAAAAATTTCTTGAATATCTGTCTAGGGTATAATGAAAACTTTTTATCTTAATTTAAAAAGTTTGTTAGATAGTGCCACCGTGCTGTCACCAACGGCCTCAATTGGAAAGAATGTTTGGGTAAACATTTTATGTTGTCAGTGGCGAGTGACATAATGGATGTTACAAGGATTGTTAGAATGAATCAATATATAAACTAGAAGCACTGGCTCGAAAAGAGGTGTCAAGGTGTCAGCATTCCATAGCTAGAAACCTGGCCGCTGGTTGCACATTAAGAGGTATCACTCACCATCCTGGCCCCAGTTGACCCGTTTCTGCAACAAACTATAACTCCACAACACATCACGGCACTGTCTAACATTGGACTGAAGTGGGCAGAGGTTCATTTCCGACACTAGGGCCAAGCTGTGCCCACAAAAAAAAAAGAAGAGTGATATGCGCAAATTCACTGCGCTCTGTCAGCCGTGCTCAGCTAATTCGTAGAACTGTTCTTTTGCATGCATCTGGGGACGTGGAGCATGTTACTGTATGTTCTGGAAGCGTGGTTCCCCCTTCCCCTCTTCCTCCTGTTCCCGTGCTTCTAGAGCACGTGGCATACATTTAGGGTATATAATGATGGTGTGTCTGTGTTGTAGGCACATATTACTTACTAGTTACAAGGTGAGCGACATTGCCAGAGGCTGATTTAAACGTTAGGTTATACAAAATTCCCTTTTGGCTTAAAATGTTTTATTGTATTCAAAATTATTGTTCTGGACTAGTAATATTTAAAATTTATTAATTATTGGCACTATATGGACTTTGTAAATTTTGGGCTCTTAAAGCCATGATAATATTTAATATCTTTGGGCGGTTATTTCAAACCGTGTTAACTTTTATTACGATCCCTATGGGGGACCTTTGGATCCTGTGCTTTAATTTAAAACTTTTCTTATCCGCTTTACGAATGGGTTCTTTTTTACCCTTTGGGTATCACCATTTGAGACGGACCTTTAAAACTGATAGCGTCGTTTGCCAGCTCTTCTTATTGTCTTATTTTAGGGAATTATATTCATCTTGTTATTTATTTAGTACCTATTTATGTTGTTGAAAATGTTTAAAGTTTATAAATTGTTAGTCAAAGAAGGGCCACGAGCCGGCGGGGCTATACCGCAGTCTTAATTTATTTATTAATGTTATTTTTTCAGGCCATTAAACAGTGTAGTTTTCAATATCATAACCTTTGTGAATAGATTCTAACATGTTTTAATTTTAATCGAGAGGAACTTTTCATATGAGATTATATTTTTATTGTTTAACCTATGGGAACTGTGAGTTAGGGTAACTTAACTCTTATGTGTATTTGCTGGATTGCTTTCCTGACCGATCATTTTATCTGGAGCTCTATTTGATAGTAAATTTGTTGATATGGCAGGACTATTTGAGATTAATTTAAAGGTCAATTTAGTATAGATTGTTTAATGTATTTTTGAGTTGTCATTTATGGGAAAGAGTATTGAATTACGTCTGAAATTACCTTTGATAACTTTTCTCACAGAATATGATGCCGTCTGGGTTCTGGCTTGTTTATAATACTCATCTATCCAGTTCATGCCAGTTAAATTAATATTTGCCTCTAAATATATATTTTTCCAACGCCTAACGCTACATGTTGTCTCTCCCCGCTCTCATTGAGTTGTATGTAATTCGGTGTCTAAATAAAATAAACTCTCTGTTTCCATCCTCGACTATTATTTCTGAATGAAGATAGAGGGGGGGGGGGTTACACACGTAATCATATCATCCCCCTACTTTATCCTCGACCAAAGACATCCTGACAGATCTTCAGGCCCACACAGTGAACAAGTAGTAACGGGGAGGTGACAAAATTAAACTTTGTGCTTGTACGGGAACAATATTTGATTTATTTTGGCCAAAAAGTTTTGCTATAAAAGCTGCAAAAACATTGTATTTTCTTGCGTCCCCTTCCATCCCAACTTGAGAATTTATAGTTCTAGTTTAAATGTTAAATCTTTACAACCCACCAAATAAGACATAAATACACGAAAATGGTAACTCCTATTTCACAGGAAAGAAATGTCCTGAAGGCATTATTTCCTAAATGGTTTTCCAATCTCCCTTAACATAAATGCAGATACATTTCTCATATTGATTCAATCTACAATCTTTCTCTACCCTACCACTGTAGTTAAAATATTTCTAGTTGGGACGGGTAATAATAAACAATGGAATAAGAATATTCATGACTAGCATCGTGCTTATTAGAGTTGAAAAGGAGATTATTCTAAAAATCAGTTATTTCACAACAACCGAGAACACTAATACATATTAATAATATTTATATAAGACACTGCAACTATTGTATTGCTTATATTATTGTATTATATCTGTTTTTCCACCACATCTAACTCCTGTTGGCGCTATGTGTCTACATTAATTATAATGTGTTTTAGATGAGGAAGGTAGAATTTTTGAGGATATAAACACATTTGCTTAGAGTTAGAGTTGATAACCATTTAATATAGAAACATCCTCAATTATCTTGAACTCCAACCTCCCTTGCGACAGTTATTGTAACTGTTAATTTTGTTTATAATTAAGAGCAAAATAACTTTCAATCATGTATTTGTCACCAGCTTAGTTGGTTGAATCATCTGAGGGGTCACTCTCGCAATATGTTGGACTGTTGCTGACAAGATCAGGGTTCAAATCCCGGCTGGGTGTACTGATGGTATTTTTTCCTAAACTTTTTCCCACACTCCCTCCATGTAAATGTGGGTACAGTTTCCTCTAAATCAACCTTCCTCATCCATAATCCATTAACATAATCAGTTCTAAGGCGTATAACCCAAATGGGTAGTAAGATGCAGTGCTAAAAAAAACAAGTATATGTCACATTTTATAGTCTTGCTCACCTGGTTCTTCAACTAATCAGTGGACGCATGAAAATGATTATATTCTGTATTTTACTCACATTATTATTGCAAGCTATCGTTTATCGATGTTTTGTATTTTATCGTTTGTTTGCGGTACTGAATTACTTTTGATTCAAACTTTTGTGACGTCACCTCCAGGATGTGTAGTCTAGTGCACCGTGGCTTGGAGGTTTGAACTCAGAGACATGACATTGGAGAGTCAAGCCGACAACAGAGCGTCTGCCTTGAGCCAGATGTTTAAGGAGAAGACCTGTTGGTGACTGTGCGGGAAAGAAGGCAAATTGGTGTTTGTAAATGCGTCAATAATAAATAAGCTTGGAAGCACTTAAGTATTAATAGTATCTTTCTTTGATAATCTATTCATCTGGTCAGCATAGAAACACATCATCACGATTCTGAGGTGGTTTGTCTGATCAGGTGTTGCACTTGGGACTATGCAGTTGAGTAGTTAGGCACACATTAGATGGTAGCAGAGCATATATTGTTGTCGCAGTCACCCACACCAAAACACTTCAGGAAGTCCAAGAGCCGAGGAGCCTGCCAAGTTCGAGCCAGTGGTTCCATTTGACGTGCAAGGGTGATTGCGTGATGCACACCTTGATGTGTGTGCTTTCACTTATCAATGATTATAGAGACAAGTAAAGTGGTATATGAACTCTCCTGATCAGAGGTGAGAACGCATCATACAGTCAAATTGGATGCAGTGTATTTTGTTTGTAGTTAAGTTAATAGAAACTTAAGCTTTAATCACACTATTTTGTAATGTTAATATGATTATTGAATAATAATATTGTCTCATAAGACACCTAGACACATTTATACCAGGGGGAGTTACCAAGGCCGCGTCCAGTTATCTCACTTGCCTTAGAAATAGTCCAATATAAGTTTTGACAAGGCTCAAGGCAAAGTCCTGTATGGTATCGAAGTGGAGCGAAGCCTGGGGTCACATGAGTTGCCAGAATGGTCCTTAAGTGGCTTGAGAAGGACAAGTTAGTTCATGAACTAGCAATTCAGGGGGTCATATCTTCTGACATCAGATGAGCCGCCCGTTTTTGTAGCCAAGTTGTGAGACTGGAGAAAGAATTTTCAGAAGGGAAAGGGGTGACACAATCACAAAGGTTGGGATAGGAAAATAGTCTGACATATAAGAGGGCCAGAGTAGTAGATTCCGAGGACACACAGGAGCTGTTAGAAGTAATGGATCAGATGAAACTAGAGTTAGCAGTGGGCTTGCAACCCACAGAGAGAACACCCTCTGAGGCTGGTAAAGAGGCAGGGGAGGAGGATGGTAAAGGAAGAGAGAATGTGAATTTTGCTGAGATGTTCAGTGAACCCCAACAATTGACAATTTATAATGTGATTGGAAAATGGAATTTAATTTCGATTCTGGTTGTGATCCGGTGGATTTTTTTAGAAAGAGTAGGTGAGCTTAAGGAATCTATAGGTTGTCAGATGCTGAAAGGGTAAATGCTTTGCAAGAGTAGTTGTATCAGAAACTGTTAAACTGGTACAAAAGCTCAAAGCGCTTGTGGCCCACCTGGCAGGAATTTTTGGTCGTTTTTAAATTAAATTATTTTCCCTAGGGATATGAGAACAGGTGTTTTCCATAGAGCAGGGATCGAGTGAAAAGGTGGTAGGCTATTTTATATAAAATACAAACCCTGATTTGTAAGTGGGGTAAATTGTCTGCACAGCAGGGCAATGTTTTGTTTGTAACAATATTATTAGTGACTGGTAATTTTTGGAAAAACTAATTGTTTGAAGATATACATACCAAGGATTGTAAAACTGTATGTTAACTCATGCAAAAGGTAGGTTATTTTTCTCAAAAAGCAATGCTATTTTATGCTGAAAGAAATGCTATTATTTACACCAATAAGAGTTGAGTTAAATTAAATTTTAATAAACTATGGCTAAGGTACAGAAAACGAAAGCACGCTTCTGGATACACAACCATTTATGCACCACCATTAGGTTACTATCATGGTGAGCACACAGTGATGGTTAATATTATTCTTATACAGTAAATAAATGGCTCCATTATTAATCAAAGCAGTGTTTGTATTTCGGACTTGTTTCAAAATAAGTACTGTGTTTACTGTATTTATTAATCCATGCCAAGTGAATTGTAAAATACACTTTTATTGCATCCTCAAATGAAAACATTGCCATTGTGGCCGGATTATTTTCCTTGAGGTTGGTTTTTTTGTCAGTCAGAACATTGTTGTACGTCACAATAAATCTATTAGTCAATTTCAGAACAGGTAGCCAAACTGCCTCCTCACATGTCTATAGCCAATTCATATGACAAATCTTCCTCCTTATTGGCCGTATTCAACTGAGTGATTACCTAATAGCGTTTGATACTCCCTGACATTTCAAACAATCTCTTTTTTTTATATTCATCTGCTTTGATGTGTTTCATGGTTCTGATTACCTTCCTTCACCTCTGACAAGACATCTTGTGAATGTGGGGAATGCCAGGCCTCCACTGTGGTTCGGATTCCACGTTAAACTGTAGGTCCTTCATTTCATCTCACAATCACCCTACCATTACACATTAGCGTGAGTGCGTTATAACCCGAATGGGTAGTAAGACGCGGGTGCTAATAATAATGTTTCATGGTTGAATACCTGCGGTCCCATGATAGAATAACATTTCAGAACTCTCATAAGACTGTCTACATTTCTCATTTATATTGTGTATTTATCTATTTATATTAACATAACTAGTTAAAGAAAAATAAAATATAAATACATCAAAACATTTCACACTTAGTAATGCCAAACTTGATATCTCAATATCATTACTTTCGATTTTTACAAGTAACATTGTTGAAATAATTGATTGTCAAGCTATGTAGCAAGTTCCATAGATATTTAATGTCTTTGTTTCAACCTAATGTGAAATCTTTTAAAAAGTGGAAGCAAATAATCGCTCTATCAAAATTGAAATTTAAGTATTGTAATGGCCACAAGTATAAATCATTATTTTTAATGTTAACCTAAGAAAAAGTTCTAAGTCTCTATGAAAATGAAAATACTCATATTTCCTTTATACCTTTAAAATCAGCAAAAATGGATACTATCCCTGGCATTGCGCTATCACCATTGTTACCACATAGAAAACTATATTGCATGATGTGGTATTTTCCAAATTACAAATAAATTGTGTTTATTTGGGAAAAAAACAATCTGTGTTTTTTTGAGTGAAAACAGTAAAATTCGTGTAAACATTCATGTTATCACAAAACCTAATTTTGCATGTCCCTATTTTAATCATTTGAGTGTGGATCTTAGGTAAAAACAGGTGTCAAGACATCTCTAATTTAAATTCTTGTTTCAGATTACTTAAGGTTATTCAGCCACCAAAATTTGATTACACTATTTTAAAAAGTTTATAAATTGTAAGCTATAAAAAGTGATTTTATGATTTCAAATCATACAGTTCACAAGTTAGAAGGGGTCAAAATTGCTATTTTATGCTTGTGTAAATGGTTAATGTACAGTAATGAATGTAGGTTTTTTTTTACATCCTTTATTGTTTCCAGCCTGTTGCTTGGACCAATTGTTTATTCAAGCCATATATTTTCCACTACCGGCTTGCTAGGCCTGTCGTAGCTTCATATGTCTTATAATCTAACGTAAGACTAGGACAAGCACAACAACCAGTCTCCAGTCATTACTTCATCACTATGAAAGGGTAAACCCACATTTAACCAATTATACATTTTTCAGTCATGCTGGGATTGAACCTGGTACCCTTAGTTCAGTAAAACAGACCGACTGAGGTGTCGAATAATGTATGTATAGTAATAATTTTAATATTATAAATATTTCAATGATATATTCCCTTAAAAAACCTCTTTTCATTTTTTGAGGTAATTGTATTACATTTAGGCGAAGGAATGGAAGAGGTGGACAAACACAAAAAATTGGTTTGACAATGAAAAGAAGAACACAGTTGACACTTTATGTCAGGGGATTGGGCGGGGACAATCAATTTCCTAAAGAGGCAGCCAATACCTCCAATATTGCCAGCAATGTAACGTGTGAATAGGGATGTGCAAAAAGTATCAATATGTTACTAATATCAATATTTCCTTTCAGAACTAGTTTTTTTTTGCTCGATACTTTTACTGATAATATTACTCACACTCTGGTATCAGATAAATATCGAAATAATTTTTTGTTTGTTTCTTCACTCATGCCGAGATCAAATGTTTATTAGGGCGGACTGTGGAGGAAGAACAAACAATCCTCACTCATTTCTGCATGATAAGCAACTCTAGCATTCAATCTCTTTTAGCTCGTCATAATTCATAGATGTTCTTTCATATTTTTTTTTATCAATACATCCTGATGCCTGATGGGGGTGAGTGGCCTCAACCAGTCTTACTACCCCTTCCTTTATCAATGAGCACTGTCACCACAAACTAAACAAAAGCTTTTAAGTTGACCTAGTTGAGCTCTACAAGAGTGCCCCAAGGCAAACGAAGCAGACAGTTATGTGTGTTGTTTAAGCAGATGAAGCAGGGTAGGTAATCCATGCTTCTCTTGTTTGTCAATAGTTAATAATCTGGCTTGATGGAGTATAAACGAAAAATGTAGTTTAAAAACTGGCACCTCCCAGAAATGAATTATTAAAGTTTTTTTAAGAAGTTGAATAGTGAAAAAGCATCTTTAAAAAAAATTGATATCAATACTTACATCTATTGATACTTTTCTTTCAATACTAGTAAGTCATCAATATTTTCCTTCCGATACCACATCCTTCAGTGTGAATTGTGTTCTTTTCATTGTAAAAGCAATTTTTTGTGTTCGGTCTTATATTTCTATCCACCTCCCCTATATCTTCTTCCAAATATAATTCAATGAAATAATAATATAATAGTTATTTCATATTACACCCTGTTTCAGCCCCATGCATTGATTACTGTAATTTTACATTAACATGCCTATATCATAAAATAATAAGTCCGACTCAAATTTTAATAATTTATGTATCTTTTAAAAAATTTAAATAATACCAAAACCAGATGGCAAAGATTTAAACATTTACAATTTTTTGTCATCACTTTAATAAAATGACTAATTAAAATAAACATAATAAAAAAATTACCCAATTATTTAATTTTCCGTTTTGTTTTAACGACATCACTGCGATTCGAGAACTATAATCAAAACTGATATTAAGATTGATTCTAAATTCAATAAATTAGAATACTAGTCAAATCTATCTAGTGATTGGGTTTGACATCTGTGATGTGTGGAAGGAATGTGGAAAGCATAGTCCATAGTCTGCAAACTAGACCAGGTTAGTCTGACATTTAGACCAGTGAAACACTTACATGGAACAAACAAATTAGATTTTAAATAAATTCACTTTATTTTCAACTTGTAAAAATATATAATTAAGTAAATAAAATTCACAACATTGCATCTTTAACATTAAGTTCTCAGACTGTAAAAACATTACAATCTATGTATTTATTTAATGTCATATTCATTAAAAACATACACAAATCTACTAAATTGTAAGTAGCCATCAAACGTTTACAAACAAATTTCTAAGCAATTAAGATAATATAGGCTATTTTATTGAAAACAATCATCTCAAGTAATTTGCTGCAGTATCAATTACAACTTACCAAAACTACTAAGATTAAACACATAGTAAGTGAGATCTTACACTTTTAAAATAGATTAGCTGTGTGTATAGTTCAGTTGTTAACATATTATAATAAAATGTTTAACCTATTTTAATAATACAATAAAGAAAGAATATACTAACAAGTGCAAATTTAATAAAATAAACCCACGTAGGGAAAGAAGAAAAATGTGGTGAGAGTCCAAAGCACAAAGGTGGCATCTTAAAATAAATTCCTCACGAAATAAAAATACATGTGTGAGGATTTTTTTTTTACTCCAACAGTACACAATAATGATTTTATCTGTTAATTTTTTAATTCAAAATAGAGTAGATTACAGCTCATTTATACAAGGTTTTTCTACCTTATAGGTTTTTAACCTATTAAGTGGCAATTTAATGCAGTGTTCACACGATGCGGTTTTTTTACCTATAGGTTTTCTTTATCAAGTCACCATACTCGTATATGTATGTGTTTGCTAATTCTTCCATCAGCTTTCTCGTAAGATGGACGTGAATACGTTTCTTACTATGTATTGATATCACAGTCGTCATCGTAAAAGAATCAAACTTACACATAAACTCAATATTAGCCGCATTAAAAATGAGCTAAAAATAAAGAATCATTCAAAACAATTATTTTCGTCAGAAATTTGTGTAATCTTTCAATTAAATTTAAAACCAAGATCTATCAGAATTTAAAAAAGCAAAAAAGTGTTTTTTTAAGTATATTGCAACCTTCTCCTCATATAGTTATTATGAAAAAATGAAAGCAATTGTTTTACCTAAATCCTGCCTTTGCTTTTGTTACAAAAGTTTTCCTTTAATACCACACACATTTCTCCCATGCTAATTCTTTTAAATCCTTGGCTTTGTATGAGGTCCAATGTCTTATCCCATGTTGCATGCCATTCTTATACATATTGTCCAAAGTTGAACCCCGACTGGCTTGTGACCGGCCTGTTATGCCATAAGGTAAAAAATCCTAAACATCTGAACGCTCCCAATACAACATGTGTGTCACTGGCGACCGATTAGGTTTTTTCCCCCCGGATCACCACATAAGGTTTCTATTGACAAAACCTAATATCAAAATTGATCTAATAGGTCATGTTACCTTTTATGGTCGCCGACCGTATCATGTGAACACAAACATTTAAATTAATGTGCCAATGGAACGTAAGGTAAAAAACCTATTCAGCGCCTCATTATGTAAACAAGCTGTTAAAAGAGTTTGTGTTTTTCTTCTGCTCTTTTTGTTTGTTTGATAAAGGCAACAATGCTGAAATATTACTCTATTTGTGTTTAAATGTGTGTGTTACTATGTCTACTATAAAAACAGAAAGATTTTACCTTTGTGCATTGGATTCTTTCCAAATTTTGCCTCTTGACCTATGTGGGCTTTCTTAATTAAATTGTCACTTGTTAGTTTATTTTTTCCCATTTCTTTATTTTTATCAATTTCCATTATTATAAAATCATTTAGCCATTGGGATTCCTCATTGTTAAACATTATTAATACAATACAAATTTCAAGAATGTCTGTCTTTTTTCTTATGAGTTGAAGCATTATTTAAGTTCTATATTTTTAGCTAAATTATCCAAAATAAGAAAGCTACTATGCCATTGAGATTATTTCTATTGACTTATAACACAAACTAACTAGTCTTATAAAAAATTGTTTGTGTGAACTTGTATTCTCTTGCGAGTATTAGTACAAAGTTATGCCAATTGTCAATCAACTCTTAAATGTCCAGAAAAACTATAAGACCATTCACAACACTTCCAGAAACCTTTGGTGATTAATTGTTAAAAGTATGACTCTTCTTAAAGACTGAAATAAAACATATGTTAATATATAAAACTAAATTAATATCTCTTAATATTACATCAGGTATAACTTTAAAAAACATGAATCTTATTTGATCCTGAATATAGCCTAGGAAAGGTTAGTAAAAACATTACTAGCTTAAATAAACTTTAAGTAGATTTGTGAAATTTGATTTTCATACTTTCAACTACACTATTTAGCAGTATAAATATATTCAAAACCATATTATTACTGTGCCCAGAAATGAATGTAAAAAATTTACAAATTACTGTATGTGTATATATAATGTTACTGAGCCCAGAAATATATGTAAAAATTTACAAATTACTGTAAATATATACATAAAATGTGGACGGAATGTCAAATTTAAAGATATGCTAAAAATTGATCTTGTTAAAAATAATTAAGATATACAAAAGAATAATTAAATATAAAAAGCATGTACCGTGCCAAGGGGTGACTTTGCCCCTATGGGGGATTCTTTGCTCCATTTCATGATTTTGTTATGTGACTTAGTGTACAAATAACCAGACCTGTAACCCTGAGATTTTGTTGTTGTTTGTTTGGCTATTCTGTAGGCAACATTACCATGAGGTTTCATAGCATTCCCGCCATTTCTACTGTGTATTGCACTCTTTCAGAAAAGTTGGAGACTTTTCTATAAAACTTTAGCTGAAAAAATTGGCATCTGCAGCTAACTGGATTTATAATCAAGAGGTAAGAGTATATCTAGTTTCTTCCTAGATATCTGATATTTTAAAATAATACTTTATTTGTATTTTTTGTCAGTAGTTCTAGTATTTATGTTGAGGTTTTTGAAAGTGAGGTTATATTGCACCACTTTTGGGGATATTTTGCTCCACTTTTTTTGGAGCAAAGTATCCCCAATTAATTTAAAAGGTATATTTTGTTTTCTACATTGTTATTGGTTTGTTTCAGAATATGCCACGTGTATATAAGAGAAAACCAGGCTCCAGAAGATATGCCGATTATACTTCAGAAAAACTGCAGGAGTGCCTAATGTCTATTCGAGAAGGAAAGTTGACACAGCGGCAAGCAGAGGTGAAATTTAACATTCCCCGAAGAACTATTGTAAATAAATTAAAAGGAATTTCAACTAGAAAACCTGGACAGCCTCCCATTTTCTCTGAAAAAGAGGAAAATGCATTTGTTCAATGCATCATGATGTTCAGCGAGTATGGCTTCCCCCTGGACCTTCTGGATCTAAGAATGATTGTTAAATCATATTTGTCAAGAACTGGACGGCTGATAAAAAAGTTTAAAAACAATGTCCCGGGCACGGAATGGGCTTCCTCTTTTGTAAAGCGTCATCGAGAGCTATCAACACGTTTTGCATCCAACATAAAACGTGCTCGTGCCGCAATTAATGAGCAAACTTTACGTGATTACATAACAAATTTAGGTGAGAGTGTCAAGGATGTACCTCCGGAGAACATATGGAACTTTGATGAATCAAATTTGACTGATAACCCGGGTCAAAAAAAAGTTATAGTTAAACGTGGAATGAAATATCCTGAAAAAATTCGCAACACATCCAAAAGCAGCATTTCCCTTATGTTTTCTGGTAGTGCGGTTGGTGAATTTCTACCACCCTATGTAGTGTACCGGGCAGCAAATCTGTGGGACACTTGGACAGAAAATGGGCCCGCTGGTTGTAGGTATAGCACAAGCCCAAGTGGATGGTTTGAATCTAACTCCTTTGGTGATTGGTTTGAAAGCCTTTTGCTGCCTAAACTTAAGAAATTGAGTGGAAAAAAAGTTGTAATTTGTGACAATTTGTCATCACATTTTTCAGTTAAAGTCTTACAACTTTGTCAGGTCCATAATATATCTTTTGTATGCTTGCCACCTAACAGCACACACCTCACACAGCCACTAGATGTTACCTTCTTTAGGCCAATGAAGGTGGCTTGGAGAAAGATACTGGCAGAATGGAAAGAAACCACTTGGGGAATGAAAAGCTATTCTCTTGAGAAACAACATTTCCCACTCTTACTAAAGAAACTCCTGGAAGTTATTCAACCAAATGAAAAAAAAAATTTAGTGGCAGGATTCAAAAAATGTGGGGTAGTTCCTGTAGATGTTGCACCTTTGTTGGCAAGATTACCAGGAAATTTAAACGATCCGACTAAGGATATAGATGCATCATTCTTGGCATCTTTAGAGGCTAAGAGAACTGAATTTACTCAACCAAAGTTTATCAAGCGAAAGAAAGTTGACGTTGTCCCAGGGAAGAGTGTTGGTCCTGAGGTACTACAAGATAAATCAAAACCTACTACCAGTACCAGTACTTCAAAAAATGTGCCATCAACTGTCATCAAGATGAAAGCTCCAAATAAGATCAAGAAGCTCAAGCTTAAATGTACTTATATTGCCGGAGATGATACTGGTGAAACTAGTGACCTTGATGTTGATTTGATGCAAGAGGCTGAAGAGTTTGAACAGGAGAATGAAGCTGAAAAACAGTTGGATTCATTATCTTTAGGAGAGAAAAGTTACGCAGATCTGCTGTCCTTACAGAAAGTAAAAAGAGTTGTAGGAGAATATGTTGTGTTTACTTACGAAGGAGAATACTTCCCGGGGAAAATTGTAAGTTTTACAGACCAAGAAGTGGTAATACGTGCTATGCAGAGATCTTTGAAGTCATGGAAGTGGCCTGAAAAACCTGATGTAAATAGTTATGTTTGGGAGGATGTAATTGGACACATAACAGAGCCAAAATTGGTGTCAAAACGTGGCTTTTATGAAATACCAGAGCTCAGTAAACATTGGTGGTTTTAACTTGTGCTTGAAACGATAATTACATGTTGGTCTTGTATTTTAGTACCTACAGTACATTTAGTTGCCATTTTAATGTATTTTAAAAGAGTTTTTAATGTGTATTGCCTTCGATTTAATAAAATTTTGTTGTAGAATTTTGTATTTTGTTCCCAACATCAAAATATCAAGTGTTAAACCTTGTCAAATGTGTAAAATAAAATTGTTGGTGCATAATACAACACATTGTAGGTTTACTTTGCACTAATTCATCATTCCCTTGGTTTAGAAGTATATTTTAATAACTGGAGCAAAGTATCCTATCCCTATGAGGATACATTGCTCCAAAATTAAAATTAGCTTCCATCACAATATGCACAAATAAATAAAAAATAAAGTGCACAGTATTACTACTGGACCTTTATATAAGATATATACACAATTAAATTTTTCCTTCCTAAAATATTGTTGGAGATAGAAACGAAAATACATCTCAAATTAAAAAAGTGGAGCAAAGTCACCCCTCACCACGGTATGATATTATTGTTCAGATCTTCAATCTTTTATCACAAAGAGATTATTACAGTTCATATAAAGAGTATTGTTATTAATTTGATTAAAAACAAATTGATAATATAATTTATCATCAACAACTGTTTCCAGCCTGTGGCCAGGTCAGTTTACCTGCATATTCCTCTATCCTTCCACCATTCTTCCAAATGCATATACAAGATATTACTTCTACAAACACTTAATACAACCGTGATCTTATGAGAAGGTGATGTTGGAAACAATTCACAAATTAATAAATATTTAAGGGATTGTGCTAACAAATAATAAGAAATGAAAATACGTACTATTGTTTGGAATAGTGTTCCTTTAAGTTAACCAGTTCAAATAAAAAAAAAAATTGAACAAAACAGCCTGTATTAAACATCATCTTTAAGTCCCAACTGTATGAACTGTTATAAAGGCTGTGAGTTTTTGATCCCACCCCAAGTCGACTGTCGCACTATACAGACATGCGCCTCCAAGCACACATGTAGAACATCAGCGCAAGTACCAAACAAAATGTGCTATTGAACACAAGAGTTGCTCCAGCATAGTAACCAAAGTGGAAAACTTTGATATAGTTTTCTGTTTGGAGCCAAGGGTTACTCCCATCATCAAAGTACATTGGACATTGATCTCCTGTAAGTAATAAACTTGTTCAGTTCACAAGAAAAGATACTCACTAGTACACATACTAGAATTATAACATTGTTATATTGCCACCTTACCTACAAGTCAAGAAGAAATTGGTTTTACAATTTATATATTTTATGTAATATCAATTTGAGAACAAGCCAATTTTTTTAATAATTTAAGCTAGCCCTTTTCAGCAAATAAACATATCTGATAAATTAGAGTAAACTGTTTCAATTGGTTAATTAAAGATTTGCAGTTTTTAGGACATTAAAAATGATGAAATATAATTAATTAAATATTAATAAAATTGTTGGAAAATGTATGTACATCACTTATTGAAGATCAGTATGTTAGTATTTGTAAGCATCATCTTGTAGTACATGTGTCTGTGTACTATATCATATGCTTTGATCAAATCAGTCTTTAGGTCAAAGTTAGCGATGAGTCGAATCAACTATTTTACAAATCTAATCTTGAAAGAAATTATGAACCTAAGAGTATAGGTTTAGTAGAAAATCTAAATAACGCCAATTAACAATTTGAGGCCAGGTTAAGTTTGTCCCATAATTATGTTGGTTCTGAACTACCAATAACCAGTATAATCCCGGTTATGATATGTCAAGTTCTCAAATCTCCTCAAGGTTCTAAGTGTTTGAATGTTCCTCTTTCATAATGAACTGTCAACTGTCAACACACTGTCATGGTTGTATCATATTGACAGAAGTCAAGGGTTCAAATTCCACTGCATGCACAACAACATGTTTTTACTGTTTCCACTAATGCAGGCATAATTCCAATAACTTACCTTCATTCCTGCCCCTAAATCACTAACATCCTAGTGTTGAACGTGTTTGTTAGTAGTATAGAGATAAGGCTAAGTAAAATAAATTTGGGAGTGTGGCAATGAACATTCAAGTTGATAATGCCATAGACATCGTATGTAATGAAGATTATTTAGTAAGTAAAGTTTGTATTATTTAGATTAGGTACTCAAAAATCCACATCTTGTTAAGACACTCCTTCAATATCCACATATAGTCTAGACACTCCTTCAATATCCACATATACTCTAGACACTCCTTCAATATCCACATATAGTCTAGACACTCCTTCAATATCCACATATAGTCTAGACACTCCTTCAATATCCACATATAGTCTAGAAACTCCTTCAATATCCACATATAGTCTAGACACTCCTTCAATATCCACATATAGTCTAGACACTCCTTCAATATCCACATATAGTCTAGAAACTCCTTCAATATCCACATATAGTCTAGAAACTCCTTCAATATCCACATATAGTCTAGAAACTCCTTCAATATCCACATATAGTCTAGACACTCCTTCAATATCCACATATAGTCTAGACACTCCTTCAATATCCACATATAGTCTAGAAACTCCTTCAATATCCACATATAGTCTAGACACTCCTTCAATATCCACATATAGTCTAGAAACTCCTTCAATATCCACATATAGTCTAGACACTCCTTCAATATCCACATATAGTCTAGACACTCCTTCAATATCCACATATAGTCTAGACACTCCTTCAATATCCACATATAGTCTAGACACTCCTTCAATATCCACATATAGTCTAGACACTCCTTCAATATCCACATATAGTCTAGACACTCCTTCAATATCCACATATAGTCTAGACACTCCTTCAATATCCACATATAGTCTAAATGCACCAAGGAAATTAGATCAAGGATTGCCAGCGGCAAGGAAGCTTTCAACAAGAAGAGGTTACTGTTGACCAGCAAGTTGAGTTCGGAACTGAGGAAGAAACTGATGAAATGCTCCATTTGGAGCATCACACTGTATGGAGCAGAAACTTAGACGAAGAGGAACATAAATTTGGAACGCTTTAAAATGTGGCGATGAAGAAGACCTGAGAAGATCAGGTGGACAGACAGGGTAACAAATGAAGAAGTTCTAAGAAGAGTGAGTGAGAAGATCAGGTGGACAGACAGGGTAACAAATGAAGAAGTTCTAAGAAGAGTGGGTGAGAAGAGAACCATTTTGGATGTGATTCTTCAATGCAAAGCAAAGTGAATCGGACACATTCATAGGAATAACTGTCTGCTCTGCAATGTAATAGAAGGAAAGGTTGAGGGAAAGAAGAGCTAAGAAGGAAGGAGGATTCAAATATTGGATGACTTGAAGGAAAGAAGAACATTCTGTGAGCTGAAGGATGCGGCAGATGACAGGGCGGATTGGTGGTCTAAGTTCATTGACAAAAGGAATGGACCTGTTGTAATAATAGTAATAATGTTAATAACAATAATTAGATACCCGTTTTATATCCACTTAGATTTAAATTGAACCTCTTGGATAGTGTGTTGTACTTATATTATATTAAATTATATGTTATTATTGTTTATATAAAAATGACTGACTGGTGTGTGTAGACCTGCTTGGAAGAAAAGGAGAGAAGGTTATCTAAGGTTGAGATCAGGGGGGTGCCTGGATACGCTAATATATTGGTGAGCAAGTTCCCACCTATGAAGCTGGAAAGCATTGCACCTATTGGGGAGGGCTCGTATAACTCTAGCACTATAGCATGAGTCAAAATCTGAATCATGTGATGGGTATGAAGTGCCACTGGTTTGTTAGGGTTGTTGCGACTAGATTCAAAACAATGACCATTGTCCGAGCTCTTTTTAGAAATGTCATAAAATCAAAATATTGTGAAAATTATCTTCTAATTATTCATAAAACAAAACAAGATTTAAATGAAGTACATGCAATTTATCATCTTTTTAATTTCAATGAACATAATATAAAAGTAAAATGTAGTAAATAATATTTTTTTAGAGTTCACTTACTTTCCCTTTCATACTCTTGCATCTCCAGAGCTACGGACGCACCTTCTGAAGAGTTCCAGCTTGTAACATCTTGCTTGAGGTCACAGAAGGGCCCTATAGCTTGAGATATCAGTACCCTGTTCAGATCAGCACGTTGGTACACCTGCAAACAAACATTATTATATGCATACACAATCAAGCTCATACATTTGTGAATACACAACATATCTATCTTTACATAAAACCTCTGTTCACATTTTGAATAATGTACATTATGTTATAATACAGTATATGGAAGGATAAATACACAGTAAATAGAGGTAAAGTAGCCCCATGGCTTCTTTGGTGCTGACTGACAGCTTTGAAAAGTTACTAGACCAAATTGTGTATCCCTACGCTGAACCATATGATCTGCAAAAGCATGAGTTTAGACAGACAGTAAAAATATAATTTCTATACAAGTAACATATATGACTGTTTAATTTATTGTTGACCTTGATATGTTGATGTTAGGCCTAGTATTAGTTATTAATTTTTTCCACAATATTTTTGTTGTTATTTTACAAATAATTATTTGTTAATAGTATTATCAATAACATTATAAATGTGAAAAATCTGAATGTGTAGTATTACATGTAGAAAAAAACCACTGTCATACACTTTTTTAACAGTATTACAACATTTTAGAAAACATTCTAAAGTAGTTTTAAATAAGGAGTGGTAATGATTAAAGTTAAGACTTTAACTTGTAATACTCAAAATATTGATTATATTTTGCTTTTAATGAGCAACAAAATGTCATACATAAAAATTTTCAATAAATTAATATAACATTGAATTTAAACATGGGTTGATGAAAAGTCTAAAATATACATATAACATATTAAAATTTATTTACAAAACTTGGGTACAACACATTAAAGACAAAAACAAAGTTTAAAGCTCAACAGTGATGTAAATTAGGTAATAAAATTGAATTAGTAGGTTAGCATCTCCCAATGAAGTATAATAAATTAATAAAAATGTTCTTGTTACAACATTTTTGAAGAATATAATAATTTTAAGGTTATGTATAAACACCTGCCTTATCTTGGTTCAGTCTCATTATTCCTTGTGGTAATCAGCCATTAGAATGATGCCGATTTATATTCTTTTGGATGTTTCGGTATAAAAATACCATAATCATGGACAGCGTAAAATGAAATTAAAGAACCATGAAGAAAACTTGAGAATTATGGTGTACGAAAATCTTGAAATACTATTATATTAATGGATTTGTAAAAGACACTTAATAAACAAAGAAACTTACCAACTTCAGTGTGCGGGATTATATTCACTAGTCTTAAACAGTTATAACAAAGGAGGGAGTATGAAATGTGTAGCTCAACTTCCTAAAACGGGAAACTAAAACACAAAGAGGAGAAAAAGGAAATTGGTAAAGAATGATAGGAACATGTAAAAAGAGCAGCTAACACACTCCTTTCTTATGTGTGTGATAGAATGAAATATAGGTCAAGACCACAACTTTGTCCAGTTGCAGCGATGTCAAGTGTGAACTGTGTAAATGTTCCTCATTTCACTGTAAAAGTCATAATGTGTGTGTTTGTATCCATTGTAATGTTCAAGGTGGTGAACACTCATATTGTTTCAAGTGAATGGATAAGGTATGTCCTGTTTTTGTTTATCTGTTTCTGTGTTAAATACTGTCAGTAATGTTCCTCACATACATCCTCCAAGGATGAGACTGCAAATCTTAACTTTATCTCTGGCCTCCACATCGGAAAGCCAATTATAACGTTTCACTGCTGCTCCTAGTTGTTTGCCATCTATGACGATTCGATGTAGTGGCTTACCAGTTGAGAGACAGTGGTTATCATCTCGTGTATGTCCCTGTCATAAGCTCAATTTATGACGTCAGTGTTTCTATGATGATCTCCTTGGTTCATGTCCCACAATGGGCTATTATGGTTATTATTAAAGTTGACGCTCAATACTTAAGACTATCGATAATGAAACTTTTCTTCAATAAATGTATGCAATCAGTTAGATTTATAATTTTAAACTTTATTCTTATAACATGTCAAAGTTTCATTATCGATAGTCTCAAGTATTGAGCGTCAACAATAATAATACCCATATTAGCCAGTGTGGAGCATGAACTCAGGAGATCGTCATAGCAACGCCAACATCATAAATTGAGCTTAAGACAGGGACATACACGAGATGACAACCACTGTCTCTCAACTGAGAGGGATCATCGTGGATGGGGCACAACTAGGAGCACCAGTAAAACATTATAATTGGCTTTCCTATGTAAAGGTCAGGAACAATGTACCGACCCTCTTTCCTGTACCTTTTTCCATACAAAGCAAAACAGTGAAAATAGTACCGGCAATGATATATATATATAACTGTATCTCATATAGTTTACATTCTAAAACAAAACACCATCAGATTAATTCAGGTCCCTTAGACATTAGAGAGATCACTGTCGCATATAATCCGACACCTTAGCTCAGTGGGTGGCATGTCTGCCTACTGAGCTAAGGGTCCCGAGTTCGGTTTTTGGCATGGCCGAGAAATTTATCATTGTTGAAATGTGGGTTTACTTTTTCACAAAGATGAATTAATGGCCGGGGACTGTAAGTTGTGGCTGTCCTAGTCTAAGGTTAGTTTATAAGGTATATGAAGCTATGACAGGGCTAGCTAGCCAGTAGTGGAAAATATAAGGCTTGAATACAAAAGTGACCTAGGCCGAAACAATAATGGATGTAGGTATATGATGATGCTGACTGGTGCGAGTCAGGACTGCCAGGAAAAGACATCTGGACCAGTGGAATGCAATGGTTATACAGAAGAATGAGGATTATTTGTAACAAGAAACCCAAAGACTGGACAAAAGAGAATAATTGTCACCAAATTAGGAAAAGACTGAAAATAAAATGAGAGAAGAACAGCATGGCTTCTGAAGTGGAAGATCAACAGCAATTTCATTTTCACCCTAAGACAAATAATAGAATAAATAGTATGAAGCTCCGCATGGACTTTCTCACTCTATTGTTTAAAAATGGAGATATTTTCTTAAAACTCGTAATATATGTGAAACGAAACAATATATATTAGCAAACCCAAGCATATATTGCACTATACTTGTGTTAAACTTTTTTGAGTCCTGGTTTTAAATTTTATTATTTTATTCTTAAAGAATTAATGTCCTCATTTGTATGTCTGTACCAATAAAAAGATCAATATTGGGTCCACAATGGTCAACACTTCGTATTAAATTTTCGACTTCCTGTTAAAATTTTTGACATTTTATTATGTGTTGAAAATCTTCATGCCATCTCATTGCTATTAAATTCCTCATTTATAAATTTTGACCAATAAAAAAGTCAATATTGACTATTGAGTCTAAAATGGAGATAGATCATTGCTGTACAAACATTTATCCTAAGAGGTTTAAGGAAAAATAACATATTTTTTTAGATACTTATATTTAATTACTCTATGGCATTGGAGAATTATTGTGTTAAGACTTAAGTAGTATATGTTTACAACTAAAGCTCACAAAATTGTATTAATATATTTGCAAATATCTCAGAAACTGTTGCTTTTATAAAAATATATGTCAAATAAAAGTTTTTTATTTCTAATAGTCCTACAATTTTGCAGTGATAAGTTGTTTAGTATCTCAAATAGTTGTGGAGATACGGAAATTAACGCTTCTGTAAAGTACCTTAAAAATCATTTTCATGGGAAAATGAAAATATCCATTTTATTTATAATCTTAATCAACGTCTAGATACAAATTTTAATCAAAATCATTAGAGCTGATTTTCTCTCTTTTTGCTTTTTATTAAATTACTCTTAACTTTGGGATTAAACAGACACACATACTGAACGTAAATGCAAAAAACACTTTTTATGGCTCGGGGTTCATGAGATGTTGACATCCATCAACATTTAGGGTTGGATTTTTTTTTTTACGGTCACAATACTTTACATTTAGTATTCAAAAAGTTTGTTTACATTTTTTTTTTTTGCATATAGATTGCAAGTTATTGATTTTATAAAATATGTTTTGAATAAAAGATATGTATTATACATATATCTACATATTTGCAATGAAAAGTAATTTCATATCTCCAATAATTCCGGAGATATGATAAAAAAACAAGAATTTACACATCAAACCAGAACCCTTAAAGTCATTTTGGTGAAATATTGAGAGTATCTATTTTGTTTGGAATATTTATAAATGTTTTGAAATGAAATTTAATCAAAATCGTTCGAGCCGATTTTGAGTAAATCAACTTTTTCTCCTTTTGCCCTTCAGTAAACTACCCTTAATTTTAGGGTTAGATATCCAATTCTATAAACCCCTTGGAGCAATCCTATGAAAACCCTAGATACCAAGTTCTAGCCCAATCGGTAAAATGGTTTAGGCTCTAGTTGGAGGTACAGACAGACCGACAGAAAATCAAAAACCCCTTTTTCGGGGGGGGGGGGTCATGAAACGTTGAGAATCATCAAAATCTCGTGTTTGATTTTTTTTATGAACACAATACTTTCTTTACCTGTAAGATAGCGAGAAAATAAAAGAGATGGGAATGTATTCAAGATAGGGGATGGCATTTTGGACATTTACCAGGCATATAACGTGTTTCTAGGAACTGTATTTGAATAGTTTAAGCAAATTTGGGATGGAGAAATGACTGATAGACAAAAATCTGGATGGGTGATCATGAGAAGAGGACTGAGACAAGGTAGCAAAGGATGACAACAAAGAGCTACACGTGGTGGCCTTTGCTGATAATGTCATGTTTTGGGACGAGAAGGTGGAAACTGTGCAAAGGGAAGAGAGTAATGAAGTAATGAATGACTTTGGATTGAAGATCAGTAAAGCTAAGTGTGTTTTATCAAGGCTAACACCGAAAGAGCATAGTAATAATATAAAAATTAGGAGTGGGAACAACAAATTTTCGAACCCCTTGAATCCAAAAGGATATTCAAGATTCAAGAACATATGCATTTGAGACTCAAATACTTAAAAAAAATCAAATTTTCAATTGAAATTCTTTTTCAAGCTCTAATACTGCCTATTGGTGGTTCAGGACCAATATAATTATAGAACAAACTTAACAACCAGGCCCCAGACCAGTAATTTAACACTTAACCGAATGTATGAATGGATATAAGAAACAATTTTAACATTAAAACACTTTCTATTATTCCAATGTATTTCTATTTCCTCTGAGGTTCATAATTTTTTCCAAAATTCGACCCAATTTTACAAAAAATAGGAAATACCACCATGCAAGAAACAGATACATTCAAATATTTGAGAGGTGAACTATATAAAATATAGAAGGAAAAGTTGGTCATGAAATGAAAAACAGAATCGAACAGACAGTAAGGAACATAATCTGGACTAAGGGAGTACCTAAATATTGTAAGAATACTATATTTAAGACATATTTCCTCTCAATATGGAACAGAAACTTGGACGATGTTGGCAAAAGTGCAAGCTGATTGCAGGCATCAGGGATATGGTTTTTAAGGAATGTTAAGAGAAATACAAGAAGATACAGGATTAGAAATGAGGCAGTCCAAGATACAATTAAGACGGCCAGGCTAAAATGGTTTGGCCCGCCCCCAGTAAAGCACCAGAACTGGAAATGAGTGGGAGTGCGGTGTGGATGGATTAAGAGAAGGAGGATGTGTAACGCACAGACTAGGACGAGATATGCAGACAGGCAGAAAGGAGGAATGGATGTTTCGTTTGTAGATGACTGAACATGTCGGTAACGGCTGCTGCTGACAATGATTGTGTGCTTAGTTTTCAATCACAAAATAACAGGGCTGTGCGAGAACCACCTTTTCAATTCAAGACGTTATTGACATAATATGAGAAAAATTGACACTCAAGAATGAGACGAGAAAACTTCCAATGAAAGTTAAAAAATGTAAATTATATTTATTAAAATAAACATATTATAGTTTATAGAATGCTTAAGTTCATTTTGACATTTGGACTAGTGCTTTCTTTGGTTTGACTAATAGTTCATTCAAACACTTAGGCTATAACTCAAACATTTTAGATGCAGTTAATAAAATTATGATAATTGCTACCTCTTTGTCGAGTGGCAGCAATGTAAAGTGTGAATTGTGTTCTTTTCATAGTAAAAGCCATATTTTGTTTGTCCCTTTTATATGTTTATATCCATCTTTCCTATACCTTTTTTCAAATATAATGTATACAATTTATAATTTAATTTTGTAGTGTAACAGTTAATAATGTTCAAATTTCTTCATGAATGCTGGTTTTGGAGAAGGATTGTGGCATTTTTTTTAGGCCTTTATGGTATTATTCTCAATCTGTTTGTCGGTGCCTTACCTCCCAGTGGGCAACATGGGCAACAATATACTGTCCGGCAAGACAGTCTCTATAGTAGGGATACAGTGCTCAGGGTGTACTGGCTGAATATGCCTCAATGGACAGCTCAGGTTAAAACTGAAGGGCCCATCGATTGACAAACTGGCCAGAATATGGACTATTGGAATGTGGAATGTGAGAGGAGGGTGTGAAAAGAGGAAATGATTGGAAGAAAAATGTATATTCTGTGTGTATGCGAAACCAAGTGGAAAGGGAAAGATGTTTTGATGATAGTGGCCTGGCACTGGTCAGGTGTGGATGAATAGGTAAGGGGAAGTCAGGGAGCATAAGCCCAATAGCTAAGCTGTTTAAGATAAGGTATGAGTTGGTGTTATCTAGACCTTTATGGGTACGTAAGAAAATAGGTATTCTTAGAATTATGTTGAAGACGAGAGTGTGAGAACACAGTTTTGGAATGATCTCAATGAAGTCTTGAATGCATGTGAACCATATGAAAAAATTATTTTGTTGGGAGATATGAATGTATGAGTGAGTACT
This sequence comes from Timema cristinae, assembly GCA_039000515.1. Lineage (NCBI taxonomy): Eukaryota > Metazoa > Arthropoda > Insecta > Phasmatodea > Timematidae > Timema > Timema cristinae. Next base: position 16,060,050 of record JBCFYV010000100.1, read on the forward strand.
CAAAGAGAGAATTCAGAAAGTGTGATAGGAAGCTATGGTGATAACAGAGTAAACATGAATGATAATGAATTAGTGAAGTGAGTCTTGTGTTTAGATAAAAGTTTATTGGACAATGTGAATGTGAGAGTGCTGTTACGTGCAGATGATGCCGTATTAATGGCTGAGAAGGAAAGTGACTTGAAGAATGCATTAAATGGTTTGAGTGTGACAGAAAAAAATGGATCTTCGTATAAATATCTACAAAACTAAGGTGTTGATTTTTGATAAGGACGGATCAGAAAATGATTGTCAACTTAGTATAAATGGAAAGCTATTAGAACAAGTGAATGAACTTGTGTACCTGGACGGAATGTTCTGTAAAAATGGAATGATAGATGGTGAAATCGACAGACAGGTGGACGCATCTCTAAGAGTAGTTGGATATATGTGGACTATTACAACTTAAGTAGTATCAAGAGAGGCAAAGATGGCAGTTTATAAAAGTGTTTTAACGCCAATGTTGTTTTATGGATTTGAAGCGTGGGTTTGTCAGGATAAACACAAGAACAAGGTGAATGTGGTTGGAATGAGATATATGTGGAAAAACTATTATGGACAGAGTCAGTAATGAATGGGTGCTGAAGGAATGCGGTTTGAAAGGGAATCCAATAAGTCAATATGAAAGAAGTGTTTTATGGTGGTTTGGGCATATTTAGAGGATGAGTGTGGATCGAGTATGAGTGTGGATCGAGTGACGAAGAAAATACATGAAGGTAAAGTGTGTGGATCAAAAGGAAGGGGTAGGCAACATAAGACAAGGCTAAATGTTGTAGATGAATGTGTGAAAAGAGAAAATTAAGAATTTGAGGAATAAAAGAGCATGTATGATTCTGTGTATGGATGTTGTTGAAGCGAAGGGAGTATGCAAGGATAGGGAAATGTGGAGAAATTTAGTGAGGATGGATTAAGCATAAAGTTTTTTTTAGCTATACTCACAGTTTCTTGCCTACCTTGTAAGGGAATGGCATGATTAGGTAATATGTAAGTATGTATGTATATGATTAGGTTTGTAAATTTATTAGGCCAGTTATTAACTTTTTAGTAACTTGGTTTTTAAATTTTTAGAATTTTCGAGAATAATTTTAAGTTTTAAAAAAGATTTTTTTTTTCTTGTCTTAATAGAGCATTTTTTAGTCTTGCACATCTATACAAGAGTCATTTTAAATGTTGAGGAATACCTATTTTATTCTAGTACTGTAACATGAGTCAAAAGTCTAAAATATGTTTTTTTTGTATGGGTGGCCGAGATCCCGAACCACCCCCAGGAAAATGTCGGGAATTTATCCATTCACAAGAGTCGGTTGGGAAATAAAGCCTGCTCATTGTTCTAGCATATAGTACTGGATCAATCTATATTGGAGACAGTCATCTTCTTTGTTCTGTAATAAACTTTGAGGGGGAGGTGTTTTTTTTTACTGCCTGTTGAGAAAAACCAGTTGGGAAACTTTGAGTCAATGTGCTCTGTCTATCAAGAGTTATTTGATTTTAGAGGACATTTAAGAAGGGTAAAAAAAAATAATGGTTTGTACTCTTCCAATAGGTAGGTAAATACAAAACACCATTTTCAAAAGCAATTAACTACTAAAAATTAAGTATTAAAATTAATTATTTGATTTCTATTATTCAATATTTGTTCAACCTTTGGTATTTGTTTCAATAAAACATTCTATTAGCACACCCCTATCATTATTATTATTATGTTTTTATGATATATTATTTGTATTATCGTATTGGCCCGAAAATAGGCCGCCCCGAATATAGGTAGCACCCTAAATTTTCGACAACTTTTAGAGAAAAAACAATATTCCCACTTAAATATGATCAGTGTATTAAATCATTTGAAAATAGAAATTGTTTAATGGTAGGTGCTTACACTTAAAATTAGGTTACTTAAATAAAATCACTTTCATAGAAAAAAACTCACAATATTTACACTTAAAATGATGTCACTTGGAAATAAAAAAGTAAGGTATTCATACTCAAAATTAAATCGCTTGTAAAAAAAAGGTAAGATGTTCACACTTAATTCCCTGGCTAAAACCCGCTCTTTTCTCAACATGATCTGTCATGTTGCACTTCCGAATTTAATACACGCACTAAAGTATTGTTCTCACAATAGAATACATGTTGACCATTTAATACACATACTAAGTTATTGTTTTCACATTAAAATAAATGTTGACCAACATAATGAAACAAAATCTCACTAGAAATATTTAAGCTCACTTTACCAAAAGTGTATATTGCCGATAGAATGCGCTGAAAAAATGATTTTATTTTGCAGCCATTATGGCTCAAATAATGTACACACAAATAAAATAGTAATTCTTCATATATTTTTAAATAACTTTGCCAACTGTCATGGTTCATCTATTTTTAAATAATTTTGGCAATTATCAAGGTTCATTTATTTTTAAATAGTGGTGGCGAGATACAACATGCATATCCTATAGGTACAACATTGAATGTGTATTATCCAAGAGCGCGATTATAGGCCGCATTAGAGTTTTATTAGAGCTGTTTCTTGGAAAAAAAATGCGGCTTATTTTCGGGCCAATACGGTATATTTAATAATGTCAAAGCTTTTACAAATATTACCATATTAATATAAAAACTATATATTTGTAATCTAGAATTAATCTAAAGTCACAGGCATCATTTTTATAATTTCCTGTTCCCGTCCCAATCCAGATATAAAATGTCCATCCCTAGTTTTTGGCACGAATGCTACTGGTTTATTTGGGGTGGTTGTGGTACAGGTATTCCTGTGGTGAAGCTGATCATATTTCTGGGTCTGAGCCATAATGGTCTTTTATATGTTAATATTGTGTATGAGCTTAACGTTGAAAAAGGTGGCAGGTTTATTAATTTTCCATGTATTTAATCTTAGTTTATTGCATGACCTAATTTTGTTGGTTGGTTTGACAAAGTTAAGGCAAGCTCCGAATACTTGAGAGGATATAAATATGGTTAAATGTAACCCTTGAGGCCTATATTTAGAAGGTTGTCTTGTCCCTAAAAGTACAAGATGGTGAGTGATATGTTAGGTTCTTCATTAGCTCAAACGCTTTTTTATTCAACCATTCACTAGGTCTAAGTATCTTTAAGAGTGTTTCACTTCTTGATAAGGTGATATTTATCACAACCTGGAGTTCAAAATTTGTGGACTGAATTATTCATAGTTAGTTTGTGAATGTTTATTGTTTTGATCCAGGAATTTCGCATGGCTTTGTAAAATGTTACATGTAAATTTGAAGGTGTTATAGTTATTAACTGTCCAAGATGAGAATTATTGTAACATATGGATTATAGTTCAAATTACTGTTTAAATAATAATATCTTACCCAACATCTGTATTTGCTAAATGGATCCAATTCATCGTAAGTGATGAGGTAGGACTTGAGATTCTCTTTCCAGAAACCAATACATTTCATCCTGTAGTCAGGATCACCTGTCAAGGGACAGAACAGCATCAATACTGTCATCCTCCGAGAGTGTTTTTTGTTCCTGACCTGCTAGATAATTGTCAGACTCAACTCATGCTCACTTGACTATAAGTCAGCAAATCAAGAACAGAACAAAGTTCACATCAGAATAGAAGTGACCTGCACTAGTAGTCGTCACATGCCCTAACTCATCACTACAGTGTTGGACTGTATTAACGGGGACATCGAAATTTGAATTCTGGTCAGTTGTATTGAGGGTAGTTTATACTTTGCTACTCTCTCTCTCTTCACGCAAATGCAGGTACATTTCCTTTAAGATTCTACCATTATAGTGTGATACTCTCAGCACAAAATTATATAAGTCAGCATGTTGGGGGTCGCTGATAAAACACCGCTCTGCGATGTATTATGCTGTTTGAATTTTTAGTTCAAACATCACACCTATTGAAGTTGGACTTATACCCTTTTTCTCGAGCAACACAAATGGATACATAAGACATGGCGGAAAATAAAAGCACTTACAAACCTTGACCGTGTCACATTTATTTATTTAAAGTGCACAATAAGTCACTACTTACTGTATATGTCAACAGGTCTCCCCAGATAATCAACGCTGAGACAATACGTCTCATCTATGGAGACTTCCTTCTGGTCCGTGTCGCACACAGAGAAGTCAGAAATGTTCTGTTTGCAGTAAATGTTAGGCGAGGGGACAAGGTCACACCACCCAGGATACGAGTCTCAAATGGAACTTCACCCTTTTGAGTAAAATTGAACTTGCCAGCTATTGGACAGCGCACAGGGATTGGGTTCTTGGCTGAAAGAATTAATAAAAAAAATGCTATAACACCTGTAAATAATAAACATGTAAGTTTTGATCCTAGAATCAATACAAAAAATGCTAGCCAGACCGTAGATTTATTGTTTCTATCCAAATTACAAACTTTCATCTCCACTTGGCATTGAACCTGGAAGGAATGAATATCTAAAACTAGAGATGGGCCACTCGAATCCACCGAATCCTGACAAGTATTCGAGATTCGAGGATTCGTTATTTTACTGGATTTGATGGTTAAAATCTTTCACCCCATAAACAAAGCATAATATTTTGAATTCAAAAATTACTTAGTTAAGCCTGCTTGAAAAGAACAACTTAATCCGTAATATTTGTTTTGTCAGACAAAAGAAATTAGCATGAATAAAATCATTATTGAAAAAATAAGATTGTTAGGTGTGGAAAATCTTTACATGGTGAGTACCCTACCCTCCGACCTGTATGAGAAACTTGGACTTGACCGTTTCAGCACATGCTCACTTCTAAAACTTTCACCTCACGAACAATCTTGTAAATATTTTAATGAACACATTAAAATTCTTCAAAAACTGAAAATAAAAACTAGAACTACAAATAAACTCGAAATAAATAAAACAAATGACAGCTTTTTTTTAACAGAAATAAGTGTTTACTCGCCCGAGTGATGATTAAAATAAAGATAATGTTAATTCTTACTACCCAACAGGTTTAATTATCCACAACTATGCAAAGAACCCCAATTTATTGCATAAGATCCTTAAGTTAGATATTTTGTTGGGTTTCATGAAAAATAAATACTGTCAACATCAGACACCAATAAAACTGATTATTTATGCCTACCAGCCTACATATTTTATATCGATTGTTTGTTTAAAATCGATTCAGCTAATCTGATCACTTAGTAAGCGCTTGAGTTTAAAAAATCAAATAATGACTTGCTAATTAATTTTTTTTAAATGTATTGTTATTGTTGCTGTTATTGTTGTTGCTATTGTTGTTATTGTTGTTGTTATGGTTGTTGTTGTTGTTATTATTATTATTATTAAGCACCGCGTCTTACGCTTTAAGTACTAATTACGCTAATGGATTAGGAATTGGGGAGGTTAAATTAGAGTAAGTGAACCCAAATTTGCGTGGAGGGAGAGTGGAAAACCATTTAGGAAAAGCCACCCCCAGTTCACCCGACCAAGATTTTAACCTCGATCTCCCCGGCCTCAACAGTCAAGCTCAACACGACTAGCGCGTTAGCCAACTACGCCACTGAGGCGGGTTTAAATGTGTTAGTGAAGTAATTGTAAAAATATTCAAACATAGTCCTGCCTTATAAAATGGGAGTGAATATATTGTAGTCAAAAATATGTTCATGTTTAAAATAGAATCAGAATCATTATTGAATTCACTATTTCCAATGTATGTTTAATTGTTAACCATGTTATTTTAGTCTTTTTTTTTCTAAATCTGTTTGTATTTTTATTTTTGCTTTCTTACTAAATAAATTATAATCCTTCAATGATGATTAAAGTTGATCAAAAGATAACTAGGCCTAATCTGTTTATTTCACATGGTTTTTTTTAGAAACTTAACTCATTCTATTAACACTTTTAAAATAACTAAAAGATACTAAAATTTTGATTGATTTAATTTTCAGACAATAATATGAGTCTAGATTGTTTAATTTGGCAGGATTCTAACCAGTATTTTGTGAAGTGTGGTTGAGGTTGATTGAAATTGAAAGTATGAATGAAATAGATCTTGATTAAAAGTTTAGGCCTATATTGTGTAATTTAGGTCTATTTGTAAATCATTAAAATGTTTAACAATTTGCTAGGATTTGGAATCGAGAACTAGTGGATTTGACCCATCTCTATAAAAACCAAATATTATTAAGAAAAAGAAAGAAAGGTATAGTTGGAATCTACTGTATATATTTTATTGTGTTGGGAATATTGAAAGAATATTTTCTTGGAGTAATTTGTAAACATTAAGGCTCTGCGAGTACTCGTATTCCGAGCTTCAATCCGAGCTCGTTGCTTAAGCTCGAGATCAATTTTTAAAATGCATCGTAAGCATAGTCTATTTAATTGAGATAATATCAGCATTTCCACTTATAAATAATTCGGTTACTTAACAAATTGCTAAATATTAATTTCAATTTTCACATTAATAATGTAATAGAGCTTTAAAACCATTTTAGAATGGTAAATTTATTCAATATTGTTGTCTGTTTTGAATTATAATTGATTGAAGTTGTTTACTTGTATTGCCATAACAAAGCAATGAAAATAAAAATAGCTAATAATATTACTACATAATTGAATTAATCTTTTTACTATTTTTACCGGGTTCCTTTCTAAAATAATAATTTAAGTTAAAATAAAAGTGTAATATAAAAAATGTATTATTGTTAAGATATTTAAAATTCGTATTAATTAATACGTTTAGCTACAAAACTAGCTCTAGTTTAGAGACTATTTAGCTATAAAAATATGTTGGTTAACCTGTTTAAAATCAATGTTTATCTTATTTATTGCAATATATATATTTTACCAAACATACCACATTTATATTAAAAAAGTATTTACTATTTCATATTGCTTCCTAGAAATATTATTTTTAATTTTAAAATATCAGCATCAACTTTTATAAATATTAAGAATTGAATTGAAGTAACAACATGCATGTTCAACTGCGTACAGAGGAATGAAAATTGAACAGAAGACGTGATCATGCACGATTACACTAAGGAATAATAAATGAAATACAGAACACTTCGAATTTCTACATTTTCTTTTAGGGTAAATTAAGTTACTGAAGCATATTTTTGATAAATATTAGCTTATTAAGAGGTCAATTTTATTAACTTTTGATCAAAACAGTGTAGAAACACTCTACAATAATGTAAAGTGAGAGTTAAGGAAGCTAACCTGAAAGGATAGTTAGGTTAGTCCTAGATAAACAAATGGTTTTGAATTTTCAGAAATAATTATTTTTCCATATGAAGAGACATTAATGAAAAAGTAATATTCTCGAAAATTAAAACTAATGTGCAAAACTGTTGGAGTTTTGAAGAAGTGAAAGTGTAAAAGTTTAATAAGACATTGAAGAGAAAAGTGTGTTTGTTCTTATATAGGCCTAACCTAACTATCCTTTCAGGCTGGCTTCCTTCACTATCACTTACTTTACATCACTGGACAGTGTTTCTACATTTCATTAACTTTGTTTTATAATTGTAAGTGTAATTTTAATGTCTTTAAAGAAATGAGGGTTGAAACTATTTTAATTTTCTTTTACTAGATTTTTATTTTTTGAGTGTTGTTCTTATTTTTAAATTGTGTTTTATTAGTGTTATTTCTAATTTAAAACCTGATATTTCATAAGTATTTACTATTTATAAAAATGAGTGTTATTCATACTTTAAGAACATGTTTTTTAACATACTTCTAAAATTTTAAAATTATGAATATACTCAAACTCGGAGCTTTTAGAAATACTCGACTCAAATGAAAAACCCTATTATCGCAGACCCCTGGACTAAACATTAAACTTTTCTCACTTTAAGTTTAGCAAATTTATCAGTAATAAATTCATATGCTAATGATTAAAAAACTTTGTTTGCAATAAACATTAGTGACACATCACTTCATTGCAATTGACTTGATGAGTTGCATAAATAATGTTTAACTTCCTTAATTAAAGAAATTTAGGGTTCACCATAGACATTAAAAGTGACCTGGGCTGCAAAATGATGTTTTGATTATTTGAATAGAAATAATGTGTTTCTCGAAATTCTGGAGGGAAAGATTGGTTATTTCAAAGTTTCAGACAGCAAACAGAGCACACTTCATGTTCCAGATGCTACTAGTGACGCATCACTGTTAATCTCTCTTGTTCTATAGCTGACTATGGGGGGAGGGTTTGATGGAAGGGGAGTATTTTACTGATTGTGAAGAAACAGAGGGCAAGTTCAGTGCTATGTTACTTGTTAGGATCAGCAAGCAAGATTGGGAGCTTGAAAGATTTAGAGAGGGGCCAAGACATATTGTATTCTACCATCTTTTGGAGTGTAGAAATGAGGGGGAGGGAGTAGTTTGCCAAGGTCAAACATAAGGAGCAGGAAGTAGCTTACCAAGGTCAAACATTTATAAGTGTGCAGCTCCAGACAGGGAGTAGAGATTAAGGGGGTGTCAAAGAGTGGATATTTAACATTCAGCAAACCTAGAGAACCTAAGAAAGTTTTATACCTAGAGAACATTTCAGGAGTTTTTACACACAAAGAACATGGTTGGTGTTTCAAAGAGATCTTTTAGAGGGTTTAAAACCTTTCAAATCCAGGGAAAATTTAAGGGGTTTCAAAAACTACAGAGATTTTGATAAACCTCAGTAACATGTCAAAACCTAGATAGCATTTAAGAGGTGTCAAACATTATGTTTTGCAGTGCTTTTTTGCATTCAGCAAATAATTAAATACAAAATACCATTCTCAAAATAAATTAGATGATAAAAAAATTTTCATTAAATGTAATAAAATGAACTACTGTACTCTATTTGTATTATTCGATATTAGTCAAAATGTTTGCACTATTCACACACACCTTTATTTATGTTATTATGTTTTTATGTCATTGTTATTTTAATATTCATATTAAGTTTAATAGTGTTGGTAAGGCTCAATTGCAGGCTAACTCCATGGAGTTTCTTTTAAAAATAAAGTTCTCCTTTTACAAGTATTACTATATTAGTTTAAAAATAAATACCCTTTACCATCCCGCGGTAAAAAACATCATTCTCAACCATCCTTAAAACTCTGTAACCTTTAAATATTTATGTAAACAAACTGTTTTTTGTTGAATAAACATTATATAATTATAAAACATAAAAACAAATAAAAGTAAAATCATTAATCTTCAAACCATTCAATATTTAACTGCCATATGGCATCCATGATTTTTCCATGTTTATTAAAATTTACCAGATCATTCCTAAAGCAATTTATTTAATAATAGGGTTGCCAGACTCGATTCCTCGATACCCTTGATTCTTACTGGTATCAAAAGAATCAATCATAATATTACGTTTCTCACTACTTCGATTCTTAGTTCTCAATAAAACCGGTAAATAAACAAAACGTCAACATTCAAAATAGGCAGTAATCGACTATCCCTCATTTTAATTCAGTTGTTGTAAATATACTGTAATGGCCCAAATATAGCACAACCCTAACATTTTGAGATGTTCTACATGAAAAATAAATGGTCTCGAATATAATACAACCTGACATTATGACAGTATCAAAGGTAAAAACTTAGCAACTTGACACACTTTTTTTTTAAAGTAAAAGTTAAGTGAGACCCTCAGACTATATGAATCGATTTTAAGCAAACAATTGATATATAATACGTAGACTAGAAAGGAAATTTTCCATAATGTATTGATATATCTATCATTAATTGATATATCACAAAATTTATATCAAAAGCTATGATATTCCTATCAAATTAAAATGGCCAACTTTGATCTAGATATATTCTTGGTCGCTTTTTCGATTTTTAATGTTTTATTTAGCGCTTTGAATAAGACAAGTCCAATAAAAATAGAACAAAAAAACGACATAGTTAATAAAAATGGGAGGTTGATGGGGGTAAGAGGGTCAGACTTCTCTTGGCAGGTCCCCAACCTTTTCCCCGCCCCGATTTTCTATTACTCAAAAATTTTCACCTTTTAAAACCCCCCCTGTTTAAAAACTGTTAAAAAATTAAAATTGGATAAATTTTTTTAATTTTTTAAATTTTCAATTTAAAATTTTTTTAAGAGGTAAACATTTAAAAATTAAAAAGAAAATAATAATTTAATAGGGTATGATAGATTATTGTATTTATAATTTATTAAAATTTTTAAAATTTTTTATTTTGATTAAAATTTGGGTTAATTTTTGGTTAAGATATTAAATAGGATATTGAGATTTAAAGGGTTTTAAATAGTGATAAGTGGTGATAAAGTGGGTTTAATTGGGGGGGTTAAAAGGTGGAAGATTTATTGATTAAAATTTTATGTGAAAATTTGTAATGTGAGGGAAAAAAGGTAAATTGTTGATTGTTAAATGTAAGGTTTATTAATTAAATAATTATATATAATTGTGTAATGTGATATACGATAGGGGGAGAGAGTGATAAAATATAAAGATAAAATATAAAATTAAAATAAATGGTGATAAGTATATTTAATATAATATTATTAAAATGGTTTGGAAATAATTTTGGTGAGATAATGGTAGGGTAATGAAATGAAAATTTGATTATTTTAAATTTTTTTTTGAAATTTTAAGTGTGTTATATATATGCTATGGAAAGTTTAGATATAATTTAATGATTAAAAATTTTTATAAAAAAATAATTTTTAAAAATTAATAATTTAAAAAATTTAAAAAATAAAAAAGTTTTTTTTAAAATTTAATAGAATTAAATAAAGGTGAACCTTAAATTTTGGAATGGTAGGTCAATCTCATTAATTAATTAATTTATCTTTTAAAATTTTTTAAAGAACTTTAGTTAAAAAAACACAGTGTTAATTTATTTCAAGCCATTGTTTTGATGCCCCGGAGAAACTTGTGGAAAATTCTATGCAACCAATCTTTGATTTAAATTAAAGGAAAGTTATTGGAAACAAATCGAAAAAAACTTAGTTTTGGAATGAAAATAAAAGAATGTACATCTTTTTAAATAAAATTTTTATGATTGTAACCTGACTTTACCCCTATAAAACTTATTTTCCCCAATTAAAAAAGCACCCAAAGGGGCAAACTGGGTTTGTCTTAGTAGCTATTTCTCCTTGAATAAAGGTTTTTCCGGGCCCAAAGTTAACCCATATTTTGGGCTGAAAGGGGCGAATAGTTTAAAATACAAAGATTTTTTTTTGATTTGAAACTGAAACTTTAATAATAAAATCCCTTCAAATTTTTGCCCCTGACAAATCCTCAAAGGGTGGCTTGGATGTGGTCAATTTTGCACGTTTTTGGCAGGGTTTCTAACCAAATTTTGGAAAGTCTTGTGGTCCAGGGAATTTTTTATAAGAATGATCGAATTTAGACTTTGGGATAATAATCAGAATCATAGTATATTTCTTGAAAAATTCTTTTTCCTTTATGAGGAAAATTTTTAAAAGGAAAATTTTGGGGGAAAGTTTTGTTTAAAGGGACAAAAAATTGGGTTTATACTGAAAAATTTAAATTTATTTTTGGAAATAATTTGATGGCTTTAAACTTTAAAAATATTTCAAAACCTATCTTTTGCTTGAACTATAGATTAAATTGGAGAGGAAGAATTAAAATAAAAGGACCAAAATAATATTTTTAACTTTGGACAGATCCACTTTACATTCTTCACTCCAAAGATATTCTCTCCTTGGAAAACTAAATTTCCCTCATTTCAATCCTCCCGATGGTCCCGAAGGAACTTTGGGAATTGTGTTTTTTTATTATTTTCTTTTAAAGGCATCAAAGTTTATTTTCTTTTCATTTTATCCTTTTGTGTTTTGTTCCCTTTTAAATTGGTTCATTTTTACCTTTTCCATATATTCCATAAATGAAAAGGTTGGGGTTTAGGGAAAATCAATTTCTTTAATGGCAAATGTTAAGTTTAATTTAACTTTCATGTATAAAATTGGGTTTTTTTATAGTCTTCCCTTTTTTCTTTCCCAAAATTAATACTTCTAAGGGGGGTGGGTTTTTCCTTTTAAATCTTGTCTTGTTACATTTTTTGGTCCTTTTCTTGTTAGATTAATATTAAATTACTGGTTTGGGGTCTGGTTGTTGAGTTCATCCTTAATTTAATTACTGGTCTGGGTCTGGTTGTTGAGTTCATATAAATTACTGGTCTGGGTCTGGTTTTGAGTTCATCTATAATATAATTACTGGTTTGTGTTGTTGTTGAGTTCATCCTATTTAAAATAATTTGGTCTGGGTTGGTTGTTGAGTTCATCCATAATTATTCTGGTCTGGTTTTTGGTTTTTTATTGTTTCCCCCCATAAATTTTTTGGCTTCTATTTGTTGATTTATTTTTTTCATGACTGGTTTGGTTGAATTTCTTAATTAAAAATTTTAAGGTTGGGCTGGAATCCTTTCCTGCTCGGTTTTTTGAATTATTTACTCTATTTATTTTATTTCTAAATTATTGTTGCATCTTTTTCACCAAAATAATTATTTCTTTTAGTTAAATTTTAATTACTTTCTGTTATGGTTTTTTTATCAAAAATTAATCATCCCTATAACCTAATTTATTTCTTTATTTTTTCTTCCAAATTTAGTGGTTCTTGGGTTTCCCTTTTAAAAATTTTTTGATCCCGAGTAGTTGTTGGTCACCAAACTTTCGGGGTTTTTTTTCCAATATTTAAATATTTCTTTTAAATTACCTAAAATATTTTCCTTTTTATCATCCTTAATATTACTTTTTTTGTTTTCCCCTTTAACATTTGGCTTTTAAAATTCCCTTACTTTTCTTAAATTTTTTTATATTTGTGGATTCTTTATTACATATATTCCCCTTTTGGTTGTGAGGTTTATTTTTAACCCCGGTCTTTTCTCGGTTGTACTAAAATTTGCCTTTGGGTTTTTTGTTGGGCATTTATTTTGGTTGGATTGTATTTACCAAAAATTTTCTTGTTTATTATCATAAATTAAATTGGCTGTTTGCTGTGTATTATTAATATAATTGGGTTTTGGGGAATTGTGATTTAATTATAATTACTGGTTTTTGGGTTTTTTTCCTTTAAATTGGTTTTTTTCCGTTTGACATAAATATAAAAAGCTTGGTTTGGTTTTAAACAAAAATCCCTTTTGGGGTTTTAATTTTTCAATAAAATTTGGTCTGTGGTGATTTAAAAAAAAATTACTGTTGTTTGTTTAGTTTAATCTTAAATTCCGCGGTCCTTTTTTTCATCAATAAATGTTGTCGGTTTTTCTTTTTTTGGGGGGGTTTTTTTCATTCCTAAAAGATTCGTTTTCTGGTTGTTTTTCTTCTTAATTTGTACTCCCGTTTGTTAATTTTCTTATAATTACGGTTGGTGTTGTTTGGGATCCATAATTCTGTTTGGGGGCTTGTTTTCTCTTAAATTTAAGGTTGTTTGGTTTGGCACCTATTTTTGTCTGGTTTCGGGTTTTTCTTAAAAGGTTCGGGTTTGGGTCATTATTATTAATGGTTTGAACCCCCCACCCCTAAATATTCCTTTAATTTTTGTGTGATCCGAACGCATTTCTTAATTTTAAAACTTTAAAATGGTTCTCATCTTTCCCCCCCTTCATTTCAAGGATTAGACATGTCTTTTCCAAACACATAAAGGCTTTATACACTTTTCAACATAACATTTTATTAACCCCCTTTTTAAATCATGATTTTAATAAGAAGTGGAAAAAAAATTAAAAATTAACTTTAATCTAAACAAATTTTGTTTTAACCTAAACCCTTTTTTAAAATTGAATGTCTAAAAAGTTTAAATTTTTTATAATTTAATGAGTTAGAGCCTTAAAACAAACTCCAATTCCAAATAACTTTTAATTAACTTCTTTGGAAATATTGCTCCTACTCTTATTTTAAACCCTTCCCAAAGGGTTCTAAAAACAATTTTCCCCGATTGTCAAAGTTTTTCATTCCGAAGCTGGGCATGTTGCACTGGTAAAAATTTTAAATGGAGCATACTCCTTTTATCATAACCCTTTAAAACCATTTTTCTAAGGTTCTAGTTTTAAGTCAAAATTTTTTGTTTTCCCTTTGGAATAAATTCTTATTAAATTGTTTTTCCTAGGACAAGTTAAGGGTTTTTTTGGATTTTTAATAAAGGTGACCCAATATTAAAGAAATTAATTAACACCCAAATAACAAGGTGAAGCAATTTAAAAATTCTATGGTTTAAAGTTTTAGGGAACCAAGTATTTAATTTATTAAAAATTTAAAAATTTCTCATCACCAATAATCATTTTATGTTAAGGGGTGTTTTATATTTTTTTCAAAAAAATTTTTTTTTAAGGGGAATCCTTTCCTTTTCTTCCCTTTTTAAATTTTTCCTTTGAGATACCGACTTAATTACCAAACCGTTTTTCCCCCTTTGGTTTGACCCCTTTCCATTCTTACTTTTCCACGTTTCACTCCCCTGATTTATCCCCAAAAAAAGCATTCTTTCTTAAGGAAACATAACTTAACTTTCGGGGTTCCCTTATGTTGGCGAAAAGAATGATTTGCCACACACAATTAAAAATTATCCACCACAAAGATTCCCCTTAAAATAGTAATTTTAAAATTTGAAATTTTACAAAACATCGTTTAACTTAAAAAATTTATATCAAAAGTTTGAAAATTAAATCAAAACCAAATTTTTTAAGTTTATAATAAAATATTTTACTTTTAAAAATAAAATTTTTAAAAGAGAATTAAAATTTGGAATAAAACCGGTTATTTTAAAAATTTATTACAAAAATTATAACAAACAAAATTCAAATTTCCAAAATTTGGGGAAATTTTAGTTTTTACAAAAATTTTTTTTCGTTACAAAATCAACCTTTGGGTTTAAGGCGTTTAATTATAATTTGAATTTTTCTGGGAAAATTTCCTTTTTCCCCAAAAGTAATTTAGAATTTAGTTCAAAAATCAACTTTTTATTCAAAAGGAATTTTAAAAACAACCACAAAATCTAGACCCCTTTTTGGGAAATTTGGCATTTTGCATTTTTTGGTTTTAACTCAACAATCCCCAAAACCTTTTTTAATTTCTAACAAATTTCCCTTATTATTAATTATTTAAAAAACAAAAAAAAATAAAAAAAATTTTAAGCAAATTCTTCCTTAAAAAATTAAAATTAAATCTAGAGACAATAACCCATTTTACCACCACCTAAAATTCCCATATCAATATTTTACACTTTCCCTAAAATTCAAACATTTAAAAAATAAACATACCAAAAATAAAAAAACCCCACGATGAAAGCAAAATAATAATAAAAGATGAGTTAAAGGGAAATTTCCCAGGGACCATAAAGAGTAATTTAAGTCTTAAAAATCCAAAAAAACTGAAAATACCAAAAGAAAAGGGTCTCAAACCGCACATTCATGAATTTTATTCACCCCAAAAAAGATCAATTAGTTTTATGGTTAAAATCCAAAAATTCCTTTTAGCAAAATAATAAGAAAAATTAAAGGCAATCCTAATTTTAAAATAAAACTCTAACTTCCTCTGTAATTTTAAAAGTTTTTCTTTTTTAATTAAAAGAACGTTTTTACAAAGTTTCTGTAACCATATATGGCGGAAACTCGCAAAATTTTTGGACTAATCACAAAGCACTTTTTTCACCCAAATTTCCCCCGCCCTTTTTAATTCCAAGGGAATTTTCCCCAAGAAAAAAAGTAGGGATTTTCTTACAAAATTCCCCCTTATTAAAGAACTCAAATATTTTTAAAATTTTCTCTTTTAAAACCCGGGTAACATTAAATAAAAAGGTTAAAGGAAAAATAGAAAGAACCACTATGTTGTAAGGGCATAAACCAATTTAGAAAAAACCCTATCGTACAAAACCCATTCCCTCCCACGTTAGTCAAACACACGGTTACCATACCACACACAGGCTTAGCCAAAAATAATAATTTAAATAAAAAAAGTGTTTGGTTTTAAAGGACTTAAAATCCAAAACATAAATTAGTCCAAAGGAAAATTTCCAAGGAAGGACCCCCTGTAGTTATAAATATATTAAATTCCAGAAGCGGCAGCCAACTTGCGTCCATAAGGGCTAAAAAAGAACATGGAATTTAACATTTAAAGAACGGTAAACTTGTTTTAAACCAGTTTGTAGATGTCATTTGATTTGAGTGACATGCTACAAAGACCTAAGAATCCTTAAAGTAAGGCAATGTGAAGAGTTCGACGAAGCAATAAATTGGACAGAAACTAACAGAAATCAAGATAGTAAAATCAAAACCTGGTCAAATATTCTTTAAGAACGACCCATTGCAGGCAATTTATAAAAGTATCACCCTGAAGAAACAGTCTGTAAAAGCATTGGATTTACAAGTGGAACCATTAACCCCAAAACTATCATATGCAAAATATGTCAATCTCCTATCGTTGTGCCAAGGTAACACACCATTAATTAGATTGGAGGAACATAAGAACTCACCACATAAATCCAATGATTTGAACTTCTAAGAAAAGAAGTTCCTAATTTTATTTGACCTATTATTCTAGTTTAATGTTAAGCTGTTAGTTATTATTTAAAACACACTATTGTTTTCTCTTGTAAAGAAGTACTATACTTTGTTTTCTTTTTTTTGTCATAAATAGTTGCAAGGTTTCCTTATTATAGGAAAAATTGTGTTTTATTAGACGTATGTTATATTAATTTCAAACACTGTATTAACAAGTAACTTAAAGATTATTCTAAAGAGTGTAAAAATAATTATGATTTATCTTTGAGTATGTTGTAAGTTTTATGTTTTTGCAAAGTATTTCATAGCAACCTTCATTTCTAATCATTAATAGTCCTTAAAATGACATTATGAAGACACACTTTTATAAGAAATAATTTTATACTACAATTTTTTAATGTTTATAAAATAAATGCATTATTTAATTGATTGATTTGCATTCTCTTTGATTACTCCTAGGTGGTAAATCAATTTTCTGGAAACATCAGCATGGAAAAATACAATCACAAATAGGCGTATCTTACGGAAACATTTTTCCTGGTATTCAATTAACTGACGAAATTTGTATAGTGTGTTAGATAGATCTTTCAGCTATTTTTTGTTATTTTAGCGACGATATATCCGAGAGAGTATATTATTTTAACTCTCTATTAGTAAATTTGTCATGGGTCATATTTTTAAAGTATAGCATCAGATACACCAGATAGAAAATGTGTTAAGCCTTTGTATCTTTAATGAAAAGATAGGCCTACCCTAATTTCAGCCCATAGTTTGGAATTAACTCAGTCTCAAAGAATGTCCTTGCTCCCAACAGTAAATATTAGCATTGATCCTTGACAAGGCAGTTAAATTAAAGAAAGGAATGTTAAATATCCCTTGCTGAGGGTAATATCAATGTGCTACTTACCTCCATCAAACGTTCCAGTCATTCCACTGCACTTCTTATAAGTGATGTTGAACTTCTGGTTGGTAATGAGGAACTGAGTCCCGGCTGTCTGACATGACCGGATTTGAGCCTCAGGATGGTTACACTCCCCAGTAAACCGGAAACGGTTCTGGCAACATTAGAGCATGTACAATATTTTAGTTTGCTTAGGTATAGGAATCCCAACAGTAGCTTTACTTAGAGCCTCTCACAGCATGCTAGTGAAGTATTCAGACAGAGTATGTCACATACACATGTGATTGAGAGCCATACGTTGTGTGGTTGATCATAAGTTTGGACGGTTTGACGAATGGTTAAAGACTACTGTCTGCATTGAAAGGGGCACCTGATATAAGTAGAGTTTTGAAAAATAAAGACCGGTTTGTTCAACTAATAAACTATTTTACAATCATTTTGGACTACTCTAGTGCTCTCTTGAAAAGTTGAAAGTTTGTAAAGACAAATCCTTAGGCATAAAACACTAACCACAGAGAAGGGTGCTAAGACCATATTAAATATAAAAGCGTTATGCTCCAACCTGGTAGGCAAATTGCCACACTCCCTCCAGACTTGACCTGCAGTTGACAGGGATAGGGTTCTCAGAGAACAAGGTAACGAGCTGCTGGTCAGGATTCAAACCTCGACAAACCCGCTCCAATGTAGGTTCCATACCCTGCGGTAAGTTGACACAGCCACCTAGAACCACCGACTTTCATTAAGAAAACACTAAAATATAATCATTATTATTAACGCTGTGAAGATAAAGTTCTTGTAAAGCTCATTACTAAGCGCCTTGCAACACCTAATTGAAGCATTCATTTCTTAGATTACATTCTCTTATGTTCATATGTCAGGATCTGCATGCAGCTGATAATCTCGAGCCCTGGATGGTACCAACATCTCTGAAATAATATATAATGTTATCAGTAGTGGTAAAAATAGTAAGTACCACAATCCAACTAGAACTTAAGTAGTAACCTATAGTTATTTTTCAAATAAATTAGCAAAAAAAGTAGCAAGAGTCCTCAAACTTGCTCCGTGACCCTCAACCCTACTTCATGTACCTCAACCTCTCATGTACCCTCAACCCTGCTTCATGTACCCTCAACCCTGCTCCCTGTACCTCACCTGCTCCTGTACCTCAACTGCTCCCGTACCTCAACCCTGCTCCCGTAACCTAAACCCTGCTCCCTGTAACCTCAACCCTGCTCCCTTAACCCTGCTCCCTGAAACCTCAACTGCTCCCGTACACCTCAACCCTGCTCCCGTACCTAAACCCTGCTCCCTGTACTCTACACTGCTCCTGTACCTCAACCTGTCCCGTACCTAAACCCTGCTCCCTGTAACCTCAACCCTGCTCCCTGTACCTCAACCCTGCTCCTCGTAGCCTAAACCCTGCTCCCTGTAAACTCAACCTGCTCCCTGTACCTAAACCCTGCTCCCTGTACACTCAACCCTGCTCCCTGTACCCTCAACCCTGCTCCCTGTAACCTCAACCCTGCTCCCTGTACCTCAACCCTGCTCCCTGTAACCTCAACCCTGCTCCTGTAACCTCAACCCTGCTCCCTGTACCTCAACCCTGCTCCCTGTACCTCAAACCTGCTCCCTGTACCTCAACCCTGCTTCATGTACCCTCAACCCTGCTCCCTGTAACCTCAACCCTGCTCCCTGTAACCTCAACCCTGCTCCTGTAACCTCAACCCTGCTCCTGTACCCTCAACCCTGCTCCCTGTAACCTAAACCCTGCTCCCTGTACCTAAACCCTGCTCCCTGTACCCTCAACCCTGCTCCTGTAACCTCAACCCTGCTCCCTGTACCCTCAAACCCTGCTCCCTGTAACCTCAAACCTGCTCCCTGTAACCTAACCCTGCTTCATGTACCTCAACCCTGCTCCCTGTACCCTCAACCCTGCTCCCTGTAACCTCAAACCTGCTCCTGTACCTCAACCCTGCTTCATGTACCCTAAACCCTGCTCCCTGTACCTAACCCGTACCTAACCATGCTCTCCTGAACCCTAAACCTGCTCCCTGTACCCTCAACCCTCTCCATGTACCCTCAACCCTGCTCCCTGTACCCTTAACCCTGCTCCCTGTAACCTCAACCCTGCTCCATGTACCCTAACCCTGCTCCATGTAACCTCAACCCTGCTCCATGTACCTCAACCCTGTCCATGTACCCTTAACCTGCTCCCTGTAACCTCAACCCTGCTTCATGTACCCTCAAACCCTGCTTCCTGTACCCTTAACCCTGCTCCCTGTAACCTCAACCCTGCATGTACCCTCAACCCCTCTTCATGTAACCTAACCCTGCTCCCTGTAAACTCAACCCTGTTCCACAGGCATAGTTCCTGAGCTTCACAAAGTATGCAGTATTGATTAGCTGATTAAAGATCTATCTTAATACTACATCCTGGCTTTATCCAGCTGTAATTCTTGTTATATCTGCTCTGAGCCTCCTTGTTAGTGATACTTTACAAACGGAAACGCTATCAAGCTACCAGGAATATTTAAATATCAAAGAGTATTTTAACTAAAATAAATGTTTGCACCCGTTATTTTGAGATTTTTCAGAGCATCCTTTTCTAACCAGTCCAAAATTTGGTTCTTGCAAACCTACTCTCTATTTTTTCCAGAATATTGACAGTTCTGACGATGAGTTTGACACAGTGGTAGCAAGTGTTTTCTTTGAACACAAATGTGTAATTGACGTGATATTCTTCCATCATCGCAACGCAGAAACCTTTCCTCGACATTGATTCAGCATTGATTTCCGTCAGGGTATTTTGTCCATTCTCCCAGGAGAACCAGGAACCACGAATGATTGGAGGGATTGGACATGCTGTAGAGGTGCCAACTGGAAAAAAGAAATTTAAGATTAGATATAAATAAAAAACATACATATTTGTTATCTATTTCAATAGGAATGGTACATAAAAATTGTTTCATTTAAGACTTTTTTTATCTAAAAAAATAAGTTTTAGTGATTAAAACTATAGGTCTATCATTTTTCTTAAAAAACTACAAAGAGTCAAATAATACTAAAATTTTAACTATTTAAATATTTTTGCGACCCTTGAATAAATCATTAAAATCACAAAGAAAGATATAAAATTGACAAAAATGTGTTTTGACCAGCGCCATGCAAAGTGCTCAACAAACTCACATAGGAGGAACAAGTTACCGACAACAAACAAAGTGCTTGACAACAAAATTGTAAATGAAAGAGAGCGTGTAAAATAATATAATACAACTTACAAATAATTATTTTGTAATATAATCTATATATAGGACTGTACAAATCCTGTCATTGATGGTTACATCAGCTAGTCTGTTAATATACTAATAATAAACTAGATTGCCGAGGAGGGGAGATCATGGTTTGACCCCGGTCGAGTGAACTGAATGGGTTCTCACTCATTTTTTGTGAATATTTATCTCAATGTAATGAATATGAAAATTTAATAATAGTTTAGATGAAAATTTTTTGTTTAATTTACTGTGCGCCAACTACTCAACTAAATATTTTTACTGTAGGGGGCCTACAGTAGTTCAGTAGATTTGCACCATATGTGATTATCCTGTCACTAATTAGGAGGTTACAAAACTTTTATTAGAAATTTGCTGCCTTTTACAGGTTTTTCAGTCACCATTTAAAAAAATTCCAGGCCCAACGTATTTACAGTTTTTCTTGGATGGGATTTTTTTTTGTTTATTAAAGTGAGCACATATTTTCAAAAATCCTAAGCTACCAAACATCAACATTCTTTTAAGTAGGCCTACTTGTTCATCCTTTCGTATTTAATCAGGTGTAATTTGTGTTCAGGAACTGTACAGACATCTCTATCCCGTATAAGCAATAACATAAATTTTGTTAACACCGAGAAACACTCACTTTTGTTTAAATGTTTAGGTGCAGAATTAGTCAAGTAGCATATTTAAATTCCCTGACATTTTCCTGAGATCAAACAATTCCTGACTTTTCTCTGTGTGTAGTCACCATGCTAACCCAAGCCTCTAAGGCTTCGTATAAATTTAGTGATTTTCAGGATTAAAAAATAATAATGGCATAAAAGGCAGGCCTACAGTTCTTGAGTTCCGTCCCCGAGAAGTTTAATATTTTTGCTCACCTATACACATAACAAAAGAACTCCTGCTTCGGTGGCTGCATGGTCTAGGGTGTCACTCTCATGTTAGGCTAGACTGCCAATTACAGTGAGGTTAAAGTTCAAATCCCGGTCCGATGTATTGAGGGTGGTTTTTTTTAAAATACTTTTCCACTTTCTATGCAAATGCAGATACATACTTCATCTAAATTAAACCTTCATTTTCCTAAATTAGCCTAATTAGTACATTGCGTATAACCTTAGGATGCGGCACAAAAAAAAATCAAGTTTCCAATAGTAACAAAATTAATATTGCTTTGTAAATTTAACATAATTTTATATGGTTTTTAAGAAATTAGGAAAACTCATCTAATTCACTAGGAAATATTCGGCCATATTGTGTAACAATTCACGGAATGCTTCAATTTTATGTCCATCCACAAAAACCTAGATCACATTTTGATCAAAACTGGAAGTTATCCAATGGTCCGGAGATATTTAGGCGAGTGATAAGGTATTTTGGCACACAATGTTTAGGTGATAATAATTATAAGTTAACCAGAACTATCCCAATGAAGCTTAACCCAACCTTTCATGTGTGAATAAATGCAAATTTTGGTGAGCTATTGTTTAAAAGTATTAAATGAGAAGGAATTAAAGGATCACAAGATGACCTTAGAGAATAATAATCTGTAGGATTGTCCTTCAAAATAGCATAGTCAGAGATTATTTAGTGTGTTATTGCAACATATTTAACAATCCTGGAAATTATATGAAAGGTTAGAATTTGTTCATTTGGGATAATTAATAACAAGAAAAATATTAACTGCTGCATGTTAAAATACTTTTGGTGCCATGTAAAATTATTTTGAGTAGCTATTTACCTTATTCTGTCAAGTAAAGTGAATTTTTTTAATTCTTTTTTTGATAACAAGCCTATATAATTATTTTATAATATTATAATGGATTAAATAGCAGAGCTATTATATTTGTTAGTAGGCCTGACGGGTTATAAGTTATTAATTTTGCTATCATTGGAAATTCTCTTTTGTTGTGTGTATGGATGCTTAACAATTTTATATTTATCATTAAATGACAGAAACAAATGAAAGAAACCCCCACTTAGTGTACATTAGTCCCAAAAAGTATATAAAGCTCCACCTACAAACTCTGTATCCATAAGTCCGTGGTCTGTAGCCAATAAGAATTCCAAAGCACAGTATCAGAGTGCTCTGTCTACAAACTCTGTATCCATAAGTCCGTGGTCTGTAGCCAATAAGAATTCCAAAGCATAGTATCAGAGTGCTCTGTCTACAAAGTTCTGAACCATAAGGTCCTTGTTCTTTAAACTTTGTAAGGACCTGGCCGAGATTCGAATCTTGATCTCTTTATCAGCAGTCTAGTCTAGTGCGAGAGTAGCGCCTTAGACAATATGCCCACCAAAAAAAAGGGTTACCAATCACAGCTATGTAAATGTGTGTGCACGCATACAAATAAAAGCACCAATGGCAGCCAAAGGATTTTTTGCTAATTATAAATTTGATAGTTCAAATTGTGTGATTGTACTTACCTACATTTCAAGTATATCCTGAAAGTTTTCTCAAAAATTTGTTTTAGATTCTTTCATTAATCTGTTGACTGCTTGGCAGTGACTCTTTGCTAGACAACTTTCTTTAAAAGTTTATTGAACTAAGTCTCCATCTCATTGGTCGGTATGGTCACATGATTAAGGATAATGGACTATGTAGACGCAAATTGAATTTCTAAAGACTACAGATAAGGGCTGTGACCGAAGAGTCTACTTCATGCACCACTGACTCTTATATTATTATTATTATTATTATTATTATTATTATTATTAGCACCGCGTCTTACTACCCGTTCGGGTTATACGCACTTACGCTAATGTGTAATGGTAGGGTGATTGTGAGATGAAATGGAGGACCTACAGTTTAACGTGGAATCCGAACCACGGTGGTGGCCTGGCATTCCCCGTTCACAAGATTGTCTTGTCAGAGGTGAAGGAAGGGTTTGGTAATCAGATAAATCTGTGCTGGGACCGAGGATTGAACCCCGGCCGCCAGCACAGAAGTCTGACACCTTACCCCTAGACCACCAGGTCACCCCACTGACTCTTGACAGTTGCATTGGCAATCAGGTGATCATGTGTAAATCTGTCCGAATAGTCACAAAGTGTGCCGATTCACCCCTCACACGCCATTGGTGCAGTGTTTGACTAGCAACGGTTTGAATTTCGTCTGCTAGAGAGACATAGCTCATTAAGTAGTTGTAATTTGTGTCAACAACTGGTTGTGTTGGATAGTTCGTCGTGTCCAGAGAAAAGAAGCCACCAAAATGTGTAAGTAGACTGTAGCTCAGCAGTGGAGTTTAAAATAGATTCAAAGGAAGGTAGGAAGGAGCACTGCGGACATAAGAGTGCGGAAAGGATAGTTTGCCGTTCAAAGACTTTTGCAGTCTTCGATCTAAGTGCGTGGTAAGAGTAAAGTCATCAAGTGCGCATCAAGTTAAGGATACTTGACTATTCGGACACACCCAAGGTCTGGAGAAGGGGCTTAAATTGAAGAAAATGCATGTTATTCCCAAGAGAAAATGTTATTAGGCCTAAGTTATAGAAAAAACTGATATTGAAAGATAAAGAGATATATATAAATGAACAAAAAACTTGGATTATCATATGTAAGGAGCATAAACATAACATTTGTGTTTTGATCGGGGTGTTCCTTCAGAAAGTGATTCTAAGAAATATTTAGGTAAAGCGTTTATTATGAGTTTTACAATATGTCAAAAAGTACTTACATAAATATAGGGCTGGTGTAAATAAAAATAAAAACAAAATAGGATGCGACACTTTTAAATAAATAATCATTCTTCCACTTAAAATGATGTATATAAATTCGCATCCACCCTAAATCGCGGCAGAAATAATCTCTGGTCAGAACTTTTCTACGGGCGTTTATATTACTATAAAACAGGGAGTGCGCAAGGTCAGAACATAAGAAATTTCTAACCAGATAAAAACCATTAATTCAAGATTTTCACTAAAGAAGGAATTACATGCACATCTATAAGAATAAGTACAATGATTTACCAATAGATTGTAGGAAGATTATTTATTTATATAAATTAAGGCTCTGCCTACCCTTTTTGGCGGTGTGTTGAGCTTTCAGCTCTCAAAATTGATGGTAGTGCTAACGTTATACAACTGGTGAATTCCAGCCATCACGTTGGCAGCATTACTGGTTTTTATATTGGGAGGCTGGCTGACCCGTAATCAGTCAAGGGCACAGAGAAGGAAAACGTTGGGATCACTAGGTGCAACCCCCAGTGACTACAATGCAATCAAGTGTGCATTTTTTTTAAACTACTAACTTTAAATCGAATGTACTAGAAGGCAGAGGGCAAAAGTTCTGACCAGTTAAAAAGTTTAGATTTTAATTCTAAAGTTAAAAAAAAATCGTGAGATATCTTATATATAATCGTGTAAAATAATCCCACAATTTGTGACCCTATCAAAATATGACTTTATTTGATAAGGAAGGCTAGATAGAGGTGTCACACTGTTTGCTTTAATCTTAGAAGTACACATTTACACGTAAAGATTTTTTTTAACTTTAAATTCTAAATTCAAGCTTTCTAGCCAGTCAGAGAAACCTTCTTATAATGTTTGCCAGGATTTTTTTGAAAACTATGTTAAATATCAAATCATTCTTAAACATCCGGGATTTCTAAACGTGTCGTGGGTCTCAGTGCTCCCCCATTTAGTGTCCTAACTTTGAGCATCTTCAACTGAGATAATTTTTGAGCACATCTTTATTAAAATCATTTTTTAATTTAAAATAAAGATATTGTTTTAAAACCCTACATATATGTTTGGAAACCATTATTTTCGTAATTTTTCTATAAATTGTATTAAACATAATTTTCTAAAAATGAGTTCATTCAAAGTTACTTTTGTTGATATTTATAGTACACTTTAGTGCCAGTACATACAAATAGTGATTATATATCCTGTGGAGATAAGGTTGAAAGATTGAATATAAATAAAATGACTTAAATAATCATTTGAAAAAAGAATTAAAATCCTAAGCTTTGAAAAATTTAAGTTCTCCAAACGTTAATATAAACTTTCATACATATTCTAAACCAACCAAAACAAACTATATCAAAACTTTGCTAAACCTAAACCGAATATAATACACTACATTTTAGGGATTGGGGACTATTTAAAACAGATTAAACCAATACCATTTTAGAAAACTTTCTAAACGAGTTGAAAGTAAAGGAGTGGATTTGATTTAGAATTTAAGACTTAGATATATTGTTCAAAAATATATAGAAAGAATTGATTGATATAATTTGTTAAGTTAATTGATGTAATAAAATAAAATAGCAGATCAAAATGTAATTTCTCAAACCACACCCAAATCAGTCAACATCTCGCTGTCGTACAAACACTTGGTGTCCTTCACAACCACTTTTGTAAGTTTTTTTTAATAATTCTGGTTCCTTTTATGAATTTATTATTGGATGGAAGTAATTCTCATATATTGTAACTCTTTAATATTAATCTGTCTTCATCCTTTTTTAATTTCGTTTTACAGTGATATGATTATGACACTTATGTGCTGAAACATGTCGGATTGAGTATTCCATTATCTTTTCAATGCTGGAAATTCAAAAGGAGTGACGGACAAAAAAATAACAGATAAGACTTAGAATATTACAAAATTCTCTACATCAATTATATCCGTGTCAAATTGGTTAACTATAAATTAAAATTTTATACTTGTCAACTCTAATATATACTTTAAGCATTGTTTCATTAAATATTGTATATCTTAAAGTCGTTGTATATTAATACTCAATCATTTAATCATAACCTATTTGCAGATGTTAACCTTTTAACCCAAAATGTTTATAGTTTGAATTCTGAACTACATTAAATTAATAATATATTTTATTATTATTATTATTATATTATTATATTATTATTATTATTATTTTTTTATTGCACCGCGTCTTACTATCCGTTCGGGTTATACGCACTTACGCTAATGTGTAATGGTAGGGTGATTGTGAGATGAAATGGAGGACCTACAGTTTAACGTGAGATCCGAACCA
Source organism: Timema cristinae (assembly GCA_039000515.1). NCBI lineage: Eukaryota > Metazoa > Arthropoda > Insecta > Phasmatodea > Timematidae > Timema > Timema cristinae. The sequence continues at coordinate 16,086,697 of JBCFYV010000100.1, forward strand.
CGGTGGCTGCCTGGCATTCCCCACATTCACAAGATGTCTTGTCAGAGGTGAAGGAAGGGTTTGGTAATCAGATAAATCTGTGCCGGGACCGAGGATTGAACCCCAGCCGCCAGCACAGAAGTCTGACACCTTACCCCTAGACCACCAGGTCACCGTACTTAGCTTATTAACATTAACAGTGACTGATGGTAATTTTATAAAATCACCGGTGACTTTATAAAATTTTCAGCTATTGAAATAGTGTTTTTGTAGATTCACCCAATGTAAAAAATACGAAAAGTAGCAACAGATGAATAAAGGCATCTGATTGGCTGAGCGTTTAGTCACTCAGTACACAAGCCAGCTCGTTAATTATATTCTCAAAGATAATGGAAGATAATCTCAGTTGTTAAAAATTAGGTAATATGTTAGGAATTTGGAAGAATAAATAAACCTTAAAAAATACACACCTATACAATCAACATTGTTACTCTACTTGTTAAAAATAAACGGTACGGATGACGGTGCACCACACAGTCTTTCTCCATCTCTCATATTAAAATGGACTGATTTACTAAAACTTGTAATAGTTGTGAAACGAAATAATAGATTCCCCATATTTTTGCAGAAACACTCCACCAAAGGTCATAAAGGAAATAATATACACTGCTAGCTATTTAATTCCTTACTCCATGGCAATAGATTATTCAGAACACTTGCAGAAATGTAATAAAAGGGGAAAATCTTTGTCCACTAAAAAGCATAATAAATTTCATATTTAAAAGATCTCCAAATTTATGTTTTTATATTTGCTTATATCTCAGAAACTATTGGTTTTTTTAAATATGTTTCGAATAAAATATTTGTTATTTTTAACAGTACAAAAAAAATACAGTTCTAAGTATTTTCGTATCTCAAATAGTAGCGGAGAAATGATCAAAATTGGAAATTAACGCTTATGTAAAGTAACCTTAAAGTCACTTTCATAGGAAATGGAAAATTGCCCTTTTGTTTGTAATATTAAACAATAAGTAAATCAAAAACATTAAACAAAACCTTTGGCTCTTCACTAAATATTAAAATAAAATAAACATATGTTTGTAATAATTTTCAAAACAATTAGGAGTTTTAACTTTTATTTATTTATATTTTATCTCTAGAAAAAAATTATTTCAATAAATTTATTTTGTGTAAGTGAACTTATCTAAAACTATGCAAACTAATATAAACATCCTAGGCCAAACCTAAATACACTTTAATTGACTTCAACCAATTAGAATACAACTCTCGTTGTCCGAGATTCCGGATAATCTGATCAGGGGGCCATTTATTGGCATTCCTTTACCCCTTTCTTGAGTTAGCCACAAAAAAAGTGCCCCATTAAACTTGGCAAACAATTACTCTTTCAATGTTCGACGACTATTCAGATATTAAATTAATGTTGAGGAACCAAAAAATTACATTTTAGAATTAATTTCATTTCTGTCACTAATGCTTTTCCAACTACAAACTTCTTAGCTAGTTTAGTCGCAATTTTACAATTACCGAGACATTTTAAAACTTCCAGTTTTTTTTTCCATAGACGTGTCCACAGAAGGGCACAGGTAGGCCCCCCTTTTGTTCTTTCAAATATTGTGTTCATGAGGCAGGCACGCACGCACGCACACACACACAGCTGTAAGAAATCATTGCTTCGTGTTAGAAGGATGATATAATTCTTATTACAATTTAAAAATAGCTCTAAATAACTTCCAGAGTCTTATGATTTGATCACTCTTAATAAAATATAAGGATGGTGACAGCAAGGAAACAATTTTGCTACTATAATAATATACTCTACATTTATGGTTTAGATTAAATAAACGATAAATAGACGATTACAATGCCAATACAAAGACATCGAATTAAATAGTAATGTTAGTTTCAATATTACAATTGGAATAAATTTATACAAATTTAGGTATACTATCAAAATATTATATTTGTATAATTTAGAGTTACGTACTTGCTGAACTATATCTATAAAATTGTATTTTAACAACATTATATGACGTGTATTATTTAGAGTTAAAATAAATCTAACCTTTGGTTTACAAAACTCCAACAATAAAATTACCCTTACAATCGACTCAATAATACATTTCCCCGGACATGACTGAAATAAACCATAACTTCATTGGTGTATTTCGTTGACTAGCTTGTACTATGATTTTTCTGCGCAGAGTTGTTGGGCTTCTCCCACTACTCCGACTGAGTACCGAGAGAGGGCCTTCCTCGCTTTTATACCTTTACCTGGAAGAAGGCGTCGGTATAGAAGTAAGGAAGGTCCGCAGGACTCGCCGAAGAGCGAGAGGAGGCCCGGCCCGAAGAACCTTTCTTTATTGGAAAGGTAAGTACATAGCATTTGACAATGATTAAGTACATTATAGTTTATAAAATTCTTTGATGATTCTTCTGGAACCGGGGGATGGCTGCCTCTCGTAGACCCATGGGTATCGTAGTTCCACAATGTTACTTCCCTCTCTGTTGGCCCCTTCCTCGTGGAGGGCGAGGGGCCACCCGCTCGCGATAGATCATCTGCGGCGGTGGTGGTGGCTGGTAACCCGGAGGGTTAATGGCCACCGACGCTCCGTCCCCCGATGCACTCATGGCTTAGCTCTAGGACGTCACTGCTATGTATAGCATGTTTAGCCGGTGAAGTATCTTCCTCTGGGTGCTTGCTGGTAGTCCTGGATATTGTGCCATTTGGCCACCAGGAACCTCGCTTTGTGGCTGTCGCATCCCGGCTGCATCTCCATCGTTTGGCTTTCATTGTCAAGGTGATGCGTATAGCTTGCTCTGGTGTAGCGGCAAGTTGAGGCGTGGCTGTAGTCTCGAGCTACGCCCAGGCGAACTCCATCAGCTCGACACTCGATGTGCCGGGGAGTACTGTCGTAGAATGACTGGGTTCCCCAGCAGTGTGGATCCCTGCAGCCTGATGAGTTGATCCAAACCGGTCCTGGATTGCTCGGAATCTCTCGTCCATACTGCTGACTGTCTCCTAAAGAATTTGTAGTTGCGCTGCTAGATTGGTTGGATCCGCCATCTCTCGCAGGTGTCTCTGGGCGTAGATTGTCCGTGGTACCTGTGCCGCCAGTCGAGTTAAATAGCCGAAGTCCGGTTTTGTTATCAGTTCTGGTGTGGCGAGACTTGATGGTGAAGGAAAGCCTTCTCTGCGTCTGACTTCTCCGACTTCCCTAGCGGTGACGCCAATTCTGGTTCGGATAGTGTATAGGTGATAAAGTCAGGCTCAGATGAAGGTTCCTGTGTCCCTGGTGTACCTTCTCTCTTCGGCGGCGAGGATCGAACCAGTTGCCCATCCTCTCTCCACCTTCCGACTGAGTCCCAAGGCCCTCCACTCCGCCGCTTTTATACTCTCGCTGAGGCGCGGTACAGCGGGTGGAAGGTCCCGGGAGGGACAGCCGGAGGCGGCGGCTTGACCCTTTTATTGAAGAAAATACATGTTATTGGATTACATAGGTACATATAACTTATACATATAACATGGAAAAAAGATCTGTGGGTGCGGTGTCGGCGTTGAAAGAGCAGGCGGTTGGTCCCTCGAGCCGTAGTAGGTCGTTCAGGATCCTTCGTTATGGCCAGTCTGCGGGGTTTTCCTCTGACGCCACCCAGAACACGTCCCATGGTGTACCTCAACCTTTTCAGGACATACAAGTGTAGGTTCCGGATCCCTGTCCTGTTGAAAATCAAGCCACGCCCGTCGGCAGCCCGTGAAAGTTGGAAGCGTTGTCCACGCCCAGCCGAATCGCCTCTGGTTCTGTCTCTTTCTTCTCCCAGTAGAGGGCTAGCAACCCTGCCACCATCTCTGCTTCGTTTATTTCGGCAGGGTTGGTGAGACGTTGGACTAAGGAGGCGTTGTGGCTGGGGCTGTATGCTGCCACCGACCAAGGGGTGGTCTGGGGTCACGTCCAGGAGCGTGATGTCCATCTTGGGAAAGCCAGAAACTTCTCGACTACTGCAGGTTGGTCTCTGTAGAGCCGGGCGTAGGCGTAGGCGGGCCAACGCAGACTATGCCCGACCCACGAGAAGTAGTCGGCTATCCTCTGCGTTTCCTTGTTGTCCGCCGCGGGAAGGTGTTTGAGCAGCAGTGCTGCCCTCTCCATTGCCGCATCCGTTAGCCGTAGTGTCGAGGTGGTGGTGTCTATTTCGAATCCCAGGTAGACTATCTGCTTCGTTGGACGACTGGATGACTTCCTCTCATTGATGTTAAGTGCCAGCGTCTCAAGTAGTGCTGGGACGTGCTCCAGTTGATGAGAGTCTGTGCTGACTCTAGTAAATCACATCCTGTGTGTCAGGTTACCTACTAGACTGTCACATCCTGTGTGTCAGGTTACCTACTAGACTGTCACTCTAGTACTGACACATCCTGTGTGTCAGGTTACCTACTAGACCACCTCTCTAGTATTGTCACATCCTTAGTCAAAGCTAAGTTTAAAGTGGGATAGAATACATTTTGATTTTGTACAAAACAATAATATCAATTGTTTGATTACTGTGGACAACCACTCAAAATGGATTGAAATTTGCATATGGAATTTACAGAAATAAGTAAAACAGTTGAAAAGTTGAGAACAGGTATTACAGTGTATGGGTGTAACTGTGGTAACTGATGTGGTCCACAATTTGTAAGTTTAGAGATCAACAAGTTTCTCACTCAAAATGGAATTAAACATTAGTACCCACTCCCATATCAACCTGTTTCAACTGAGTTAGCTGAGCAAGCAGTTCAAACTACAAAAATGGTTCTATTCAGCAAATGGAAGACAATTTAAAAATTAGGCGTAGGACAAACCAACACACTTATATACATTCTTGTGTACCTACCGAAACACTCCAAACACAACTACATGAAACACTCCACACACAACTACAGTACAAACATCTTCTTTGTTATAACCCCTGCACAAGATTTTTTTTATAAACCTCATCTGGAAGAGAATGTGAATGAAAAAATTGAAAAGGAAAAAGAGCCGACAAACAACATGGAAGCCAACAGGTTCAGATCAAATGATAGTAAAAAGTGTGAAGAGAAGAGCTAAAAATGGATACCTGGGGAAATAATCAATATTTGCAGCACAGTAACATATCTTGTGTTCATAAAAGGTCAGAAGAGATTTGTCCACACAGGTCACCTGAAAGTAAATAAGTCTAAAGAAAATTTTCAAAATTCGACTACCTCAATGTTCAAAAATAAGGTCATTAGAGCATAAGATGATGAACAGGCAGATAATCCAAGCAACCCAAATGATGGAAGTTTACGAAGATCCAAACAAATAACCAAGCAAGTAGACAAGAACACTGCCAAAGGTCATCAGCAGAACCCACCAGTAAAAGGTAAAAAATGAGAGTGAGATAGTAGTGTAACACCAACACTTTAAGAGGACTTTCTGAGTGATGGAAATAATATGATCCGCAGGTCTAAGAGGATTATCAAGATACCAAAAAGACTTGATCTTTGAGGGTTATTAGAAGAAACAGGATTTATTTTTGGCTAAAGAACTTATTAATTTGTTTATTTTAATCATGGGGTGTGTTGTTATAGTGTATAGATAGACCTTAGGAGAATACCATGATAAGGGAATAGTGATTACAATATTTAGTTCATGTTAGAGCTAATGTAATTAGTTTATGATTAAATATGTTCTGTTTTACAGGATACATCAATTAGTAGCTAGCTACAAAATATCCTAGTTTACCTTGGAGCATTTTGTTAACAAAAGAAGTATTAATACTAGTTCTATGAACAGTAGACTTTGCTAACTCTAGTAAAACATATTATTTCTCCTGGGATTTTAAGTTGATATTTTTACTTGGTAATAAAATCAGAGAGAAAACAAGTACATAAGGAAAATATAGAAACATGCAAAAGATGAGGTTAGGTTTAAGAGAAAAGTGGTGTTATTTTTCGCAAAAAGCAATGGTATTTTAAGATGAAAGCAATATTATTATTTATGTCACTACAAGACGAATTAGTATTTATAAAAAAAAAAAGGGGGTTTAAGTCCAGATAACGACAGCACAGTTCCAGATACACTTTTTTACACTCTCTAATAAAATATTGCCAATGTGGCGGAATTATTTCCCTTGAGTTTGTTCTGTTGTCGGTCAGAACACTTTTATGTCACAAGAAGTGTCAACTTTAGCACATGGTAACTAAACTGCCTCCTCACATGTCTATAGCCAATTCATATGACAAATCATCCTCCTTTTTGGTTGTATTCAACAGAATGATTAACTACGCCTGGCATTTGGTACTTCCCGACATTTTAAACTCTCTCCTTCTTATGCTTTTCTGATTTGATGCGTTTCACATAGGAATACTTGCGGTCCCATGGTGGAGTAACCTTACAGAACTCACAAAAAAAAAAGTCTACATTTTTCATTCATATTGTGAATTTAACTATTTATTAACATATTTAAAGAAATTAAATTTAAATACGCACAAAACATTTCACACTTAGTAATGTCAAATTTGATATCTCTATATCATTACCTTCAATTTTTACAAATAGCAATATCGTAATAGTCGATTGTCAAGCTATGTTTAGACCAAACATGACCATTGGTTGCAAGGTCTATATACGAGGCATGTCCAGAAAGTAAGGATACATCGTGTCGGTGTTGCTAGGGGGAGTTTAAATGGTTGTTGTGAGTAGAGTGGCGTTGACCTTGTCCTTTTGGATCTACTTTCACTTTGGTTTGGCAGTACGAGAATAGTTTTTGTTCAAGTGATTCATTAATAAAATGGCAGCGCCAATTCAAGATCACGCCGTGTTAAGTTTTCTGAATGCAGAAGGTAAGCGCCCAGCAGAAATTCACAAACAAATTTCTGCTGTTTATGGTGACATTATGAATTGACAAAATGTGAAGAAGTGGAGACATGAATTGTCGGGAGGAAGGACAATGTTCACGACAAAGGAGCAGTAGGCCATCTTTGATCTCCAAAGACCTTCTTCAAAAAATTGAAAGAGGAATTCATGCAAGACTCTAGTGTAACTGGGGATGAAACTTGGGTTTTTTCACCACACTACCGAATTGAAACAGCAGTCATTGCAATGGCGCCATACTCATTCTCCCAAAACAAAAAAATTCAAAACGTCGACTTCAGCAAAGAAAAAAAAATCATGGCTACAATTTTCTGAGACAGAAGAGGCATTGTCCTGGTTGACTATATGCCTCCTGGCACAATTAATACCAATGCATATTGTGAGACATTGAGACGGCTTCAATGGGCCATTCATAACAAAATGAGGGGAATGATGACTGATGGCACATGCCAGCTCCAAGACAACGGTCAGGCCCACATCGCGCGTGCCACCACTGAGTTGCTTGACAGTTTCAAATGACATGTTTTGGCTCACCCGCCCTACAGTCCAGACCTTGCGCCTAGCGATTACCACTTGTTTCTTCACCTGAAGAAATATCTGGGTGGAAAAAAATTCAACGACAATGATGAGGTTAAAGAAGAAATCATAACACGGTTTAAAGGACAGGCGGCAGACTTTTATGCCTTGAGGGTACAGAAGTTGGTTCCCAGGCATAATAAGTGTTTGGACAATGGTGGTGAATATGCGGAAAAGAAAACTTATCCATATGTAAGTATTTTTCAGTAAAAGTTTAGTTAAAAACATTTATTTGTAAATGCTATGGTCATTGTACCTTTACTTTCTGGACACACTTTGTATATGTATATATTAATGTCCTTGCATGGACCTAACGTGAAATCTTTTAAAGGCTGAAAACAAAGGATTAATTTATTGAAATCAAAATTTAAGTATTGAAATGTGTAAAAGTAGAAATCGTGATTTATTAGTGTTAACCATAAAAAAAAACTCCTAAATATCCAGGAAAATACTCATATTGTGCCGAGTTCCTCGTCCCTTATCCTTGGGACCACGCGCAGCACGGTTTGCCCGTTCCTCCTTCTTGCCGTGCGCGGTTGGCTGCGCACGGCCTCATCGCGCCTGGCGCGTCGGGTTGCGTGGCTCGCTGCTCGTCCACTCAATCTGGTTTTGGACGCATGTCCATGCGCGTCGGCGTTGGCTGTTGGCTCTCGGTTCTGGGCTTGTGGAGAGCTAGTCGGAGATTGTGATGTTATCACGTGCGAGAATGGAGATGGGGTTTCTTTTTATATACACTTGTGTAACTGAACCAACCAAGGGGTAGAATTAGAGTCCTGAATAAAGATTTGTGTGACAACATCCTGAGTGACTTCTTCATACAACCCCTTCATAACACTTGTCGTATCGCGCCCCAAGTCTGGTGCGAGAAACCCTAATATCGACACTGGTGAGAATGGGGGCTGACACATTGTCCCCCACAGCGTCAGATAGGTCTACGAGAGGTGTGGGTACAATATGTTCGGTGATCTGTTTTATATCTTTAAAATCAACAAAAACCTATATTATACATATGAACAACAGCCCTGGCATAGCACTATTGCCAGTGCTATCATGTTGAAAACTATATTGCATGACATGTTATTTGCCAAACCTCAAATAAATTGTGTTTATTTAGAAAATAAACACTTAAATTTGTGTTATTTGTGTGAAAAGAGTAAAATTCGCATGGTAGAAAATGCAAATTTTTCATGTCCCTAGGTATATATAATAACTGTTGTTTATGCAGTTTAAGATGTCAGTCACGCAATATATTTCAAAAATTAAAATGTACACCCTAGTTACTTTATTAATTGCTTAGGGTTGTAAATTCAAATTCTTTGAGACCAGCCACTAAATGAAAATTCTTTTGAGCGGCTGCCATATCTAAACAATCAAGCAGACCAAATGAATTTTGAGTAGCTGCCATACAGAAATGGACAACTAAATAGAAAAATCATGTACAATGTACATGCATTGCTCAAAGAATGTCTCAACCAGATTTCATTAAAATTAGTCAAGCATTTGAAAGTTACCGGGAACAAACATAGGGATGGATAGATAGAGAGACAGACAACTTGCCAAATGGTCAAGTTAAAACAGACTCTCACTATGTTTGAGCAGTGAAACAGGCCAACTAACAATGATATAGTATTTTGAATAAAAAAATCAAATTTCAATCAAATTCAAAGTTCTGGCACTTATCTGTGTATGACAATTATTGCACATTTCCCTGATATCAAATATTGGATATCTTCATACCATACAAATAAAATCCTGAATGTTATCTAACAAGATTACATTACATTTGTACCAAAACTGCTCAGCCTGAGATATTGTTTAAATATGGATTGATTCAGTTACCTTTTTAAATGAAATGTTATATTTAATAATAAGAGTGTAAAACAGTGTTTAGTGATTCAATTGAATATGAACTTTTAAGTTGGATAAATCTAGGAGAAAATCATGTGCTTCAAATGAACACTTAAGTTTATTTAATTAGTTAAAAGCAATTTTTTTTTTCTGAATTAATAATATTGAATGTATGAAACCAATACTCTTAGGTTATAAAATTATTCAAAGGCATTGAGGAATGTTCTCAAAATATTCTTGATTTCATAACATCCTCCCTCACATGAATACTTCCAGCTGTCAAACACTATGCATATGTATAATAAAACTCTTCATTTTCACCTTCCCTTTGTGCTCCAAACATAACATTTCCCTTGGCAGGAACATTTTAAAATGATCAAACAATGATTTAGGTTTGTTTTACATAACATGACAACACATCACAACACTTCCCCTAAGTCATATTGGCGAAAGTACTTGGTCACAAGACATATGAAGAAATTCAGCTGATCCAGTGTGTTTTCATCTGTAGGATCCTGAAACAAAACAATCATTCACACAAAACCTACAATCAAAATGATCCTGTGTTACAATTTTCATTTCGTTTCCCCTAATTATGTTTTTATGATTACCCCTTTTGGCACAATATTCCATTGTGCAATTCCTACTTCCTTCTGAGGAGTTCCTTTAGTATGAACATAGGTCGAGGAATTGCACTACAAGGGTTAGTTTTATTTTGTCTGTCTTCTTGTCCTGTAGCAGCAATGTAAAGTGTCAAAATGTTTCTATTTTTATTGTGCAATCAATTTTGTGTTGACTCTACTATTTATAAATACAGAAACAAGTCAGTGAACAAGTCTACCCTTTTCTACAACATGAAATAAAAGTTTTGTATCCCAATATGTGTGTTATCCATTATTCCACTATTCCAATAAATTCCTTGGATGAATAACTTTAAGATTATATAAAAGGGCCTAGTTGAAGTTTAATTTGCTAGTTACAATACTAACATCTTGAGAAGGCTGTGTTTAGATTTGTGCCTTCTTTGGCAAGAAGACTTAGGCCCAAACTTACAATGTCACATTATTTTTTTGTTAGGGCTTAACATAAGGTTAAGTGATAAAACCACTACTTTTGATTTTACAATGTTTTGTTTGGTTATCACTAATTCCACATAAAAGTGCTCATAAAGTTAACGCAAGGTCTACCTCTAGATTAGCAAAAATAACGTCCACATTAACAATGTTAAACATTCTGCCATATTGTTTTCAAGGCAATTGTTATTATTAAAGTAAGGTTATATTTATTTATCTTATGAAATGGGTGATTTATTTTATGATTATGATGTCTTTGAAGATGAGTCACATGTCCTAAGGAACCCAAGACTTTGAAGACCGAAGAGTACTTGGAGTAATAGAATTTCCTGGAATTTTATAACGAGGAAGAATTTTTTACATTTTTGTCTGAACACAAATAAAGTGTTAAACATTTTCTAAGTGATTGAACACCAGTTAGAATTGTTTATTTTCAATCGTTTGTTTGTATTTTACTATTAATTTAATCAGCAACATTTCCTCTTCTTTGTAAAATTTAAACTTTGTTCGCGTTTATGATTTTCAACAGACATTTTAGCATAAAAATGAATATGAAAAAAATAGCAAGTAACCTTACACAGACATTATAAATTGGACTTGCTTGGATTGATTTGTTTTCATAACAGTTCCATAGATGACCTAATGAATTGCTTATCTCCTCTATGGTCAAATTAAGCCAATCAAAATCGTTGAAACAAATCTAGTGCTTTGAGAAAATTACCAATAAGAACTAATGGAATGCACCAGCTTGTTTGTAAGTTGACAGAGCACATAAAAGTAGTATTGTAAAATACAAAGCCAAGTTTAACCAACGGTTAGACTTTACGAACAGTTAAGTTACAAGGACTTTGAAGAAATATTTTCAGATTGGGAATCCTTTTATTAAATACAAGATTCACAGTGAACTACTCAGATTATGTTTACAAACATTCTAACTGTTTCACTGACCAGTGACTGCTGGTGATGTAAAAACTGGTGTGTTCACAAAATCAAAATTGTAACGAAGAATGTTTTGCAGATATATGCATATTTAGTTTGATTAAATCAAGACAATACCAATATAAAAATATGGGCCCCAATAAAGTTTAAATAAATCAACATAGCACATGCATATGTATATTACTTAGGCCTATATATGTACACAAAAAGTAACTGTTGAGATCTACTTACCACAAAACTACACCATAGTGAGTCAGACAAGGTAAGCTCACTAATCTTCAGGTTAAACAAAGAGTGCATTCATTTACCTGACAATAATGGCTTTATCATGGAAATGTGAACTTTCGTGCTTTTAATTTTTCCCACTTATATTAAACAATCTGATTATCACTATATTGTCCATGTACTTAACCCTTTACAAAACAGTAAGCAGGGTCAACAATACAAAGAATTGAATGAATTACAGCCACATAGTTAAGCATATTTTTAGTAAATGTTAACTTTGAATTTGTGTTTGTAATCACATTTTTTGATTTGCGAATCTTTTCAATTAAATTTGGTTTGGGCTTTTAATTATTGTATACTTAAATATCTAATCATACTGTTCCCATATGGGGTAGGCAATAAAATGTGCATATAGCTAAAAAAAAACAATGACTCCATACTTAATCCATCCTCACTAACTTTCTCCACACTTCCTTATCCTTGCATACTCCCTTCGCTTCCAAACAACCATGTGCGGAGCCAGGAATGCTCTTTCTAAGTCTTAAAACTCCTAATATTTCTCTTTTTCACACAATCGTTAACAACGTTAAACCATTTCTTACATGGCCTACCCCTTCCTTTTAATCCATTCACTCTACCTTCATTATTCGATCCACACTCATACTTTCAACATGCCCAAACCAATGTAAGACGCTTCTTTCCCATTAACCTTTTAGATTTCCTTTCAAACCGCACTCCTTCAGCAGACATTCATTACTATCTCTGTCCATATTACACTATCCTGATCAATTAATTTATCGCTCTTTAGAATAAATTGAATCTTATTCATTTTTAAAGAACCATCACAATCCAAAAACTATGATGTTATGTCTATTTACACGTTCAATAACTAATATTAATTTTATAATATAAATAACTATATTATATAGTTGGCAACACAAGTTTTAAACACAGTATCTTTAAATATTTTTTAAAAACTTCACTCCCGAATTATCAATCAAAAGAAAGACTGCTGATTAAAATGATTAGTTCAAACTGCTTGGTTATTCTCAACTGAGTAGTGACTGGACTCATGAGGGTCACAAATGTCCCAGTTTGTTTGGATCAGTTCGAACGGCTCGACTCTCGAGGGCTGTGATAAGGGAGAGCTAGTCAAAACACTAGAATGTTCACAGCAACGGATGTGTGCTTTTCCAGGTCAAATCTCCATGAGAGTTACGTAATTCTGTCATGCCCATGCACATTAACTCTTCAACTGTAACAAATACTTCATCACTCACAATATACTACCAAACTACAAGGTCTTATCTCTTCACGCTCGCATATGACACAGTTGCCAACATTAAACCAGAAAAGCGCTAATCACAAAAGACAAACTGATTGTTTACGGTATTTAACTAACACATAGATTTAGATAGACAAATATATTATGTAAAACTAAATAGTAATTAATTGTAATCAAAATATTGGGTAGTCTTGGGTACATGTGCTCACATACACTGCAAGAGACCCACCTTAACGTTATGACAGGAGCATGGCTATCAGTGATGTGGGCTTAAAGAAAACCATCCTAAAGACAGTGTAGAAGTTTAAGTTGAATTATTTAATCCTTCTAAAATCAAAGTATGTGCTAAGACTCCACAAACCGTTAAGGGCTGATAACTTACCAAAGTTGCTCGTATCCTTGAACACTCCCGAGCAAGAGTACGTACAGTACTACATGTCTCTGGTATTAAAGGAAGCTCTACACATGTAAGCAACGCATACAGCCATCGACCCTGATGATATGTGAATGTAGATTTTTGCTCTAACCAATCCACATGGTAGTCTAGAAGCTGCAGGATTGCAACCTGAAAACAATCCACACATGGTACAGTGATCTAGAAGCTGCAGGATTGCAACCTAAAAAGCAATCCACATGGTAGTCTAGAAGCTGCAGGATTGCAACCTGAAAACAATCCACATGGTAGTCTAGAAGCTGCAGGATTGCAACCTGAAAACAATCCCATGGTAGTCTAGAAGCTGCAGGATTGCAACCTAAAAACAATCCACATGGTAGTCTAGAAGCTGCAGGATTGCAACCTAAAAACAATCCACATGGTAGTCTAGAAGCTGCAGGATTGCAACCTGAAAACAATCCACATGGTAGTCTAGAAGCTGCAGGATTGCAACCTAAAAAACCAAATTCCAAAACATCGTAGTCTAGAAGCTGCAGGATTGCAACCTAAAAACAATCCAATGGTAGTTTAGAACTGCAGGATTTCAACCTGAAAACAATCCATATGGTAGTCTAGAAGCTGCAGGATTGCAACCTGAAAACAATCCATATGGTAGTTTAGAAGCTGCAGGATTTCAACCTGAAAACAATCCATATGGTAGTCTAGAAGCTGCAGGATTGCAACCTAAAAGCAATCCACTATGGTAGTCTAGAAGCTGCAGGATTGCAACCTGAAAACAATCCATATGGTAGTTTAGAAGCTGCAGGATTGCAACCTGAAAACAATCCATATGGTAGTCTAGAAGCTGCACATGTCTCCGTTTTACTGAGCTGGATTGCCTGACATCCTTGTGTTTAGGAACTCAATTCAATGATAATAAATTTAGTTAGATGTAAGAATAAAATAAAAATGGATTAGAAGTCAATTGCCTAAAACTATCATATGCTATCTAATGAGTTAATTAAAAGCAAATTGGTAGTTAGAGGAGTTGCAACCTGAAAACAATCCAAATGGTAGTCTAGAAGCTGCAGGATTGCAACCTGAAAACAATCCATATGGTAGTCTAGAAGCTGCACAGTTCTCGGTTTTCTGGATTATTGGCCACCCTGTTGTTAGGACTCAAATGATAATAAATTATTAGATGTAAGAATTAAAAGGATAAAAGATAATTAATTTCTAAACCTATTCATACACCTAATCAAGTTAATTAAATGAAATGGAGTTAAGAGTTTAGAAAAATAATGTTTATAGGGTTTATTTGCATTATATAAATAAGTATTATTTTACTCCATACACAGGGCTTAGTTTAATTTTTTTTTCACCTGTATTTTAGTGTATGAAGCACTAGAAGATAAATATTTCAAATAAATCATTTTTTAAGGGTGTGCAAAGCCACTTTTTCAATTCGAAGCAAACTTGAATTGAATATATGAAATATTCTCAAAGCTAAATGGAAGTTTGAATTTTTTTTTTTACACTAGAAAAATATATTATATTGTTAGTTATTGAACTTGCCTTGCAATTCAATCAATTAGGAGTTTTTCCAAATAACTTAGGTTTATTTATATATATATATATATATATATAAAAAAAGTGAAATAATTGACCATAAATCACATATTTTAGCTGTCAATATTTTAATTGACGAGGCTTCAAAGCCAGAATTTTTTTTAGAAGTGAAGTCAAAGCTGACATTTGTTTTGAAGTTTTGAAGTCAAGTTGAAGACACACCCCTACTTTTTTTTTAAACATGAGAAAAGGTTTTTTTTAGCTTGATATAGAAACTAATTACGTATATTAGTTTTGGTAGAGCATTGCTGAAATTCTCAAGTAGAATCCAAGCCCCCCTTTCAATTGTAGTTTTGTTCTTAATAAATTAAAATAAAAATATCTTGATTGACTGTCTTTAAATTAGCATTGTTTAGGTTTGGGTGGCTATAGCTATCATCTTAACTCATAGACACAAAGAAAACTATTGTTAAATTTCATAATGCTTATTCAAGATTCATTGAAAGCAATGCATTTTATGTCAATTATAAGGCGATTCAGCTCTACAGATAGGTGGTAAGTGATGGAGTTGGTTGATGAAAATACATCGAAAAACATTTCAACTCATAACCATTCAAAGTATTGTTTAGAGTGAGCGATTAAATAGCAAAGCTATTATATTTGTTATTTACGGTTATAGCCGCATTTTAATGTCATGTTCTTTAAATTGAAAAATGACACCTGGACACAGGGATCGAACCCAGGAAC
Organism: Timema cristinae; assembly: GCA_039000515.1. Lineage (NCBI taxonomy): Eukaryota > Metazoa > Arthropoda > Insecta > Phasmatodea > Timematidae > Timema > Timema cristinae. Next base: position 16,102,198 of record JBCFYV010000100.1, read on the forward strand.
TTTGGCCTAGTACGCCAATGCTCTAACCACCGAGCTATCAAGGAATAGTCCCGTGCACAGGGTAATTCTTCACTCATATTTTAAGGCAAAGTCTGTGATGGATGTGCACTGTGCAGTAATCGTCAGTTACATGAGCTATCAGATAACACAGACACCTTTGACTCGGGAGGACTTTATGCTGCCAAATGTACAATAACACTTGTATGAATGTACATATCATGGATTAAATAGACAAGCTATTATATTTGATAATTATTTAGTTATTTGTTTAGTGAATATGATATTTAAATGTGGCTATAGCTGTAATTAATAAATATAATAGCTTGGCTATTCATTCCATCTTGATATGGACATTTGTATAGTAATTATTGTAAATGTACAAATGGCAGCATAAAGCCTTACCGAGTTGAAAGTGAATGAACTATTGGATAGTTTGTGATGTTAATTGATCACACATTTGTAGATGATGATTTATACAAGTCCATCACAGACTCTGCCGAAGAATGACCCTGGGCGCGGGACGATCCAATAGCTAGAATACTGTATATACTCACCACTCACCTGCTCCCACGCAATCTGAAGATAGTGACATACTGTTTGTTTTGTTACTTAGAGACCGAGCATTTGTGGGGGTAGAACAGTAGCATCAATATCTGTATAAATTAAATAAATCTTTTGTACGCTTTCTTTTAATTAATGCCAATTTAAACACATTACAATAGATTAAATTAAATTGATTGACATATATGATGTATTATTAAGTCAGCAAGTACAAAGTGTATTGTTTAAAAATGATTTTTTTTCAAAAAAAGATAATAATTTTAGATTATATGAAATTTGTTACTATTTAGGCTTTTATTTTTCTAAGTGGTATTATTATAAATGCAATGTAAATACATGTAAAGTACCAATATAATTTATAAAGGAAAAGAGTAAAAATAACTTTAAAAAAATTAGAAACTAGAATTACCCTTAGTTCTCATTTGAAAATGTCAATGGGAGACATCTTTCACATTGGGTAATTATTTATTTATTTTTTATTATGATTATGTGCCTTTCTAGAACTACTTTTAATATCAGGACTTGACTAACAAATTAATTTATTAATAAGAAATACAAGACACTTAGGACTCAACTGTAAATTCACCAATTACATCTTTATTGCCCTGCCAGTAATCAAATCCAAGATCCTGCTTCAATAGAGGGGAGAGAAGATGCAACCAGAGTTAGACTGCAGACTAAACAAGGGAATAATTCTTCAAATATATATTTGATAACTAAAATAGCTTGTGTTACATGGGCGAGTGTGTGTATTTCAAATAGCTTTAATTCCAGTGGCGGCTCTTGTATAGGCACTGTGGAACTCCAGCACCCCCTATTTCCACTTGATATTATCGATAACATTTAATATAATGAGTCCTCTTTTCTTTAATTATTGCTTATATTTTTGTAGTACAATATATTTTCCTTAAGCTTAATGTCAGTACTTCAGTAGACATCCCCCAGTTTATGAAAAAGATACAAAAATCTTTGTGTGGAACTGTGCGCTTCACAGTGCCAACAACATAGTGTTTGACTATTGTGCGCATGCGCACATAGGAGAGGGTGGGAAGGAAGGCGGGACTGCCGGATAGAGAAAGCACTGTTGCTCTCGCAGTGCCGGCTCTGGCGTGATGGTGGAAGGAAGTGTTTTTTTTACTCCGCGTGTGTGCTTAAAAACCTGTACCATATTCTTGAATGTGATAAAGTGTAGAAGAGTGTAAAATTAGATTATTATTCTGCTTCCAGCTATTCTATTTGGTAAATTTTTTTTTCGGTTCTTTTATTTAACAGAAAAACTAAATGCGCTTGCAGTACTTTCAATGGAGAAAAATTTCCTCAATTGTCATCCAGAGATCAAGGTGAAAATTATTGAACTTTTTGTGCAAATTAAAACAAGAAGAATGGATTTCATTTTTAAGTTAATTTAAGTTAAAGTAAGTAAAAAAGTTATTGGTTCTTCTTGTTAAGATTTTATCAAGTTCCTGAATAAATTTTCTTTTTATACATGTTTTTTCTCTTTTACACAATTTTAAAACAAAGGCTAAAACAATTTCTGGAGCAGCACCCCCACTAATTTTAGCTACGAGCCGTCACTGTTCAATTCACAAAAGATTATTACAATAAGAGAAATCCAACAACACTAGCAGACAGTCAAGACCACAATGAAGAGTAGCACGCTTCTCAAGCACCTGATGGTGTTACAGAATGCCCAGTTGAGGGGTAAAAGCCCATTGTATAAAGGATGAGAGTGTTCCATGCCTGACCAAGTTTGTTGCATAATAATGCAGTGCAGTAAAGTGAAGATATATCATGCTACAGTGGTATAAGGGTTCGAGATAGGCACATTATGAAAAAATAAAACATAGGAAAATGGAAATTTAATCACATATTTTATTTAAAGAGAATATGGAAAACCCCATATGCGGGAACACTATCCTCAATTTGGTGGTTAAGAGTGAGTCCCGGAACAATAACTGTGACATTGTTAACTAGTCTAACAAATGACCTACAAGTCAGTATGATGAAATATTATGTCCTCACCTGGCTCATTGAAAGAAGAATGCTCATCAGTGGCATCATTCCTTCGTCAGAAACAAGTTCACTATCAAGCGTCTCCAGGTTTCCTCCAAAACAGAATGTGTACCACCTGTCTTCACACTCTATGAGAGGCTGGAAATGAGAAGTTACATTGTCACTATCAATCATCTCAATATTTACCTTGGTGGGTTACATTACCTAGTGAATGGATTAAATATTTTAAAGATATTTAGATGTGTCCAAATATTTATAGAAAATGCAAAGAAAAAAATTAAACTACATCAAAAAGAGAAAATCTTATGTTGTGAGTATTTATATAATGGAATTATTATTTTCATGATTAAATATATATTTTGTGTAAACAATGTAAGGAGTGCAGCATCCAGTGAAAGTCTTAGTAGACACTGTAAGGAGTGAAGCATCCAGTGAAAGTCTTGGTAGACACGTTGGTTGGGACGCCAGGGTGTTTTCATGAAAGTGATCTTTCTTCAACACAATCCTAAGGAGAATTAAATGATGTCACTAGTAATTACTTTATTAAAGTGTTTAACATGCTTTTCTTTATGCCGCCATTTACTAGAATTGTCTATCAATCGTTCTTTTTTTAGGAAGCTAACTTTTCCAGCAGCGTACACAGGATTGTGAAGTGGGGGAGAATTCCACAGCCAAATATTTTTGCTCACAATGTTTAATTGGTAATAACCCCCCCCCTCCCCAATTTTATTTCCTATTTGGGTATGCGTAGATCTTGAGACATCCCCAAACTATGATTATGGGAGGGGGGGACGTAAGCCCCACAAGCCCCCCCCCCTCTTCCCCGTGGGTACACTACTGAACTTCTCAAATGGTTTCTTCTTTTCTTCTTTACTATAAAACATGAGTCCCCTTTTCACTGTTCTTAGACAAAAACTCCTAAAAGGCCCAATAATAATTTACAATTAAAACGCTATTAATAAGTTAGATGAATGTGGCAACCATGCATTGTCATAGAAACTGACAGCTAAGAGGCTTATAAAGGTGCTGGATCACGTGTGAACTTATTTGGGTGTCTTGTACTTAATATAATCCTAGTTTCACGTCTACACTCATTTGCACACACACGAGGCAAGTATGTAAACAGTGTGGCAGTATGTCCCAACTTCGAGGTGATCAAGTCAAACACGACTATACAACAGCAAGTTGTAGCAACTCACACTAAATAACACTAAGATATTTAACTCGACCATCTTTAAATCAGAAGGCAAAACTGGCAGACAGTTTATATGTTTGGAATACACAAACATCAGAGCTGTTTATAAGTGTGTTAATTGTTTAGACAATTGGTTTAAATCCTCTACCACACCTAAAAGTAGTTATTAGATTAATGTTTGAAACTTTGGGTTGGAGGCTACACTGCCTGCAAAATTTCAGCTTCTGGGCTTTTAGGTTTTATCGAATTTGGTTTTTTGGTAAACCACCTATTTTGGGGGCCCCCATGGGAACTTTAGGTAGATAAGGTACTAATTCACCTTTTTGGGGTGAGAACTGATTGCCCACCAAATCCCAGCTTCCTATACCTTATTGTTTTCGAGATATTTTTGGCCGGACTGAGGATACCCACTGACAATTATTACAGGGGGAATAATAATTTAGCATATTAATATAAAATATCTCACTGTGCACCTAACAAATCAAACTTTTTTTTTTGTGAGTCAGACCTTATGTTCTATAAAGTTTAGTCTTTCTTTTACTTTTAATTTTAATGTAATTTTGGCATTATATAGGTCCTTACTTATAAAGCTCTGATCTCTCAAGGGAAGGGAACAGGAATTTAAAATACTAATATCTATATTATATATACAAAGTGTCAAAAATGTTATTAACAAATTGGATCACCTTTTAAATAAATTGAGAATTCACCCATATTTTATACCACAATACATACTAGTTTCTTTCAAATGAATTAATATGCAATCGAGTCTTTTAGACGGGGTTTGTCAGCGTCTAAATATCAACATTTCAACGTTCCCAATAATTTATAAAGGAACATTTTCTCAAGTGCATACAATGTTTCTATCTACTGTATAGCAATAATAATAATAATAATAATAATAATAATAATAATAATAATAATAATATAATAATAAATTATTATTATTTCCTTTATTATAGTGCTGGCCAACATAGTAATAATAATAATTATTTTTATTTTACGTTGTAGTAAAACTTAAAATCAAATATTGGATCATACAAAGAGCTTTCTCAAATTCTGGACGTATTACCAACTAGAGTGTGCCCGCGGCTTCGTTCGCATTTAAGTTGGTTAACATACTTTATTCTTCTAGCGAATCTTTTAAACTACCAATAAGACCATTTCTACCATGTATGAGGTGAGGATTTTTTTTCTTTATGTCTATGAAGCCATGACTACCTACAGTAAGTATACAAATTTTTTTTTTGAGGCCCTTGCATCAGGATTTGCTTGATACGGGGAGACATTGTTATAACGAACACACACAAAAAAAGTTTAAATTTACTATCTAATAAACAAAACAATATAAACCTAGTTTACACACAAAAATCATAAAATAATTGAAAAATATCTCAATTTAAGGTGCAACCACAAGCACGTTATCAAAGGCTCTTTCACTTGGAGGCATTGTTACAATCAACACAAAAAAATAATAATTAAGTAGATTGAAAGCAATAGTAAGCGCTCTACCATACCAAACAAAATTGTTCTGTTATTAGTTTTTTCTATTAGTTTTGAAACTTTTACCCCCCCCACCGCCATAATTTCATAATTCCCACTTAAACAATTATAATTTTATGACTTATCTGGTTATATGGAGTTGTTTTTCTACCTGTCAAGCAAATTTAAGTTTTCTACCACACCTAAAAGTATTTTTTTTAACTTCTCCTCCTCCGCCTCAATCTGCCGGAGTCTAATTAAAATTTTTTATAGTTATTTGGATTTAGTATTTTTCACCTGCCTGCCAAATTTCAGTTTTATGCCACACTAGGCTGTAGTTGTTTCTATTAATTCTGTACATTTTGAGCCCCCTTCCCCATGTGTAATAATAATACAAAGTGATCATACATTTTTCCAGTGATACACTTTGTTGTTCTTTACCAACCGATTTGGACCAAACCATTTTTAAACGATTTATAATTGGTTCAAACAATGAGTGACGCCTTTAATTTGACAAAAAAGGCAAAGTAAAATATATTGAAATGTTGATCCGGCTATTAACTTCATCGTCTCTTATCCGATTTTGACCGACCCCATTTTAAACTATTTTTAATTGTCAAGCAGTGCATGAAAGCTTTATTTTGTCAATAAGAGTGAGTTGGAGAAAGAGGTTGGGACTAACAAATTTCCAAAACTAATATCAATGAAACTTATCCGTAAAAGTCTGAAAGTTTAACATTTTTAATTGGTATTCCTAGTGAAAATTTAAATTTGGCAGGAATAGAAGTATGATTTCATATAAGAAAATAAGTTTTAAAATTTGGAATTTTCAGACGTTAGTTGAAAACTAAAATTCTAAAGGAGTGTAAAAGGCCCATTCAAAATGTCCATCAGATTCTGAAAATTTTAAATCTTAAATGTTATTCTGGGAAAGTGATGGGGATAAAATTTCCAAAACTATAAGAATAAACTATATTTCTCACAGTATTAAACGATTGACTTTTGACCGGCGGGCATAAGGACGATGACAAAACTTTATAAAGTTCTTAATTCTTAAATTTTAAATTGGAGTGGAAAATGGGGAGGAAAAATCACCTAAAAAATTTTCAAGCTAATATAAAATAATTCTTGAGGGGGTATAAAATTGAATCTCTGTATGTATGTAAAGGACCATGCCAGATATCAGAATGGCATCCGAGCATTATGAAATTTCAATAACTAATTTAGAAAATATTTTCAATGTGGTTAGGTTGAAATCTGAAAGGATTTTATTTGGTTGTCTTAAACGGTCTAACTAAATCTTAAAATTTCAAATTGAGAATGTGGGAATTGAAGAGGTAGAGGAGTACTTACTTAATTGCTCTATGGCACTAGGAACTCAAAAAGTAATTGCCGCCCTTACAAAAGTATGTCGCCTATCCTTCTCTTGAGATAGTTCTATTCAGTTCACCTCATTAAACCCTCTCTCTTTCAGGTCCATTCTAATGTTATACTCCCATCTACGTCTAGATCTTCCCATTGGGTTTGCAAGTCAATACCCTAAACAAGGTTCTAGAATCTCCCTTCGTGTTGCATGTCCTGCCCATCGTAATATACGAGTCTTAATTATCTTAACAATGTTTTGTAATAAGTAAAGGGTATGTAACTCTTCATTATATAACGTAAACTCCTCGGTAACCTCATACCATTTTGCACCAACTATCTTCCTAACCACCTTGTTTTAGAACAACTTAAATTTGTTTTCGCAATGTAAGGTAAGAGACCACGTTACACAACCATAAAGAGCAACCGGTAAAATTATTGTTTTGTATATTCTGAGTTTTACATTCCTGGAAAGCCAGCAATATATAAATAACTTTATTGGCTGAGTAATTACAATTATAGTATGCATTTATCCATGAACGGGGTTGACTATGACACACCCACAAAAACGTTTATTTTAGAGAGTTTAGGGTAATATTCAGGCTTGTAACCAACTAAATATGATACTAAATTAGACATTTGAAACGTCTATAGCTACATTAATTTTAACATAAATTTAAAAGAATGCGGTGCTATAGCTAGATGAATATTACAAACCATATGCATTAAAGACATTTTTAAGGACCGAAAATGATTATCAAAATCCAGAATCCTATTTTATATCAACATTTATATAATATTTATACTTTTTTAAGACCCAAAAATGAATATTACAAACCCTATGCATTAAATAATCCTATTTTATATCAATATTTATATAAAATTTGACCAATCATGAGGAGAAATCTTGAATTACACACATTTCTAACTCACTCCAAGGCCCATACCATTTTATTCAAAAGCACAAAGCGGGGCCTTGATATTAAAATACATTCTCTATCCAATCAAATAAGTGTGCATAGGCCTGGACCCTACAAATCCGATCAATTTGACCCAAAATTAGTGAGGAACATACTTTTTTTTTTTAAAAAAAAAAGCTTGCATTATACATTTACTTAAGGCGCCCCAGGGACCAATCCAAAATTTTTGTTAAGAACTAAAAGCGGGGCCCTGATAGTAAAATCAATTTTTTATCCAACCATATAAGTGTGCATAAGCCTATACCCTACAGATATGAGCAATTTGAACGAAACTTGGGGAAGAAATTAATTTTTTAAGTAAAATCCTGCATTACACACTTCCACAAGGCGCTCCAGCGCGCAAACAAGAATTGTGTCAAAAACATAAAGCAGGGCCCTGATATTAAAATCCATTCTCTATCCAACCATATAAGTGTGCATATACCTAGGCCCTACAGATCCAAGAAATGTGATCCAAACTTGGGTAGAAACATTTAATTTTTTTAGACTACGTGGACACCGAAGCGGGTAAGAGATTATTAATACTAGATAAAAAAAAACATTTATCCAGATTAATATTTAGATACCGATACTTATTGTTATCGATAATTTTCTTTCGATAATAGCACTGTATCTATATTTTTGTCCGATATTTTTAATGCGTACAGTATTGATACTTTTGTTTCGATACCACATTCCTAGGCCTGATCCTAACGTGTTGGTTTGGTCAAATAGAGATCGTGGGGATGGGAACAGTTTATTAGTGCACTTCCAACAATGAAGTATTATGCAGCACACGCTGCCACCAACATTATTTCCTAAATTAAATAAAAGAGTATTATGACTTGTGTATGTTTATATTTTTATCAGCCTTGTTCAAAGCTTTATTTCTATCTTTTCACTTGGCGGGACGTCATGGCACCCCATCAACAACAGAGCACATCCACAGGAGCGTAGTAATGAGAATTAACAAGAATTTAGAGTTTTAGTGCTATACTATAAGTCATAGTTTCCGAATAAATTCATGATTCAACAGGTACTAGTTCCTTCATATCAGGAATAATTTTGTTAGCTTACTCTTTATAAAACAGATGAAACCTACAAAACAACTCGTATACTACTGGTAGTTACAGGCTCATTTTTTGAAATTTAAACTAAAAAACTAAAAAATAGGATATACTGGGAATCCCAGTCACCCCATTGCTATAAGCTGGCAGAGTTCTAATCTACAATATCGCCCACTACCTTGAGCTCACACAAGAAATTCACTTCCAAGAATGTACACCACTGATATTATATATTCTGACTGCTAGTGATTAAATTAATTTGATATGACACGTTTAATATACCAACCATTTGAGGCCTGTTTATAATAAAATTACTGCATAAAGTCATTACTTTTGTCAGAATTTGTTCACCTCAATATAATAGTATTTATGTGTTGTGTTGTATACATTTAAAAATAACTTATATAGTTTGACACTGTAGATCAATAAGTAACATGTCGGCTTTCTGATATAAGGGTCCTGGGAATGACTCCTAACATAGCCGGAAAATTATTGATTTATGAAATCTGTGTTTCCCTTTCAGAGTGATTAAATTGACGGGCAGGGTCTCTAAGTTAGTTGATAAGGCGTGTAACCCACCTAGGTGGCCGCACGGTCTAACGTGCTTGTCTCGTGTTAGGCTAAACTGCCTAGAACGTGGAGATCGAGGCTCAATCCTGGTTGGGTGCACCGAGGGTGCTTTTTACTACATGGTTCCCCATTCTCCTCACGCAAATGTCGGTACACTTAATGTAAATTACACATACCACATCCCAAGCCCATCAGCGTAATTTGTACATAGCCGTACAACCCGAACTGGTAGTAAGAAAAGTCTTGTGCTGATAATAATTTCAATTTCCTTTATTATAGTGCTGGCCAGCAGTCGTAAGACCTATAACAGGCCAGCACTGAAAAGTACACAAGTACCTTACAAATACATATATTTACATGAGAAAATAAGATAAACCAAAATGGCTAAATAATGTTATATACTGATGAATAGTTACGAAAAGAAAGTAATTAATAACGTTAAGAATAAAGAATAGGAATAATGACAAATAACTAAAGAGTGGTTAAAAGCAGTAACAATTTGCAAAAAAAGTATCTGAATATTGTAAATTTAAATATTATAGGCAGATAAATTATTGAAATGGGATTTCCTTAAATAACTCTCTGAGTTTAGCTTTTCTTTTATGATAAAAGTCGAATCAGACAAATCTAGAATTGGTGCTATGGATACAACGACCTAGAGCTAAGAGCTAAGAGCTATTGAGAAAAAATAATTTTGGATTACGAGAAGCCTGAGAAGGGATATGAATGCCTACATGATCAAGGACAAATTTGCAATAAATTTTGCTATTGAAAATATTAAAAACAAATAATAATAATAATAATCATTATAATAATAATAATAATAATAATAATAATAAAGACTTAAGACTTTGTCTTCTATTATATTATATTTAAAATTAAAACCATATTATTGTTGAAAATCTTATTTGAGGAGCTCTATGGAGCAACAGAGGCTCCCAAACTTGACCATAACCAAGATGAAATGGAGGACCTACAGCTTAACGTGGATCCGAACAACACCCCCCCCCCCCACACACACACACTCATATCCTGAACAGGTGGTAAAACACGGATTTATCAATATATATATATAAAATTCACCTCTTTTTATTCTAATAATTGTTAAGGAAGTTAAAGAATCCTCATATTATGAACACAAACATTCAATTTACCACAACAATGATCATGCTAACAAAGGTGTCAGTTTCATCTTGTCTTAACCATCGATAACATGGTCAGGGCTCAAATCCCGACTATGTATACTAAGTGTGGCTATCTTAAATAATTGTATCTCACTCTCACTATGTAAATGCAACTATTCTACCAGTGAAATATACTCTCCTTGTTTACAGCTAGTGTACTCAATTTTTTAAGGATGGAGATGGCTTGAACAATTTGCTAGACGTGGGATATAATTAGTAAACGGACAAAACCAATTCGATCCACGTTAGATGAATTCACAAACCTTACATAGCCTATAAAGAATATTATATATTTTTATTAAATTAATATATTCATTAATGCAAATTTTATTTAAAAAATAGAAATGGCGTATTTTTAATAGTTTACAATAAAAATATCTAATTTCAAGGGATGTAAATAAACTGCATAAATTAGAACTAACTAAGCCTCTATCTTATATCTTGTAATTGCCAGCAGGGTTGTTGAATGGGTTTAGTTACACTTCCAAATGTAACCCGGGAGATCGGGATCTACCTTGGTAGTGCAGTGAGTATAAATTATTCACAAACTTCACATCTTACAACCAATTCAAATTGGTTGCATATTTACAGTGTATCTACAAATCATTGACCTACTTATAAAATTCCATGACTTTTACAGGATTTTCAAACTTGACTTTTTCTACCACTACTTTTTTTCTGGTCTTTCTTGGTAAAAGATGATTTTAACGTTTATTACATTGATTACCACTTTTAAAAACAAACGTTAAAAGCTTTAAGAATGCTTTTTTAAGTCAAGTATTTAAATTCCATGTTTTTTGCTCATTTTAATTAAATTCCCTGATTTTCTGACATAAATTGTGATTTTTTTTATCTTTTCTCTGCATGTTATTTTCTCTTTTCTCTGCATGTTACCACCCGTCACACTAATGGGACAAGGTTGTAAAAAGTATAATCTATAGAAAGTGTGTACAGCATTTGTTAGAAGAGAGTGGGAAACAATTTTGAATAAGCCACCTACCTATATACAAGCGCTGGGTTCAAACCCCATCCCCTAATCATCGGAAAACATGATACTCGCACTTGTTGATCCTCGTGATCACCGATGTTCGTGAGCTTGATCAATTTGTTTTGCTCTCTCTAACCAAACCATTTTCTCTTTGCATTTCCCGACATAACTCCCTGATATTAATAGATTTACTTATGCTTAGCGTACTAATGAATAAAATATTTTATTTTAAAATAGCTTAAAAGCATTTATTCAGTTAATTAATTAAAGGCCAGATGATATTATACGGTGGGAAGCGTAAACTATTTAGGCTGTGCATCTAATCAATGAAATTTTAAATTTCCTTCTAATTTCCCCGTTTGAAGCTAAAACATGTTTATTAATTTCTATATAACTTTTATCAAATTACTAGGTGTTTTTATTTAAATTTGGATGAATACGGCATCTTCAACATAATGTTACCTTCAATTCGACATAAGAAATATTTTATTATCATTCATGGTAGTTGAAATAGAAGTTTTGAAAGATTAACCTTTAGTTTAGTGGTTGTAATGCAGGTTGTATACTGCCCCGTCTTATGTAAAGCTTATGTAAAGCAAGGTATTGACTTGTCAAAAACTGTTGACAGTATGAGAATGAAATTAGGTATGTAAAATAACCTTCCTCGTAGAGGAAAAAATCAAATACCTAATTAAAAATGGATATATGAAAATGTAATAATAAATATTAAATATTTTATAAAGTAATAATGCGATCGTATTGTAATCTTTACAAGATAATCTATAGCAAGTCGTTATGCCAAATGCAAAATATCCGCTCCTTAAATAATATTTTAATAATATTTAGCACCGCGTCTTACTACCCGTTTGGGTTATACGCTTTAAGTACTAATTACACTGATGGATTAGGAATTGGGAAGGTTGAATTAGAGGAAGTGAACCCGCATTTGCGTGGAGGGAGAGTGGAAAACCATTTAGGAAAAACCACGCCCAGTTCACCCGACCGAGATTCGAACCTCGATCTCCCCGTCCTCAGCAGTCTAGCTTAACACGACAAGCACGTTAGCCAACTACGCCACCGAGGCGGGTCGCTCCTTAAAATTACTAGTTTTGAGAAACATACTAATCTAATTCCTTTAATTAAAACGTCAATTTGATCAAATTAAAAATATATCAGAAAATATAATATATAAGTTTAAATATCTTTGAAACTATAACACAGCCCTAATTTGTTATATGGAGCCAACAGTTCACTTTCTGGTAAAAGTTCCGAGACTTCAACACCCTTAACTCTTTTTATATTTTACATTATGATTTGGCATATTATTTATACCATTATTAAAAACAGATGTAAATATTACATGTTCCATAAAATGCGTAAATAAATATACAAACATAATAATTATAACTACACAAATCATGTGTTTTCCGTTAAAATGTTAAAATACATATTACAATGTGATTTTAATGTTTTCAAACATAAATGAAAATAAAAATGCTCTATAAATTGTTACATTTAGAAATTTGATAAATTTTACCCTATGCTGCCCTCTGTTATTTATGAGCTGTACTAAGCATCAACCAAAATTGTCGCTTGTTAGGCCATCTAGAAGTCTTATGACAAACTAACAGACTTATTAAAAGTGTGCATAAGAATTAAAATTTAAGGTCGTGTACTTAGAGATACAATTCAGGATTTTCAGTCGGGGCTGTTTATGTGTAAGGTATCGGAAGAGAGTCTCTTCCGAGGAGGTACAATTCAGGATTTCAGAGATATAATTCCGATTTTTAAAAGAGATATAATTCAGGATTTTCATTTGAGCTGTTTGTGGCAAAAGTATCGGAAGAGAGTCTCTTCCGAGGAGGTATAATTCAGGATTTCGGAGATATAATTCCGATTTTTAAAAGAGATATAATTCAGAATTTTCATTTGAACTGTTTGTGGCAAAAGTATCGGAAGAGTGTCTCTTCCGAGGAGATACAATTCAGTCGCCTCCGTAAAGCAGCGTTAAGTTTTTTGACATGTTAAGGTAATTTGATTTGTCCAGGTCAGATTTGCATTCATTGGTATGCCTAGAGTATTAGTGTGTGAGCTAAATGGTATAGCACTGTTTTTAAGTAAAATACTGGGAAGAATAAAGCTGTTTACTTTAGACAAGAGCCTTGTTGTCCCAATAAGCATTGCTTGTGCTTTATTGGGATTGAATTGCAGCTCATTGCAACATGACCACGAAGAGATTGCTCTCAAGTCCGCATTAACTTTTTTGTCTATAGTTGCAGGTAAGTTTGCAGTACTATTAGAAAGGAATATTTGTAAATAATCTGTATAGAGGTGATACTTACAATAAGTAGGTGAATAAGTTAAGTCATTAATGAACAAAGAAATTAAAAGTGGCCCAAGTATAGAGCCTTGCAGTACACCAGCTTTAACAGTGCGCCAGGAAGAACAAACGTTATTTGAAACTACCATTTACATTCCACTGACAAGATAAGAGAATATCACACGACACAAGTAGGTGAAAAACAGAAGTAACAATAAGTATTTTCAAAGTATGTCAACGTCTAAAATATTAAATGCTTTGTTGAAATCAAGAAGTACTAGTTCGGTTGTATGTCTCTTGTTCAATGCAAGCCGTAGCTCTTCAGTTACCTTAATGAGAGCAATGCATGTGTCATGGGCAGGCCGGAAGACAGATTGGCAATCAGAGCGTAGGAGGTTATTGCTCATATGTTTATAAATCTGTTTCTTTACAATATGCTCCAAAGTATTGTAAATATACAGTAATATACTATTTGGTTGGTAATCATCAACATGTTTAGGCTGTGACTTTTGGGGAAACAGTATTACTTGAGCTAACTTCCATATAGAGGGGAAACTGTTCAGTCATTAATGAGTGATTGAACATATCTGTCAAATTTGAGAGAACTACTACAATTATTCTTTAATTAAATAATATGGGTATGTCATCAAAACCTACTACTTTTGATTTAATGTGCATAATATACTTATAACACCTTCTTACTTACTCCCAAGTCCCATTCCAGCATTTCTGTCCATTATTAAAAACAGTAGGAGAAATAAACAACAAGAAGTTATAATGATAGGTAAAGAAGGAAGAACGTTGAAGACAGGCGAGGAGAAAAGAAACTATGGATGAGATGTTTTGAGAAAATGTTCAACCTGGGAGAGGAAAGGAATAAGAGTGAAACAAAGGAGCAGGAAGAAATAACAGAAGAGGAGGAAAGAGGTCTCACATGGAAAGAGGCAGAGGACACATTATAGAGGCTGAAACAGGGAAAAGTACCGGGTGTGGACGAACTGACTGTGGAAATGATAAAAGCAGCAGTTGAAGTAGGTATACAATGGTTATACAGGGTGCTGAGAGTGGTTTGGAAAGATAACAAGGTGCCGGAAGACTGGATAAAGGGAGATATAATTCATGTTTTCAAGAAAGGAAACAGGAAGAGGTGTACAAATGATAGGAGGATAACGCTGATGTATCACTGCATAAAAATATCTGAGAAGATACTGGAAAAGAGAATAATAAATAAAACGAAAGGAAGTTGGAAAGATCTACAATAGACTAAATCTTTGCCATACGACAACTGATGGAGAGAAGGTATGAATATGGGAAATGGTATTTATGGATGTGGAAAAGGCATATGATAGCGTGGATAAAAATAGTTTGGTAAACAATGGAGGAGGCCAAAGTGGAAAGAGGAGTTGTAATGAGAGTGAAAAGCACATGTGAGGATAACAGGGGTTATGTTAAGATAGAGAATGGAAGGACGGAGTGGTTCCAAATAAAAAATGGAGTAAAGCAGGGGAGTGCCCTTTCACCATTAATATTTGTAATGGTAATGGTGACGGAAATGGTGATGGTCATGAACAAAGTAGCATGAAAACTCGCGGAGTAAGAAATGGAAGCTATGATGTTTGCCGATAACTTGATGGTATGGGGAGAGAAGGAAGAGGAAGTACATGAATAACTACAACAATGGAATAAGAAAGTGGAAGAGTGTGGAATGAAATTTAGTATGGCAAAGTGTGAAGTGATTGTAGTGACAAGTAAGAGGGTAGGACCTAATAAAGCTATAAGGTTGGATGGAGTAGAGCTTAGAAACGTACAAGATGTAAAATAGCTTGGAGGCGTGATTGAGAAGAAAGGTGGGAGTAGAGAGGATTTAATGAGAAGAATACAGCAGGGAGAGTTGTTCTACAGGTGCGTAAGACACCTGCTATGGGGAAGAGAAGTGCCCTTGAAGTGTAAATAAGTATTGTACAAGGTGTAGCCTACTTTTTGTCCAATGTTACATATGCAGCAGAAACATTGGCAATGAATGTAAGAAAGACTAGGAAAGCGGAGACCATGAGATTGAAGTTTGTGAGGAGCATGTTAGCTGTAATGAGGAGAAACAAGATTAGGAATTAAGTTATCCGGGGAAGAGTTGGGGTGCATGGAGTATATGAGATAGTAGGGGAAGCAAGACTGAGACGGTATGGGCATGTAATGAGAATGGAAAAAGAAAGAATGCCAAAGATAATGTTGGAAATTAATAATGTAGGAAAAAGACCGCGAGGGAGGCCAAGAAAGAGATGAGAGGAGCAGATAACAAAGTGTTCAAGTAAAAGGAGAAGAATGGAAAGGAGGAAGAGTAGTGGTAGGAAAGAGGAAAATGGAGGCATTTCACTAAACTGACCAAGAGCCATTTAAGGCCTACTTAACTGATCCGGCCACAGGATGGAAACAGTAGATGATAATGAATATACATATAAACCTTTTCAGGATGGGAATAGGAAAGATCAAAATTTAATTTACTTGCTATGGATTGTGGATTTGTTAATTGTGGCCTTTTTTGCCGTGTATTCTAAAACAATGGGTAGGCACTTGGTGCTCATTGAGGTCACTAGGTGAAAGTTTGAAGTAAGAATGATCCATTTTTTTTTTAAATTAGTACCAAGTATCATGTAGTTTTTTCCATAACTGTTTAGGAGATTGTGGTCTTCAAATACTCATCTTGGCTTTACACACTTCTTGAGTAAATTTGTTGTGTAGTTATCTCTACAGTTCAAAGCTCTGGTAGTTTATTCTTAGAGTTACGGATGAATTTAGCAGATGCTCCATCACGTCCTTTATCAAGAATAGCTACATTTATTTTCACTTGTAATATGTATATTTTCACTAGGATTGTATAAAAAAAAGTACTAACGCTTATTACAAAAAATAAAATCTCACTAGTCAAAATCCAAATATTTATTTAGAGTATTTTTGAGTTTATTCTAATAATATGTCTAAAATATTGTGATATATGTTATTTCTCAAAGCATAGAAAAACACAAAATGCAAAATCACAGTTGTAGATATAACGTGACTCTTGGTCCCAGTTCGGTGGCAGAACAGACACATCACACTCTTGCTAATTTCTTTTTTTTTTATGTTGAAGGAACCGAAGATGGAAAATGTATTTTTAATATATGAAGAGGCATTTCTCGAGAAAAAGGTCTTTCACCTTGTTTTGCTCTTGCAACGTGGAATTTTTCAAAAATATGTCGAATTACAGCTAACCTGATAACTTCTGACACCTTTTTGCCATCTTTTATCTGTTTCAAAACCATAGCTTTTCTGACTGCATGTCTCCTTGTTCTACAGCACCCATGTTGGTATTGTACTCCAATACATAGCTGGTTCACCAGTCATTCTATTGGTTTCCCAGTAGCTTACATCACATCATTGTGAATCGAGGAGAGTATACTGACGTCTTGTCTGTCAAACCAATGGATATAAGTGTACTTGTTGGAGTATGACACTTCCATATCCCAGTTTGCAATTTATTTTTGACTGGTGAGCCTTTAATATTTCTCCTAACTGTATCACATGAATTAGTACTTTGTTCTAAGAGCAATTTGAATAGTTGAGGACTTCTATACCAGCTATCAAAGAATAAATTGTGACCTTGTACTGTGTTTAATGTACCGTTAACACTTACTCTCAAAATACCATATATATGATTAACATGATAGATACAAGAACTAATAAATTCTAATAATGTGTTGCAGATATAAACTCAAAGTGAAATCCTGTTGCTGGAAACACCCAACTTGAGGAAAGTGCCCCAACTGACTGTTCTTGGAGGTTCAACAAAAGGACATCTTAATCATTGGCCTCACTTCGATGAAATGACCGAATCGCTTCAGTGTGTTGTGCTCAATGGCCGCCTGCTAGCACTAGTTGTCGTTTGGCTCATTTTTAGGAAATTACCACACCCCGCTTCCCTTGTAAATGTCCCTTCCCGAATACATCAGTCAATTTTGTATAAAATGTCCATCCCTTGCTTCACATTTTATATTCAATTGTAACGATTCATTGAAGGAACAGCTTGGACATGATGCAAGGATCTACTTAGATACTGGTGGTCATGATGTGTAAGGCGTCAGTCTCTCCTCCTCGTCACAGATGTAACTACATCTGTCACTATGAATATTTGTATTAATAATCTTTAAAAGAGTTGTTACTCTTTGTTACTATGTCCATTTGACATAATTTTGTATGTTAAGAGTTTCTGACTTGTTTTTCTATGCCAATAAGGCATAGTTTTGAATGTTATGAGATCTTGCTTTATTTTCATATGTTCATCAGACATAGTCATAAATACCTGGGCAATAGCCAGACTGTATAACCATGCTCCGGCTAACTTAATGCTTAGGATCATATTATGGTGGAAATCAGGTTATCTATCACTTTGTTCTGTGACCTAGTTGGGTATTTGACTGGTACCAGCATCTAAAATGTCTAAGGATACTCCTTTCTTCAGTGCTCAACCTGTGGGTGTGTTACTAGTCCTGAGTAGTAACCGCGGGGTTATATTTTATTTGATTTGGCCTCTTTCAGGCGCCATTTGTATTTGTTAATGTTTGACTGTAATCACTAGTTATTGTATGTCCAAACTTGTGTAGAATGTTAAACATACTATTTAATGACCAGGCAGTACAAATGAAGAATAGACCAGCCATAGTATTTTAATAGCCTAGATTCCTGGTAGCTCGCCATTAACTATTTGTAGACCTATAGTTCCTCTTCTAAGAGCGTATTCTTTGTATCTCATAATTCACTATGGGGTTAGCTCATTTAACTACCAACGTAGTAACTCTTTAAATTAGGAATGTCTAGAACTTGATAACATTAACTATTATTCATGTAAATGCCTTTCAGGTCTAAGTCTTGTAGCCGCTAGGCTGGATAGAGGCTATGTGTTGTTGCTTAACCTTAAATTAATAATTGCTTTCTATTTAAATTACTGTTGTGTTGAGGCAGATGCGCCTTCGTAGTGGAATGTGGGTTAGTTCTACTTTAACGAGTTACTCCAATTCATAATATAGACTATCATACTTGTGTTGATAGCAGGTATAACCTAAGTGTTTCAATTCAAATATTCCCTATTGGGATAACTATGTCAAAAGTAACAGATTTAAATGCCTTTAATACACAAAGCACAGTTTTGTATATGATCTTTTCAAACCATTTTTAATACTTTCAACTTGTTTAAATTTAAATAAACTGATTTGTTAAACTTGTATATCTCTTTTATTAAGAATCAATTAGCCAAAGCTATTATTTATGCATTTAGTGAGGTATCACTCCACATAGATATATTCTGAAAATTGAAAAATAACACCTGGACACGAGAATCGAACCCGGGACTTCTGGTTAAGTACACCAATGCTCTAACCACTGAGCTATCCAGGAATCGTCCCGTGCCCAGGGTCATTCTTCACTCATATTTTAAGGTAGAGTCTATGATGGACTTAGGGAAATCTCTGCCTTAAAATATGAGTGAAGAATGACCGTGGGCACGAGACGAATCCTGGATAGCTCAGTGGTTAGAGCAGTGGCGTACTAAACCAAAGATCCCGGATTCGATTCATGTGTCCAGGTGTCATTTTTCAATATAAAGAATCTAATATCCCTTTTATGTTTGATCCTTCCCATCCGTGATTAAATATGTTAGTAAATGTATTCATCACTTCTTCTAATATTTAGGAAAAGCGGCGATACAACCTCTTTGAAAATATGGTTTCATCAATGACATCACAATATTCGTAGGCAGGTCTGTCTAAACTCCTATAACTGTAAAAACAATAAAACCCAAACAAAACCCTGTTTCACAGTCACCAATTGAAAAGATTTTTTATACCTTTCCCTTTTGGAAGGAATATATTGCCTGAACACAAGGCGCCCTTTCAATAGAATCAAACTTTCATCAATGCAAAGATTGACAAAAGGTTTGAATACTTTAGCATTGGTTGTATCAAAATGATTAATGACTGCTTCAATTTTTAATAATGGTTTTACATTTCCAGGATTCGCATCATTGTTGGCAAAGTGCAAGCACCTTAGAAATAGCATGAATCTATTTTGGGACATTCCATGAGGAAGAAGTGGTGTAATTATCAAGAAATCTTTGCTCCAGTATTATTTTTTATTTTTTTATTTGAGACATGAACATCATAAGTCCTAAAAAATTAAACATTTATCCTAAATCATTATCTTTCCACATGTTTAGCTTACTATGTTCTGTTACAATTACTGATCGTAAAATCTATTTGTCTCATCTACTATATACTGGACCATTTCTTCACCAAACAAGTGAAGAAAATACTTAAGTACAGTTGGTGTATCAGAATTGTTTATTTTTTCTTGAATTCCAACACCTGTATCATCAAAGTCATAATTAGTAAATGTGGAATGTCCATTTTGATTCCAATGAACAACAGGAATCTCAGTTCTCCGCCTCTTGGGGGGGTAGGCCTAACCGCAGATTTGATAGATCTACTAACAGTATTGGCTTTTCATCCTCACTATTGCCAGGTGTACCTGTTTCATATTCAACTTCTTTATTTTCACTGTCATTATCAGATAAATCTGTAACGTTGCTTGAGATCAACGTTACAAGCAAGAAGCAAATATGAGTTAAATAACACCAAGTCTACAACCACGAAGAGTGGACATAACAAGACTCACCAAAACTGCCCCGTTTCTCGGTCTCCGTGTGTGAAGTCTCATCAACAAACATCCCGGCCCGTGTACATTGTTCTCGCCCTGAGTGAAAAGGCGTAACTGATAGACTGTGGAGGTGTGGCGTGGTGAGCGTGGCATTCCTCACGTTGCCCCATGGGAAGTGGTCAGACTGTGATCACGTGATGTTCCCGACGTCTCTCCAATGACCTATTTGTTCTTTACCACCAATCCCGCTGTTTCATGTGAATGTTCTACTATGTTCTTTTGGCTTCCCCTATGTTCCCCTCCTCTCAGAGAAAAATTGCTTATAATCTGATGTCGTTTGCCTTAAGCGGCACTTCTTGGTTTGCCCGTGTCTTGGACACACATCACGGGATGGGATTATTCCCAAAGGTATAAATTCAAATTTCGGCCGTACTACTCAAAATTTACTGTTTGGAAAATATTTAAAGAATATTTTAAATAGACTATAGGTTAGGTCTAAATTCTCTTTTTGGCCAGTACATTCTAAATTTCCTTTCGACTTTCATCTGTCATTTTCTGTAATATTGTAAGAATGGCTAAGTACGTAGATTAATATGACGTAATGCTATATATAATTTGTTAAATATATTGCCAGGGTTTTGCCCTTCCGGCTTGTTGTCCCGTGATTGAAACTATGAGGGACCTTTTATATTTTTTTTTAACTTACCTTTACAAGGCGAATGCCTGGATTAATTTGGGCTAAGAATAATATAAGTATATTACTTTCTTTTTGGGTTGGCATTTAAGTAATACGCCAATGTTTTGTAACTATGGAGCGCGCACTGCGGGTTGCCGCTGAGGCCTGTTAAGGGGCTGTAAGCTACGTAGTGAATGTAATTGTTAGGATAAGGTTGCTATGGATACAGCGCCTCAGTATAGTTATGGGCATAACCCCTTTACCTCTTTTTTTTGTTTATGTAATGGCTACATTGTAAAAGTAACCGTTAGGGCAAGGTTGCTATGGATACAGCGCCCCAGTATTGTTATGGGCATAACCCTTTTTTATTTTATGTAATTCTCTTGTAACTATCTGTTGTTACTTATATATATATAGTCACATATATACATATATAATTATTGTTAATCTATTCTCAAATAAATAATTATTTATTAGACTCGCAATCTTTAATTTACATCGACAAGTTCAAAGTAATTTTGGCTGATCAAACAAAAGACTCTCGTACCGTTCCTTTTGAGTCTTTAGGTATAGTAGTGGATGGTGATTGAGAAGGGTTCATGGCGGCAGATGATTGAATAGGTCCAAGTATAGGCCTATCAACAAATATGCGGTCCTAACGCTCTTCTGCAATTAACTCATTTTCTTGTTGTTTTCATGCCCTCTTTACCTTATTGTACGTGTTCACCTGCCCTTGTCCAGTTGAGGAGAAGGGGTGTGTAACACAAATCTGATAATTCATTAGTAAATATTTCCAAAATAGCTTCCTCGGTAAGTTTATTTCTATGGAAATTCCCTTTCATTATAAAAACAACGAACAAAACATGAAACAAAATGTTAAATAAAAGAGACAAATGAACAACGAGCTGACTAACCTATACCAAACATAAACAATAAATTTTGTCAGAAAGTTAATTTCCATGTAAAGTGACAATCAATGTGAAAATAATTGGTAGGAATACTATTAAACAAACGATGACAAAGTTTATTTCACAGAAATTATAGTGAGACAAGAAATTCAAAATAAATTAATAACAGACTAACCTATTTCCACTGTAAACAACAAAATACCCCAGCAAGTTTATTTCACGAAAACTCACATTCATTGTGAATAACTTATTCAACTTAACTTAAATGTTGACTGATGTGCTTACAAATAACCAAACCAATATGCCATCTAAATTTCGTTAAGTGAAAAAATAGGTAATAGAAAGGTTTCATAGTAGTTTTAACAGATAGTAGCACATGTCAAATGCACAGAAATGACAAAAACACTAGTATGGAATTGTCCTACTAGGGTAAAATTCAAAACGTATGTGTACATTGTTGCTCCTTAAAAGGTTAAGATATCACCAAACTGAGGGCTTCTAATGACTTGGAAGGAACTGATGTGGAAAACTAGACATTCCTGAATATGAGAGTTCTGATAACATGGAAATTCAAGAATGGATTAAGAGGAATAAGCTATGCAAAGTTATGCAGCATAAAAACTATTGCAAGGGAAAATACAGAATATATATATTAATTTATTAATGTAATATGTTGTTTAAAAACCTACATTAAGTATTTTTTTACTCAAAACATTAAAATATTTTATATTTTTCTGGAAATTTCCTGTAAAGGATTGATTAAGCCTAGGATAATTGAATCAAATTTACATGTAGCAATCAGAAAAATATTGTTTCCACATATTTATAAATAAACATGCTTACTCTTATATTAATCAAATCAAAATGAAGTAAATTATTTAAGACAAAAATTTTTTTTGGAGGGGATCACTAGGCGAAGTGGGCAAGTTTAGGAGGATGTAAGGCAGACATTGTGGTGTTATCGCCGAGTTTTACTGTAAAATATTCCATTGTTTGCGTGCAAGTGATGGAAGTTTGTATGATCTGTTTGGAAAGCAAAAATGCAGTGCAGAAAAGATTAATTAATTTAATTAAAGAATTCAGATTTATTTAAAATAAAAATGACACACTATAGCAATCATTTTGATGTTTTTTGTGCACATGTAATTACTCATAGAGGCTTTCCGTATTTGTCCAGATTGTCATTATTATTATTAGCACCGCGTTTTACTACCCATTTGGGTTATACGCACATGTCATTATTTTCTTAAAATGAAATTCCCTGGATTTATGAGAAGGAATACGTTTTTTTCGGTCACTTAATATGTATTGAACAAATCAAATTTAATTTTTCATAAAAGTAACAAGTGTATGATCATTTATTCCGTGTTTAAAACAGGATGATTCAATCTTGAAGCGGGAAAAAAATATGTTGTCTTTACACACCTCTTTGTTTCAGGAAGAAATAGAAAAGGGAAAGTATAAGATCTGTTAGAATAACGTGTGTGTGTGTGTGCGCGTGTGTGTGTGTGTATATATATATGTGTAGCTTAACAACATATAGACACATTTAAAAGTTTAAACAACTTAATCACAAATAATAATTTCAATTAACTGACTAAAGAAAGTTTATAGATACCGTACTAATGTTGAATTGTTAAATGTTTCTATGATATCAATGTGAAAATTTTAACCAATTTTAGTAATGCTATTGATTGATATTAAAATCTTATAAGTTTAAATTCTATTCTTTATTGTCACGTTAAGTTCTGAATAAATAACCATTCAACTCATCAAAATGTATTAGTTTTAGTACTTTTCACCCAAACCTCACATTCTTTCTCACTATCTGGAGACAATATTTGTAAAAGCAGAGTAATCTTGGCCAAGGATGAGGCTTATTTTACAGTAAAAATTAATTGTTATCATAAGAAACCAATATGGCTAAAAAAAAAGTAGTGTATTAAGGGTATATTCATTATGTTCTTGGAAACTAAAATATGTTTTCATAAGTCAATTTAATAAAATGCCCCAAACCAAATAGTAACATATAGGTAGAGAGTATTTAATTTACCAATCTGTTTGGTGGTTTGATGTTACGTGAGGAGGATTTCAATCTTGCAATATCTTGTCTAACTGAGGAGAAGAGTGATATCTGTTCCCGGTGCAGTTCTTTATTTGGCAGGAGGCTCCCATTGGCCGAGTGCAGGACCATCTGCCAACAAAACAAGTTGTCTATACACCAGGGATCCCAAAACCTTTTCACTGGTGGGCCATATTAGTTTGGTCTCCATTATTCCCTCCCTTGATAAAATAAACTTACATCTATTCATGTTTTATATATATATTTGCGAAAAAAACTCTTACATTTATTAATTAATTTGTTATTGTGTATATTTATCAAATGTGTGTATATGTGTGTGTGTGTGTGTGTATATATATTACACACACATACATTAGATAAATATAGACAACAATTAATTAATAAATGTAAATATGAAGGAAAGAATGGGCAACAAACAAAACAAATAAATTAAATAAATACACACCACAATAAATGACCATAAATAAATATGAGTTTTGTAAGTACCATAGTTTAAAAAATACTTCAATAATGACTATCGATGAGAACATTGTTCCGCTTTGTTGGTGTCTGAATGATCTTTTCAATATTTGGTATCAAATTTGAAATAAATATTTTTAAAAAAATCTTTGAAAATCATGAGCGATCTAAAACAAAAGTCTAATATGTTTCATTCTGGAGAATGTTTGCTCACAAATATAACTGGCTTTAAATATGGAAACCATTTTCCTTAAAAAGTTATTAGTAATTCTATAACTACTTTCTGGTAGCAAAGAATTGAACCTAATTAGGTTTTCATTTTTAAATAATGATTTCAACGTATTATTTGATTGGAAATATATTAACCTAATTGCATATTTGTGTCAAACATCATCAGAAACAACAAAAGAAAAGAAAATATTTTTCATTTAAAAAATCAATAAAGTGCTCATTTAGTGTAGTTTGTAAAAATATAATTTTGTCAATGATGAGTTTGGATTTCAGGGCAATAGGGACAGGTGATCTTATCATCTTTGTTCAGACAGCAAGTCTTCAAGAACAGTTT